>OY728138.1:179264451-180514451 GCA_963277665.1 Viscum album
TCACCTCACTAAAGGGTAAATCCTGTAAATCTTAGTTAAAAAAAGATAAGATCTTAATATTTCGTCTAAATTATTATTTGAGTAACAAAATTTTAATTTTATCACCTTATACTAAAAATTGATATTTTTATTATACTCTAGTCTATGAAAATTTATAATATAATGTTCAAATTATATAATGTAACAAAATGTCCCTCCCATAGATTTTAAAAACAATTATGTGTCCACGTAAAGAAAAGAAAAGCAACGACTGAATATAAATGTCAATTTTTTGAAAATTGAAATGTTTTTCAGTATTATAATTAATTTTTAATTCTTATTGATTATAAAGTTACCTTAAAGGTTTCTCCAATTCTAATAATAAATTTATTCAATTAATTGAAAAATAAATGACATAGATCATAAAAGAAGTGATGTAATTTGAGTTATTTATAGTGGTACATAATTTTATTGTTGAATATAAAATTTTTTTATGGGTAAATGAAATATATTTTAAATAAAACTTCTTCTTTGTTATATCATGATTATTTTAAAAAATAAACATTGTGTTCTATAGCGTACATGATATGCCACATCGAACTAAAATAAATGATTTAATATTTTTATTTAATATTATAGTTATCTCATCATTGTTAGAGTGGTTGTAATGAATAGAATAATTTTTTTATGAAATTAATGTTTAAACATTTATTAATTATTAATTATATAGTGACCAATTAATTATAAAAAAATAACCGCCGTTTTTAAAATAAAAGTAATTGTTTTTTATAAAAAAATATACAAATGTTCACAGGTGTGTTTTATAACAATAAAATATAAAATAAATATTTTTTGTATATATTAATTAAATATAAATAAAATATATTCAGAAAAATATTTTACATTCATCTTATGTGTTTTTTAGACAAGATAGAAGAAAAAATTTAATTTTATAGATAAAAGATGTGTTTTTAAGGCATATTTTCTGCCTTTTGACAGCACCTCTATTTTAAATTTAGTTCATGAAACTTATATAAATTATATTTAGAAAAAAACTTATTATATGAAATAATATTATCATAATTTTCGGGGGTTTTATTTTTGGTATTTTTTTGATAAGATTAATTGTTTGATCAATTGGGAAAAATTGAACTCTAATTGAAAAAAAAATTTATAAAAATATATTCATATATTAAATTAAATATTTGAATGTTTTTAAGGTATAATTATGTCATGTTTGTTTTATTTAATCCAATTTAGTTCATTGGAATCTATTTCACATTGAAAATGGATATAAAAACATTATGAACTTTGGAACATTTTTCTTTCAAAACTCACTGTCTTGATCCATCAATGAGATTAATGTTTAAATAAATTTTAAATTTCAATGTTTTGAAATTGAAAAAAAAGATTCCATATTTTTAATCTGATGTTACCATTTATTTTTTTTACAAAATATGAACATTATCTTTAATCATTTTTTATTACCACCATTAAGGGTAAATTGGGTAATTAAGGGTAGAAACAAAATCATAAATATAATAAAATGGTGCTAATTTTTTTCTTCTAATTTTATTGGATGAGTAACTATCATACCTATTATTTATATTATTTGTTATTATACCATTTATTAATATTTTTATGGAAATTATATCATTTAAAATATTATATTCAATAGAATGTCAATTTTCATATACTTTTGTTTTTAAGAAGTAAATAATTTTAATATGTTTTTATATAGTATATATTTTAGAATATAAATAGTATATTGAAATATAAAATATATAACTATATAATGGTAATTTATTTATAATTTTTTGTGATAAAATAATTACCTTAAAGTATTCCACAATAATGATAATGTAATTATAAATTTAAGAAAATATCAGAAAAATGATACGAAAAATACTAAAATAAATATAATTTTTAGATTATTTATATCATACAATAATTTTTATATTACTATGAAATGTTAGTGGTGATTTAGAATTATTTATTCTAATTTTATTATCTTTATGATATTTTTTAAAAGAGAAGAACTCAATAGTGTCAAAATTGGCGTCATTGATATTTTAAAATAAATAACATTTTATATAATGATATAAAATTAATAAAAATGTATAATTCAAACAAATAATTAGGATATGAAATAAAATTTCAACAAATTTTCATTTTGTGGTCATTTTAAATTTTATTTTAAATATATTTACCCTCAATGGGTGAATTATACGACATCAAGGTAAGAGTTAAAATTTTTAAGGAATGGTTAAAACAAACAAATAAGGATAAAAAAATAATTAAATCTAATATAATTTTTATTGGATAAATTAATTGAGACCCAAAATCATTATATATTCTAAATAAATTAGTTTGGATCCATTTTTAATATAAAATTAATTTATAATAGTTTGATATTTTGTAGAACTCATTGAGTGCATCTCTCCTCTCCTATAAAAGAGAAGTCGTTATTCTCTTTTCTTAACACTTAAATACCATTTTTTCAAAACATATATATCCAAATACCATTCTATAATTCCTCCAAAGAAATTTGAGGTGTTATTTTAGGCACAACATAATTCATATTGTAGTGAAGCTATTAATCTAGAGAGATCGACCGAAGAAGAGGTATCATTTTCAATTTAGTATTTCTATTTTATTTCTTCATCCACTTCCTTAAATTCTTCTTAAACCATGATGAAATATTAGATAAAATACAATCAATAAAATAACCTTTTTAATGTTGATATAATGACCTAAATTATTCTCCAATTCTATAAAATGAGAAATGAATTATCATTCGTGTATGCGATGAACTACTGAATCATGAAACAATATAATTTATTTTCCTTCACCGTCTCTCAAGACTGGTTTTAATGATGTAATTAATGTTTATATACTATTTTAATGAAATATTTTTCATTATTAGATAATAATATATTATTTAAATTATATCCATTTCATGCACAAAAAGGTTATTATATCATGCGCACGTGTGTACTATCACCTCCACGAACTGATGTGATTCGTTTTTCATCACAAAATCACATGGATGATATATATATATATATATATAAATGAATAATATGATATTTATTATATTATTATCATTTGTTAAGGAGAAAATAAAAAATATCTTCTTTCAATATTTATAATTAAAAAATATAAACGGTACTCATTGTACGTACAACCTATCATCTTCATGATTATAACATTGTTCATTTTTCATAACCATTCTTTATTGCTCATATTTATAATTATAATTTATTTATAGAAGTTATTATTATTTCATTAATATTAATATTTAGATGATTTACTAATACGTTAGTTGTTATAGAAATCAAACAATTTTCATATTGGACTCCCGTATTGAATATCATCAAAATGCCCAACTTGACCTTATATAATTAAAAAATTGTTATAACATTGTATTAAGTTATATAAAAGGAATAATAAAACTAAAAAAATTATCATAAAATTAATTAATTTTCATTATCATATTGTTCTTTAGGTTAATGAATACATGTGATGAATCAAACTCAAAGTAAGGGTCTTCATCTCAATCTCCTTTCATTGAGGAATTTATTTATGTTATATTCCTAGCTTTTTATGGGGTTTATATACAACCATACTTTTATATCTTATCAAGAATGTATTTCTTTTGATGTTATTTAATGTGTTGTTAAATTTTATTCTTTCTTGGGAATTACTATTTAAATGGTCATAGTGGTATGAGATACCTTTATTCTATAAAGATTTTATTTCAAAATCATTTCTTCCAAGTAAATATTCCTAATATTATTTTATATATTTATTTATATAGATATAAAAGGATTATAAATTCAATTCTATGGATATTTTTATATTTTTATTCCTCTATAACCCCTTGTGTTTTTTTGAAAAAAATGCAACCCCATTATCTCTTTATTTAAATATTGATATTGAAAATGGATTTTTAAAATAGGTTGATTATTTCAATAACACAAAATTATAACTAGAAAATTGGGTTATTGACACTGTTCAAAACCATGTAGATAGGGCAAAAAACTATGGTCGTAGTCTATGGACACATTTTTTCCCAATCATTGGCATTATCATTGTGGCAGTAGGGTCGGACCTATGGCAACAGTTTTAACAGTGGAATATGGTGGCCTATTCCCAAAATTTTGAAAACTGTGGAAATAGGTGACTCTATTGTCAATTTTGGTAGTTGAACTATGACCAGGGTTTTAACCATTGAAATAGATTACCTACATATATGGTTTTAACTATGGTTATAACCCTATGAAACTACAAAAATTCCCTAAAAATAATGTGTGGGTTACATGATTTGATCCCAGCACCTTCCCTTCATGTTTTAGCGCCCTAACCACAACACCACCAAGGATTTTGTGTATATTTATATATAATTTGTTATATATAATATTAAAGACCACTGAAATATCCTAAAAACAATGGAAATAGTTCATCCTACCATTTTTTTGTGAGAAATATTTTTTTATGAGAAATGTTCGGAGACCTATGACAACGATTTTCAAACATGTGGTTATATACATTCCTAAAAAGTCATAGAGAGATAGATTTCAAAACTGTGCCTATAGAAAAAATAATCGTGGCTATTTGTGTGTTCTATACACAAGGTTTGGAATCGCATTCATATAGCCCATGAAAAAATGACCTATAACCATGATTTTACAAAATTTGCGATATTTCACAAATCCGTGGTCGTAGACGCCTATAAAAACTGTTTTAAAACTATGGATATAAGACCATGGTTGTAGCCTATTTTTCTAATAATGAATATTTTCACAGGATTGAAAATAAAATTTTAATTCTTAAATGTTTAAAATTGAAATCATTTATGTTTTATTATTATATAATGGTACTTTTACATTTTATGGGTTCTTCCACGATAAACCAAGGATGGGTGGTTCGGTAATAAACCATGGATGAGTGGTTACATTTTGACATCCAATTCACTAGGTATGGAATATGGCCATATTACTATTCTATTTGTAAGAGTGAATGTATAGAAGTTGACCACATGTTTACTCCATTTATAAGAGTGTCAATTATAATTAGGTCACAAGGTACCTTTGTGAGTTTTCTAATCATTATATGTGTTTTATAGTTATCTTGTGATTATAAAAAATGTCTTGAATGATATTTTTTTTAAAAGGAAAATATTTAATACATTTTAAGGTTGAGAAGTATTAGCTTATGATATTGATTTCATGGGTTTTAATGTTTATCAATGGACTAATGATTTCCATATCTGAATATCACATAGTGATATTTTTAAGATCAAACCATTTTTTAATATTGTTCCCATACATTAAGGATGAGTAGGGATTTTGAGATTTTATTTTCAATTTTGTGAAGAATTTTCATAAAATTGATCATTCATTATTTTAAATGATTAAGATTATTTAAAGAATGGATACTTTTTAAAAGTGTGATGATTTTATTGTTATGGTTTTGTTATTTATGAGTTATGTCCTAATTCTCAATATCTATACAGAAAAAAATATCCTTAATGTGAAGGAAAGTAAATTTTTTGACTTGGTTAATGATTATTTAAGGTTTTAAGGGAAGGTACATATAGTTGGTATTAGTGGAATGGTTTAGAAATCCTTAATAGTTATGATAATTTCAATAGATTTCTCTTATATGTTTTTACATTGTGGTTATGTTTAAATAATGCATATTTGTAATATTACCTAGTAACATCATCTTAGATATATCTATTTAGACTGTTTTTCTTTTTAGGGGATATGGAAGATATAGAGGGAATGAATCAAGAGGAAGATATCCTTCAAAATCAGCATATCAAGATGGTTGGAATTCGAACAATGTAATTTTTTATAGTGATGGATTAGTTGAAAAACTATAAATGGTTGTTTTATCTATGAAATAGAGGAAAACGATGTACCATTAATGAACATGTCTATATTAAACCATTTCATGAGCCAAAATCCCCTGTAATTTAGTTTATTATCTTACCCTGTGATATCTGAAATATTTATTAAAGCCCTAGAAAATATATTTCATGTCATGGGTTGTTTATATCACCAAAAGGAAGCTCTTCCAATTTTTTATTTTGAAGGTGAAGACAATCACTAGTTGTTAATGATTATGAATATCATATAATGTGAAGATACTGATGCCTTATAATGTGATAAATTTAAAAAAAAGTATATCTTGAGAAATATTTATATATTTATTTTCAACATACCGTGGAAGAATAATTATTGTAAATATGACAAACAGATAACGATTTGGTGGTAGCATACGAAGAAAACATCACTTGTTTTTCAAGGTACATCATAAATTTTATTAGGGATCTTCATATTAAGAAATATTTTTCTTAATTAAGATTGATGTCAATATTTCAAAGGGTATTATCATCCAGAGATCTCAAAATATATGATAAACTTGATCAATGTTTTGATAAGGTCGAAATGGAGTTTTTTTATGATCACGTTTCCCATGAGTACAAGAAAAATAATAGGCCCATTCCCAAATAAAAGGCAAATCACTCATAAAATAAGATTTAATGTAAAAAAACCAAATTCAAATCTTGTAATAAGTATGTTAGACATATTCTTGGATAATGACTTCCAAATATGTGACAGTGCTTCTTATGTGGTATGTTTTCTCATATGGATTGTGACTGCAAGGTAAATGATTAGAAAATCAAGAAGAATCCAATGATAAGTTGTTTTATTTTTAACAAGTTAAATCTTTATGGTAATGTGTTTCTGAAGTTACTTACTCAAGGTGGAAATCATCCTTATAAAAATAAAAAGGTGTGGGATAATCTATTTCTACAATATAGATTATTTTTAGTCATCTGTTAAAGTCATGGAGGCTCTAGAGTTCTTGGTATTTTTAAAGATCAATGCTATGTTTGTGGTCTAAAACACTAATTATGTTTTATGTGATGTGATCATAAATTGACTAAGAAAATTTTTATAGAGTTATTTGAGTTTATGTTTACAATTTAGTTTAATCAAAATTATGCCTTTAATTTTTGAGATTATTTTTAAGGTATTAATAATCATTATGGTTTATATAATCATTAGTGATTATATTTATTTTTAGGGAAGGTCATTATAAGAGGATGAAATAGTTCCTATGAAATGAAAATATATAATGTAAGTATATTTCTTTATGTTATTTGACAGTAAAATAACTCATTAACATGATGAAATGGATCTTAAAAAATTATTTTTATTTTACATTACTTACTAACAAATTAATGATCTTTTTACCCATAAAAAATTTATGGTTTTGTGATTATTTAATTTCTCAAGAACATGTTCTCTATCACTCCCCATAAAATATTTAAAGTTATTTTTCTATTATATTTCAATGTTTTCCAACATGTAATCGTATTATGTGTAATCTCAAGTTACCACCTTGCATCAATTTCTTTATTTTAGAGTGTATGTTTCATTTATCCTTTTTATATTATAGGATTTCAATAATGGTTTTTTCAAGTCATACCTACCAAACATGAATTAAATACATTGAGGATGTAATTTCTAAAATGGGGTAAGAATGTAAAATATATAGTTTTTATAAAAGAAACATTATGTTTGATAGGCTACATGATATGCCACATCGAGCTTAAATGAACTACTAAATATTATTTTTTAATATAGAAATTATCACATAGCTGTTAGAATGGTGGGAATGAAAAAAATTAATAGAATTAAAAAAATATTCTTTACACATCTTTAAATAATTCAATTTTTGGTGAAAAATATTTTATAAATGAAAATAAAACCATTTTTAAAATAAAAAGAAATGTTTTTCAGAAATGCTATTTAAATGTGCACTTGTGTGTTTCATATTAATAAATTAAAAAAATTACTCAAGATGGATTATATTGATGAAATATATAAATATATATAATATATTCAATCTAATATTTTAAACTCTTCTTATTTGTTTTCTAGACTTACTGTAAGAATCCATTTCTTTTATAGACAAAACATGTATCTTTTTAAATAGGAATATTTGATGCCTTTGGATGGAACACCTATTTTTATTCTAGTTTTTTGAACCATTATAAATTATATTTGGATAAAATGAACTTCTTATTTTGAGATGGATGATTAAAATTTTCTTTGGTTTAATTTTTGGGATTTTATTGATTACAATCATTTTTTGATAAATAGTGAAACAATTATGCATTTCAATTAAAAAATATTTCTTCATCAAATTTATTTATAGAGTTAAATTAAATATTTTAATTGTTTTAAAGTATAATTAGAAAAAAAAATTAATAATTTAATCAAATTATGGACATTGGATAAAATGTCACATTTATATTTGATATAAATACTTTATGAACTTTTGAACATTTTTACATTAAAACCTATTTTATTGTTCCATCAACGATATTAATTTTAAATTAATTTTATCAATTTATATTTTTCTAATTATGAAAGAATTATTTTTTATTTTTTTTTCAAAATTTATAAATTTATGATATTTGTTTTAGAAAAAATATGAATAATTGCTTTAGAGATTTTTTGATTACCACGGTTAATGGTAAATCAGGTAATTAAGGGCAGAAATAATATTATAAATATAGTAATATTGTCCTATATTTTTTCAAATTTTATTTTATGATTATATATCATCCTTTATCATTAATTTATCTATTATTATACCATTTATAACCTATTTACGGGAATATAACCTTTATAACTTTATATTCAAATGAATGTTAATTTTCACATACTTATGTGTTTTTGCAAGTGAAATAATTTTAATATTTTATTGTATGGTCAATTCAATAGAATATAAATATTAAATTGGAATATAAAATATATATATATACATCATTGTAATTTATTTATAATTTTTAGGGACAAAATATTTAACTTAAATGGTGACATAATGATGATGGAATAAATGATTAATTAAATAAATATCAAATAAATGATATTAATAATACTAAAATAAATGTAATTTGAGATGATTAATGTCACAAACACATTTTTATATTAATTTGAAATATCAGTGATGTTTTATAAGTATTGGTTCGAATCTATCTTTTTTGTTTTGATATTTTTAAAAATTCATTTAATGGACAATGTCAGAATTGACATTACTTATATTTTATAATAAATATTATTTTATTTTAAGCTATAAAAAATAAAAAAATTAAATTCATCCAAATAATCTGGATAAGTCTAAAAATTTCAACAATTACTCATTTTTTCACTTTATAGTAATTATTTTATCATAAGATTTTTATATTACATGATATCATGGTATGAGTGAAAAGGGTTAAATAATGGTTAAAAAAACTTCAAGGATTAAAAAATATTTAGAACATTTATAAATTCAATATAAATAGTTTATTTGGAACAAAAATAATTATATCTATGAAATATGTCCTTTTTGGATCAATTTGGAATAGAAAATTAATATATATTAATTTAATATTTTGAAAAAAAAATCAGAGTGCATGTTCCCTCTCATATAAAAGGGAACACGTTATTCTATTTTCATAAAACATAAAAACCTATTTAGTTTATCAAATATCATCCCAAAACCATTAATATAATCCCTAGAAACATTATAGAGCCCGTATTTTAGTCATAACACTATTTTTATTTGTGTTAAGCTGTTAATCAAAGGAGATCATTCGAAGAAGAGGTATCATTTTTAAAATAGTGTTTCTATTTTATTTCTTATTACACTTACATAAAATATTATTCAACCATTATTAAATGTTAAATATTGTATCATAAATATACTGAGATTTTGTTATGTTAATATCATCACCAATATCCATCTTCAGTTTCATAAAATTTGAAAACAATTATTGTTTGTGTGTACGACAAACTACCGCCTCACAATCTGATATAAATTTTTTTTTCATCACTGTCTCTCAAGACTAGTTATAATGATGGAATTAATTTTAATTTATTATTAAGATGTCATATATACCATTATATAATAATAATAATAATATATTAATGGGAAGAATATTTTTAATAATTTAAGTGGAGACTGATGAATGACAAGATTTTTACTCTACTAATAGGAAATGACGGGTTTGGGAAATATGTTAATGCATTGAGGAATGGACTTGGTTGTGTCCTTGTAACATCTCATGTAATTGTAGAATAATAAATTTTCATACTTGTTAATATTTATGAATTAGATATTATTTTTACCATAGAGGGAATTCTATTTCTAATAGCGTACCGAACATGTAATAATGATTTTCTCTGAAATCTTATGTTGCACAGAAAGGTGAGATATAAAGAAAAATAATATATTGTTTATATTATTATTTTATGAGGTAGTAATTATCAAGTCATTTTAGTAGTGAGAATGAGTATAACTAACTATATAATATTTACCCATTATTATTTATGGTTTTTACAATCATCCAATAAATTTTATAGGCCTAAAATAAGAATAAATCAAATGTTAAGAATAAAAAGCTATAATATTTTAAAAAGATTGTTTTATCACCTTTTGATGGAGGCCCAATTTTAAATATAATTTTTTAAACATTTATAATTTTTATATGAAAAATTAAAATATTTTTTTGATAAAGAAATATCAAAATTTTATTTTCATAAATTTTATGTACTTTTATTAGAAGTTTCATATTTTGATGAATAGTGTATAATAGAAATTATTATTTCCCAAATTCCTTTTAATCCAATTTATTTATATGTCTAAATTGATTTTTTTAACTAGTTATATAGTATAATTATATAAATTTTTAATCTATTATTATAATTTGGGTAATTTAAATCAACTTTACATTTAAATTAGTTACAAAATATTTTTGATATTTTGAGAATTTTTACATTAAAAACTTATTTTCTCGATCCATCAATGGGTCTAATTTTAAATATAATTTCTTCCAATTATATGCTTTTAAGTTAGAAAATGTAGAAAATTTAAATCTGAATTTCTAAATCATGTAAAAAGGACTCTTTTATTTTTGGACATATTTGAATAGTATCTTTATTAATATATTTATTACCACGTGTAGGTGTAAATCAGGTAATTATTGGTAAAAATACTATTATTAATAATTTAAAAGCTACCTATAAATTATAATAATTTAATTATATGATTTTTTAGACAAAATTCATCATTGGGTTGAATTTAAATCATTTTCATGTCATTTGGGTTTGATTAAGTCATTTATAATATAATATTCAATGATTGGAAAATTATTGTCACTTCCTTTTTTTGACAAGTAATATATTTATAATATGGGGTTATATAGGGGACATATTCATGTATAAATTTTAAATAGAAATATAAAATTCTTAACCACATCATGTTAATCAATATATAATTTTTAGGAAGTAAATAACTAAATTGAATGGTGACACGATGATGATGCAGAAATTTCTAAATTAATGAAACAATCAAATAAATGGTATTATAAATTTTAAAAGGAAATTAATATGATATTATAATGTAATAAAATAATTTTATTGTTAGCATTTAAATTTTATTTAATAGTTTAAAAATATTGTTTGAAATTATTTTAGGGTTATGATTTTTCTAAAAAAATAGTAAATGAAGTGCCAAAATTTACATTAATTGTATTTTAAAGTATAAAATTTTATATTAAATGATATAAAATTTATAAAAATCCCAATTTTTCTTATTAATAAGGATAGGTCATAAAAGTTTACCAATGACTCATTTAGAGTTCATTTGGTATTTTATTGTAATAATATTAACAATATAATTTTAAATTACATGATATCATGGTAAAAATAAATAAGGGTTGAAAGAGAAAGTTAAGGATAAAAGGTAGTAGAAACTAAAAAAATTTTCATTGGATGATAGTAATTTGGAAATAAATAATATATTATAATTATATGAATTTAGTTCCATTTGGATTATAAAATTAATTTTTATTAATTTTTATAATTCGAAGAATTCCAACACTACCCCTCCCCTCTCTTATAAACGGGCGCCAATTATTCTCTTTTCTTCACATGTAATAACTGATTTGGTTCATTGGATATATGAAAAAATCCATTCCTATATTCCATCACCACATTATCAATCTGTTAATTTATAAATAACAACCTTCATAGAGTTGTTATTGTGTTAATTAAAGGAGACCGCCCGAATGAGAGGTGTCATTTTTAGTTAATTATTTCTGTTTTATTTCATCATTAAATTCCATCAGATATTTTTCCACCAAGATAAAATAATAAATATATTATCCTAAATATAATGATATTTTATTATGATAACATAATCTATTTAATCCACCTTCACTTAAATTAAATGTGAAAATAATTAATTGTTCATTTGTATGAGTGAACTATCACCACTGCAAACGGATCTAATTCATTTTTCATCACCATATGTCAAGACTGGTTATAATGATGGAATTAATGTTTATATATTATATAAATGAAAATTTTATCATTATTAAATAATAAAATATCAATTTTTTTCTTACAATTCCATTTATATAAAAATGATAAAGTCCTTCATTGGTACTTCTAAACTATCACCTGCATGAAGCGATGTGATTCATTTTTCATCATCACATCACATGGATGTTATATATAAGTATATTTAAATGAATAATATTATATTTCTGATATTATGATAAATATTTAAATATATAAGAATAATTACCAACCTTTCATAATGATCAATGAATATTGGGAACGTTACACATGGGTACATATGACCTACCATCTCTGTGATTATAAAGTTGTTCATTTTTAATAACCCTAAGTAAATGGTTTTATTTAAAAGTATAATTTATATATAAAATTAATTCTTATTTAATAAATATTTTTATAAATAATTTTTACTAATTACCACTTTGACTATTGACATCATACCAAAGTCATTTCAACTAATGAACCGAATATCGACAAAACATATGACATGAACTTAACTAAATGTGTAATTATTGTAACATCATAATAAGTTAAATAGATGTAATAATAATCTCTATAAAATTATAAAGAAATTAAATAATTATCCTAATTTTATTATTCAGGAAGATAAATATTGTATGTGACGGTTCAGAATCAAGTTAAGAGACTTTCTTTTAAAAACACTAATTTATTATTATTTTTTAAAAATTAAAATAGAATATTTTTTATCTTATACAGAATGATCAGATTTTCCAGATTTTATTTCTCTTTAATTTTTTATTCATCATTTATATGTATAAAAATTTATTTTCAATTAGCGTTCTTTTTTTAGTGTGGGGCTTGAAAAAAATAAAATGTGATTTCAATGTGGGAAAATTATTATTATTTTGTGCAAGATTTATGTATTTTGGTTCTTGGGAATTGTTTTTGAGATCAGGTGGTACCCTGAAAAACTATGGGTGGGTGATCACATTATAGCTCTCCAATGGATTGGGTAATGATAAATAGTTAATTCATAGGGGATCTCTTATGATATTTAAGGAACATACTATTGTGTGTAATCCAAATTTAACTATGAAGGTTATTTTCTATAGGGACGTGATAGATATAGTAAATCTAAGATTAATATGGAAGTGATTTCACAATTTACCCTTGTTATTTATTTTTTATATAGTGTTTTATAGTAATTATATGATTTCATGAGGTAAGATAAAGAGTATATGCTTTATGGGTGGTAAGTATAACTTTCTAAAAATATTTTCATGGGATTAAAGTATTCAGGGAATAACATGTTCTTCCCTTTTTTATGTCCCTTATTGAGATTTTTGTTGCCTACCAATTTTTCTTTAAAAAAATCAGTGAGTATAAGGTTTTGTAAGAAAAAAGTGGATGTCTAGATGAATGTAATGATGATTTTTCATGAAAATAAAATCATGAGTTATTTTAAATGTTTTATATTATTAATGAAATGGATACTCTCTAGATGTTTCCACATTGTATTTTCCATTTTTTTAAGTATTAGATATGTTCTAATTATCAAAAACACTAAACCTAAAAAGACCATCAACGTGGAATAATGTAAAATTCAAGACTTGACTCAAGATTATGTAATGTTTATGGCTAGGGATTTATATTTGTTATTAGATTATGGTTTAAATAAATTTAGGGGTTACAATATTTTGAATAGAATTTCCTAAACAATAACATTATGGTTACGTTAAAATTATATATTATTTTAATATCACCATGTTTTTTCATCTATTATATTTCTTTTCAGAATGGATTTTTATATAGGAAATAGGGTATATGTGTTGTCAAGGCATCAAGAAGAAAAAACATCAAAATTAGCATCCAAATATGGTATATATTAGAACTAAACAATTAGTTATTTTGATGTATTAGTTGACACATATTATAAATTTTAGTGGAATCCATTCACAAGATCAACTGGATCAACTGTATAAGAATATATTGATACTGTAGTATTTCATGAGGCACCTTCCCATATAATTTAGAGGATCATCTGACCCAATGCTAGATTAATGGTGGATTAAATACATTGAAATTTTTTGGATGTCATTGGGTGTTTAGAGAAATCAAAATGATTATCTTTTGGTTTACCATTTTGAGGATTATGCTGACCAGTAGTGTTTGATGGTTAACAATATATGGTAAAGTGAAGATATTGCTGATTTGGAGTGGGATTATTTCAAAAATAATTTTCTTAAGAAATATGTTCCTATGTAGGTTTGACATAGGATAGAAAATAATTATTTTAATTGAGGCAGGAGGAGGATTCAGTGGCTCTATATAAAGTGAAATTCACTCAAATGGGAAGGTATGCTTCAAAATTTCATCTAAGATGTTGATAGTAAAATCTATCTTTTTTACTCAAGATTATATCAAAAATAAAGAAGGGCATTGGATTCTCAAGAATTCAAATGTTACAAAAAACTTTTCAATATTTTGAGAAGGTGGAAATTGAGTTTGATGATGATAATATTTTCTTTGAAACCCACTAGAAATAGAGGTCCAGGTGGCTAGATAAGGGGAAGAATTCGACAAAAAAATCCCGATGGTAAGAAAATTAAGTTTACATTTTGTGAGAATTGTGGTAAAAAACACTAAGGTTTACCTGTTTAATTCTATTAAGTGCTTATAATGTAGTAAAATGGGGCATAAGGATCATACCTACACTGAAAAATATCAATGTATTGGTAAGAGAAGATATGCTATGCATTCAGTAAATTGTTTTAAATGCAATGAGATGGGTTATTATTAAAATGAGTGTCCGAAGAAGATCTTAATCGAAGGGAAGTATCAAAATTATATGTAGAAATATGTGAATAAATCCATTATTACTACTTTAATAGATTTTAGACAATAAAATTATGTGTTATAAGCCACAATAATTTCTTATTCAAAATATGCAGTTGTTTTGTTTGATTTGGTGTCTACATATTCTTTCATCTATGAGAAATTTTCAGGTAATTTAGAAATTCACCCTCAAGAAATGATGATAGACCTTATGATAAAACACACTTGGAAAATATTATATCAAAAAGAAATTATAATAATATTCCTATCATTATATATAGAAATAATTTTACATCAAATCTTGTTTTTTGTCTCTAGTAGAGTTTGATGTTATTTTTGGGGTGGATTGGATTTCTATTTAACATATTAAGGTAGACTATAGAGAAAAGAAGTTTCATTTCAGAAATAGATTTATTTTAGCTACAAAATGAAATCAAATAATTGATTATATATCAGGACGATGAGGAACTATTAAAATATTTAAATTAATGGTGTCATTCACATGTTGTTTAAAATAATTTTTTTTTTTAATAATGTGCCATTGGTAAGATAATATATTTATGTTCTTTATAATGAATTTATAGTAATTATACTAGATAAAGAAGTTTAATTTAGTACTGAATAAGTTCATGATTCTAATAAAATTTTGAATCCCCGTTACCAAATGGCTCAAATGAAACATTTATAGTTGAAGAAGCAACTGCATGAGTTATTATATAAGGTTTTCATCTGACCAATCACTTCACCATGCGGTACACCAATATTATTTTTAAAAAAAGAAATATGATTCCATGAGATATATAAATGATTATAGAGCCTTGAATTACATCAATTTCAAGAACAAGTATAATTTTCCTCATATTGGTGTTTATTTTGACCAGCTCCAAGGAGTATAAGGTTGATATAGGGATGGGGTATCATCATTTTAACGTAAAGGAAGAAGCCATTATAAAGACTGTTTTCCAAACTAGATATTATCATTATGAATATTTATTTTTGTATTTTGGGTTAATTAATAATCCTATTGTATTCATGGATCTTATGAATATAATATTTCATGATTTCTTGGATAATTTTATGGTTGTATTTTTTTATGACATTTTTATATATTCTAAAAATAAATAATAGCATGAAATAACTTAAAAGTTTTTAAAAAAATGATAAAAGAAAATAAATGGAATGAGAAATTTAGAAAAATTTAATTCTAGTTGGAAAAAATTCTTCTTGTGGTCACATTGTTTTTAAAGATGGAACAACAGTTGACTCATCAAAAAAATTGTTAAATAGTGTCCAAGACCTATGAATTATATAGAGATTTATAGTTTTCTTAGTTTAGTAGGATATTAATGGAATTATTCATAAATCATGAATGTTTATCTATACCAATAACTATTATAACTTGAAAAGCTGATATGTTCTTCTGGAAAAAATAATGTGACGATTATTTTATAAAATTGAAAAGAAGATTGGTGAATTCTCCAGTTTTTATTATTTCTTTCTATAATAGTTAAATTTTTATCTACTACAATGTCTCATTAAAATTACTTGGTTGATTTCTAATGTAGAATGATTTGTTAATTGATTTTTCATCAAATCTGTTAAAATATAATGAGTTTATTACACTACACATGATTTAGAATGAGTTATTGTTGTTTTTGCATTAAAAATTTTAAGGCATCATTTGTATGGTGTATATTGTAAAATATATAATTAATAAAAAATTATTAATTATATATTCAATTGGAAACAATTCAACCAAAGGCATAGATGATGGTTGTAGCAAATCCAAGATTATGATATCATGATTCCTTACCTTCCTGGAAAAGAAAATAATTATCCTGATGCACTGAGTTAAGAAATTATTGCTATAGTAACCATGATATGGTTGGAACGTGTCCCTTTTGTTAATAATTTGATGAATTTTGTCTTGGATGTGATTGGTGTAAGAAATTACTTTGTTTTGTTTTAGGAATCAGTGTAATCAACTCTATCTGACACAATTAAGAAAGCATAGAAGGAAGACTGTGAGTTGTAGAAAAAAGTATATTTTGTACAGTAGTGTAATTTGATTAATTTAACATTGATGTAGATTGTGTTTTGAGATTTAGGATGAGATTATGCGATCTCTATGATTCATAGATAAAGAGAGAGTTATTATGTAAAGATCATAGTTCTCCATTTTTAGTTCATCCTTGAAAAAATAAAATGTACAAAGACCTTTAAGAGTATTACTAGTAGGATGGTATGAAAATATATTTTACCAACCTTACCATGAAGTTTTTGACATGACATTAGGTTAAAGAATAATGATAGTTGCTGAAAAGGATGATTTAAAATATTCAAATTCCTTCATAGAAATATGAAAATATTTATATAGACTTTATAGTGGATTTATTGATGACATATTGAGGTAACAATGTGATTTGGGTTACAATAGATAGAATAACTAAATCTTATAATTTTCTTTATATTCAAGACACTCAACCTCTAGATAAAATTTCTCCATTGTATATAAATTAGATAGTTAGGTAACCAAGAGTTCCCCTCTCTATTGTTTCAAATAGTGATTCTAGGTTCACTTCAAACTTTTAAAACATCCTTTAGAAGTCTTTGGGAAATGAATTAACTTTGAATACAACTTTTCATCCCTAATAAGATAATAATTCATAAGGAAAGATTCAGACCTTAGAGGGTATGATACGTTCTTTTTCAATATATTACTAGGGAAGTTTGGGTCAAAAAATTTCTTTGGTTCAATTTTATTATAACTGTTTTCATTTCATTTTAAAAAATTTATTATTTAAGAATTGTTTAAAAAAAGGAGTCAAACTCTAGGAACTTTGGAAGAAGTTGGTGAATGTAAGTTTATGGGGACATAATTGATAGGGGAAATGGAAGAGAATATTCATTTAATTCAATGATGCATGAGGATATATCAGAGAAGGAAAAAATGTTAAGAAGATAACCCGAGAAATGATATTTCTTTTTAGGTGTATGATCATATCATTCTCATTGTTTTTCCATGAGAACGAGTTATGTGTTTTGGTATGAAGGGGAAGCTAAGTCCAATAATTCTTAGCCCCTATGAAATCCTGGATAATGTTTTATTAGTTTCTTATAGAGTGTATTTTCCTCTATGTTTTCTCCAAGTACATAATGTTTTTCAAGTTTCGTGTTTAATAAATTATATGCCTGATCCATATCATCTTTTGAGTACTTATGTGGTTCACTTGGGAGAGAATATTTAATATGAGGAACAACTAGTTCAGGTTCCTAAACATCAAAAGAAGATGTTGTGGACCATAGTGATTTATTATGTCAAGGAATTCTAGATAACCCAAAATGGTTGAAGAGTAAACATGCTAATCGAAAACATTTATGAAGGATGAATACCCCCAATAATTTGATAAATAAATAAAATTGTGAGAACATAATTTCAAAAACGGTTGAAGGATGTAACAACCTAGTTAATTATAGAATTATACTCTATAATTTTTTTAATATTTATGAATTAAAAGTAATTTTACCTTAATGGGGACACTGTATACAATATTATACCCAATAAGAAATATTGAGTTTCTATGAAATCTTACTTTTCATGCAAAACTAAGTATTTTAAGTGGTAGTTATCATCTAGTCATTGTATCAGTGGAAATCAGTACAACTAACTATATTATATTTAAAAATATTCATTAAAAGTTTTTGTATTCATCCATTAAATTTTATATCCTTAAATAAGAATAAATCTAATTTTCTATAGAAGAATCTCTAATATTTTTGAAATGTAGTTTTACCACATTATAGTGAATAACCCATTTTAAATCCAATTTTTAAATAATTTATTATTTTTATAATTAAAAATAAACATTTTTATAAATTTAAATATCAAAATTTATTTGGGGTAAATTTTTTGTATCTTTTTGAGATGTTTCATATTTCAAGGAATTATGAATAATACAAAATATAATTTCACAGGTACATTTTCTCCGAATTTATTAATATTGTTAAATTAGGTTTTGTATTGATTTTAAAGTATAATTAATTAAATTTTTTATCAATTAATACAATATACATCATTGGAATCAACTTCCCATTGAACTTGCTTATAAAATCATTGTGAAATTCTGAATGTTTTCACAAAAAATCCTTTTTCATGATCCTTCGAAGGGATTAATTTTTAATTTAATTTCTACCAATTTTATGTTTTTAATTTTTAAAAATGAATTCCATATTTGGTATTTTGAGACCCAAATTATTTAAATAGTTCCATTTTAATTTTTTGGACATTATGAATAGTAAATTTAGAAATATTTTCATTACAATGGTTATGGGTAAATTGAGTAATTAAATATAAAAATATTATTATAACTATTATACAATAACCCTAACACTAGTATTTATTTCATTTTAAGAATTTTTAATACCAAAATCATCATTGGGTTGAGGTTATATCTTTTTGAAGCCAAGTGGATATGAGTAAGGCATTTATATAATTATATTCAAATAGATGACAAATTTTTCACATAATTGTTTTTAGCAAGTGAAGTACTATTAATATGGGTTTATAAAAGGGATATATTTGAAAATAGATAGTATTTATAAATATGAAATATTTTACTACATTATGGTAATTTATTTATGATTTTTATGATATAAATATTTATATTAAATGGTGACACAATTATGATGTTGTAATTTATTAATTAAGGATTTAATCAATTAAATGATAATATAAATAATAAAATAAATATAATTTTATATTATAAATTTAATACATGGATTAATGGGAGAATTTAAAATGTTAGTGACATGTTAGGAGAGTTTTATCTAAATTATCTTGCTTTATAGAAATTTTTAAAAAGTCGGTAAATGAATAGTGGATAAATTAAAACAAATGGTATTTTAAAATATAAAATATTTTTTTTTAATTTTATTAAAATTTAAAAAAAAATTCATAAAAAAAATTATAAGTCATTAACTATCTTCAATTAAGCATTTAGTGGTCTCTTGGTATTTTATAGTAATTATATTAACACTAAATGTGTAAATTACATGGTAGCTTGGTTAGAATAAGTAAGGGTTAAAACAAAAATCTATTGATTAAAAAATATTCAAACCAAATATAATTTAATTGAATGGGTGTTTTTAGACCTCAAATCATAATATATTTGAAATAAATCAGTTTGGGATGATTTTTATTATAAAATTAATTTATATTAGTTTAATAATTTGAAGAATTCCAATAGTGCCCCTCCCCTCTTCTATAAATGGGAACTCGTTGTTCTCATTTATCCACACTTAAATAAACTTATTTGGTTCCACTAAGATACACCCAAATAACATCCTAGAATCCATCAAAACATTATAAATCCCTAATTCTAGGCCTAACACCCTATTTAGACTTGTAAAGTTTTTAATCAAAGGAGATCGTCCGTAGAAGAGGTGTCATTTTTAATTAAGAGTTTTTATTTTATTTAATCGTTAACATCCTAAAAATATCCATCCACTATGGTAAAATAATAAATCTAGTATACCCAATATACATATATTTTATTATTTTAATATTATAACCTAAATTCACCTCCAATTCCACCAAATGTGAAAATAATTAATCGTTTTTATGAACGTGTGAACTATCATCACCACGAACCGATATAATTTGTTTTCCATCATAAAATCTACGTAATGGTTGAAATGATAAAATTAATGATCATAAATGATATTAATTTAATATTTATCATTATAAAATAATATATAAAATCTTTTCTTACTCTTTCATGGACATAAAATTGATAATGTCATTCTATAGTAATGTGAACTATCACATCAATGAAGTGATGTGATTCATTTTGCATCACCAAGTTACAAGGATGATATATATCAATATATTTAAATGATTAATATTATATTTATGATATTATGATCATTTTTTAATTATTAAATAATATTTACCTTCTTTCTATAAGGATCAATGAATAATGAGAACGTTACTCATGCGCACGTATGGCCTACCGTCTCCAGGACTATGGCGTTGTCCATTTTTAATAAAAATAAATAATTTTTTTGATTTAAATGTATAATTGATGTTAAATTTTATTCTTATTTAATTAATATTATTGGGGATATATTTTAATAATTATTATTTTGACTATTTACATCAAACACAATTTATTTTGGTCTCTTGTTCTGAATATCGACAAAACGTCTGACCTGAACTTAAATAATTATGTTATTACTATAACATGTTAAAAAAGTTATATAACAGGAATAATAATATTTAAAAAAATTATAAAGAAATTAAATAATTAACCTATGTTTATTATTTGGGAAGATAAATATTTTAATTGATGGGTCAGTAGGTAATGGAATTTCGATTATAAACACTAATTTATTGTTTTTTACAAAAGTCAAAGGGGAGGTTTTCATAACTTTTAAGGAATTAATAGATGTTACCTATTTTATATTTCTTTAATGATTAAATTTTTCATTTAAAATTTTATAATTTTATTATCAAATAGTGTGTTTTCATTTTTTACTGTGTGAATTTGTTAAAATGAAAAGTGATTTCAAAGTAAAAATGTTATTATTAATTTACAAAAGATTTTTTTATTTGGTTGTTAGGAACTATTTATGAGATTAGGTGTCTTTGTGATAATCTAGTGGAGGGTGATTCCATTATATCTTTCAAGTGCATTGGGTAATGATATGGAGTAAATTGATAGGGTGATCACACTGTAATTCTCTATTCATTTTCCATCTAGCACCGCTATGTTAAAATAATTTTTCATATTAAATTAGGAAATTGATAATACATTTCAATTCATGTTTGATTATTTTATTTCAGGTTTATCAATATTAAAAAAATGTTACTTGTTTTAAAAATTACAATGTAGGTGGAGGTGATTTGGAGGGCCCAGGATGAAGTGGAATAAAAATGGGCCAAACTATGCATGATTACAAGAACACCAGTGGACCCAACAATACCTTGATACTAAACCATGAATTCAATTAAGATGGTATATTCTATTTTAATCCAAAATTTAATGGGATATATTTATTATGAGGACACAGAATCCCAATTTATCCATTAATGGGCCCATCCAATTGGATATGTCCAAGGGATCGAATCTACTCAATGTTAAAAAGTGGGTTTTGTATTTAGTCTATATATCAAATTGTGATTGTCCAAATGGTTCCAAATGTTCAATAGAGGTATTAAAGAAGTTGAAATATTACTTTATAGTTTTTTATCAAATGAGATAAGACTGTCTGGCCTTCAAAAATCAAGGGCTAATTATTTTTCAATATCATGGTGTCTAAAACCATCTTATACATTTCCTATAAATTGGAATCATAGGTACCCCATTTACAAGTTCGAACCAGGAGAAAATATCTTCCATTTTGGATACCCAAATTATTCCACTATTTATCAAATAAATGTTTTAGTCCCCTATCCACATTGTGGTATTAATTGAAGTTGAAGTTCCACCCGAACCTCCTCCTCTCAATCACAAGATAAATGGCAGATAATTATTTTGAGGGAGATACAGAATCTTGGGATGGAGTTCTTAAACATTTATACTATTAGTTTTTTGATATTTTTTTGTGATATTTTTAATTTATTATTTATCTTAACATTCTTATTTTTTTAATTTTATTCTTGATTTAATTAGGTTAAATAGTTTTTTCTCAACACTGATAGGGTTTATATTTCTAGTGGGAATCTTGGGTGGATTTGATTGGAAAGTAGAGGAATAATTTTTAGAATTCATTATGATTTTGTGTCTATTTTTATATATTTTAGGTCCAAATTATACAATCATGATTGTTGTTTCAAGGTTTGTTTCTTTGTGCATCGTTTTAAAAGAAAGAGGGGAATCAAGAACATTACAACACCCAACCCATGAATTTCTTTAAATCTTGAGAACAATTCTGAATAATGGACTATCCATGTTATGTAGTGAACTTGAAATAACATCATTGTCTAATAATTATTAAAAAAATACTTTTATTTATCACATATTGAACTCTTTAAATTAGTTATTTTCTTAAAACTGTTTTCAACCCCCTAGTAATTTTTTATTAAAAAAACACACTCTAAACCTATCAAATATCCATGATATATATCTTTGGTTCTAAACTAGACAATAAAATAGTGCTTAAATAATAACCCATATGACATGTCATTAAAATGATTTCCACTTTTGGCACCATTTTCGAGGAGTAATTTTGTTTTTAATGTATGTTTTTTAAAAAAATTATATTTAATTTTTAAATTATTTTATTTCTTCATTACATCCATAATTTTTCTAGTTGATTTATAAAATATTCCTATTTTGTGGGTTTTGGGAAGCTTGTGTTCTAATATGGTAGATTCACCAGCTTTTGAACTAGAATCGAAGAGGACCTATGACAACGACATCATGACACACAAGAAAACCCTTTAAAGGATGACACATAACATCATGAAACACTTTGGGATCATTCTTCTTATTCTAAAATAAATATCAAAACTGAATTAAAAATATATAACATGTATTAATATAATCAAACACTAAAATAATTAATCCCACCTAGTGTTGATATCCACCCCACTTATATTCCAATTTAAGGAGAAACACAAAACATTGAATTAAAATTCAGTCTAATTTGCTTCTTCCCAATTTTTTAGTGACTTTCTAGAGAATATCCATATAATAAATTAAAATAATTTAATACTATGTGGTAAACATTAAAACATTCAAATGTGTATTGTGAACAAATAAAGATGAGGGTATTTTATTTTTTATTAGAAGATAATAGAAAATATTTGGTAAATTATGTTCAATACCAAATTATTTGTCGAACAGACATGAAATGCATTTTTCTTGAAAAATACATCCCATCCTCAAGAAATATAATAATAAGAAAAAAATTTGGTATAATACAATATCAAGGGTAAAAAATTCATGAATATTCAGAAAGATTTAAAAGGATTCGTTCAAGATTCCCACACCACCAAATAAGTTATGATCTTTTAACATAATATTTTCATAATGGTTTAGCTATTATTTTATAAATATTATTGATACTATTGTATGTGGTGCACTGGTGTATAAAACCCCCTTCACTGCAAGGACCCTGATTGATAACATGGCCTAAATAGTCCACAATTTGATTCAAAGTCTAGTGTAACCAATTGAGCTGTCTATGCGGTTCAAAGTACTGAATTAGAGAAGAAGGTGGACACAATGATTGAAGAGGTAAGTACCCTTATTCAAGAACATGATCTTTCTTAATGGAAAACATATATCTTCCTCTAATCCATATTGGAATATGTTCTTCTGGAACCGACTGTTCTTACCAATTCCCTCAACTGTGATAAACATCTAAAAGTTATGAGGTAATCTTCCCAGGAATCCCCTTTAACTAACCCTTTTGGAAAGAACCTTACTATCCATCCGACCCAAAGTTGAATGAAAACCAAAACTATCAAACATGGGGTATTCAAACCATCAAAAACAACTATGGAACCAACCAGGGTATAGTATCCATCCACCACTAACCATAAATTCTTAACCCACAAAATGACCATTCAAACAACCCCCATGAAAACTCAAGCATAGCGTAGACGATATGATGAAAAAACTATCTTCCAACAAAATACAATTCCAACAAACCACCCACGCTTCCATAAAAGATCTAAAACCCAATAATTCTAACTCACCCACTTGGATTGGGAAATTCAACGTCATGGGTCTGGTAAACTACCCTCTCATCAATTATTCAACCATAGGGCTAAAGGGAACGTTAGTACCATAACCCTGCTAAGTGGAACACAACTTAAAAGACAAGTCAATGCTCTATTAGATTCATCCCCTCCTAAGGATACTACCATCCCAAACATTATAAATTCTCTAAATTAGGTAGAACATTGTCCTAATAGAAGACCTTACAAAGGAAACATTTTTTAAATTGAAGAGTCTCTTAACCTAACCATTCTGCTTCGATTCCCCCAAAAGAAAACTAAACATGATAAGGAAATATTGGAAACATTAAAAAATTAATTGTTAACATTTATTTTATTGATTTCATCATGAACATTCCATGATATGCCATGTTTTTTAAGGATATGTCTATATACTGAAGGAGACTTCATGGCGATGGGAAGGTGAGCTTGGGGAGGGACATGTCAACATTGATACAACCATCACATCCCATCAAAAGAAATGATCCTAGAATATTCACGATTTAACAAACTATAGGGGATTATTATTTCTTCAATTCTATACATGATTTGCATGCTTCTATAAATGTGATACCTCACGCAATTTTCCCATCATTCCTTTTAGGGAACTAAATCTCACTGAAAGGTTTGTTCATCTAGAAAATCATAGTGCATCAGACCATTGTTATGTGATAGAGGATGTTCTTATAATGGTGTAAAATTTAATTTTTTCCAAATGATTTTTATGTGATAAAAGGGATTATTGTAGGATGAATGGACATTCCCCAGTTATATTAGGTAGAAATTTCATGATTACTTGAAAAAACAAAATTAATATCTACAATGTTACGTTACCAATGGATTTATAATGTCATTGTCCACTTAAATATCCTTCATTCCATGAAGCACCTATCAAAACAACATTCCTCTCTCTTTGTTAATTTAATGGATATAGTAGCTTCTTCCACAAAAAAACATGTTTTCTCTCCCATGATCCCCTTTTGGTGTTTCTATCATTGATAGAAATTATAAAAAATGAATCATGCATAAAATAGTGTACCAGTCAAGAAAAATATCATCATTGTTTTTTAATTGATGAATTTTTGAACACTGAGGATCACATGACCATCGATGATACTAATAAGCATGTAAGAGCTCATTTTTTTTATTTGAGGATGTTACAATTGAGAAGTTAGATGAGATTAATTACCTCCCACTTTCACACTCCATCTCATAAATCCAAAATCAACTAGAACATAACCTTAAACCACTAACTAAAGATTTAAAATATACCTATCTTGAGAATAGAAATAATATTCATGTAATAAGTTTTAGTTAACACTCTCCTAAGCATGATTTATAACTCCATGAACTATTGAGGAAGTATAAACAGCATTTTGGATGGACACATGATGGTATTCTAGAAATCAACCCATCAATTTATACAGATCATATATTGTTAAATAAAGAGTATAAACGAGTGAGACAAACACATCATCAATTGAACCCAAACCACTTATATGTTGTTCAGATGGAGTTAAAAGAAATTATTGGTTCCTAGAATCATTTAACCCATATTTGATAGCAAATGGAACAGTCTAGTTTTAGTGGTTCCTAAAAAAACTTGTCTAGTGGAAATTAGAATTGAAAACACTGAGCTGGTTCTAACTCATGTGTAGAATAGTTGGTCTGTCTATATAGACTACCTCCAACTAAACCAACACACTAGAAAGGAACATTTCACATTACTATTCATTGACTAAGTACAATAAAGGCTAGTGGAAAAGAACATTAATTTTTTATGATGGGTATTCTAGATTCTTTCAATTCCATATTTCCTAGAGGATTATAAAAAGAAAACCTTCACTTACCCATTTGGTATAATTTCATATATAGGGATTTAATTTGGTCTATTCAATGCACTGTGTACATTCTAGAGATGTTTGGTTAGTATTTTTTCAGATTACTTAGATAATTGCATGGAATTATTCATGGATTATTTTAATGTGTATGGATCCCTCTTTGATGAATGTTTGAGTAGTTTTTGGTTTTTTCAAACATAACTCTATTTAAAATAATATAATATTAAATTATGATAAATTCCATTTCCTTAGGAGATATGTTTTAGTATTAGGACATGTCATTTCATAGGATGGTATCGAAGTAGATAAATCAAATGTAGATGTAATTTCATCCCTTCAATTACTTAAATATGTGTGGGTTGTGTGGGATTTCTTCGGAAATTCTATAATTTACCATAATTTCACTCATGTCTTTAGTAAGATTACACTCCCCCTCTCCTAATTACTCTGAAAACAAAAGGAGTTTGTTTTTTATACAGAATAGGGAAAAGATATTAATAACTGAAAATGGACACTCACATCACCACCGATAATCTCACCACCTTGGTGGGATTTATCATTTGAGTTCAGGTGTGATACCTATAATTATAAGGTTGTGGAAGTCTTATCACAAAGGGTCGGACAATATATACATTTCATAGCATATTACTTTTGTACATTGAACCCCACCTAAACAAACTTCCCCGTAACTGAAAAATAATTCATTCCCATTTGGTTTAGCTTTGATAAATTTAGGTCATAACTTTTAGGGTCCAATGTCATTTTGTTCTTAGATCATGTATCCCAATGGTATCTCCTCAAGAAACAAGAATAAAAAACACATCTCATTATTTAGATTATCCTACTTCAAAAATTTAATTAAGAAATTAGGGGTAAAAAGAAGCAGAGAATTGGCTGCATGGCCTTATCAGTATGATCCTCCCATCCTAACACATTGACCTGTCTCCCCTATACTCCCATAAATTAAATGCTTCATGATGGTAAATTGTACCGATTATAAGATGATATTTCATAGTATTCCAAAATTGTAAATTATTTGGAAGCATCATTCACTCTTAATAATTTCAACAATAACCAATATGGTCATCTAAATCATGAGTCCCATTGGTACATTTGGGATAACCCCAGGAATTGGTGAACATGTAGTGATCAATTCCTTAGGAGTTTTGTTATAGATATAATGTTTCATTCTATCCTTAAGTTATTATACAACCTTGCTTATGGGGGCCACTTTGGTCCCCAAGTAACTGCTCACAAGGTACTCGATTTTGGTCTATCCGGACCCACATTATTTCATGATGTTGATGATTTTTTAAATCATTTCTTTACTATCAAATAATAGAGAATGTCACTAAAAAAATAAAATACAACAACCACCATCACACTTTTAGGATGTTTTTGATGTTTGGGGCACTAATTTTATGATACCATTCCCCAATTCATTAGGGAACTTGAACATTCTTCTGTTATATGATTATGCGTCAAAATGGGAATAAGAACATGCCACATAGACATAAAATTCCTAGATTGTTTTGAAATTTTCAAACCCCTATTTCCTATTTGATTGGATTGCCAAGAATTATCATCAGTGAACATGGTTCTCATTTCAACAACCAAACAATCTGACCACTTTTCTATAGTATGGGTTCAGTCATTGAGTGCCTACTTCACATCACCCACAAACCAATGGTTGAGACAATGTGTTGAATAGAGTGGTAAAATAATTATTGAAATGTCGTTCAACCCAATAGAATATATTGGATTCTTATATGTGTTTATTCATTATCGTCTTACTGTATTTCTTTCAAAACATCAATCAGAATGTCACATTATCAACATGTATTTTGAAATAGTTTCCACCTCTTTATTAAGATAGAGAAACATGCTTATTGATGCATTAAAAAATTCAATTCTAATCTTTCTGATTCAGGTGCTGAAAGGAAGTTACATATTCAAGAGATGGAGGAAATTAGAACAGATTCATATGATAACCTTAGTATCTATAAAGAGAGAACCAAGGTTACACACAACGATGTTATCATTCATCTTCCACATTGGGTAGAAGGTCATCCTTTACAATGCAAGGATTATGTCGCATCAAGGTATGATTCATTCCCACATGTTTGGACAAGACATTATTACTAATTTTTATCCATTTGGTTTCATTAAAGTAGTAATTAAAGAATCAAAATAAACCTTCACATTCAATGGGCATTAGCTTAAGCACTTTCATGAAGCCCTTCTAGAGTCCCTGATAGAGAAAATCTATGTTCATGACGCATCCCACCAATAAAAATAACCACCTTTTCACCTTACTTTCCACAATATATTTTATTTTAGCCTATACATTGCATTATCTTAGTGAGGGGGATGGGTAAATTCATAGGATAGTTAGGAATTTTCATAAACATTATTTTATTTTTATTTTTTCAACTTTTAGAATCGTATTTTTCCTTCCCCCCCCCCCACTTTTGGGTCTTACTGTTAATAGTTTTATACCCACATTACCATGGAAAATGTCACCTGATTAATCAGGGATAATATTGAAAATGCTTGAGGACTTTCCATATTGCAGGTTTTTTGGAAATTTTCAAAAAATTATTTTACGGATGAAATGTTTGTTTTAGCATGAATTTAACATTAAAAAGTTACTTTTTTATAAAATTTTTCTTATTTGATTATATAAATAGATTTATCACTTTTAAACCTTTGTGAATAATTGTACCTTTTTTGTGACTATACTAGGGGAGAGTTGTGTCACTACATATCTCCACACATATTTGAACACACTTATAAAGAGTGAATTTTTCATACATAGTAGATGTTAAATATTAGTTAGTTTAATATTTATCATCTTTGCAAACTTATTTTTCCATATGTTCGTTCAATATTTGATCTTTTTCATTATTGTACTAGATCTCGATTTGTTCAACTGTTATATAACGATTCTTACCCCCTTAAAAATATATTTATCTTTTTTAGATAAACAATCACAATTTCTCGACTTTTGATCTTGTTATAACTAGTATAATTATTTTTGTGAGGAGATCAAATAAGTTTTGAGAGAAGAGTGTGATATTTTTTCTAAAAATTACCTAAAAATATATTATAATAATAATAATTAATGGGGAGATTGATGAAATTTGAAACATATGGGATATCTCGGTGAGGATATTAAGGTTTTACTTCTGGGGATTCATAATTCAGTGGGTTATACAATTTGATTGTAATTGATATATGGACAGTTTAGTGGAAAAAATAATATAAGTAGAGAAACATTAAAATAACCAATATTTACTAGATAGAAAGTTGAATGAATTGCATGGAATGGTTTCAGACACATAGATGTATAGTATGTGACATTGTTGAATTTTGGATTACATGATCAAATTAGTTTCATTAATATCCCTAAATTTCATGCTAATTCAATTAATGAGACTTCTTTTTGTGTGATCACTCGGATTGAATCCTTGGTTTGATATTTTATTTTTATCACATTATATTCATGAATTAAATTTTCCTTGAAGGTTAAATCTTCATGATGATTGAAATATATCCATGAATAATTTTTCTGAAATATTAATTTTCCCCAAAGTGAAAATGTGTTGGTGTGGAATAGTGATTACACCGTGATTCGATAATCATTTTCACCCTTAGAACACTATGTTAAACTAGTTTTGTATTTAAAATTCTACATTTAATTTAAAAATTCAATTCATGTTTTAATAATTATTATTTTCATCACTATTAAAATTGAAAATTTTAATTCTTAATATTTACATTGTAGGTGGAGGTGATTTGGAAGGCCCAAGATGATGTGGAAGAAAAAATGGGCCATACTATCAATGATTAGAAGTACACTAGTGGACTCATCCACACAGTGGTACTATACCATGCATCAAATGGATATTATAATTTCTGGTTAGGTATATAATTTATTGGTATATATTAATTATGAAGACACCCAATCCCCATTCATCCATTAATAGGACCATCAGGATATATCTACCCAAGGGATTGAATATGCTCGAAGTCAAAAAGTGGGTTCTGTATTTCGTCCATATCTACAGTTCTGATTGACTAAATGGTTCCAAATTTATAGTTCAGATATACAGAAGGTGGGGCTACAATATTGTAGTTTTTTTCAAATTGATATCAGGCTATTTGTCTTTCTAAAACCATGGTCCAAATGGTTTCTCTAATGTATGGTGCCCAAAACTGCCTTCTGCGTTTCCAATAAATTGGAACCTTGGGTAAACCATTTGAAAGTTCTAACCATGATAAATGTGCTACAATTTTGGAGACAAAAATGATTAATATCATAATCTATGATGTTCTGGATGCCCCTATCCTCGTAGGGGGTCATGGGTGAAGGTGAATTTCTTCCTAATCCTCCTCCTCCTCTAGATAGTGAGATAAAAAATGGTCAAACATTTCAAGGGAGCTACACACACGTGGGAAAGAGTTCTGAAACTTTTTATGATAATATTTTGTATAATTTTTTTTGTGAAACAATTCATTAAATTTTAATCTTATCATAATTCTTATTTGGCAGATTCGTTTTGAATTAATCAAGATAAAAACAATTTATTTCAGCATTGATTGGTTTGACATTTCAAGTGGGAATATTAGGTTGATCCAATTGGATAACATAGACATCCTTTTTCACATTCAAATGCATGAGATTTCATTATTCATTGGTATAAATTGTTCTATTAATGAATTCCAAACTTTGAAAACATGATTTTTGTGCCAAGGGTTGGATCATTGTTCATAATTTTAAAAGGAAAGAGGTGAATCAAGAGCTTCACCACCGTCAACCAAATAATTTCACAAGACAATGAGAAATTTCCAAAACAATGAATTATCCATATTGTGTGGTAAACATTAAATGACCTAATTCGATAATAATTCATAAAACACCAATTTTATTTATAAACAATTAAACTATTTAAAATAATTAATTTCATAAAAGTGTTTTCATTAAAACCCCACTATTTTAGTATTTTTTATTAACAATACATAATAAAACCCTATCAATGCTTTTAAAGAGATGACACATGGTTTTCCCTTGACTATAAAATCACCTTTAAATCATAATAAATTTGACATGTCCTAAAAACATGCTCATAGGGTTTCTCATTATATATTAAGGGAATATACTACAATGGGTATTCCAAATGTAACCATGAAGGTTACTTCCTATGCATCTATGATAAATATAATAAATATAAGTGTGATGTTGAATTAAATCCCTGAGTTTACTTTATAAATTATATTACTATGGTATTTTAGAAGAATCATATGATTTCACAAGGGAATATAATGTGCTTATGTTATATGGGTGGAAATTATTACATTGTGAAAATATTTTCATGGGATTAAAACATCTATAGACTAATGAATTCTCTCTTAATTTAATATCCCGTAATTATATTTTTTCCCATCATAATTTTAAAAAAAATGTCTCATAGGTTATTGGAATTGGTAAGAGAATGAAGGAAGTCACATTTAATGTTATGAATAATTTTCATGAAAAAGGAAACCTTGTTTTATTTTTAAAAAATTATTCTATGAATGAAATGGACACTTCCACAAAGATTCCACATTGTATTTTATGGTTTTTATGTTTGAGATTGGACTAATTCTAAAAAACTAAAAACCTAAAAATATTTTCAATGTGGAATAATGTATAATTCTTGACATGACTCAAGATTATGTCATCTTTTAATCCAGTTCCTTATATTCCATATGTAGAATATGAAATATATTGCCTATGCATCAAAGTAGTTTTAGACTCATGAACAAAACAATCCAACCTATGATCTTTAATTATTAGATGTAATCATTTCTATGAAGATATGAAAACACTATCTATATAGTTAAATATGTGAGATATATACGGATTGAGTTGAGTTTAAAATAAATAATCTAATAGAAAGAACTAAACATGAGGAAATTAATATTGATTTAGAAACTTATTTATTATGATTTATTAATAAAATTTCATCAAGGAAAGGTCAAAAAGGTAGAATATGCACTTTTCAAGAAATATCGTGATGTTCTAAACAAAATAATTTTTGATAGGGATCCTATTTTCAAGGATTTAGTAAATATGGATCGATGAATTCTAATGGAAAGAGAAAAATTTATCCATTTTCAAATGATTTACAAACCATATTTATTATAAAATATTAATTAGTCTTACCTTTAGTATGAAAATATTCAAAAGAAAAATAATGTTATTCATTATTGGAAATTTGCATACACCATATATTAAAATGGAGTTTTGAAAATGGGAGAGAGTTTATGTGTTGCATATATATACGAGATAAAAATTGAATTATTAGATTATTTTTATAGCTCAATTTTCTCTATAAATCATGGAATCCCCAAGATGTATATATATTTGATGGAAATTTTTTGGTGGGTTATTATGAAGCGGGAAATTTCAGATTACATGTCATGACATTTGGTTTATCAATAATTAAAGGATGATATAAAACATCCTAGAGATGTCACGGCAACACTGCCTATTTATATAAGGAAATATGATGAAATTACTATGAATTTTGTCACTATATTACGAATGACTCCATGAAAGAATGACCTGATATGGGTTATTACTGATAAATGTAAACATTCTTCCCATTTACTTGATATAGGTGAATATTTTACGCTGTATCACCCATCATGACTCTAAAATAATGTTTTTTAAGACATAATGGTGATCCTATTTATGTTTTATCTCATCATTAGCCATAGTTTATATCAAAACTGTGTAAAATTTATTAGAACTCTCATAATACCGATCTTCATTTGAGAACTTCTCATCATCCAAAGATGGATGGTAGTCCAAAAAGAAAATTCAAACATAGTAAGATATGTTGATGTCATGATCATTTTAATTTTATAGTATGTGGGATTATAATTTAACTTCGGTATAGTTTTCCTATAACCATTTATTCCATTCAACTACTCAAATTGCACAATATGAAGTATTATATGAAAAAAAAATATCACACTATAATATTTTTGGGAAGAAGTTAGTGAATTAAAATATTTTGGCCTACATCTTGTTGAGGAGACACTAAAAATAGAAAAGGATATTCAAAATCATATTAAAGAGGATCAAATTATTAAAAGAGAAATTCCACTAACTAAATAAAATATTTTTACTTTGATGTTAGATATCTTGTTTTATTAAAAGTATCTCTATGGAAGGGTTTTAAAATATTTGGTAAAAAGGGAAACCTAATCCAGATTTATATTAGACCTTTTGAACTTATTGAAATAATTGGAGTTTTGGTTTACCATTTGGCAATGACACCTCGCCTCTCTATAGTACATGATGTGTTCCATATCAACATGTTAATGATGTACATTCCAGAATAGATATATGCGCTCACATTAAAAGATGTATAATTTGAACTTAATTTATCAAACAGGTAACTACCTATCCATATTCTTGGAATAATAGATCCAGGGTCGAGTAATTGGTTGAATTTTTTTAGTAAAGGTACATTGGATAAATCATTAGATAAAATATGTGGAAAGGGAACCATAAGAAATTATGGTTAAAACAAACCCAAATATATTTATGAGGTCACATTCTATAAATTTTATGGAAAATTTTTTATATAAGGGAAGAATGTAACATCCCATGATTTTATTATAATATTATTTTTAAATAAATTTAAACTCTTCTATAGCTTGCATTGAACACAACACCAGGTTTAAAGAAACCATGATCTACTATTAAAATAAAATTATGTGACCATTATGAAATAGATATTAATGTTTTTTGGAATTTAGTGGGATAAAAAATTTATGAAATATATATAACTTGCAAATTTTTAAAATAAATTCTGTCATTATCAATAAAAATTAAAATCATCTCAATCTCGAATTAATGTTTTTATAAATAACTATTTTTATGTGTGAATAAATATTTTTATATTGAAAAATATAATCAACAAATATTTATGATCTAATTTAATGTACGTGTTTTATATTTTTCATATTTTTTAACATTCATCTAGAGTTTTTTCTAGGAATATGATAAGAATAAATCAATTTTTATGCTTAAAACTGTATTTTCTAAAAAAACATGTTCATCGCATTTTGAAAAACTATTTTAAAATTAGTTTCTAAAAATTATTGATATTTAATTTTAAAATATTTATTCTATATTTATAATAATGAGGATCATGGTTGTTTATAAGACAATTATATTTTTTAATATTAATAGTAACTAGGGTAAAATTTACCATCTTGGTAAAGTGTATTTTAGAATAATTTGGTTTAATAGTAAGTTATAAGATCATAATATTTCATCTTAAATATTATTAGAGGAAGGTAATTCAAACATTATAACCTTAGTATTGAAATTTATATGTTTAATTTATGCTTTTTTATGAAAATGACCAATAGAATATTTAAATTAAATAATGTTACAAAAATTCATTCACCATGTTTTAAAAATCTATTATTAGCCCACATTTGAAAAAAAGTATTTTATGAAATAATATTAATGATTATATTATTAATTATTAAATTAACTTCAATATAATAATTTATTTCTAATTTTTACTATTTATATAATTACCTTAAAGTCTTGGGGAATGCTAACACAATATTAATAAAATTATTAAAAAAATAAAATAAATGATAATAAAAATAATAAAAGTGATATAATTTGAGTGATTAATAGTGTTCAACAAACTTTTTAGGTGAATATGAAATATTGATGAATTATAAATTAATTATATTCAAAGTGAGAAATTATATTGATGTATTTTAAGCCTAATTAATTTAATAGTGTCAAAATTGACATTAATGCTAATTTATCAAAATATTATTTTATTATATAATTTGATATAAATTAAAATCTATAAATAAGTCTAGGGGTAAACAATGTTCATAAATCTCATACCTTTTCAATTTATGACTTAATATTTACCATATAAATTAAATTATAAGATTTTATGTTTGAATAATGTATTACCACAGTTAATGTTAAAATATGTTAACGAAGGGGTAAAACTAAAAAATAATGTTTAGAACATGACCAAAACATGTAAATATATTATTTATTGATGATATTTCAACTTTATCATACCTTATGATCTAATAAATTTATAGTTTGATTCATTTTTTCCTTTTAATTACTTCATTTTTATATAATATTTCAAGAAATTTGAAAATCTTTCACACATCAGTTATAATTAGGGACCTCTTTTGTAACTTATTTACACCACAGTGATCCATATAGATTGAAAAAACCACTATATTTCTCTCCTAAAACCCTTATAATTTTATTATAGTTTGTTCTTCCTAAATACCAATCCTATTTCCCTTAAGAATAGATCTAAAGGAATTAGACTAAAGAAGAGGTAAACATCTTTACCATGTACATAAAATTTATTACTTATTTTACATCCTCTTAAAGTGTAGTACCAATACTAAGATAACAGATCCCGTATCGTAAATAAAATTAGATGTTTTTATAATTATGTGACAACAATATTACATCTCTATTATATCCTCCTAAAAGTGATGTGATCACTAGAGTGAACGTAAGGCTTACCATATCCACATAGAGATATAATTCCATATTCATTAAAATAATACTTGGATGGCTTTGAAAACTAAAATATGAATATATATTATACTTATAAAATAAATATTCTTTTTAAATTATAATATAATATCATACTTCTTACATTCAAATCTATTGAAAAATGATAATATCGCTTGTCTGTATTTCTGGACAACCTCCTCCACAATGTGATGTGACCAACTTTAATTTATGTTTTACATTTAAGGTAAAGAATATAGATTTAATGACTATATAATATATATATTATATAATAATGTATTTGAATAATTAATTTTTATTATCCTTTGTTACATTTAATCCATCAAAAATTGAAAAAAAACATACATGCTTATGTACGACCTACCATCTCAATAGAAGGTGTAATTAATTTTTCAATATCTATGTTTTATAAATGAATATAAATATATTTATATGGAATATATATTATATTTATAAAATTATTTATATTATTTATATTATGGAACAATAATTAATGTAAAAGGACCAGAACTATCAAATAAAAATATACATGATAGAAGAAATAGTTAACACCAGAAATTTTTATAATAGTAAAAATATTATTGAAAAAATGAGTGATAAAATGTTATAAATTGATCATAATTGAAAAAATAGATATGTTTATGGTTATATTTTTTAATTACATAAAATCTAAATTTATTATACATGGGGTTAAAAGCACTTAAAAAGGGGACGTATACATACCACATAAAAGGACCAGAACTATCAAAAGAATATATATTTATTCATGTAGGAGGTATATATAACACATAAAAAGAATATATATTTTATCACAGTAAAATAAAAATAATTTCATGTTTACTCTTTTAAATAGTCCTCTTATTTTCTTCTAAATGTTCGTCTATTTAGAAATTGAATCAAGAAAAGAAATGATTAATAGAAAAACTCATCTTATTTTTAATTTAATCAAATATATTTTTCTTCCATTTTCATTTTTTTTAAAAAGAATCTCAATTTTTCACTATAATTTTATAAAGATTTCTAAAAAATCATTTTTAACCACATTTTACGTCTTAAAAATGGTTAAAAATGAATCTTCAGGTCATTCTATGAATGATATTCTTTTCTTAAAAAAGTGTGAACGATATATTTTTTAACTTATAAAACCTGAACAGAATTTCCTACCATCATCAATATTTAAAATTTTCAATATTCTTATACATGTTTAGATGGTTATGCTCAATTAAATTTTTTCTTTAATATTTGTGAAATTATTATTTTGTAATAGTGAATTTCAATGTGAAAAATATTTTTCCCTCTAAAATGTTTTCAATTGTACATTTTCTTACGTTAGAATATGTAATTTAATACACAACATGGGTAAATTGTATCTTTCCATAATATTCCACAATTCTAGATTTTTACACACAATATAAGTTTTTGGAATATACAGTGTTATTCTACTATATGAAAATATGATACAGATAAAAAGAAAGAAAGAACACTGATTTTTATAGTGGTGATGGAACAAAGATCCCCTAGTCAACTCTACCAATCACTTTCACATCTATATTGGAAAATTTCAAAATAATGGTATTTTTATCACAAGACCAAGAATTCACAACTTAGTACAGGTAGTTGACACCTTACAAAGAAAAAAATTATGAATCCTTCTATTTCTATAATGGAGAATCGATTTTCCACATATTAAATCGAGAAGCTAATACTCCACCACTACTGAGTACAAGTAATTGAAATTCAAATAAATCAAAAGAGAATTATTTCTTGAAAAAGATTAAACATACCTATTCTAGTAGAACACAATAAAAAATAGATGGATCTTCATTTCCAGAAATAACAACTATCGAGAGAGAATGAGTCTGAAGAGATGCATGTTGGATATAGATATTAAATTTAAAAGTAGAAATAAAATTGAGATGTCTCAAACTTATAGTATGACATGATAGCTCATGTATATCACTAAAATTTATTCCTTTCATAGTGTTTTCATTTTCTTTATAAATGTAAAATTAACTTCAATAAAGTAGTCTAGTACTTGAATCAATTCTCACATGTTTTTTTGAAGAGATACTTCATGGAAATATATAAAATATAAAAGAATTTCTTTTGTGTTCCAAATTGAAAAGAATAAACTAATTGGACACAGAAATTCAAATTTCAAATAACTAAGACAGTCAAAACATCCCTTATAAATAGAATAGATTTTATCCAATGAACATGGTTTTTTGAAACAATAAAAAAGATCGTTGAAGTAGTCTTTATTTTTTTCTTAACCATTGTAGTAAACCCAAAATGAAAAAGCATCCTTAAGAACTAAACTGTTGAGAACATAGTGTAAGGTTGAGTCGTGTAGCATTCAGTTCCTTTGGATAGAATAGGGTTCCTTTGCGTTGCATAGGGTTCCTTTGTATATCATAGGGTTCCTTTGCATAGAATAGGGTTCCTTTGCATAGCGTAGGGTTCCTTTGCGTAGCATAGGGTTCCTTTGCATAGCATATGGTTCCTTTTTTATTGTGTTGGGTTCATAATCCATATATTTATCCTTGCCAATATAAAATCCCAAATGTATCATTGATTAACCATACATTCAATTTTCCCAAACATTGGGTTGCAAACTGTAAGTATAGAATCCAACGTAGGGTTGATGGTATATATGCATGTCATTTTTAGGAACGTAAGGATGAAGATCCAAACATAAACTCTTTAGCGTAATGTAGGGTGGATACCATACACAAACATCAGTTTTTGGCATAACATAGGGATGAAAACAGTGTTTCCATAATCATTATCGTAACACTAAATTCCATCAAAATTGAATATAAATTCCGAAAAAACTCAATCAACAAAAAATTATTAGAAAACAAATACGGGTTTTTGTGAACATAAATATCATTATAAAATATAGAGTGTTGTTGAGACAATATATTTCCAACAATCTCCCCCAATTTTATAATCACAAAACATTTAAAATAATCCTTAACAATATTTAATGAGAATATATTATTTTTAAAACACAATAGTAAAAATAGAAATTTTCTCAAATTTTTGGTTTCACAGAATTTTTTAGATACAAAAAACAAATTAAAAAATTCAATGTTTTTTGTTGCATATATTCCTGTTATATCCCACAGATAGTGTTTTTCTACAAATATAAAACTTCTCCCCATTTTGGTGATATCAAAAATACGGTTTGAAAGAATGAGTGAAATAAACCATAGTTTAATATAGCACAGAGCTATGAATGAATCCTTATCTATTTATTGGATAAGATAAATAAATTTATGATTAGCAGTGAAGTATTGAACTAAAATAAAAATAAAGAAATCTAATGTCAAATAGAATAGAGTTAAATAGATATTCAAATGTTTTGAAAGGTTTTAGTACTATCCACAATAAATGAGTGTCTTCAAATAATTGGATAATGTTCAGTTTCGACAGGGATAAAGGGTTCTTCTGGATGATGAATTTCTTGAACTGCCCGACAAATATCAACCAGCTTCAACAAAAAACACAGAATTTTTTTTGAATACTTCTGTTAAGTGTTTAATTAGCTTCTTCAAATCATTTCTAACCTTAAACCATTTAACAAAATTTATTTTCACAAAATCATTAACTGCTTCTGACTAGATAAAAGAGATCAACTAGTCATTAACTTGATTAATCATTATTCCCAACCAGGATTCATTCAAATTTAGCTGAATTTCCATATATGTCCAATTTTCTAACAAAACATTTAATGGTATTCTTTCACACTGATTTTTGGGTATCCTTTCATTAAAATTAGCCATCAGAGTAGCAATTGCTTCAAACATCCTAAGCAATTATAGTAGTGTCTGTTGAAAAGAAGTAGATGCTTGATTGATTTCTCTGAGAGACTAAACCTACCTCCTAATAAAAAATCTATATTCATCAAACCATGTCTTCATTAAAGAGTAATATTTTAATGAACAAAATTATTTCTTTATCTTGGCCATAAGGTCCTTTTGATCTCTAACTGAAATGATATATTTTTTTGTATTCCCTTAAATGATTCTTATGATCTTCAATCACTAAACTCGGTACAAAAACAACCTTGTATTCATCAAAAAATTTGTTCTCAACTTATAATTGTTCTTTTAAAAACAAATTATAATCCTTCAATAATTTAATCTTTGTAACATTGGAATTAGCCTCTGAATCTGATAATTTGGGAGAATTAGTTCATACTTCATCAACTTTAATTAAAGCTAGGATTCACACACTAGCTCATTCTGGTTTGTTTCCCAAATCAGATCCTCCCAAAACACTAGGAGATAATGCAATTTTAATTTAAGGGTCAGGGATATCTTCCCTAAAATGTTCTTTAGTTTGGGACTCCTATTGAAATTCCTCAACCACATCAGCCTCACCTTTTGCTTTTCTTCTCCAACCATGTGAATTGATAGCATCCCCCCTAATAGTAGATTCCACAAAATATTCTGGAACATTGATTGAAACTCGTCTTCTTTTATCAATAATAGATTCTTCTGTCTTTGAAGTTCCATCGTCATCGGGCATCTAATGAACTAATCCAATTGATGGTATACCCCTTTTCTCGCCCTGAGAAATTGATAACAACCATTTTTGTTTCTCTATACTATCTTTAATCAAAAAATTGCATGACTTTTTTCCAAACAAACCATGATTCTGTACCATCTCACCATTCAATGTCTTGTTGTGGTGACATGTTTTTTCAAATAACATATTCAAAATAATTCCATTTATTTTTAGAAATAATGAATGAATCCTACAAAATGGGTAATATCTCATCTTGTCATCCTCAAGGTAGTAGTGGTTTATATATATTATCATAAACCATGAAAAATTATTCTTTATATTATTCTAGAGCAGAAACATGAAATACATGTCTAGATAGGGACCCTTCTCAAGCTCAGAAATCCTTGGAAAAATCCCAAATTGAATAAACATCATCATCGCATGGTGGTCAGTAAAAGGTTACTTCATAAATTCTATTTTTATAGTTTTTTTCCAAACAATGAAAACATAATATCCCTATAAATATGACTTCTATTACTGATATTCTATAGATCAAATTGGAACTTTCCCTCATGGGGACAATGAAGCATATCTTCCATTTCAATAGAAGGAAAAAAAGAAAAATACATATTATCAATCGAAGATATAATAGTGTCTTCATAAAAAAAAGACAGAAAGAAGCATTTTTATGAGACTCTTTAACTTCTACTTCATAAACCATTATCATGTTATGTTCCCCAAATGCATTAGTCTTTCCTTGAAAATGCATCTCTTCTTTGAGAAACAGATTTATTGAATCTAGATAGCTAAAATCTATTAACATTCTTTGAAACACCATGAAATATTATCCTACGGCATAAACATTGTTATCAAACTCAACATACTTGGGTAATTAATAGGATTCAATCTTGAATGGTTTCAGTATAGAAGGGATTGTTGTTTTAGGATTTAATCAAGGAAGTAATCGAAAGAGAGAGGTACTCTGTAAGTAGAATGGAGAGGAGTGCGAGAGGGGGAAAAGGGTAATAGTTTTCTATCACTAATCAAGGATGTACTCATTATGTTTTAAATATTGAAAAGAAAAATGAAAAAAAATTTACATGAAATTCTATTCAAATAAAATTAAAACGAAATTCATAAAAACATATTCAAATAAAACATATTCAAATAAAATAATATAAACTGAATATTAATTAATAAAAATATTAGTTAAACTCAAATATCTTTTACTCACCATTAATTAAATAAAATTTAACAATTGAATGTGGTTTAGTAAAATTATTGTCTAATTAATATTCTGTATTAAAAATTTATAAACAAGTATCCTATTTAAGAACATAATCCCTTAAAAATGATAATTTATATCAATGTTCTTAGTCCTAGAGTGACTTATAAGATTTTTAGAAATATTAATTTCCCATTTATTATCACATAAAATAAAAATACTATTAATATCTTGTACAAAGTATAGTAGATTCTTTTCATCCACAATACATGTGCACAATCTCATCTAACAGAATTATATTTTCCCTCCGTGGTTGATAGGGAAACTAAGTGTTGTTTCTTACTAGAACATGAAACAAATTATTTTCTTAAAAATTAGTTTTTTTATAGGGTTCTTTTTTTCTCTCTAATCAACTGCCTCCAATGTTTGTTTATGGATATGATATTAAATTAATATCAAATGTTCTAGGGGTAAAGAAGAGATTGAAAATGGTTCCTTTTTAATATCTAAAAATTATTTTAGTAGCCGAAAGATGTGATTCTTTTGGATTTTACTGAAATATAGCACAATGACATAAAAAAATTGAATTTATTTTCTACTATAAATATGTTATAAAAAAAATACCAATCATACCTCTATATCATTTGTTGACAACTAGTTTTCCAACTTAATCAAAATCATGTTTTATATTGGTACACATTGGATTTGTAAATATATTATTGTTCTCATGTATTAACTTTTTCATTAAGTTAAAAATATTCTTCCTCTGATTTCAAATAGTTCCCAAATCTTTTTGGTAAATCTAAAATACTAAAAAAAAGTTTTATTCTCCCATAATACTCATTTCAATTTCATTTTGAATTAAATTTGAAAAGTTATGAGAAATATTTTTACTATTTGTACCAATATTAACATCATAAACATAAATTTGAAGTAATAAAATATTAGAACAAACAATTTTCATACATAGTTTTGGATATTCCGAAACAAAATTAAAATTATTTTCCAAAATAAAAGTACTTAATATTTCGTACCAAGCTATAGGTTATTGTTTAAGGCCAAAGGGATCTTTGGAATGTTCAAAAAATTCAATTTGTCAAAATTTTCAAAACCATAGGGTTGTTCTAAATACATTTCCTCTATTAATTAACCATTTAAAAAACAAATATTTCATCTCTATTTTATATAATTTAAAATTAATATTACATGCATATGATAAAAAAAATTCTAATGGATTCCAATCATACACTTGGGAAAATTTATCATTATAATCTATACCTTCTCCTTGATTATATCCTTTAGTATATAATGTTGCTTTATTTCATGTTATGATACCTAATAATCCTTTTTAATTCTAAATACCCATTTGGTTATTACAACTGGATAATTGGTTGGTTACTATTCTAGTTCTAAAACATCATTTATATTGAAACTATTTAGCTCTTCTTGTATGGATAACAAACAACCCTCATCTTTTAAGATTTCTTCAACATAATTAGGTTCTAAAAAATATAGAAAGGTAGAAAATGTCGTTAGGTTTCCTATATGTCTTCTATTTATAATTTAGATGTCGAGATCTCCTATTACATTTTTAAAAGGATGGTTCTTCAGGGTTCTAGATTGTCAAGGAAAGACGCTTTTATATTTCTTTAGTGTCATTTTTTTAACTAGAATGAGTTTTATCAATTTAATTTTTAAAATAATTTTTATGGGTTTTAAGCCTCATGTTATCAAAAGAATCAGTAACTTCATCATTTTGATCGTTCTCTTTAATGAAAGGTTCTGTTTCATAAATCATCACATGATCCGATTTTTCAATAATCCTTGAATTTTTATTAAACATTCTGTAAGCATTATAGTTAGTGGAATATCCAAGAAATATTACTTATAAAAATTATGATAAAACATACCATGGTTATCCTTAGTAATCAAGATATACACCCAGCATCCAAAAATTATAAAATTCTTTACTTTTGGTTCTCTATTATTCAAAATTTCATAAGGGGACTTTTTGAAAGTAGTTCTGATTATAAATAAATTCATGATATAGTAGACTGTGCATACAGCAACTACAAAAAAAATATGTAGGAAGACTGTATTCATATAGCATAGTCCATTCCTTTTTTCAATAGTTATATTTCTCCTTTAAAAAATTATATGTTGTTGATGTATTCTTGGTGAATTAAAAGTGTGTTTAATACCTAGATTTGAGAAATAAGAATTAAGTACTTGATTCTCAAAATCTCCACCATGATTACCTCTTAATGAAATTATTTTATAACCATTTTCATTTGGAATAATTTTCAAAAAATCAAAAATATTGAAAACTATACGTTTGAGTTTTACAAAATAATCAAAAGTATATCTAGAATAAACATCTACTCAAACATAGACATATAATTTACCTGCCAACATACTATCCATGATGGTACAAAAATTAAAAATGGATATATTCTAAAGGTTTAGATATAGAAATTTTGTTAATAGACATGAAAGATGATTTGTGATGCTTTTTTAAAATGGAATTATTCATAGAATCTATCATTGTCAAACATAACATGAGGAAAATCGGAAACTAATTGTTTATTTGAAAATTTATATAAAGCATAAATATTAGAGTGTTCGAGTATTCTATGCCAAATCAATGATTAATTTATCTACGTAGTTTAATAATTCACATTCTATTTACATATGGAATTTAAATACAAGTTATAAACAATATCAGTTATAGCTTCTCTAAATTTATGTAGCTTATCATGAAACAAAGGAAAATAATTTTTAGAAAAATCCACATAAAATCCATCATCACAATGTTTAGAAATACTTATCAGATTTTTCTTTAACCCTTTCACATACAATATTTTTTTTTGATTGAGACAGTCTTTGGATCTCTATAAGATCTAACTCAAATTATTTTTCCTTGTCATCATCACCAAATGTTATAAGACCTCCATCCATTTGAGTCAGTTTTAGAAATTTTGATGGACCTCCACTCATATTCCTAGAACAACCACTGTCTATATACCATATTGATTTTTTGTTTCGGTGGCCAGTAATCTACAAAATTATTTATACAAATGATTACTTTGGTATGAAAATTTTCGAGGGTCCATAAATGTTAGCAACAATTGTTCTTTTAATCTAGATCTGCTCAGTTTTTATTTTCTTATACCAAACTCTTAGAAATAAAAGATATATTAATGTTATTTATTTTTGGTTTTTTAAAAAATAATTATTAGCGACTTGGCCTTTTTTTCATAGTGAAAACAAATTTTATTTTTAGAATTTGGAAAAATAGTTTTTATATGATTTGTATTAATCACCCTTGATTCATATTTCATATGTTTCCCTTGTAATGAAATTATTTCTAATAATATCTTTTAATATATATTCTTCATTAGTAAAAAAAATATCATCACTCTTATATGGTTTTACTTCATCTTGAAATGATTTGATCATTTAATCATGATCAGCTAAATTTTTGGTTGATGATTTGAATGTTTCTATATACTCTTGATTTTTCTTAAGTAAGGCATCACTTTCATCTAAAACAACCATATTATTATTTTTTTAAATGATTATGATTATTTATAAACGAATTATATTTTTCTTCGATTGTTGAACAATATAAAGCTAATTTATTATTTTAGCAACTACTTGTATCTGAATCTGATGAATAATAATTTTTACCTTTTATTCTTTTTTCATGGTCTATAAAGAAGATTCTTGCTTTTACATTTTATTGATATTTATGTAAATTAGGATGTCAAACACTATTGATGTCTTTAGATACAGTCCATGTAAATTTCATTTTATTTTTCCTTTATGATCTTGGTTAGTATTTTTCTGTTATCTATATTCTTTCCTTTTTTATAGCTTTAAATTGAGGACAATCAGGTATGATATAGACCAATTTCTTTCATTCATAACATCTCAATTATCTTAGTTATTTATCATCCTTCCTTAAATATTTTTTGAATACTATTTTCTTCTTATTGTACCTACTGAACTTCCTAGCCAACTGAGCTCGTTCTATTTCAGAATCAGATGAATCTGTATTCTTCTCCTCTTTGAATTCTTGATTTGATTTTTTTCTATGTTTCTGATCTATTACATTCAGATCATCATTTTATTTCTTTATTATATTATTATGATATTCATCTCCATATTGGATATCTTCTTTATACATCGTTAGTGTCTCAACTTGTTCTTTCACTATTATATCATTGATAGGTGATGATTTTCTAATAGAAACTAATATTTCATTCCATTTAAAATGTATTACTCTTACCAATATTGAGGATTGATTGGATTGTTTTATGGGTTCACATAATATTGTAATATTGTTGACAATTTCTATAATCCTTCCATTCATATTTGTGATGCTTTCACCATTCAAAATTCTAATGGTGCCAAAAAAATAGTTTTACTGTTTTATACCTCATTTGTCATAAATTTTATATTCTTTCATATGAAATTGCAACAGTTTTCTACATTTCATAGGATGTATGACATTGTAAAACACGATTGAACTCATTTGGTCCCAGACCACAAATAATAGAATTAATAGATTTTGAATTCATGTCATATTCAGCTTCTATTAGAGCATCTAATATTTTTTTTCTAAGTCTTATATGGGGTAATGATGTTTTTGTAAACTCTGAATCCATGATTTTAAAGACATATAATCATCCATGGATTTCCGCACTCATAATTTTCAGTTCTGAAGTATGTAGCTCGAACCAACGACATTTATTATCTAGGATCATTTCCATACTTTCTTAGAACGTATACGTTTTATCTTTTTATATCTTTATCCAAAATCTCACCTCTGATTCAAAATAGTGGGTAAGAATATAAAATGTAACACCCAAGAGGGGTGAATTGTGTCTTTTCAAAATCATCCACAATTTTGGATTTTAAGACAAAATATAATATATAAGAATTTGCAATGTTATTCTACTATATGAAAATATTTATCGGATATAAAAATTAAAGAACACAACTTTTTATAGTGGAATGGGGCAGAATGATCCCCCAATCCACTCAACAAATCACTCTATTAGTGAGCTTGAAAATGTCAATAGAATGGTCATCTTATCATAAGACCAAGAATTTACAACTGTGTGAAGGAAGTTGATACCATAAAAACAAGACAAATTAAAAGGCCTAATGGTTATATAATAGAGAACTGATTTACTATATATTAGATTTAGAAGCCGATACTCCCCCACAATTGAGTACGAGCAGTGATAACTCAAATAAATCAAAAGATATTAAATTTTCAAAACAGTTTAATCATCACAATTATAGTAGCAAAAAATCAATATTAGGTGGATCTTTTTCTTCAAAAATAATAGTATTCGAGAGAGAATGAGTCTTAAGTGGTCTAGGATGTAAATAAATATTCAATTTAAAAGATTAAATAAAAAAGAGAAGTCAAAAATTATAATATAACAAGATAGAACATGTATATCGGTAAAATTTTGTCCTTTAACAGAGTTTTTTGTTTTCTGTAGAACTGTAAAAATAATTTCAGTTAGTCAATCTTGAATGTGAATGACTTATATCATGTTTCTTTAGACGAGATATTATAATGAAATATATAAAACAGAAAAGAAATTATTTGGTATTTCAGATCCAAAATAATAGCCTAATTGGTTGATGAAATTAAAATTTCTATTAACTAGGAGGGTCATAAAATCCCTTTGAAATTGGAGAGATTTTATCTGAGGAACTATATTCCTTGAAAATATCAAAATGATCCATGATATGGTCTTAATTTCTATCTAGATCATCGTAGTAATCATGTATTGAATATGTGGCTTGAAATAAATCACCTTTGAGAACACAATGTTGGGTTGAGCAGTGTAGTGTAGGGTTCAATTGCTTAGATTAGTCTTCTAATGTATAGAATTGGTCTTCTATACATAGAGTCGGGTTTCTTTTTATATAATAGGATTCCTTATCCATACACATATGCATGTCATCATAAAATCCCAAATGTAGAATTTATTAACCATATGTTTTATTTTCATGAACATTGGTTTGAAAATAGTAAATCTAGACTCTAATGTGGGGTTGTTGATCCATACGCATGTCCGTTTTCTAAACATAAGGATGAAGATCCAAACGTAAACTCTTTATCATAACATAGGGTGGATAACATATGAAAACATTAGTTATTATAAATAAAATATGGATGAAAATAGTGTTTCTAGAATCATTTTTTCAATGCTAAATTCAATTGAAATAGAATATAAATTCTTGTAAAATTCACATAAAAACTATATTATAAAAAATAGGGGTTTTGGGAACATAAAAATCATCATAAAATTATATTATTGTTGATAAAATAATTTCCAAAAATTTTTATGGATGTTTTATTCATCAAGGAAAATAACCCTTTAATTTACTCAATCATGACTAGGTATATGCTATAAAGTTAATATGTTCATTATGACTTTTCAAATTCATTATGATTTGTAAATCACAAAACATTATTTTTAAAAATATGATTTTCTTTCTATATGTAAATTTATATTCTTATCTATTATCATGATTATTTTTTTTTCAAAATGTTGTTTATCTAAACAGAACTATATTTCACTTAAGACCAAATTCCCTTAATATTAAGCAGATCATTATCTAATTCTCATAAACATAAAATTATTTATAATCTGAATCTCCCTGTTTTGATAATCCGATTCTCTCTGTTTTGAGGCTCCGATTAACTATGGAATTTAACACCATTTTATTAATGAAATTTAATTTTTATATCATTAAAATATAGACTATGATTTCATCGAAATATAGACTTTGATGTCATCGAAATTTGGAATCTGATTTCATTAAAATATGGACTCTAATTTTATCAATATATAGTTTATGATTTCATCGATTTGCAGATGCCAATTACACAAAATTCTAGATTCTTGATTACTCAGAATTTTAGTCTCTATTTCTATATTTTTTCAAACATTTTTTCTATATAAATTTAGACTCTAATATCGAATTATCATTATAATATGATATTTCATATTTTTTAATGATATATTTATTCCTAAACCTATAGTTCCAATTTTATCAGATCCTATTATTATAAAATTTCATTATCATGATAATTTTTTCCTTATATATTATAATTTCTTACAGATGATAATGTTTCCCATGTTTTCTTAAATGAAACGATGTCATAAAATCTATTATTAACTAACCATTGGCTGAGTGACATCTGTCTAGGTCCCCCTATTTTCAATTAACAATATGACCGTTGGGGGAGGAGCCGACCATTGTGATTTTTTCCTATAAATACCCAACCATTTAAATGAGCCAATAAAAATGAATGTATAGTTTTTGTTGTGATCTATGAATCAAGAGTTGATTTCATAGAGCTCTATCTTGAAGATGTTAAATCTCTACTCAACCTACCTTGGGAGAATGCTATGAACAACTTGATCAATTTGAGTACATATTATTCAGCCTTCTTAGTTTGATTTTGATTGTTGTTATACAATCAAGGGATTTTGGGAAAAGTATTTCAAAATTGGTGATCACCTTACAGATCGAGGGATTACATAGATAGCAATATAGATACTAATTTTTATATCCAAGGCTTTAAATGTTGTTGGTAAGATAGTCTATTCGGAAATTAAAAATAAAGGGACCATTATCCAAGGTTATTGGATGCCCTTCTCTTTGGATTAAAAGATTTCTTATACTTTTTGATGTATTTTTGTTACAAGTTTTATTTTTGTTGCATTTAGTTATATATAGAAAGTGTAACATTAATACAATTTCATATTATTGTATACTCTGATACAAATAATATTATAATCTTTTTAAGGTATAATCATTCAAGTATAAAAATGATTTTTTAACCAACATTTCAACCCCTCTTTTTATTGAGTAATCTACATATACATTTTAATCCTACAATTGGTATTAGAGTAGTTATCTGAAATACATATACATACATATAAGTTTTCTTACATTACCATTCTTTATTAATATTTATCATTCAGAATTTTCATAATGATTATCTTTATAATCCTGTTGTTTTTAAACATTTACTACTGATCATTATTTGTAGAAAAGATCATTTTTATTTTTTTAAAGAATGTCATGAAAGAATGTTAGATCAATAGAAAATCTAAATCATACCAGACCACCAATTTTTTCTAGAAATGACTATGAATACTGGAGAGATAGGATAGAGGATTTTATTATCAATACTAGTGTGGATAACTTTGTTATGTTAACTGGAGAATAGAATATTCTAGATAAGGAAATATTAAAATTCACAAATCAAGAAAAATAAGAGTGTCAACATAACTTCAAGTTACACAATACTATATTATGTTCCATGACTAGAAATATCGATATCCAGATTTTATCTTATGAAGCTTCTAATATAATTTGGATGAAATTAGATGTGATGCATTTTGAAATATTAGAGGTAATTGAAACAAGAAGATCTATTCTTAAATATGAATATCATGGTTTAATGTTTTCTTATGGAGAACCTATATGTAAATTCCATCAAATATTTATGAATTTTTTAAATAGACTTCATTCTATCGGCAATAAAGGCATTAATAATGATATTCATGTAGATAAGATAATATATATTATTCCCATTGAGTGGGAATCTGAAAGACCAACAATTTATGAGAATATAAAAGTTTCAAACAACACATCTGATAAGTTATTCGGGAATCTTCTATAGCATAAAACTAGAATGAAGAGAGATGTTGAGATCAATGAGAACAATAATTGTAATGGAAGTGTTGCTTTCACTAAAACATCAAAACATATAAAAGAGAATACCCCTGAAAGAGTTATAACCCCAAAATCCAAGAAACCAACTTTTATATCTCAATCAAGTAATATTGATCATTTTGAGAAGGAAATATTCATTCTTTATCAAATAATGAACATGGTTGTAGTAAAGAATTGTTTTCAAAATAAATACAAGAATAAATACACAAAGTATATAAAATATTCAGAAGTTACTTGTTATGAATGCCAGAGAGAATGTAGTAGGGGTTTGGTTTAGTGGTAAGCACCTTGTAATCCTACATGAAAAATGGCGGTTCAAAACCCATTGGTCAAAGGGTATTGTTGCAGTACTATAGCGCACTGTTCCAATGGTGGTACTGTAGAAATGACGAGCACTATAGTGGTGGCATGGCACTATAGGAGAGGCGGGTATTATGTGTTACTGTAGCAAGTGGAAACTATAGTAGTATTATTCACTGAATGGGCTTCTTGCCAAAAATTTGTACCTACAGGCCATGTAATGGGCTTAATGCCCACTAGGACTTTGGGATATTTTATGGGTCTCCCTCTACCTATTTAAAAGAGGTCTTTTATTTTCTTTAATAATAAATGAGTCTTCGGCACCATCCTAAAAAAATGCAAGAGGGAAGGTCATATTTGACCAAACATGTATGTTTTTCTTAAAAAACAGTGAAAGATATATTTTTTATCTTATAAAACATGAAAAGAATTTCCTACCATCATGAATATTTAATATTTTTAATCTTCCCATGCATGCTTATATGGTTATATTCTGTTAAATTTTTTCTTTAATATTTTAGAAATTATAATTTTTTAATAGTGAATTTTACAGTGAAAAATATTTTTCCCTCTAAAATGTATTCAATGGTAAATTTTCTTAGGTTAAAATATTAAATATAATATATAATAAGGGTGAATTGTGTCTTTTTAAAATCTTCCACAATTCTAGATTTTAACAGCTAATAAAAAAATTTTGAATACTAAATGTTATTTTGCAATATGAATATATGAAGTGGATAAAAATAAAGGACACATATTTTTATAGTGGTTATGGAACAAAGATCCCATAATCAACTCTACCAATCATTTTCTCGTCTAGATATGTAAATCTCAAAATAATGGTCCTCTTATCACAAGACTAAGAATTCACAACTGAGTGCAGGTAGTTGAAACCATACAAACAATACAAATTACGAATCCTTCTACTTCTATAATAGACAATCGATTATCTACATATTAAATCGAGAAGTTGATATTCCACCACAACAGAGTACGATCAATTGAAATTCAAATAATTCAAAAGATAAAGATTTGTTGAATCATGTTAAACATCACTATTGTAGTAGAACACACTAAAAATATATGTATATTCTTTTCCAAAAAAAACAATTGTCAAGAGAGAATGAATATAAAGCGATGCATGTTTCATATAGATATTTAATTTAAAAGATGAAATAAAGTTGAGTTATCTCAAACTTACAGTACAACATGATAGAGTATGTATATCTCCAAAATGTAGTCCTTTTATAGTGTTTTTTGTTTTCTGTAGAAATGTTAAAATAATTTCAATAAGGTTTTATTGTACGTGAATCACTTCTCACATGTGTATTTAAAGAGGTAATTTGAAGAAATATACAGAACATAAAAGACTTTTTTCTGTGTTCTAGATAGAATAGAATAAACTAATTTGTCATGGGATTTTAAATTTCAATTAACTAAGAGAGTGGAAACATAGCTTAAAAAAGAAAATATTTTCTCCAATGAAATTAGTTCTTTGAAACAATAAAAAAGATCCGTGAATTACCCTTTAATTTTTTAACCATTGTAGTAATCCTAGAATGGAAAATCATCTTGAAGAACTATGCTATTGGTAACATAATGTAAGGTTGAGATATTTAGCATTCAGTTCCTTTGGATATCATAGGATTCCATTGTGTATCATAGGGTTCCTTTTCATAGCTTAGGGTTCCTTTTCGTAGCATTGGGTTCCTAACCCATATATTTATCCCTAATCATATAAAATCCCAAATATAACAATGATTAACCATACGTTCAATTTTCCCAAGCGTAGGGTCTCAAACAGTAAATCTAGACTCCAACATTGGGTTGATGATCCATATGCATGTCAATTTTCCGAACGTAAGGATGACGATCCAATCATAAACTCTTTAACGTAATGTAGGGTTAATACCATACTCAAACATAATTTTTTGGCATAACATAGGGTTGAAAACAATGTTTCAATAATCATTATCGCACCACTAAATTAAATTGAAATTTAATATATAATTCTTATAAAACTCAATCAACACAACATTGTTAGAAAAACAAATATTGGTTTTTTATGAACATCAATATCATCATAAAATATAAAGTGTTGTTGAGACAATACATTCCCAAAAATATCTCCCTATTTTATGATCACAAAACTTATAAAATAATCCTTAACAAAATTTAAAGAGAATATGTTATTTTTAAAACACATTAGTAAAAATAGATATTTTTTCAATTTTTTTACTTCATATATTTTTTTAGATACAAAATTTTTTTAAAAATAAAATGTTTTTTATTGCAAATATTCTTATTATATACCCTAGAGAGATTTTTTCTACAAACATAAAACTTCTCCTCATTTCGGTGGTATCAAAAGGACAGTTTGAAAGAAGAATTAAAATAAACTATAGTTTAATATAACACAGAACTATGAATGAATCCATATGTATTTTTTGGATAAGATAAATCAATTTATGATTGGCAGTGATGTATTCAACTAAAATAAGAAAAATAAAATATAATGAAAAATAAAATAAAGTTAAATAGATATTCAAATGTTTTGAAATGTTTTAGTACTATAAACAATAAATGAGGGTCTTCAAATAATTGGATAAAGTTAAGTTTCGACAGGGATAGAGGTCTCTCTTAGATGAGGTATTTCATGAACTTCCCTAAAAATATCAACCATCTTAAACAAAAAAACACTGAAAATGTAGTTGAATACTTTTGTCTAGTGTTTAAGTAGCTTCTTCAAATCATTTCTAACATTAAAAAATTGAAGAAAATTGATTTTCATAAAATCATGCACTGCTTCTTACTAGATGAATGAGATCAACTTGTATTTAAATTGATTAATCATTAGTCCAAACAAGGATTCATTCAAATTTAGTTGACTCCCCATATATATCGAATTTTACAACATAACATTTAATGGTATGATATCACAATGAAGAGTGTGTATCCTTTCATTAAAATTATCCATCAGATAGGTAATTTATTCAATTATGTTAAGCAATTCTTCCAGTGTCTGTTGAGAAGAAGTAGATGCTTGATTGATTTCTCTGAGGGACTAAACCTCTATATCAATAATCAATTTATATTCAACATATCATGTCTTCTTTATAGAGTCAAATTTTAATTAACAAATGTTTTTTCCGTCTTGGCTATAAGGACCTTAAAATATCTAAATGAAATGATATTTTTTTTGAATTCTCTAAATTGATGCTTATGAGATTCAATCTCTGAACATGGTACAGAAACAACCTTGTATTCTTCAAACATTTTCTTCTCATCTTCCAACTATTCTCTTAAAAAAAATTAAGCCTCTAATAATTTAATTATTAAAACTCGGGAATTATCCTCTGAATCTGAATATTTGGGATAAGTATTCCCTACTTGATCAAAATCAATTAAAGCCAGGATTTTACACACCAGCTCCATATGGTCTATTTCCCAAATCAGATCCTCCCAAAACACTAGGAGCTGGTGCAATATGATTATAAGGGTCAGGGATATCTTCCAAATAAAGTTCATGATTTTGGGACTCCTACTCAACTTCCTCAACCACATCAGCCTCACCCCTTGCTTCTCTTCTCTCACCATGTGGAGTGATATCCACACCTCAAATAGTAGATTCAACTACAGCTTCTGGAACATTGATTGAAACTATTCTTGTTTTATAAATAAGAGATTCCTCTAGACTTGAAGTTCCATCATCAGCAGGCCTCTGATGGACCAATCCAATTGAAGGGATAACTCCTTCCTCACCCTTAGAAGTTGCTAACAACCATTTTTTTCTCCATAATATCATTCATCAAACAATTCCATGAGTTTCTCCAAACAAGACTAGGCTTCTTTAACATACCACCATTCAATGTGTTATTGTGATGACATGTTTTTCTAAAAAAACATATTCACAATAATTCCTTTTATTTTCAGAAATAATGAAAGAATCCTACAATATGGATAATATCTAATATTCTCATCGTCAAGGATGTAGTGGTTTATATATATTATTATAAACCAAGAAAAATTATTCTTTACAATGTTCTATAGAAGAGACATGATATACATGTCTGGATATGGATCCTTCTTAAGCTCAGAAATCCTAGGAAAAACCCCAAATTGAATAAACATTATCATGACATGGTGGTCAGTAAAAGGTTATTTAATAAAAAATGTGTTTTCAAATTTTTATCAAAACAATGAAAACATAATATCCTTATATATATGACTTCTATTACTGATATTCCATTAATCGAATTGAAACACCCCCTTGTGGGGGCAATGAAGCATCTCTTCAATTTCAACAGAAAAAAAGAAAAAAAACTATTATTAATAGTAGATATAACAGTGTATTGATCAAAAAAAAGTCTTAAAGTGTCAATTTTATAAGACTCTTTAACTTCTATTTCAGAAACCATAATCATGTTATCTTCACCAAATTCATTAATCGGTCCTTGAAAACACATCACTACCTTGAGCGATAGATTTGTTGAATCAGGATAGCCAAAATCTATTAACTTTCCTTAAAATACATTTCAATATTATCCTATGGTATATACATTGTTATCAAACTCAACATCTTTAGATATTTAATAGGATTCCATCTTGAATGGTTTCAGTATCGAAGGGATTAATGTTTTAGGATTTTATGAAGAAAGGAATTGAAAGAGAGAGGCACTTTGTATGTCGAATGGAGAGGAGTACAAGAGCGGGAGAAGGTAAACGGGTTTTCCACACTGATCGAGGATGTACTAATTATGTTTTAAATTTGGAAAAGACAAATGGAAAAAAAATTAAATGAAATTATATTCCAAAAAAAATTAAATAAAACTGAATAAAAAATATTAAAATAAAACTTATTATAATGAAAGCATATAAAATGAAATAAATTAATAAAAAATTAGTTAAAATCAAATATAATTAACTCCCCTTTAATAAAATCAATTGTAACACTAGAATGTGGTTTTGTAGAAATATTGTCTAATTAATATTTGGTATTAAAAATTTATAAAGAAATATACTTTTTAAGGACATCATACCTTAGAAAATCATAGCTTATATCAATTTTCATAGTCTTAGAATGACTTATAGGATTTTTATAAATATTAATTTCCCTAGTATTATCACATAAAATAATAATACAATTAATGTTTTGTATAAAGTCTAGTAGAGTGTTTTTCATCCACAATACATGAGAACAATAACATATTCAAGAAATATATATTTCCTCAGTTTTTGATAGGGAAACTAAGTCTTTTTTTTACTATAACACGAAACTAATGATTTTCCTAAAAATTAGTCATTTCATAAGGTACTTTTTTCTATCTAATAAATAGCATCCAATGTTTATTTTTGAATATGATATTAAATTAATATCATATGTTCTAGGGGTAAAAAGATATTGAAAATGGTTTCTTTTTAATATCTAAAAATTCTTTTAGTAGTAGTAAGATGTGATTCTTTTGGATTTTACTTAAATATAGCACTATGACATACAGAAAACAGAATTTATTGTCTACTAGAATTAAGATATAAAAAACTGAAAATCGCACCTCTATATCACTTGTTGAAAACACGTTTTTCAACTTAATCAAAATCATGTTTTATATTGGTACACATTGGATTTCTAAATTTATTGTTTCTCTCAAGTCCTAACATTTTCATTAAGTCAAAAAAATACTTCCTTTGATTTAAAACATTACCCAAATCTTTTTGGTAAATATGAAATCCTAAAAAGATGTTTATTTCTCCCATTATACTAATTTCAATGTCATTTTGAACTAATTTTGAAATATTATGAGAAATATTTTTATTAATTGAGCCAAAATTAACATCATCAAAATAAATTTTAAATAATAAAATATTAGAACAAACTATTTGCATAAAGAATGTTGGATCTTCCAAACCAATAGTAAAATTATTTTCCCAGAAAAAAGAACCTAATATTTCATACCGAGCTATAGGTGATTGATTAAGGCCAAAGGGATCTTTGGAAATTTCAAAAACAAAATTCAGTGTTTCATAATTTTCAAAACCATAAGGTCGTTCCAAATAAATTTCATCCATTAATTATCCATTTAAAAAACAAGGATTTTACATCTATTTTTTTTAATTTGATATTAATATTAGATGAATAGGATAAAAAATTATAATTTCATCAAGTCATACTACTAGGCAAAATTTATCATCATAATCTATACCTTCTTCCTGATTATATCCATTAGTAATTAATCTTGATTTATTTTAGGTTATGATCCCCTTATAATCCTATTTAATTATAATGACCCATTTGGTTTTAATAACTTGATAATTTGTTCCCCTCTATTAGAGTTCCAAAAATTTATTTATTTTGAACTGATTTAGCTCTTCTTTCTTGGATAACAAACAACCCTCATCTTTGATGATTTCATTAATATAATTATGTTCTAACAAAAATAGAAAGACAGAAAATGTGGCTAGGTTTCCAATATTTCTTCTATTTATAATTCAGGTGTCAAGATATCATGTTAAGGTTTCTAAAGGATGGTTCATCTTCGTTCCAGATTGTAGAGACCCAGAAATTTCAAGGATTTTTTTTCATAAATACTGTGGTATTTTATGAGTCTGTGGATTCTGACAGCACTTGATTCCGAGGCCTGGTGTGCCCAGAATCAATTTCTGATGTTTAGCTCGGGTACCTTCAGTAAATGAACAAGCGGGTTTTTCTATCTTTTGAACCGGTGCTCGGAATTGAAATCTGAGGGAACAGATGAAATCACAACGCCACTAATTGCTTAAGGGGACCTTTACCATATTTGTGTTTTCACGAGAGGAGAAGATAATTATTGGGGTTTAATTAATATGTAAAAAAAATTTGGAACAATTTTATTTTATATATATGGAGGTTAACTCCTCCCATGGGTAGTTGTTGGTGGGGCCCACACCCACCCAACATCCCATGTGTGGATATATTAGAGGTGGGGCCCACACGAGCCCCAACCTTTCAATTTCCCCAATACCCCTTAAACCCCCTTCATTAATTTGGAAACTCCTCTTAAATGTGGACTCTTCATCTTCCTCACTCTCCCTCTTTAATTCATGCCAACACATGATAATTATTGAATTCACCATCTTCAATTATTTAATGGAGTGGTGTGAATTTCGAAATTATAATTGCTTGTGTTATTAAAATAATAGTTTAGCCTTTTATTTTATTTTGTCACACGTGGGGTTTGGGAAGATTTGAGAGAACTCTTGTGTGAAGAAGAAGAGAAATCCTCTCTTGACGAATAATGACGCCTCTTCAACGAAGAATGCCAGTTCCACAAAGAATGACGACGCACACCAACGTCGTCTATGAATTCTCACACTGCAACGCCATCTTCCGCAGCGCCCGACGTACAACATCAATTATTTAGGGGGGGGTTGCTTAATTAATTTTAAATAAATCACTCCCTCGTTATCATAGAATTCAAGTGAATATCTTGATCGATTGTTATCGCCTAACACGGAGGGTGTAGGGTGAACAAACACGTCCTGACGACCCTCCACCGTATCCTATCTAATTTAGAATCATAAATCGAAGGTGGAGGAGGCACGACACCATCGCGCCATGCTGAGAACGCGGAAAAGGTATCCGGTACTGTCGCACCGGCTGTGCAGGAGAATCCGTGGCCCGCTTCGCGGGCTGCTTCGGCGGAAGAACCGGCTGGCCCGTCGGCCAGCTGGGCGAAGGGGAGCCACAGTACCAGGAGGGCGCCGCGCTAGAGAACTGGTCGGCCCGTCAGCCGACCGGGAGGAGCCAAACCGCGGTGCCAGGAGGTTGTCGCGGTGAAGAAACCCACGGCCCGCCATGCGATCCTCTTGCGCTAGAAGGCCGGCTGGCCTAGCCTGCCAGTTTGGGAAGGGTGGTGACACTTGGCGCCGCCAGCTCGGATAGCCGGGGGGGCTCGGACCGGTGGACCTTCGGGCTGAGCCAGCCGGGCCGTGCCGCTTCGGGTCGGGAAACACTCTTTTCGGGCTGGGCCACACCCCTCAGGCCGGGCCGCGCAAATATTCGGGTCGGTCCGACACCCCTACCATAACGGACCCGCCAAAAACTGGGTTAACCCGACACGCCAGCCCACCAGGCTTAACGGGCTGAGCCTGTTATTCACTTAAACATGAATAACATAAAGACCGCGCGTCCGATCGACACACCGTCGGCGGCACTAAGGTCCTATAGATGAAGTGGTCCCTTTTCAAAACTCTAAGTTCGTTTTGGACAACATTGGTAAACATACTGGTTTGGAACAAGCATATTTCCAACCGGGCCCCTAGAACAGAAAAGCCAATATCCCTCAGAACGGACGTCCATTTGACGCGACGTCTGCCACATTGAGTTCTTTTTGACTAGACGGAACTTCGGGATCCATCAACTCTGGACTTTGTGACAGTTAATGTATCGACCCCTTTACTCGAGGAGGAGACCCTCTCGGAATCGAGCATGCTATGTGCGAGAACCCTAGAACTGGTTGCGACTAGGACGAATACCGTGCTGGGATCCTCCAGGGGTTCGACAATGATGATGACTGTACATGGATCCTATGTGGGTTCGACAACGAGGAAGACTATACATGGATCCTCCGTGGGTTCAGTAGCGATGGTTACTGTACTTGGATCCTATGTGGGTTTGGCAGCGATGACTTCTGTACTTGGATCCTACATGGGTTCGGCAGAGGAGATGATTCAGAGGCTACATCTAATCATCTCCACCCCTTTTCGTATGATGTATACCTCTGTGAGTGGAGTCTTGACTGTTCAATCATTACCATTGGTGTGATTGACTTCTTTCTTGTGTGGACTGGGATGTGCATGGGCTCGAGGGTTGTAGCTGAACTGGAATTGATGACTTAGGTATATGTATGGGAATATACATTACTAGAGTCGGTTGATAGTTCGTGATTGTATCTTTCCTTTGTGGTTTATCCTTTGTGGATTATGGGAGAATGTCGTGGGTCTCAGGGTCCCTATTGAGTATCATATACTCACCCCTTCATGGTTAATTCCCACACTACATTGTGTTGGATTCAGAAGATGGACAACACTGATTGAGGTGGGGGCATGTGGAGCTGGACGATACCTGGAGGTGGACCACTAGATGAGATGTACACAGAGCGGATGATCGGACCCGAGAAGCTGAGGAGACCATCTGTACCCACCATTCAGGTGGGGTATCTGGAGGACGACTCAGGGGTTGCTACTTTACTTACTGCTATTGTACATTCTATTCAGTTGTACTATACTTCCAGTTGGGTTTGTATACTGGCCCATTTACTTTACAACACTTACTTTTGTACTCATTTTACTTTGTTTTTACTCCAGATTGCATACTCTATTGTGTTTTTTTACTTTTATAAAGGAAATTCCTTTCCTTTTATCGGGATTTACGCCTTTGGTGCTAGTCGCCAACCCCTAGCCTATGGAAGGCGGGCTTGGGGTACTCACGACACGGGCCCCGAGGATGGGTCGTGAAAAATTTATATTAGAGGATTCGTTTCTACCGCAGAACTCAGGAATCTAATAATTTCTTCTCTGTGAAGCAATAGTGTTAATAGTATGGAGTGTGGCTTTCAGTCTAGTGAGTGTATTGTTGGTGCGGCGACCGACGTATCCATACACCAGGACCCTAACTTCTGATTTTCGACTTAGTGCATGAAAACATTGATTGCATGTCTGTTTCAAGAGTTTTCATAGCGATTACTTTGTGTCATCTCACCAGGTATACTGTATTAACCATGGTGCACCTATTTCTTTTCAGGATGGCCCCACGTAGGCAGACAGCTACGGTTTGAGATATGTACGAGATAGAAGCCCACCGAGCGACGAGGCCTCAATGCAGGGCCCCATTATAGTAGAGGCACCAGCGGTACCATTACCCACTGAGATACCGATCCCACCTGTCCCAGAAGATGAGAGTGTATGCCGCCATAGTGTGGTTCATGAGTTTCATCGATAGAGGCTGCCCAGGTTCCGTGGAGGGATGGACCCTCAGGTAGCCGAGTATTGGCTGGAGGCTATTGTCAGAGTCTTTAGATTGGCAGGGACAATATCAGACCTTGTGGTGATCCTTACCGTGAGTCTCCTACACGCATCAGCAGGTAGATAGTGGATCTTAATGCTCCTGGTGCACGATGAGGCATCACTACATTGGATAGAATTTGAGAGCCTCCTCTGCTCTGAGTTTTTTCCAGGCATGCTCTGTGTTGTGTGCATCCATTAGTTACTACATCTGCAGCAGGGCAGTATGACAATAGCCTAGTAATCGGCTTGATTTACCGACCTCTCGTGCTACTCCACGGACATGGTATGTGACACATTATTTCGGGCCTGGACTTTCTAGTAGGGACTAAGGAATGAGATAAGGGCTTTGATGGTCTTCCTCAACATTTCGACATAGGAAAGAGTGTTGGAGCGAGCCCTTATTGTGGAAATCTTTCTTACTGAGCTAACACCAGTAGCGAGACCCAACGTAGGTAAAAACGTAGTAGAGTCTATTGTAGACGGCAGTAGACAGATGTCACAGATGTTCAAGCAGACCAGCCATCAGTTGGGCGACCCTAGGATCCTGGTTTGGATATGTTGGGCACACGTAGTAGAGCTAGCCGTATGAGGGGCAGGTAGTGCTATGCATGCAGCTTGCAGGTCCACATGGCTCGTGACTGCCCGACCCGCCATGCTGAGGAGCAACAGATAGTAGAGGGAGTTTCCAAGAAGAGGTAGAGGTTCGGCCATGGTGGTCTGTAGGGAGAAAGGGGACGAGACAGAGGAGATGGCCGAGTAGCAGGTGGTGGACGATGCATCAATGCTCTACCATCACCACCACCAAGAGGACCACCCCGACCACAGGGAGCTGGCAGACAGGGGCAGGCTCAGCTCCAGGCAGTCGAGGCCTACGACCACGGCGCACCTGAGATGATTTGAGGTACTATCAGTGTCTACTCCACCCTTGAAGCAGTTATTATAGACATAGTATTTAGTCATTATTTTATTGCAGCTACCCTTATTCGGAGCTCAGAGATTCTGACGGATCCGTTGGCTCGATCCTTACGGCTAGAGACTCCTACCGGAGCAGACTCGACAATTACACAACGGTGACGGCAGTGTGAGCTTACTCTAGGAGGCGAGAAATTCATCTAGGATATTCTTGTAGCGACATCGAGGCCTTACGACGTCATCTTGTGTATGGATTGCTTATCTACAGTCCATACACAGATCGGCTGTATTAGGTGCAAAGTGTGGTGTGTCCGCACAGATGGGAGTAGGTTCACCTTCAGCGGTGAGAAGGGAGCCTTGGCAGTGCAAGATGGACTTTTGTAGAGGAGAGGGCAGCCTATCACACATCAGTTGGCTAGTCTCATCCTAGGAGTAGTTGATGTGCGGAGTCCGAGTTTTCCTGTTGTGGTGGATCAGTTTGCAAACGTTTTTCCTGAAGACATTCCAGGACTACCTCTTCATAGAGAGGTAGATTTCTACAATGACCTATACCCCAGGACAACACTGATATCTACTCCAGCATATCAGATGGCTCCCACTGAGCTTCGTGAGTGGCAGATATAGCTGGAGGACTTACAGGGAAAGGGATTCATCCGACCCAGCGTTTCACCCTGGGCTTCTCTGATTTTATTCTCCAAGAAGGCGGATGGGAGATTACTTCTATGTTTCACCTATCGTCGCCTAAATCAGGTAACCGTAAAGAACAAGTACCCCCTCCTGAGGATTGATGATCTCTTTGATGAGCTCAAAAGAGCACTATGGTTCTTGAAGATAGGCCTCATGTCAGGCTATCATCAGCTCAGAGTTCGAGATGAGGATATGTATAAGACGGCCTTCAGGTGTTGGTATGGCCACTACGAGTTATTAGTTATGCCCTTTGGCATAACCAATGCACCAGTAGTGTTCATGAGTCTCATGAACAGGATCTTCCAGACTTACCTCGATCGTTTTTTCGTAGTCTTCATCGACGGCATACCGATTTACTCAACTACTGAGGAGGAGCACACCTACCACTTCTGGGTTGTACTGGACACACTTTGAGAGCACCAAATTTATGGTAATCTCTCGAAGTTCCAGTTTTGGATACAATAGGTTCACTTCTTAGGGCATGCCATCTTAGAGGCGGGAGTTGATTTGGGTCCTGTGAAGATCGAGACAGTACTTGCTTGGGAGCCACCCAGGAGCATGACGGAGGTGTGGAGTTTCCTAGGTCTGGCTAGGTACTATTGAAGATTTGTGCCAGACTTCTCCAGAGTTGTTGCACCGCTTTCAGCATTGATGAAGAAAGGGAAAACCTTCATGTGGTCAGATAGATTCTAACAGAGCTTTTAGGAGATGAGGCAGAGATTGACCAGTGCACCCATCTTGAGGCTACCGGAGGAGGGCATAGGGTACGTAGTTTACTGTAATACATTAGAGACTAGACTCAGGTGTGTCCTGATGTAAGAGCGGGTAGTAATTGCCTATGGTTCATGACAGTTGAGGCAGCACGAGCAGAACTACGCTATCCATGACCTAGAGTTAGCAGCAGTTTTCTTCGCCTTGAAGATGTGGCAGTAATATCTGATGGATGAGCGCTTTACGGTCTACTCTGACCACCAGAGTCTCAATTATATCTTCTCGCAGAAGGACCTAAACCTGAGACAAAAGTGATGACTCGTGTTCGTCTAGGACTATCACTTTGAGATAGTCTATACTCCTGGGAAGGGGAACGTGGTGGCTGATGCTCTCAGGAGGAGATCGGGCATTCTTCTACTTGGAGAGGCGAGGGATCAGTTAGCCTCTTTGAAGATATACTTTGTGGATAGAGATGGGGTAGCCTTTCTACAGTCCCTCATAGTAACTACTCCACTACTTAAGTGGTTCAGAAAGGCACAGTGTGGGGACATTGATTGTGAGAGGCGACGTGCTCAGATTTCCACAGGACAGGCACCTGGTGTATTTTGAGAAGGAGGAGAGAACGTCATCCCTTTCAGGGGACGTACCATGGTTCCAATTGCACTGAAGGAGGAAGTGCTAAGGGAGTTTCACACTTCCCCTCTAGCGGTACATCCAGGAGTGGTGAAAATGTACCAAGACCTCAGACGACAGCACTGGTGGTCGGGTATGAAGAAGGTTGTAGTAGAGTGCGTTTCACGATGCCTCAATTACCTGAAAGTGAAGCCGGAGCACCAGGTACCAGTACGCTTGGTACAATCCTTAGAGGTTTCGTAGAGGAAGTGGGATGGGATATCAATTGATTTCATGACAGGGCTTCCACGTACTTCCAGAGGACACGACTCCATCTGGGTGATCGTAGACCGACTCAACAAGTATGCCCACTTCCTACCGATCAGAGAGAAGGGCTCAATAGATAGCTTGGGATGCCTCTACATTCAATAGATCATGAGACTTAATGGTGTGCCATCATCTATCTTCTCTGATCGAGATGCTCTCTTTACTTCCCGGCTTTGGAAGTGTTGCAGGAGGCATTTGGGATGCAGCTACGCCTGAGCACCGCCTTTCATCCTCAGACAGATGGCCAGAGGGATAGGACCCTTCAGACACTCGAGGACATGCTCCGTACATGCGTCCTTGACTTTGGTCATGGCCGGGAGGATCACCTACCCTTAGTGGAGTTTGCATACTACAACAGCTATCACTCCACCATCATAATGGAACCTTACGAGGCATTGTACGACCGACCTTGGAGATCCCCTCTATGCTGGAGTGACCCTGGGGAGTCTACACTCGTAGGACTAGAGATGGTTCAGGCTATGACAGAGAAGGTGTAGATCATCTAGGAGCATATGAGGACTACACAGAGTAGAAAGATGTCCTATGCTAATAGGATACGGAGACCATTGGAGTTTGAGGATGGCGACCATGTTTTCTTACATGTCTCACCTCGACGTGGATTATGGAGATTTAGCCGGGGTGACAAGTTGTCTCTACTCTTCATCGGACCATTCCGGGTCCTTATTAGAGTAGGTGAGATGGATTACTTCCTGTCCCTTCCACCTCAGATGCACCAGGTGGATGATGTCATCTACGTATCTCAGCTGAGAAGATACATCCACGACCCGACCCCCATCATTGATCATGGTGAGTCGGACATCAATGATGGGGCTATATTCACGATGGTACCAGTGGAGATCTATGATCGATAGGAGAGGGTCCTATGTGGATGTTCTATTCCTCTGGTGCGAATTTTTTGGTAGCACAAGAACCTCCAGGAGAGCACATGGGAGCGGGGGGCACAGATGCATGCTCAGTACCCTCATTTGTTTCCCTAGTTTAAGTTGTAGCTTTACGGGGATGTAAATCCCTGAGGTGGGAGTAATATAAAGACCTGGAAATTTCAAGGAAATTTTTTTCATAAATAATTTGGAATTTTATGAGTCTATGGATTCTGATGTCACATGATTCCGAGGCCCGGTGTGCCCGAAATCATTTTTCAAATTTTTTCTTGGGTACGTTTAGTAAATGAATGAGAGGGTGTTTCTACCTTTTGAACCAGTGCTAGGAATTGAAATATAAGGGCACAGATGAACTCACAATGCTAGTAATTGCATAAGGGGACCTTTACCATAGTTTTGTTTGCAAGGGAGGAGAAGTTAATTATTGGGGTTTAATTAAGAAGTAAATAAAATTGTTGGAACAATTTTATTTTATATCTAAGGAGGTTAGCTCCTCCCATGGGAAGTTGTTGGTGGGGACCAAACCCACCCAACATCCCATGTGTGGATATATGAGAGGTGGGGCCAACACAATCCCCAACCTTTTATTTTCCCCAAAACCCCTTCATTAATTTGTAAAATCCTCTTAAATGTGGACTCTTATTCTCCCTCAATATCCCTCTTTAATTCATGCTAACACATGATAATTAAAGAATTCACCCTCTTCAATTAATTAATGGAGTGGATTGAATTTTGAAATTATAATTACATATATTAATAAAATAATAGTTTAGCCTATTATTTTATTTTGCCACATGTTGGGTTGGAAAAGAATTGAGAGAACTATGGTGTGGAGAAGAAGAGAACTCCTCTCTCGACGAAAAACGGCGTCTCTTCAACGAAGAAAGCCGGTTCCATGAAGAATGACGACGCCAACCGATATCCTCTATGAAACCTCACCTACGACGTTGTCTTCTGCGGTGCCCAACGTATGACATAAACTATTGAGGTAGGGGGTTTTCTTAATTTATTTTAAATAAATTAATCCCTCGAACGCGTTGTATTCAAGTGAATATCTTGGTCGATTGTTACCTCCTAACGCGGAGGGCGCGTGCTGAACAAACATGGCCCGAAGAACCTCAGTTTTTTCCTGTCTTATTTAGAATTGGGAATCGAAGGCTGAGGAGGCATGACGCCATTGTGTCGTGCCAAGAATGTGGCAATGTAAGTCGGCGCCGTTGCGCCGGCTGTGTGGGAGGAATCGTGGCCCGCTTCATGGGCCTCTTCGGCGGAAGAACTAGCCGGCCTGTCGGCCGACTGGGCGGAGCCAAACCGGGGCGCCAGAAGAGCGCCGCACTGAAGAAACATGTGGCCCTCCGTGCTCGACGCTTGCGCTAGAAGTCTGGATAACCTAGCCGGCTGGTTTGGGATGGGAAGCGCCACTTGGCGCCACCGGTTTGCACAGCCGTGGGGGGGGGGGTGCACCCTTGGACCGCTCGGCCAGCTGGCCGAGCCAGCTGGGCCGCGGCCTTCCGGGCCGCGCCAAGATGGGCCGGGCCGCGCAAATCTTCAGGCCGGTCCGACACCCCTACCGGGACGGACCCTCCAAAAACTACGTTAACCCAACCCACCATCCCACCGGTCTTAACGGGTTGAGCATGTCATTCACTTAAACGTGAATAACTTAATGACCATGCATCCGAGCGACGCACCAACTGCGGAACTGGGATATTATCAACAAGGCGGTTCTTTTTCGATACTCTAAGTGAGTTTTGGACAACTTTGGTAAATAGTGGGGTTCGGAATGAGCATATTTCCAACTGGACCCCTGAAACGAAAAAGCAAATTTCTCTCAGACCGGGCGTCCGTTTGACACGCCGTCTATCGCGTTGAGTTCATTTTGACGAGACGAAACATCGGGATACATCAACTCTAGATTTCCTGACAGTTGATGTACTGACCCATTTACTTGAAGAGAAGACCCTCCCAGAATCGAGCACGCTATGTGCGGGAACCCTAGAGTTGGTTGTGACTGCGATGACTACCGTGCTGGGATCCTCTATGGGTTTGACAATGATGACGACTATACTTGGATCCTACGTTGGTTCAGCAGTGAGGACAACTGTACTTGGATCCTCTGTGGGTTTGGTAGCGATGGTTACTATACTTGAATCCTGCGTGGGTTTGGCAGTGATGACTTATGTACTTGGATCCTACTTGGGTTTGACAGAGGAGATGATTCAGAGGCAACATCTAATCATCTCCACACCTTTTCTAAAGTTGTATACCTATTTGAGCTGAGTCTTGACTATTCAATAATTACCATTGGTGTGATTAACTTCTTTCCTGTGAGGACTGGGATATGCATGGGCTCGAGAGTTGGAGCTGAACTGGAATTGATGACTTAGGTATATGTATGGGCATTTACCTAAGTAGAGTCGGTTGATACTTCATGATTCTATCATTACTTTGTGGTTTATCATTTGTGGATTCTGGGAGACCTTCAGGGGTCTTGAGGCCTTTATTGAGTATCGTATACTCACCCCTGCATGGGATATACTCGCACTACATTGTGTTGGATGCAGAGGACGGACAACACTGATTGAGGTGTAGGCTTGTGGAGCTGCACTGTACCCGGAGGTGGACCGCTAGACGGGATGTACACGTAGCGGACGGCCGGACCCGAGAAGCAGAGGAGACCATCTGTACCCACCCATTAGGTGGGATATTCGGAGGATGACTCGAGGGTTGATGCTTTACTTACTGCTTTTGTAATTTCTTCTCAATTATACTGTAATTCATGTTGGGTTTGTATACTGGCCCATTTAATTTACATCACTTACTTTTTTACTTAGTTTACTTTGTGTTTACTCCAGCTTGTGTACTCTATTGTGTTTGTTTACTTCTATAAAGGCAATTTCATCCCTTTTATCGGGATTTATTCCTTTGGTGCTATTCACCAGCCCATGGCCTATAGAAGGCGGGCTTGGGGTAGTAACGACACGATCCCCAAGGATGGGTCGTGACACAGATTTTCAAGGAATGATGGTCTTATTTTTCTTCAGTTTCATGTTTTTTAACAGGAATTAGTTTTATCATTATAATTTTTAATATAATTTATATGGGTTTTAAGCCCCAATTTATCAAAAGAATCAGTAAATTCTTTAGTTTGATCATTCTCTTTAATGAATGGTTCAGTTTCATAAAACATAACATAATATGATTCTTTAATAATCCTTGACTTTTTATTAAAAAATATATAATCTTTATAATTTGTTTAATATCAAAAAAATATTCCTTCATAAGCTTTATGATCAAACTTACCACAGTTGTCCTTAGTATTCAAGTTATACACCTAGAATCCAAAAATTATAAAATACTTTACTTCTGGTTCTCAATTATTCAAAATTTCATAAGGCGTATTTTTGAAAATAGGCCTCATTAGAAATCAATTCATGATATAGTAGGTTGTGCTTAGAGCATCTACCAAAAAATAGGTTGGAAGACTGTTATCATATAGCATAGTACATGCCTTTTTCAATAGTAATATTTTTCCCTTAAACAATTATATTTGGTTGAGGTGTTCTTGGTGAATAGAAGGTTTCTTTAATACCTAGATTTGAGAAATAAGAATTAATTGCTTGATTCTAAAATTATCCAACATGATCACATCTTAATGAAATTATTTTAAAACCATTTTCATTTGGAATAATTTTGCAAAAACATTCAAAAATATTCATAACTTTACATTATAGTTTTATAAAATAAACAGATGTAAATCATGAATAATCATCTATTAAAACATAGGCATATAATTTACCTGCCAACATCCTATCCACGATGGTCCAAAAAAATACATATGGATATATTGTAAAGGTTTAGATGTATAAATTTTGTTAATAGACTTGAATGATGATTTGTGATGCTTTTTAAATTTGGAATTCTTCATAGAATCTATCATGGTTAAACATAACACTAGGAAAATCAGAAACTAATTGTTTCTTAGAAAATTTATGTAATGTATAAATAATATAGAGTTAAATTATTCTATGAAAAACTTATAATTCATTTATCTAAGTAGTTAAACAATTCACTTTCTATTTACATAAGGAATTTAAATACAAATTAGAAACATTATCAGTTATATGCTCTCAAAATTTAAGTAGCTAATCATTAAACAATGAAAAACTATTTTTTTTGAAAAATCAACATAAAATCAATCATCAAAATGTTTAGAAATACTTATCAGATTGTTCGTTAACCCTTTAACATACTGTATTTTTTGATTGAGATTGTATTTGGATCTCCAAAAGATCTAAATCAAATTATTTTTCCTTTGGCATCATCACCAAAGTTTATAAGACCTCCATCCATATGTGTGAGTTTTTGAAATTTGATGGACCTCTACTCATATTCCTAGAACAACCACTATATATATACCATATTGAATTTTTGTTTCTGTAGAATGTTATCTACCAACTTATTTATACAAATGATTACTTTGGTACCCATATTTTCTTGGGTTAATAAATGTTATCTAATATTGGTCTTGGAATCTAGATCTGCTCTATTTTTTTTTATTTTCTTAAACCGAAAACTTAGAAATAATAGATATTTAATTGCAGTTATTTTTGTTTTTTTTAAAACAATTATTAGTGACTTGGCCTTTTGTTCCACAATGATAACAAATTTTATTTTTAGAATTTGGAAAAAATAGTATTTATATAATCTGTATTAATCACCCTTGATTCATATTCCATATCATTCCCTTTTAATAACATTATTTACAATAATTTAGTTTAATATATATTCTTCATTAATAAAAAAATAACATCACTATTATAATTTTTTACTTTATCTTGTAATGATTTTATGCTTTTTTCATGACCATCTTAAATTTTGTTGATGAATTGAATTTTTCCATCAACTCTTGATTTTTTTAAGCAGGGTATCACTTTCACCTAAAACAAACTTATGATTATTTTTTAAAGGATTATATTTTTTTATAAAATAATCATATTTTCCTTCTATCATTAAATAGTAGACAACTAATTTATCATTTTAGAAACTACTTGTTTATAAATCCAATGAATAATAATTTTTACCATTTATTCTTTTTCATTGGCTATAAAGAAGATGTTGGCCCTTACATTTGATTGATATCAATCTAAATTAGGATTTGACATAATACTGGAGTATTTAGATATAGTCTGTGTAGATTTCATTTTTATTCTTCCTTTATGCCCTTGATCATTATTTTTCTAATATATCTTTTCTTTACTTTTTTACATCTTTCAATTGAGGGAAATCAGGTATGATATTACCCAATTTCTTGCATTCATAACATCCCAATTCAGTTTGTTCTTTATAATCCTTCATTAAGTATTTTCTGAATCTTATTTTCTTCTTATTAAACTTGCCGATCTTCCCACCTAATTGAGCTAGTTCCATTTCAGAATCAGATGAATCTGAATTCTTCTCCTCTCAGACTTCTTTCTTCAATTTTCTTCAGTGTTTATGAGATGTTACATTCAGATTTGTGTTTTATTTCTTTATTATAATCTTGTGATATTCATCACCATATTGGATATCTTTTTTATATATCATTAGTGCCCCAACTTGTTCTTTCACTGTTATATCTTTGATAGGTGATGATTTCCTAACAGCATTAGATATTCTATTCCATTTAAAATGTAGTACTATTACCACTATAAAGGGTTGATTGGATTGTCTTATAAGTTCACCTAAGATTGTAATATTGTTGAAAATTTCTATAAGCCTTCCATTCATCTATGTGGTGACTTCACTATTGAAAATTATAATGGTGCAAAAAATCAGTTTTACTATTTTATACCTCATCTATTTTAAATTTTCTACTCCTTCTTATGAAACTGCAATAGTTTTCCACATTTTTTAGGTAGTATGACACTGTAAAACACAATTGAACTCATCTGATCCCAGACAACAAATAATATCATTTATAGATTTTGAATTCATGTCATATTCATCTTCTGTTGTTGTATCTCATAGTTTTGGTTTTTCTTATGTCCTATATGGGGTAATGATGTTTGAGTAAACTTTGAATCCTTGATTTTTAAGATAAATAATCATCCTTGGATTCCAGCATGCATAATATTTACTATTGAAGTATGTAGCTCTAACCAAAGACTTTCCTTATCTTAGATAATTTCCATGTTTTCATAGACCATGTACATTTTATCTAGCTATATATTTATCCAAAAGATCACCTCTGATACAAATTAGTGGGTTAGAATATAAAATGTAATGCATAAGAAGGGGTGAATTGTGTCTTTTCAAAATCAACGCCAATTTTGGATTTTGAAACCCAATATAATATATAATAATTTTCAATGTTATTCTACTATATGAAAATATTTAGCAGATATAAAAAATAAAGAAAATAACTTTTTATATTGTTTTGGGGCACAATGATCCTCCAGTCTTCTCTACCAATCACTCTCTCAGCGAGCTAGGAAAATTTCAATAGAATGGCCATATTAACACAAGACCATGAATCCACAACTGAGTGAAGGAAATTGAAACCATACAGACAAAAAAAATTAAAAAGCCTTATGGATCTATATTACATAACTAATTTTCCATAGCATAGATCAAGAATTCGATACATCCCGACAAATGAGTATGAGCAGTGATAACTCAAATAAATCAGAAGAGATTAATTTGTCGAAACAGGTTAAACTTTACAATTATAGTGGCATGAGATCAATAGTATGTGGATCTTCTTCTTCATAAATAATTGTATTCAATAGAGAAAGAGTCTGAAGTGCTCTAGGTTTTATATAAATCATCAATTGTGAATATGAAATAAAATAGAGATGTCACAATATTACAATATTACAAGATATAACATATATATCGGCAAAATTTTTTCCTTTAACTGAGTTGTTTGTTTGTTGTAGAACATTAAAAATTATTTCAATAAGTCGGTCTTGTATGTGAATTACATATATCATTATTTTTTAGATGAGATATTATAACGAAATATATAAAACAATAAAGACATTCTTTGGTGTTCCAGATCCAAAATAGTAGCCTAATTGGTAGTAAAAATTTAAATTTCTATTAACTAAGAGGGTCATAACATCTCTTATAAATAGATGATATTTTCTCTGAGGAACATGATTCCTTGAATAAATCAAAATGAGCATTGAAAAATACTTCATTTATATGTAGATCATTGTAGTAATCTTGGATTGAAAATGTGGCTTAAAAAATTCACCTTTGAGAACACAATGTAGGGTTGAGCTGTTTAGTGTAGGGTTCTGTTGCATAGCATAGGCTTCCTATGCATAGCATTGGTCTTCATTACATAGAGTTGGGTTCTTGTTTATAATGTATGGTTCCTTTTCCATACACTTATCCATGTCATCATAAAATCCAAAATGTATAATTAATAAACCATATGTTTAATTTTCATGAATATAGGGTTGCCAATAGTAAATCTAGACTCCAACGTGGGGTTGTTTATCCATACACATGTCCATTTTCCTAACATAAGGATGAAGATATGAACCTAAAATCTTTATCATAACATAGGGTGGATACTATATGAAAACATTAGTTATTGAAAATAATATATGGATGAAAATAGTGTTTCTAGAATCATTTTTTTAATGCTAAATTCGATTAAAATATAACATAAATTCATGTATGATTCACATAAAAATAATATTAGAAAAAATGGGGTTTATGTGAACATGAAAATCATCATAAAAATATATTATTGTGGAGAAAATATATGCCCAATATTTTTATGGTATATTATTCATCAATGAAAATAACCATTTAATTTACATAATCATCACTGGGTATATGTTGTTAAGTCAATAAGTTCATTATTAATTTTACATCCTTTATGTTTTGTAAATCGGAAAACACTATTTCTTATAAAATAATATGTTTTCTATAAGTAAATTTAAATGATTATCTATTATCATGTTTTTATATTTTAATCATAATGTTCTTTATCTAAACATAACTATATTTCACTTAAGACAAAATTCCATTATAATTAATCAGATCCTTATTTAATACTCAGAACCATAATATTGTTTAAAATCTGATTCTCCCTATTTTGGGAATCTGATTCTCTCTATTTTTAGGCTCCGTTTCACTATGGAATTTGACTCCATTTTATTAGAGAAATTTGTATTTGATTTCATTAAAATCTTGACTATGATTTCATCGAAATCTAGACTCTGATGTCATAGGAATCGGGAATCTGATTTCATCGAAATATGGACTCTAATTTCATCAATATCTAGTTAATGATTTCCTCGATTTGTAGACACTGATTACTCAAAATTCTTGATTCTAATTACTTAGAATATCAGAATCTGTTTCTACATATTTCTAAGCACTATATCAATATAAATTTAGACTCTCATATCTAATTATTAAAATATGATTTTTCAAATTTGTTAAAGATATATTTATTCCTTAACCTATAGTTCCAATTTTATCAGATCCTATTATTCAGAAATTTATTACCATGATAGCTTTTTCTTACATATTATTTTTTCCTACACATAATAGTGTTTCTCATGTTTTCTTACATGAAATGATGTCATAAAATCTATTATTAAATAATTGTTGCCTGAGTGACATCTGCCTTGGTCCCCCTATTTTCAAGTAACAATATGATCGTTAGGGGAGGATCCGAACTTTGGGATTCTTTTCTATAAATACCCAACAATTTAAATGATCCAACACACATGAAGGTATAGTTTTTGCTGTGATCTGTGAATCAAGAGTTGATTTCATAGAGCTCTGTATTGAGGATGTTAATGCTCTACTCAACCTACCTTGGGAGAATGTTATGAACAACTTGATCAAATTGAGAACATCTTGTTCATTCACCTTTGTTTGATTCTGATTATTGTTGTACAATCGGGGGCTTTGGGAAAAGGAAGCCAAAATTTTTGATCACCTTATAGATCAAGGGATTATAGGGATAACAAGATAGATACTAATCTTCATCTCCAAGGAAATAAATTGTGTGGGTAAGAAAAAAATTCTTAAATGTACAAATAAAGGGACCATTGTCCAAGGATATTGGATACCCTTCTGTTTGGATTAAAAGTATTCTTATAATTTTTTATGTATTGTTGTTACATGTTTTATTTTGTCATTTAGTTACATATAAAGAGTTTAACTTTCATACACTTTCTTATTCTTGTATACTATGATATAAATAATATTCTAAACATTTTAAGGTATAACCATTCAATTATAAAAATGAATTTAAACCTAAATTTAAACCCCCTCTTTTAATTGAGTAATCTACATATACATTAAGATCCTAAATTTTGTATTAGAGTACTTATCGGAAATACGTATACATACATATAAGTTTTCATTCCAAATGTTTATTGCTTAACATTAATTATTTATAATTTTCATAAATATTTTCTTTATAATCATTTTTTTAAAACTTTTACTACTACAAATATTTTTAGAAAAGTTGGTTTTAATTTTTTATAGAATTTCATGAATGAATGTTAGATCAATAGATAATCTAAATCCTACGAGACCGCCAATTTTTTGTGGAAATGACTATGAATACTATAGAGATAAGATATAGGCTATTATTATCAATACCAGTGTGGATAACTTTTTTATGTTAACTGTAGGAAACAATATTCTATATAAAGAAAACCTAACATTTGAAAAATCAAGAAAAATAGGAGTATCAACATAACTTCAAGGTACACAATTCTTTATTATGTTATATGACCAGAAGTATTGATATCCAGATTTTATCTTGTGAAGCTTCTAATAGCATTTGGATGAAATTAGAAGTCATGCATTTTGGAACATTCGAGGTTATTGAATCAAGAAGAACTATGCTTAGAGATGAATATCATGGTTTATTATTTTATTTTGTAGAACCTGTATGTAAAATTCAACAAATATTTATAACTATTGTAAACAACCTTCATTATATCTGTGAGAAAGGCCTTAATGATGAGATTTATGTAGATAAGATAATATATATTATTCCCAATGAGTGGGAATATAAATTAACTATAATTGATGAGAATATAAAAGTTTCAAACATCAATTCTGATGAGTTATTTGAGACTCTTCTACAGCATGAATCTAGAATAAAGAGAGATGTTGAGATCAACGTGAAAAATAATTGTAATAGAAGGGTTTCTTTCACCACTACATCAAATCATATAAAAGCTAAGACTCCAGAAAGAGTTACAATACCAAAATCCATGAAACCTACTATTATATCCCAATCAAGTAATATTCATCATTTTTGGAATGAAATATCCAATCTTTATCAAATAATGAACATGATTGTTGGAAAGAATGATTTCCAAAATAAATACAAGAATAAATACATAATGGATAAGAAATATTCAGAATTAATTTGTTATAAATGCAAGAGGGAATATATTATGGGTTTGGATTAGTGGTAAGAAATATGTAATTCTTCATTAAAAACGGGGGTTCAAAACCCATTGGCCATAGAGTATTCTAGCTGTACTATAGCTCACTGTTTTAGTGGTGGTACTATATCTTGGACGAGCACTGTAGTGGCGACAAGGCACTCTAGAAGAGGCTGGTACTGTGCAGTACTGTAGCAGGTGGGTATTGTTGTAGTATTATTCATATAATGGGATTTTTGCCAAATATTTTATCCTACGTGCCATGTAATGGGGTAAATTCACACTGGAGCTTCGGGCTATGTAATGGGTCTACCTCTACCCAGTTAAAAGAGGTCTTTTCATTACATTAATAAAAATTGTGGCTTCAGACCCAACCTTTAAAAAAATGAAAGAGAGAAGGTCATATTAGACCAGACTATCATATTCTCAAATAGAAATAAATAAATGATAGGCATTTAAAAAGGAACATGAAGAAGTATTATAAGTCTAAATCTAATAATTTTCAGAAAGATAATTATTCCTAGTGTTCCAATGGTGGAGAGTCTTCTAATGAAACATTGGATAGTGAATCTTTTGGATAGAAGAATATTTGTCTAATAGCTATAATTTCTACAAAGAATCAATGTTTCATGTCTATAGAAAATACTACTAAATATTTTATTAATGTTTCATTAAATACAAATTTCCATGATGAAAGATATTATGAATCCTTAGATGAAGAATATTCCTCATAAGAATATAATAATTTACTTTATTTTGAATAATTTTCTTGGTTTTTAGTGTTACATGACAATGGAAATAGAGAGATAAAAAGATGCATGACAAGGTAAATTATAGAATATCTATTTTAAAAAAATAAGTATCAGTTCATTCAGAATATGTGGATAAAAAATCCTTGATTTTAACATTTTTTTCCAAAAACCTTGAGGGGTTCAATTTTGAGAAGGATAAACTTTTGGAGGATCTTGAAAACGTTATTTCTAAGAAAACAATTTTAGAAAGTAACTGAAATTATAAGGCAAATGACTATGAGGATAAGAATTTAGTCATTATATTAATATATGAAATTTTTTCCTTAAATAAACATTGTTAAAATTAAAATTATGGAAGGATATAATTTGATAAAATGTTTTCACAACTACTTCCTCTAAGGAATCATTTTGGGTTTGGTTATTCTCAGGAAAAACCTATTTTTACTCACAACTATTTTGTTTTCCAAAGTGATCCATTTTGCACCAAGTGTCAATGTGTTGGACATTGGGAGAAAAACTATTCATATAAGAAATATCCATACCTTCGATTTTTATAAATCCTACATATATAAAAAATGAGGATACCGAAGATTTTACTTTCTAACAATTCTAAATCCAAACATGTTTCGATTCCAAAAGATTAATTATTTCTTTTTCACTAAAACAAAAAACGTGCCAAAAAATATATGGTACATGGACAGTGGATGTTCCCAACATGTGACTAGTAACAAACAAATATTTGAGAAGATTTTTAGGATGAAAGGTAAAAAATAACTTTCTTAGACAATGCTCAATGGGAAATTGTTTGTATTCTTATTTTTTATTTTTTTATGGAATTAAAGAAACCTTATAAACCTAAACAAATTATGTGATGATGTTTACCTAGTTAATTTTAGGAATGATAAATTTCAAGTACAAAATTCAAAGAAGGAGTTTATTCTCTCTGCCCAAATGCATGAGAATGTTTACACACTTAATGTAGAAGTCCTTAGGATCCCAGACATACCTTTCCCTAGTGAAATGGATGATCAATATTGGTTATAGTATAGAATACTAGGACATTGTTACCCTAGGAACCTATTCAAACACTCAATGAAAAAAATTATTAATGATCTATGAGATATTACATTTTATTCTTCACATTTATTTAATCCCTGCCAATATAGAATGAAAAATAAGTCAATCGTTAAATCAATTAGTGATGTTACAAATTCTAATGCATTATAGCTAGTGAATATGGATATTTTCAGTCCAACATAAACAGAATGTATTAGAGGATAATACTATGTATTAGTTTTAGTTAATGATTAAAATAGATTTACATGGGTATATTTTATAGAAAATAAATCTAAATCCATTTATTATTTTAAATCTTTTTTAACAAAAGTTAAAAATGTGAAAAACATTCTATTGAAAAAAATTCATAGTGATCTTGGGGGAGAATTTGAAAATCATATTTTTAATAATTTTGTAATAGGAAAGGAATTTATCATAATTTCTCATACCCAATAAATCCTCAACAAAATGGTGTTGTTTAAAGAAGAAATTGTATTCTTCCAGAGATAACATGAACCGTGTTGAGTAAATATGTTATTCCTAAACACTTGGGGAATAAAGCTGATAGTACTGATTTTTATGCTATAAATCAGGTTTTAATCAGAAATTTTCTTAATAAAACAACTTATGAATTGTGGACTGGTCAAAAACCAAATGTTTCTTACATCAAAGTATTTTGACTCAATGTAATCATCAGAAATAATAAAGAATACTTACATAAATTCACATCCAAATATAATGATGGAATTTTATTAGTCTATTCCACAATCTATATAACATACAGAGTTTTTATTAAAAATTCAGGGAATTTTGAAGAAACAGTACATGTTAGATTTGATGAAACTGATCCTTTTGTTTTCAAACACCCTAAACCTACATCTTTATATGTGTTTTAAAAAACTAATTATCATCTTTTGATTGAATATTATTCTAATAAGTAAAATACTCATGAAGTATTTTATGAAGTATTTTCCCCAAAAGATATTATACCTTATGTTGATGTATATGTTTTACAAAACCTAAATCGTTTTTTACTTAAGAATCATCTCAATGATAGTATCGTTGACGATGTATTTAAAAATGTAAGCACTAGAAGTTCATTAATAAATGAAGTATATAATCTATAATTTATTTCCCAATTAAAACCTAAAAGAGATGATGATGTTTTAGGTGATTATGACTGGATTAAAGCTATGCCAGATAAACTAAATGAATTTGAAAGGAACAAAGTATAGACCTAGGTTGGAAGACCTAACGAAACATGGGTAATTTGAGTAATGTGGGTCTTTAAAAATAAATGTTATGAAATTGGAATATGTGAAATAAATAAAGAATGATTAGTTTCTAAATGCTATAATCATCAATGTGGAATATTTTTTGAATAAATGTATTCTCTAGTATAAAGACATGAATTTATTATTTTTCTACTATCATTTACATCATTTTTCATTTTCAAAATTTTACAAATGGATGTGATGTCTACATTCCATAATGTATATGTTCAAGTGAATGTATATGTTGAAAAATATCCTAGTTTAGAAGACACAAAATATATTTAACATGATTACATACATTCAAAAGCATTATATGTACTTAAAGAAGCCCCTATAGCCTAGTATGATAGACATACAATATTTTTATTACAAAACATTTATGTCATGGGAACAACTGATCCATCACTTTTTGTAAATAAATATAACAAAAATGATTTGATTGTTAAAATTTATGTAGATGAAACTATAATAGGATCAATTCATCAATCCTAAATAGTTTTATTTGCGAATCTTATGAAATCTGAAATTAAAATTAGTATGATGGGTGAGTTAAAATGTATTCATGGTTATCAAATTTCTCAAAAACTATATGGAACTATTATATATCAACATAATTATCTTAAATATCTTTTTATGATGTATGGATATGACATTGCTAAAATTATAAATACTCCAATCGGTACCCCAAACACTCTTAAGCTTGATGAAGTTGGGAAACTATTAGATCAAACTACGTTTAGAGGTATGATAGGAAGTCTATTATAGATAATATCTAATCATCCAGACATATTTATTTCAGTATGATTTTGAGAAATATATCAATCTAATAAAAAAAATATCCCATTTTAAAGCTGTTAAATGAATTTTTAACTATTTATAGGGAATTGTGGATTTGGGTATTTTCCATTCTTCTGGAAATGATTTTGTTTTTAAAATATTTTTGTATGCTGACTTTGGTTATGTAGAATGGATAAGAATAATATATCTGAAACTTGTCATTTATTAGAAGATTTATTATTATCTTGGTCATACAAGAATCAAAACACAATATCATTTCCCATACTGAAAATGAATATATAGCTGCTAGAAGTCATTGTACTCAAGTTTTGTGGATGCAACACACACTCACAGTCTATGGCATGAGTTTTACAAAATCAAAGATAATGTGGGATAATACTAGTTCAATTTCCCCAAACAAAAACCATTCACATCACTCCTGTGAAAATCAAAAAGAAATTAGGCATCACTCTATTATGTATCACACACTTAAACGAGATATCAACCTTCATTTCATCAAAACCCTAGATCAACTTGCTGACATATTTATAAATCCATCACTCTTCGATAGATTTGAATACATTAAAAAATGTTAGGAATGATATCATAAGGTAATCATCCATAATATTTTTTGTGTGTTGAAACTATTTACTAACATTATGATTCTTCGTTTTATAGGGGGAGTGCATATGTTTACTCTTTTATGTTTCCTTTACCAATAAAATCAAAACATAAAATTTTACTAACCTAAAAATTTTTCATTCCCAACTAAAATATTTCCAAACCAATGTTTTATAAGTTGAAACATATCAATACTAACAAATATTTTTGATAATTATGAAATTATTATTCATTAACTATATTATATTTATTACATCCTGGTTTTTTGGAATTTCAAAATATGTTATTTATGCAAAACATATAAGAATAACTTTACTTAAATCTTATTATTCCTTAAAATAAAAAAAAATAAGATCCCATGAAAACATTCTCCAGCATTCATCTAAACCATCAGGTCAGATTACTATAATCTCAACTATCAGATTGAACCGAGAAACCAAACAATCACCATGAACCCTATTTAAAGTTAACCATATTTTCATCCCACATCAGTTCTCTTAGTATTTTCGCATCGATTCACAAACCTTCTTCTAGTATATCATTCCATTTTTTCCCTTCACCTTTACTTTTGAATGTGTCTTGAGATTTCCCCTCAGAATCTGATGTGGTCTTTGTCCTGTAAGTAACACAATGACTGGATAATGTTTATGGAACTTTTAGTAGACCATATATTCTTCACCATGTATAATTAATTGATTACAAAGATCATCAAGTTAAACAAATTAAGAATTTAATGTGTTGATATAGACAAAAATTAAGATATAGTTTCTGTTGATTTTGATATATAAGTTTATGATTCTGTTCAATTCTATTAGTAAGTTGGAAATGAAATGTTCATGTTCAGAAGTTATGGAACTTTTTACTCCTTATCATTCAAAAAAATAGCACGTATTTTAGACATACCTTTTAATTATAGGTAATCCATTACTCTCTTATATTTCCATCTAAGGAATGTTTATTTTAGAAAGTTAAGGCTATAGAGTTTTATGGCCTTAAAGGAGTGTAGAAACCTAGGATGTCTGATCTTTTGAATAACCATAGATTACTTTCCTTATAGATGCAAGGCTTATTAATTCTGATAATTGGAGGCAACGATTCTATAAATATATGGCATATCTTTCTATTGTATTTTCTTATGAACTTCAAGATGATAAATTTGGTTTAGTATATTCTTTTGACATTCAGAAACATTGATAATGACAACATCAGATCTCAAATTTTGAGGTATCGTGTGATATTATCTAATATTATAATCGTAAACTTAGACTCATTCAAAATCCCATTCAAATCAATGGAAAATATCTGTAAGATTATGTTCCTCAGTAATGACACTTTGTGGATAATGAATATTGATTAAAGATATAACACTAGTGAATTCTTTGATCTTCTAGACAATAATGGTCAAGATAAGAATGGTGAAGTTGGAGAGATTTCAAAAACTAACCCCAAGAAAATAAGAACCAAATAACTATAACCTTAGTTAGATAGACTAATCCCATAGTCTCTATCACCACCCAATAAACCAAAGAACCAAAATAAATTCTTTGATGAAGTAGTATAAATATGGAGAGAGTAACAGAATAAATAGAAAGATAAAAATGTTGTTTTTGGAATTAACCCTGCTGAGGCTAAAGACATAAAGACAATTCAAGAAGAAAATTTTGTGAAATATTTTAATTAAAAGAAGCTATGTGAAAAATAGTTAGAATTTGATGTTGTTCAGTCTTTTTTGAAAGATGGTGTGAATGATTAAGAATAGATTCAGGTATATAAATTCTCCTTGAAGGATAGTTCCCTTCTGGAAAACATTATTAATGAAGAAAAAATAATACAACAACTATAATGAGAAGAAGATGTGGAAAGTAAAGCCCTGAATAGAATGGTTGAAAAATATCAAGAGTATAAGAGCCCCTTTGAATAACATCAAATAAGAGCTTCCCAAGCATCATCCACCAAAATAGATTCAGAAGAGCACAAAAAAATTCTAGATAACAGAAAGTAACCAAAATCCATTCCAATAAAGAATGTAAAGATAATGATGATATTGTTCTGGATTATGAAGATGAATTTAATTTTGGAAAACAAGAACCTGGTGTTGCTAATGTTTTTTTAAAAAATTGATGATAAATGAAAGACAATCCTTCTTGAAACTTCTTAAAATGATTTAGTTGGAACACCTAAGTCAAAGAATGATGAAGAAGATAAATATACATATCTAGGGAAAGGTTCCTTGTAATTTAAATCATCCTCATCCATTGGAATTGATTTTTGGGTACATACATTGAGAAATCTTGTAAATTAAATTCTATTTTCCCAAAAATTGAATCATGGTGCCAGCAGATTCAGTAGAGAGATAATTAAAAAATGAAATCCAAACATTTCTTGATGGAGAAGCTCATTAAGTGAGAAGAGGTATTTAAAATTTCATAATATATTATGAAGCCCACAGAAATTCATATAATAATATTAAAAGCTGGTAAAAGTCATTTATTGAGGATCTTAAATTAGTTTATGATAACATGGACTCAGTCAATGATTTTTTTAACAAAACCAAGGAAATTTTACTCAATCTTTCAGAGAAGTTGAACAATGAGAATGTTTCATGGATCCAAGGAGACAGAGATATTAATGGAAAGCTCAATTCTATTTCTCTTATCCAAAAGATAGAATGAAAATACATAGACAGGATGGAAGACAAAGTTATCTCCCAAGAAGATGTGATCAATACAAAAAAAGAGAATATTCATACCCTTTAAAAGAAGAAATATGATTAAGAAGACTTTATGAATAAGTACAAAGGTGGTCATATGGAGATAAAGAAACTAAAATCCATTCTCCAGAAAATGAATCCAGTGAAGAAAAAAAGTGGAATAATTTTCTTAAAACTGATCTTTTATTATACCAAAACTTTTTTATTCATATTTAATGAAATTTCCTTTCACCAATTTGTATCATATACATATATACTGACCTTTAATGTGGAAAACATACCATCCTATTCCTTTTCGAAAATCACAATTGGGGAGACTAATTATTCCAAATTAATGTCATATTAAGGGGAGATTAAATAGAGAATAAATTGATTATGAAAGGTGGATTAACATAAAGAATGCATTCTTAAGAAAAGTAATGTTCCATCAAGACAACTTCTTAACCCAAAAAATATGATCCTTAAGGTGACATAACCTAAGTGGGTGTAACGAATATTCACCATAATTCACAAATATATTGTAGATTAGTTTTCCTCTCAAGTATTCCAAACATAATATTCTTTTTTAAAATGTGGTTTTTGATTTCCAATAGGGGAATATTATTAGGTTAATAAGTTCCTTATAACCTTTCCATTCAATATATTTTGAAAATCTCAATCATGTTTTCCGTGATGATTATTTTATTTCTCTAATGAAATGTATATTCTTAACCATTATCATGTTTTTATATGTTATTCTTACTGTACGTTATCTAAGAATAAATATATTTCCCTGAAGAATAAAATCCCTTATGATTAATCGTATATTTATCTAAATCTCAGGACCTTATAGTTATTTTATCTGATTCTCCCTGTTTAGTGAATATTATTCCCTCTATTCTTAGACTTTGGTTCACTCTGGAATTTGACTCCTTTTTTTACAGAAATTATTTACTTATTTCATTACAATATAGACTCTAATTCCCTTGAAATATAGACTTTGATTTCATCAAAATCCAGACTCTAATTTCAATGAAATCTATACTCCAATTTCAATGAAATATAGTTTTTTATTTTACCTATATCCAAACTCTGATTACACAAAATTCTAGATTTCAATAACTCAACATTTTAGTCTCTATTTATACATATTTTTAGACTCTATTTCTATATAAATTTAGACATTGATTTGTCATTATACATAGAATATGATTATTCTTATTTGTTAAAGATACATTTTTTTCTTTAATATATTGTTCAAATTTTATTAGATCCTATTTTTCTTAAGATTCGTAAACATGGTAAGGTTTTTTCTTAAATATTATTGTTTCTTATACAAGATAATGTTTCACATTTTTTCCTAAATTAAAAGATGTCGTACAATCTATTATTAATTAACATTTTGATGAGTTACATCTATCAAGGTCCCTCTAATTTTAAAGGAAAAATATGATTGTTGGATAAAGAGTTGGCCATTTGAGTTTTTTCTAATAAATACCCATCAATTTGAAGGAGACAATACATAAGAGTATACGGTTTTTGTTGTGAGCTGTGAATCAAGAATTGATCTCTTGGAGCTCTATGTTGAAGCTAAAAAATATCTGCTCAACCCACCTTGTGCAAATTTTGTGAACATCTTATTCAAGATGAGAACATATTCTTCAGTCTTCTAAGTGATATTTTAATTGTTTATTTAAAATAAAGGTATTTCTTGGATATTAAGACATTGGTACCGATCACCTTAATGATTGAGGGATTGTGGTGATAGAAAAATAGATATCGATCTTCATAATGATGGGTTACACTATTGTGGGTAAGATAGACATTCTTGAAAATATAAATCAAGGGACCTTTATCTAAGTTTGTTGTATACCCTCTACTTTGGGTCATAAGATTTCTTATACTTGTTTACTTATTTTTGTTATAAGTTTTATTTTTGGAATATTTTGTTATAGATAGAATGTGTAATTGTCCTACACTTTCTTATTTCTTTTACTCTATGATATAAATATGGTTCTATATGCTTTAAGGTAGAATATTTCCCTATTTAAACTTATATAACGTTTTTATATGATTAATATTATCTAATACAAAGAAGGTTTGTTTCTTTGTTATGTAGTAAAGTGGTTTCTCAATCTATCTTGTTTAAATTTTATTAATATAGTTTTGATAAGTATATAAAATAATTTTTTAAGCATACTCTTCAAACCCCCTCATTTAATTGGGAAATCTACATTAACAATTCGATCCTACATATGTTGTAATTATAAAATACACTGAATCAGTAACTTTTTATGATTATTATATATTATATTTCTCTTAAATATAAATATTATTTGTTTCATATATATTGTTATTACCTAAACTATATAAAATTACTCTTTAGGGTGTCATACATTGATTGTTTTTATTTATTATTGAATTATTGATAAAATTTTATTTTTACTCAATGTTAATATTTTTTGAAAGGGAATGATTTCAAGAAATAAATCAATGATTTGATATATGAGGAATTAATTAGAAATTCAGTGATGGTCGGGTCTACGAATTATACACCCCTTGATTAATCGATAGGTCTGATGAGGAAAAAAAGTTTGACAAATTAAATGTTTTTTTACTAATAGTTTTAAACTTGAATACATAAATATCTTTACATTATATATGTCATTATGTTTCAGATCATGATTTCTAATAGTTTTCATTTATTTTATTGGGAATTTAGTTATTATAATTCATGACATATTTTCATTGATACAGTCTAAGGATTCATTTTGTGCTCAAATTTTCTGATTGAATATTATTTGTTTTTAGTTGATTATAATTATAAATTGATTATTAGATATTTAAACATTGTAGAATAATCTATAAAAAAACCTTATTGAGAATATGATCTCACACTTTTATTTATTTTTCTTTTCCATTGATATGAAAAATCATATTACCAATAATATCAATAATGAAATAATGCTTTTATGATATGTATTTTATATTTCTAATGTAATATTAGATGAGGTATGTATTTGGTTCCTCGAGACTAATAACTATTCAATTATTTGGGATGTGATTTTGTTGTTTTTTCTACATAATATAGAAGACATCAGATATATGTTACAATAGATGGCGTTGTCACATCCAATGCATTGGTGAAGGATTTATATCTCATTATAAAATTATGAAAATATAGTATTTTTTCATTATACACTATGGGAATTGGGAATTGATACCTACGATAAAATGTTATGTGAACCATATAGTATTTCCTTATGCACTTTCTATATAGGAATCAATTAGTAATTCCAAATACAATACGTGAATTAAGTTGTGATAGTTTTTCCACTATGTTATGGGAAGCATGTTGTGATCCATACTCTAATAAGTTTATATGACTATAATATTGATTAACATTACACTATTGGAATTATGTTGTGATTCATGTATCACAGTATAATGGGAAATGGGTAATAATTCTTGCTCTACAATTGTATGATATATACGCCTATGTTTGTTTCATATTTCAATATGGTACATCATCTACCTGACCTTCCAAATATTTATAACTTTGATTGTGCTCTATGGATCATGTATATTGAATCATGTTTCTATGCATTTATTTCAAGGTATATAGCTTATGTTTTAATATTAAAAGTCTTTTTATCATGGATTATAGAATACTCTTATTGTTCCATCTTCATTTTAATAAGATATTTTTCCTGGTTCTTGTTTTCTAAAATTATTTTCCATATATTTTAATGAAATGTTTTATACATTCGCTTATAAATTGTTTGAGTTCACCCCTTTATTATGTTTCCAATCCCTAGTTTATAATGATAAGAGTAATTTATGAGTATTATAGTATAGATTCTTTTATTGTTTGATTATAGAAAAATGATCACATGTTTTTTAAAATAAGTGTCATTTAGAGTTTTCCCTCAAAGTAACTAAACAATCCATTATTTTTATTGAGTGTTATATATAAGTTGTTATGTATTAGTTGTGGAATGGAAATAAAATAATGATATATTATTGTCACTTTGTATGAAATATAGTGTTTAAAAATATTAGCACAACAACTATGTATATCATTCTTGGAAAATTAAACTACTACATTCAACAATAGAAGCATTTTTATTATTCAATTTAGTAATGAGTTGTTTTTGTCCAACCTCATGAATAGATGTCTCAAATTCCTTTTAATTTTCACTAAATTAACTTTATTAATACCTAGATAAAAAACACATATTTTTAAATTTTGATAAGTTCATTTAGAAGTTGGATTTGATTTTATTACCTTTTCTTTTAAGGATATTTGTGGGATTTCTTCTTCATCATAATAGTCTTTCACAACATTTTGTCTTTGGAAATGTTCTATAAAATTGCCAATAGATCCTCACCTGAAAATTTTAATGGCGTATTTACCTTAAAAAATCATTGGTCTATTCTCAAATTTCTAGAAAAAACAATCATTTTATAAAAGAAATAATACACTTTTTAATATGAATATAAACTTCAAGATCCATCACTAACTAAATATTATTAGACGTGTTAGATTTTGAGGAATTAAAAAAATATTATTTTTATCCAATATAATTTTCATGAGAAAATGAACTTTTCTAATATTGAATAATATTTAAATGTTATAAAGTTATTGATATTAATAATATGTTTATCATCTTATATATAAAAAATTAATCAATCATCTCCAGTAGAATGTAAAATATGTTCCTTATAACTATAGACTCTTATAACTTCCCACCACTAACTTGAATCAGGTATACAACCTCATTTACAGTTGTAAAGAATTTTTCTATAACTTCATATTCATGAATCTTGAGGTCTACATACTCTGTCATTAAAAAATATAACATTTAAAACATCACAGATGAAATTGTATTCATAAAAATTTGGATGTTTACATCATACACAATTTCCCATATTGATACCTTCAAAATTTTGAAATTCATCCTCTGAAAGGGAAGATAAAATTATATTCTGATATCATCCACTATTTTCAACATTTCCCATTCCTATCACATTTATTATGTGATATTATACATTGAGGTTTAATGAACTAATTGTTTCATCCAATATATCATAAATGATAAATAAAATTAATGTAATAATCATTTTCTTCAATATATGATAACATTTCCCATCAAATATGATAACGAACTTACTACGGACTAAATAATGTTTAACGATTATATAAAATAGAAATTTAGTAACAAAATATTCAATGATAGGGAATAATAAATACCTTGAGACCTTAATAAATACAATTTTCAAATAAATTTAATTTTATGGTTTCTTTTGTTACACATGATATCGAGTTTTAATGAACGGTGATATAATATTAAAATATTACTATTTAACATGATAGTTATTACATAGAAGCATGATTGTTGAGTATGAATTTGAGTAAAAAAATTATTTAATATATATGGTTTATACATATATTTATTGGTTATCAATTCATTGTAAATCAAAAATAAAATTAAAATCATTAAAAATAAAAATAATAACTTTTTTGAAAAAAAAATTTAACCATGCACTGTGTTTTTGGTAATAATAAATTAAATTATCAACTATAGGTGAGATATTTTAATGAAATTTATATATTATATATTAAAAAAAATTAACTAATGTAATTTTTTTTCTATGTATGGGAATCAAACTAATATAGTTTTATTTTTAAAAATTATATTTTTCTGAAAAGTAATTTCATCACGTTTTATGCATGTGTTTTAGAATTTAACTTTTAACACTTTTTGAAATTTTATTTGAATTATTTATTTTTATTTTAATCATAATTTCAATATAATCATATAAATAATTGTAGAGAAATTTCTAAAAAGTTTATTTTTTTGACGGAGAGTGAAAAATAAAGATGATCATAATAAAACTGACGTCTCATTTAGATAATTCAAAAATTAATAAATTGTTCAAAAAAATTTAAAATAAAAATTATTTCAATAATATAATTAATAATCATATTAGGCCATTTTAATGAATTTCTTGTTGTATTTGTTTTAAAAATGTCTTATACTAATGAAAATTTTTCTTTTGAAAACTGATATTTTGTAGCATTTGTGGGATTAATTTTAAATTAAATAATACCACTTATATGAAATGGATTTACTGAAGTAGATTAAATTTTTTAATAATAATAATTAATATTATCTAATAAGTCTAACATAATTTTTTAGTTATGATGAATACTCAAAATTGTAAAATTTAATTTTCATGGTTAATGTTATAGTGGGTTTTTTGGGTTTAATCCAATAGATATGTGTATGTTTCCATTTAAAAATTTAAAAATAGAATTAAATATACATTAATATAACATATAATTCCCAAAATTAAAATATATGGTCATTTAAAACTTTTTCCTAGTAATTACTTTATAATTTTTTATTCTTTTGGGAAATTTACATGTTGTTTCAAAGAGGGTCCTCTCTCCAACTTTTTAAAGGACTCCACCTCTCATCCACTATCCACACAACAATAAACTCTTATAATAGAATATATATACCCTAATAATTTCCTTAATTCTTTTACCACGTTCTATAGTCCATTTTTTTTATAATTAAACCCCCAAATAAAGTATTTGGGTCTAAACCTAAATAAGATTGCTAAAGAAGATGTATAATCCTCAATCATATGTTAACATTTTATTTCATATTCAAAATAATTAAAATTATCATAAAAAATATGATATAATAATATAACTAATTTCAATATAAGAAAATGTTATTATGTTAATGGAATAACTTACACACATCGCCTCTTCTATCAAATGGAAAATAAAACCGTCGATAATGTGTTCGAAAGACTACCGCTTCATGAACCGATGCAATTTGTTTTCTATCACTACTCTTTAGGGGTGGATATAATGATATATTAATAAAAAAATATATCATATATTTGTCATAATTAAAATTATTTAATTATAATATCACATATACCTTCTTATATTCCAATTCATGGAAAAATCATAACCTTTATTATGTGTAAGTTTGGACTACTACCTCCACAAAGAAATTTGACATGTTTGAAATTTATTTAAAAATGTATGTTAATAAAGGTATATATTTTGAATATACATTATATCTATGTTATAGAATTGATTCTCAAAATATTAATTAATTTTAACCTTTCATTTGTTACATAATTCTTGAAAATGAAAACAATGTCCATTCATACATACGGTCTACTGTCTTCATGAATAGTGAAATTTCATTCACTATTTATAAAATTTATGGATGAATATAAACATTTATAAAATGAGTACATATGATATTTATTTCATTATTAATGTTTTGGATGTAATTTAATGGTAATTAAAGTTAAAGGACCAAAACTACTAAACCAAAACATACCTGACTGACTAAAAATTCCATTTTTTTGTTCAGGATTGTCGCTTTAAGTATAAGTGGTAACCACATAAAACATATAAGAATCCCATGTTACAAGATCTTAAATGAAATTTACAATTCAAAAACCATAACCAAACTCGAGGAGGCCTCAAGTAGGAGTCACCACATGAGCCAGAGTCATATCACTGTCGTTCACCATCATCACCAAGGTATGCCACCACCGTCATCGACATCGACACAACCCAACCCTCAATAGAAGAGGTCTATAGAATGAAAAACCTACCAAGAATGAACCAAGAGAAAACATCAATAAAATTATCTTCATATAAAAACACAACCGAACTTCACCTCTTAGTGGATGAAACATCCCAGAAACATCACGTCATCATCCCTTATATCACCACAATAATTGAAAAAAATGTCCTAAAGAACACTAAACAAAAACCAAAAATAAAAAACATATAGAAACATAAAACCAAATGTAAGAACCTGGATCTTCGTTTCAAGTATGTTTTTCCTTTATCTATAGTATTTGAGAAAATAGGTGTATCTAATAAAATTTTGAAGTACACGTTGTGTAATTTATGTGTACACGCAATGTACTCCCTTGCCGTGCCAGGCCGTGTGTTGTCTATGTTTAGGCCATACACACGGTGTGTAGGGGTGAAGTGTAGGCTGCTTAAAGCGGAGTATGAAAAAATATAGTACACACTGTGTACTCAAGAAGTACACTCCGTGTATTTTTTTTCATTAAATGCACCGGGCTCGCACCTGACGGACATAACTCTCTTCTTCTTCAGGTTCTTCATCCGAGAGTGACATGTATGGCCACGATTCTTCTATGGATTCCCAAGAATCCCTATGATCTCTATTTCAGCCACTGTCGAATGCGTTGGAACCGCAGTAGTGAGTTCTTCCTTATCCTAGAGCCTTGTTTTCTAATTCCTCCTCTTTCTCAAGATATCGTGGGTTGACCTTTTTGGACTTTTTCTCATATCCTTGATGTTCTAAGGAGAATCAATAATCATGGTTCACATATATCATTCTCCTAGCATCGGGGTAGGTGGTTTGTGCCTTTTTGTAGGAATTTTATGAATATTATGGGAAATTTCCACCAATACCCTTGAACGAGGTATTGTGTGTTTCCTGTTTTTCCTTGTTGTTTTTCTTCTTTACTTGATTGACTGAGTAGATGTAATAACTTGTGAATATGGTAATTTTTACTGTACTCTGGATGTTTTACATGCTTGTTTGCTTGTTTGGCGTTTTCCCAGTAGCCATGTCTAGTTGTAGGATAGTGGAACTATTGTACTATTATGTTGTTGTGCCTCCGAATGATAGCCAAGTAGTTCCTGAGTTTTACATGGGCCGATACACGCGCTATGCATGTTGTTCTACACAGGGCTGAGAGTACCTAGTGTAGTGGACCATAGAGAGAATGGATGTAAGGGATTCTCCAGAGTGTCTTTAATTTACAATGTGAGACTACAGGGGTAATTGACGTTGAGTGCTTCCTCAGAGAGTATGTAGATCCTTGATGCGGCCACAGGGGGAATTGACGTTGAGTGATTCCCCAGAGAGCCTTTATTATGATACAAGACTATAGGGGGAATTGACGGTGAGTGCTTACTTAGAGAGTCTTTTATTTAGCTGAACTAGAGGGGCGAGACTGTGTGTGCTTCCCAGAGGGTTTCTAGTACTTTGAGGTTGAACCTTAGGGGTTAGACTGTGAGAACTACCTAGAGGTTACCTTTTTGTTCTACTTTCTTGAGTGTTTGTTCTTATTTTTAGATTATATGCTAGAAACTGTGGATTTTTACTGCTATGTTTTATCCTATTTACTACATTCTGTTTACTGCTTACAATACCTTACCTGCCATATATTCTCTGACTATTAGGCATAGATCTTTGGGTGGTTTCTTATTGGGACTTTGTCTCACAGCTTGTTTTGGTCATGCTTTTAGGCCCAAAGAAATTATATTATTGCAGGTATAGATAAGGGAAATCTCCCTTCTACTTCAGGTTCTTGATTCCACTAGAGATAGAGAGCATCAGACCAAGCTGAGGATTGCGATGATGAGGAGTTGCTTATCTGTTTTTCTTTTGTACTTGGGTTTAGTACTGTATTCACAATTGTGACTTGCTTGGATGTTTTCTTAGAAATATATGTATCATGCATCATTTACATATATTTCTTCTTTAGTTGTTTATTTATCAGTCTTCCTCTATTTACTATTGTATGGTTGGTTATAGTTTCTGCTGTTATCCATTCATTTTTCTTCCATTGTGTACTCTGCCAATGAGGGAATTTATTCCCCACTATCACACCCAAGGCCATCACTGCTAGTCGGTAGCCTTTGGCATTTGTGGAAATTCTCTTAGGGCCATGTGACTAACCAGGTATGGGGCGCCTTTGGGTGGCTTCCGAAACCGGGATGTTACAAAGTGGTATCAGTGGGTTTTCTTTTCTCTTGATTAATTTTTAGAGCCTTTAGCCAGGGATACGATAGATTCGGTACTTCATATTACGATGTGCTTGAGAGTAGCTAACCCGTGTACATGGAAATTCCAATCTACCTTGCTTATTATTGTTTTTTGGTTTTTCTATGTTACAGTTTATCTGATTTCACCTAGAGTGATTCATGTGTATTTTATTATTTCTTTTATTTCTATTCTGGTTCTATTTCTGTAGCAACCCAATGAGATGAGGGTATTCCATCTCATGCATCATATAGGTATTTGTTAGAAATCACACGTCGTGCGTTCGTGCCATGCCATCTAGGGTGCAATAGAGATTTCATGTTGTTGTGATAGATGCTTGATAAAATCTCTGCAATTTGATAGGAAGGTTGTTTGTTTGGTACCTCACTTAAATGAACACCAATTTTTTGTTCTTTGGGTGTTGTGGGACCTCTTGAATCTATAATTGGTGAATAATTGACTTGTTTTTCATTATATATGACTGTATTGGATGCCAAGCTTTGATTCGTGGGGATTATGGGCCCTCACGAATCAGAATTTGGCACCTTCATGCTCGTTTTTTCGTGTTTTCTAGGCTTCGGTGTAGTTTTAGAGCTATTGCCCGGAAAAACCCAGAATACATGGTGTGTACTTTATATACACATGCCGCGTTGTTTTAGACTGTGTCACTGACTATGTGAGCAGAAGCATGGGTTGTAAAAATCTCTAGGAACACGCCGTGTATGGTATGTGCACATTGTGTAGTATAGAACCGTGTACCCAGTCGTGTCACTAACAACATGTGTCAGGGAAGCATGAGTAGAACACGCCGTGTTGGTGAAGAAAACGCAGTGTAGTCTTGTTCTAGGTATCCAGTTGTGTCACAAACAACACGAGTCGGTGTTACCTCCTCTTATGCACGCCGTGTTTGTTCGGAACACGCAGTGTAAGGGTCTTCTATGTACTTGGTCGTGTCGTCAACAACACGGGTCGGGAAAAATCTTCAACTACACATCGTGTTTGTTAATAACATGTCGTGTAGTATTATTCATGTAACCAACCGTGTACCTAAAAACACGGGTCGTTGAAACCTTGTCTACTACACACCGTGTCCATAGTGAACACGCCATGTAGTCTCATTTTAAGAAGACCGTGTGGGTTAGCCATGAAAGGAGACACGGGTAGGGGAAAAGAGTTAAGTACATGTTGTGTAATGTTTATACATGTCGTGTAGTCATGTTTTTTAAATATTGAGTGTTTCCTTATCCTGTTTCCAAGGATGATCGGGGACTTCCTGCCGATCCTGCAGTCAAGCCAGCCTTGGCACTGGCTATCGTACCAGTTGCAGGCGCTGATGTGCAGCTCAGGAAAGGCTTTATGAGGATGATGAAGACCTTTCTGGGAGCAACGCCTCCAACCACATCTATGGAAGACTTGACATGGGTTTTCCAGCAGCAACATCCTCCTACTTTCTCGGGGGAAGGAGGAACACAGGATGTAGAGTCATGGCTAGAAGCCATTGTGTCTATCATTGGGCATTTGAAAACACCTCTAGAGATGTGGGTCAAGCTCGCTACCTATATGCTTCGAGACTCCTCCAAGAGTTGGTGGGACGTGATCTCTCATGCGGTTTATCAGTAGGTTATGGTTTGGGAGGAGTTACAGCGTGTGTTTTAAGACTACTTCTATCTAAATACCCTGAGGGCCGATCGAGCCCGGGAGTTCATGAGTCTAGAGTAGTGTAATCTTTCTGTCATGGATTATTCCTCGCATTTCGCCAAGCTGCAGCATTTCACACACCTCTGGGATGGAAATGGGGTGTTCTTGGAAAGGATGTTTGAGGATGGTCTCAGGACGGAGATCTACTCGTAGGTGAATCTATTCCAGTTGACTTCCATCACTTCCATCATTAACCAGGCGCTGATAGCATAGCACAATCTGAGAGACTCCAAAGCTGCGAGCCAGGGTGGTTCTACTTCTAGAGCTATTATTCCTCTAGTTGATAGTAGGAAGCACCGTAGGGTGTCTACGCGTGGTGATCCGAGGAGGCAAGATACATCTTCAGGTATCCAGGTAGTATGCTACCAGTGTTGAAGGCCAGGGCACACAAGGCCGCAGTGCCAGAGAGACCCAGTGGAATGCCGATCTAGTGGCAAGATGGGTCTCCTTCAGCGTTTCTGCTAGGTTTTCTCACCAGTATCTGGTGACATGGGTTCTTCCATGACTCCTTGTTCAGGAGCAGCACCACTAGTTTCTCATCAGTCTGGGAACCGGAGTTCTTCTGGCCATTCAAGCCTTGGTGGAGGTCATGGCCGAGGTGGTCACTTGCTGTTATATCATCGACGGCAGTGCAGATCATCTCAGAGCAGTCAGGTAGGGCCACATGGTCGTGGTACAGGTCAGGCCTTTTTGTTGGAGCAGACCAAGCAGGAGCAGGATCCTAGACCTTCTATTGTTCGAGGTATGATTTTAGTATCCCCAGTTTTATCTTCATCTCTTTTCGATACTGGTGCTACGCATAGCTTTATCTCTGTTTCTGTTGTGGAGAGCCTTGGGCTCTATATCTTTTCTTCGGCCGACTTGTTGACACTGGTCATACCTTTGGGGATGGGTACATCTAGTGTACGTCAGTATAGAGAGTTCCCCCTCAAGGTTGCAGGGTATCATTTCTTCATCATAATAGTCTTTCACAACATTTTGTCTTTGGAAATGTTCTATAAAATTCCCAATAGATCCTCACCTGAAAATTTTAATGGCGTATTTACCTTAAAAATTCTTTGGTCTATTCTCAAATTTCTAGAAAAAACAATCATTTTATAAAAGAAATAATACACTTTTTAATATGAATATAAACTTCAAGATCCATCACTAACTAAATATTGTTAGACGTGTTAGATTTTGAGGAATTAAAAAAATATTATTTTTATCCAATATAATTTTCATGAGAAAATGAACTTTTCTAATATTGAATAATATTTAAATGTTATAAAGTTATTGAAATTAATAATATGTTTATCATCTTATATATAAAAAATTAATCAATCATCTCCAGTAGAATGTAAAATATGTTCCTTATAACTATAGACTCTTATAACTTCCCACCACTAACTTGAACCAGGTATACAACATCATTTACGGTTGTAAAGAATTTTTCTATAACTTCATATTCATGAATCTTGAGGTCTACATACTCTGTCATTAAAAAATATAACATTTAAAACATCACGGATAAAATTGTATTCATAAAAATTTGGATGTTTACATCATACACAATTTCCCATATTGATACCTTCAAAATTTTGAAATTCATCCTCTAAAAGGGAAGATAAAATTATATTTTGATATCATCCACTATTTTCAACATTCTCCATTCCAATCACATTTATTATGTGATATTATACATTGAGGTTTAATGAACTAATTGTTTCATCCAATATATCATAAATGATAAATAAAATTTATGTAATAATCATTTTCTTCAATATATGATAACATTTCCCATCAAATATGATAACGAACTTACTACTGACTAAATAATGTTTAACGATTATATTAAATAGAAATTTAGTAACAAAATATTCAATGATAGGGAATAATAAATACCTTGAGACCTTAATAAATACAATTTTCAAATAAATTTAATTTTATGGTTGCTTTTGTTACACATGATATCAAGTTTTAATGAACGGTGATATAATATTAAAATATTACTATTTAACATGATAGTTATTACATAGAAGATTGATTGTTGAGTATGAATTGGAGTAAAAAAATTATTTAATATATATGGTTTAAACATATATTTATTGGTTATCAATTCATTGTAAATCAAAAATAAAATTAAAATCAATAAAAATTAAAATAATAACTTTTTTGAAAAAAAACATTTAACCATGCAATGTGTTTTTGGTAATAATAAATTAAATTATCAACTATAGGTGATATATTTTAATGAAATTTATATATTATATATTAAAAAAAATTAACTAATGTAATTTTTTTTCTATGTATGGGAATCAAATTAATCTAGTTCTATTTTTAAAAATTATATTTTTCTGAAAAGTAATTTCATCACGTTTTATGCATGTGTTTTAGAATTTAATTTTTAAAACTTTTTGAAATTTTATTTGAATTTTTTACTTTTGTTTTAATCATAATGTCAATATAATAATATAATTAATTGTAGAGAAATTTCTAAAAAGTTTATTTTTTTGACGGAGAGTGAAAAATAAAGATGATCATAATAAAACTGACGTCTCATTTAAATAATTCAAAAATTAATAAATTGTTCAAAAAAATTTAAAATAAAAATTATTTCAATAATATAATTAATAATCATATTAGGCCATTTTAATGAATTTCTTGTTGTATTTGTTTTAAAAACGTCTTATACTAACGAAAATTTTTCTTTTGAAAACTGATATTTTGTAGCATTTGTGGGATTAATTTTAAATTAAATTATACCACTTATATGAAATGGATTTAGTGAAGTAGATTAAATTTTTTTAATAATAATAATTAATATTATCTAATAAGTCTAACATAATTTTTTAGTTATGATGAATACTCAAAATTGTAAAATTTAATTTTCATGGTTAATGTTATAGTGGGTTTTTTGGGTTTAATACAATAGATATGTGTATGTTTCCATTTAAAAATGTAAAAATACAATATAATATACATTAATATAACATATAATTCCCAAAATTAAAATATATGGTCATTTAAAACTTTTTCCTAGTAATTACTTTATAATTTTTTATTCTTTTGGGAAATTTACATGTTGTTTCAAAGAGGGTCCTCTCTCCAACTTTTTAAAGGACTCCACCTCTCATCCACTATCCACACAACAATAAACTATTATAATAGAATATATATACCCTAATAAATTCCTTAATTCCTTTACCACGTTCTATCATCCATTTTTTATAATTAAACCCCCAAAGAAAGTATTTGGGTCTAAACCTAAATAGGATTGCTAAAGAAGATGTATAATCCTCAATCATATGTTAACATTTTATTTCATATTCAAAATAATTAAAATTATCATAAAAAATATGATATAATAATATAATTAATTTCAATATAAGAAAATGTTATTATGTTAATGTAATAACTTACACACATCGCCTCTTCTATCAAATGGAAAATAAAACCGTCGATAATGTGTTCGAAAGACTACCGCTTCATGAACCGATGCAATTTGTTTTCTATCACTACTCTTTAGGGGTGGATATAATGATATATTAATAAAAAAATATATCATATATTTGTCATAATTAAAATTATTTAATTATAATATCACATATACCTTCTTATATTCCAATTCAGGGAAAAATCATAACCTTTATTATGTGTAAGTTTGGACTACTACCTCCACAAAGAAATTTGACATGTTTGAAATTTATTTAAAAATGTATGTTAATAAAGGTATATATTTTGAATATACATTATATCTATGTTATAGAATTGATTCTCAAAATATTAATTAATTTTAACCTTGCATTTGTTACATAATTCTTGAAAATGAAAACAATGTCCATTCATACATACGGTCTACTGTCTTCATGAATAGTGAAATTTCATTCACTATTTATAAAATTTATGGATGAATATAAACATTTATAAAATGAGTACATGTGATATTTATTTCATTATTAATGTTTTGGATGTCATTTAATGATAATTAAAGTTAAAGGACCAAAACTACTAAACCAAAACATACCTGACTGACTAAAAATTCCATTTTTTATGTTCAGGATTGTCGCTTTAAGTATAAGTGGTAACCACATAAAACATATAAGAATCCCAAGTTACAAGATCGTAAATGAAATTTTCAATTCAAAAACCATAACCAAACTCGGGGAGGCCTCAAGTAGGAGTCACCACATGAGCCAGAGTCATATCACTGCCGTTCACCATCATCACCAAGGTATGCAACCACCGTCATCGACATCGACACAACCCAACCCTTAGTAGAAGAGGTCTATAGAATGAAAAACCTACCAAGAATGAACCAAGAGAAAACATCAATAAAATTATCTTTATATAAAAACACAACCAAAATTCACCTCTTAGTGGATGAAACATCCCAGAAACATCACGTCATCATCCCTTATATCACCACAATAATTGAAAAAAATGTCCTAAAGAACACTAAACAAAAACCAAAAAACAAAAACATATAGAAACATAAAACCAAATGTAAGAACCTGGATCTTAGTTTCAGGTATGTTTTTCCTTTATCTATAGTTTTTGAGAAAATAGGTGTATCTAATAAAATTTTGAAGTACATGTTGTGTACTTTACGAGTACACGCAGTGTACTCCCTTGCCGTGACAGGCCATGTGCTGGCTATGTCCAGGCCATACACACGGTGTGTAGGGGTGAAGTGTAGGCTGCTTAAAGCGGAGTATGGAAAAATATAGTACACACTGTGTACTCAAGAAGTACACTCCGTGTATTTTTTTTCATTAAATGCACCGGGGTCGCACCTGACGGACATAACCCTCTTCTTCTTGAAGTTCTTCATCCGAGAGTGACATGTACGGCCACGATTCTTCTATGGATTCCCAAGAATCCCTATGATCTCTGTTTCAGCCGCCGTTGAATGCGTTGGAACCGCAGTAGTGAGTTCTTCCTTATCCTAGAGCCTTGTTTTCTTATTCCTCCTCTTTCTCAAGATATCGTGGGTTGACCTTTTTGGACTTTTTCTCATATCCTTGATGTTATAAGGAGAATCAATAATCATGGTTCACATATATCATTCTCCTAGCATCGGGGTAGGTGGTTTTTGCCTTTTTGTAGGAATTTTATGAATATTATGGGAAATTTCCACCAATACCCTTGAATGAGGTATTGCGTGTTTCCTGTTTTTCCTTGTTGTTTTTCTTCTTTACTTGATTGACTAAGTAGATGTAATTACTTGTGAATATGGTAATTTTTACTGTACTCTGGATGTTTTACATGCTAGTTTGCTTGTTTGGCGTTTTCCCAGTAGCCATGTCTAGTTGTAGGATAGTGGAACTGTTGTACTATTATGTTGTTGTGCCTCCGAATGATAGCCAAGTAGTTCTTGAGGTTTACATGGGCCGATACGCGCGCTATGCATGTTATTCTACACAGGGCTGAGAGTACCTAGTTTAGTGGACCATAGAGAGAATGGATGTAAGGGATTCTCCAGAGTGTCTTTAATTTACAATGTGAGACTACAGGGGAAATTTACGTTGAGTGCTTCCTCAGAGAGTATGTAGATCCTTGATGCGGCCACAGGGGGAATTGACGTTGAGTGATTCCCCAGAGAGCCTTTAGTATGATACAAGACTATAGGGGGAATTGACGGTGAGTGCTTACTTAGAGAGTCTTTTCTTTAGCTGAACTAGAGGGGCGAGACTGTGTGTGCTTCCCAGAGGGTTTCTAGTACTTTTAGGTTGAACCTTAGGGGTTAGACTGTGAGAACTACCTAGAGGTTACCTTTTTGTTCTACTTTCTTGAGTATTTGTTCTTATTTGTAGATTATATGATAGAAACTGTGGATTTTTACTGCTATGTTTTATCCTATTTACTGCATTCTATTTACTGCTTACAATACCTTACCTTCCATATATTCTCTGACTATTAGGCATAGATCTTTGGGTGGTTTCCTATTGGGACTTTTTCTCACACCTTGTTTTGGTCATTCTTTTAGGCCCAAACAAATTATATTGTTGCAGGTATAGATAAGGGAAAGCGCCCTTCTACTTCATGTTCTTGATTCCACTAGAGATGGAGAGCATCAGACCAAGCCGAGGATTACGATGCTGAGGAGTTGCTTATCTATTTTTCTTTTGTACTTGGGTTTAGTACTGTATTCACAATTGTGACTTTTTTGGATGTTTTCTTAGAAATATATGTATCATGCATCATTTATATATATTTCTTCTTTAGTTGTTTATTTATCAGTCTTCTTCTATTTACTATTGTATGGTTGGTTATAGTTTCTGCTGTTATCCATTCATTTTTCTTCCATTGTGTACTCTGCCAATGAGGGAATTGATTCCCCACTATCACACCCAAGGCCATCACTGCTAGTCGGTAGCCTCTGGAATTTGTGGAAATTCTCTTAGGGCCATGTGACTAACCAGGTATGGGGCGCCTTTGGGTGGCTTCCGAAACCGGGATGTTACAAAGTGGTATCAGTGGGTTTTCTTTTCTCTTGATTAATTTTTGGAGCCTTTAGCCAGGGATACGATAGATTCGGTACATCGTATTACACTGTGCTTGAGAGTAGCTAACCCGTGTACAGGGAAATTCCAATCTACCTCGCTTATTATAGTTTTTTGGTTTTTCTGTGTTACGTTTTATCTGATTTCACTTAGAGTGATTCATGTGTATTTTATTATTTCTATTATTTCTATTCTGGTTCTATTTCTGTAGCAACCCAATGAGATGAGGGTATTCCATCTCATGCATCATATAGGTATTTGTTAGAAATCTCATGCCGTGCATTCTTTCCATGCCATCTAGGGTGGAATAGAGATTTCATGTTCTTGTGATAGATGCTTGATAAAATCTCTGCAATTTGATAGGAAGGTTGTTTGTTTGGTACCTCACTTAAATGAACACCAATTTTTGGTTCTTGAGGTGTTATGGGACCTCTTGAATCTAGAATTGGTGAATAATTGACTTGTTTTTTATTATATATGACTGTATTGGATGCCAAGCTTTGATTCGTGGGGATTATGGGCCCTCACGAATCAGAATTTGGCACCTTCATGCTCGTTTTTTCGTGTTTTCTAGGCTTCGGTGTAGTTTTAGAGCTATTGCCCGGAAAAACCCAGAATACATGGCGTGTACTTTATATACACATTCCATGTTGTTTTAGACTGTGACACAGACTATGTGAGCAGAAACACGGGTTGTAAAAATCTCTAGGAACACGCCGTGTATGGTAGGTGCACGTTGTGTAGTATAGAACCGTGTACCCACCCGTGTCACTAACAACATGTGTCAGGGAAGCATGAGTAGAACACACCGTGTTGGTGAAGAACACGCAGTGTAGTCTTGTTCTAGGTATCTAGTTGTGTCACAAACAACACGGGTCGGTGTTACCTCCTCTTATGCACACCGTGTTTGTTCGGAACACGCAGTGTAAGGGTCTTCCATGTACTTGGTCGTGTCGTCAACAACACGGGTCGGGAAAAATCTTCAACTACACATCGTGTTTGTTAATAACATGTCGTGTAGTCTTATTCATGTAACCAACTGTGTACCTAAAAACACGGGCTGTTGAAACCTTGTCTACTATACACCGTGTCCATAGTGAACACGCCATGTAGTCTCATTTTAAGATGACCGTGTGGGTTAGCCATGCAAGGAGACACGGGTAGGGGAAAAGAGTTAAGTACATGTTGTGTAATGTTTATACATGCCGTGTAGTCATGTTTTTTAAATATTGAGTGTTTCCTTCTCCAGTTTCCAAGGATGATCGGGGACTTCCTGCCGATCCTGCAGTCAAGCTAGCCTTGGCACTGGCTCTCGTACCAGTTGCAGGTGCTGATGTGCAGTTCAGGAATGGCTTTATGAGGATGATGAAGACCATTGTGGGAGCAACACCTCCAGCCACATCTATGGCATACTTGATGTGGGTTTTCCAGCAGCAACATCCTCCTACTTTCTCGAGGGAAGGAGGAACACAGGATGTAGAGTCATGGCTAGAAGCCATTCTGTCTATCTTTGGGCTTTTGAAAACACCTCTAGAGAGGTGGGTCAAGCTCGCTACCTATATGCTTCGAGACTCCTCAAAGAGTTGGTGGGACATGATCTCACATGCGGTTCATTAGTAGGTTATGGTTTGGGAGGTGTTCCAGCATGTGTTTTACGACTACTTCTATCTAAATACCCTGAGAGCCGATCGAGCCCGGGAGTTCATGAGTCTAGAGTAGTGTAATCTTTCTGTCATGGAGTATTCCTCTCATTTCGCTAAGCTGCAGCATTTCACACACCTCTGGGATGGAAATGGGGTGTTCTTGGAAAGGATATTTGAGGATGGTCTCAGGACGGAGATCTACTCGTAGGTGAATCTATTCCAGTTGACTTCCATCACTTCCATCGTTAACCAGGCACTGATAGCAGAGCACAATCTAAGAGACTCCAAAGCTGCAAGCCAGGGTGGTTCTACTTCTAGAGCTATTATTCCTCTAGTTGACAGTAGGAAGCACCGTAGGGAGTCTACACATGGTGATCTGAGGAGGCAAGATACATCTTCAGGTATCCAGGTAGTATGCTACCAGTGTTGAAGGTCAGGGCACACGAGGCCGCAGTGCCAGAGAGACCCAGTGGAATGCCGATCTAGTGGCATGATGGGTCTCCTTCAGCATTTCTGCTAGGTTTTCTCACTAGTGTCTGGTGACAGGGGTTCTTCCATGACTCCTTGTTCAGGAGAAGCACCACTAGTTTCTCATCAGTCTGGGAACCGGAGTTCTTCTGTCCATTCAAGCCTAGGTGGAGGTCATGGCCGAGGTGGTCACTTGTTGTTATATCATCGACGGCAGTGCAGATCAGCTCAGAGCAGTCAGGTAGGGCCACAGGGTCGTGGTACAGGTCAGGCCTTTTTTGTTGGAGCAGACCAAGCAGGAGCAGGATCCTAGACATTCTATTGTTCGAGGTATTATTTTAGTAGCCTCAGTTTTATCTTCATCTCTTTTCGATACTGGTGCTACGCATAGCTTTATCTCTGTTTCTGTTGTGGAGAGCCTTGGGCTCTATATCTTTTCTTCGGTCGACTTGTTGACACTGGACATACCTTTGGGGATGGGTACATCTAGTGCACGTCAGTATAGAGAGTTCCCCCTCAAGGTTGCAGGGTATCATTTCTTATGAGCTCTCTATGTCCTAGAGATGACATGCTATAATGTCATTCTCAGGATGGACTGGTTCGTTCCCTTCCAGGCAGTCGTGGACTATCATCACTACAGGGTGAGTTTAATTTCACCAGAGGGTGAATCTTTTCTTCATAGAGGTGAATGGGATGTTCAGGCGAGTCGAGCAGGACTCGAGCATCATGGGCCAAGAAGGGTGACAACCTAGATTTCTGGTCTTTATCTGGATGACCAGGGGACTTCAATGTTAGACTTCCCTCCTGTGGTGCATCATTTCAGGGATGTCTTCCCATAGGAATTTTCAGGTTTTCCTCTAGAGTGTGAGGTAGACTTCTCTATTGATCTCATTCCAGGAGAGGAAACAGTGTCTGTTCCTCCCTATAGGATTGCTACACCTGAGTTGTAGGAGCTCAAGAAGTAGTTGGACGAGTTGCAAGAAAAGTGTTTCATCTGACCCAGTACTTCTCCTTGGGGATCGCTTGTCCTGTTTGCGAAGAAGTAAGATGGTACCCTTAGGCTCTATGTGGATTATCGAAAGCTGAACCAGTTGATGGTCAAGAACTGATATCCCTTGCTGAGGGTTGATGACCTCTTTGATCAGCTTAGAGGATCCCAGGTGTTCTCGAAGATTGATTTGAGGTCCGATTATCATCAGTTGTACATTATTTTATCAGATATACCCCTGACAGCCTTCAAGAGTAGGTATGGTCTCTATGAGTATATGTTTATGCCATTCAGTCTCACGAATGCACCAGTAGTTTTCATGGCACTAATGAACCGATTGTTCCATCCTTACTTGGATTCTTTCGGTGTGGTCTTTGTGGACGATATCTTGGTGTACTCTTACACTCGACACAACCATACTACCCATCTTGAGATCGTTTTGAGTACACTGAGAGAGCATCGAATTTATTTTAAACTCTCGAAGTGCCACTTTTAGATGGATAAGATTCACTTCTTGGGTCATTTTATCTCAGAGGAAGGAGTATCTGTGGACCCAGAGAAAGTGAGAGCTGTAGTTTCCTAGGAGCAGCCGAAGAATATTTTTGAGGTGCGGAGTTTCCTAGGACTGGCTGGATACTATAGATGCTTCATTCAAGTCTTTTCATGCCTAGAATCACCTTTTAAAGGTCTGGCCAATAAGGGGGTGAAGTTCTTATGGTCATATTCTTGTGAGTTAGCCTTTAAGGAGCTGAAGGGAAGGTTGACGTCAGCACTAATACTAGTATTTCCATAGCCAGGCAAGAGCTATACTATTTATTGTGATGCTTCAGGTATCGGGATGGGCACTGTGTATATGTAGGGATTTGGAGTCGTTGCGTACGAGTCTCGACAGTTGAGGCCACATGAGAGGAACTACACGATAAAGGATCTGGAGTTGGAAGCTGTTGTTCATGACTTACGATGTTGAGGACATACCCTTCTGGGAGATCACTTTATGGTTTTCACCGACCACAAGAGTCTCAAGTAAACCTTCACTCATCGCGATCTGAATCTGAGACAGCGCAGGTGGGTCGAATATCTTCAGTCTTTTGATTTTGAGCATTCTTATACACCGTGAAAGGAAAACGTAGTGGTAGATGCATTTAGTAGGAGAACTCGGATTTAGGCAGTTAAGGAGGCCAGGAGTGAGTGGCAGCTTATGGATCTGTTCTCTGAGATGCATCTGGAGGTTCATGACAGACAGGGACAGACTTACCTATCTTCTGAAGTGGTTACCTCAACACCTCTTGATCGGGTATGGCTAACGTAACTATCAGACTCAGAAGGATTAGTCTTGCGGGAGAGTGTGTCAGGAGAGGACCCTCTAACAAGATGTATAGTGGGAGAGGATGAGATCATGCATTTCCAGGGATGCGTATGGGTGCCAGCAGACATACGTGAGAAGCTGATGTGGGATTTTCATTCCTCAGTTTGGGAAGTTCATCCTGGCGTCACCAAGATGAATCAGGATCATCATCGCCAGTACTGGTGGCCAGGTATGAAGAGGCATGTTGCTGGTTTCGTCTTGAGGTGTTCTACATGTCAGCAAGTGAAGGTGGAGCATCATCCACCATCATGACTTTTACAACAGTTACCCATTCTAGAGTGGAAGTGGAATGATGTTGTGATGGACTTCATGACTGGATTGTTGAGATCACCTTGAGGGAATAATGATGTTTGGGTTGTTATCGACAGACTTATGAAGGTTTATCACTTCTATCCAATAAAGGAGACCTTCAGTGTTTATGATCTTTGACAACTTTACATCCATGAGATTTTACGTCAGTATGGAGTTCCACACTTCATTGTTTCAAACAGGGATGCACGCTTTACATCTGGGTTCTGGTAGGGGCTTCAAAAGGCTTTGGTTACATAGGTTATTTTGAGTACAACATACCCCCCAGACAGATCGCGAGTCCGAGCGTACGATCCAGGTGCTTGAGGATATGCTCCGAGCATGCATTCTAGACTTTGGCGATTCTTGGGAGAAGCATATCCCTCTTGTAGAGTTCGCCTACAACAACATTTTTCAGGCGACTACTCATATAGCACCTTATGAGGCTTTGTACAGTAGGCCATGCCGATCACCATTATGCTGGCTGGAGGCAGGAGAGGCATCTTTATTGGGACCTCGTCTTGTTTAGGAAACCTCAGAGTAGATAGAGTTGATTCGGACGAGGATGGCTACAACACAGTCTCAACAGAAGTCTTATGATGATCAGCGGAGAAGACCTCTGGAGTTTGATGTCGGGGATCAAGTTTTCCTGCATGTCGCACCGAGGTTGGGACACAAGAGGATTCAGAGACAAGGTAAGCTTTCACCACGGTACATCAGGTCGTTTGAGGTATTGGAGAGAGTTGGGAATGTTTCTAATCGGCTACAATTACCTCAGAGGTAATGGGCCATGCACGACATCTTCCACCTCTCTCAGCTCCGACGTTACTTTTCAGACCCGTGTCATGTCTTGCAGCCTAAGGAAGTTGAGCTCAAATCAGATGCATAGTTTGAGGAGCATCCTATCCGGATTATCGATCACAGTGCGAAGGTTCTTTATGGGTGGTCTGTTCCTCTAGTATGGGTGCTATGGAAGCATGGCTGAGTATAGGATGAGACCTGGGAAAGGGAGGCTGATATGCAATCGCAGTGGCCAGAGTTGTTCGGGGATTCTTCTTCTCCTCCTCGTTAGGGAAATTTGGGGATTAATTCTTTTAGGGTGGGGTGGAAGATTGTAAGAACCTGGATCTTCATTTCAGGTATGTTTTTCCTTTTTCTTGAGTTTTTGAGAAAAGAGATGTTTTGGAAAATTTTGAAGTACACGCCATGTACTCCCTTGTCGTGCCAGACTGTGTGCTGGCCATATCCGGGCCACACACACAGTGTGTAGGGGTGAAGTAGAGGCCGATTAATGTGGAGTATAAAAAAATGGAGTACATGCCGTGTACTAAAGAAGTACACATCGTGTATTTTTTTCATTAAACGCACCAGGGTCACGCCTGACGGACATAACACCCTTCTTCATCAGGTTCTTCATCCATGAGCGACCCATACATCCACGATTCTTCTCTGGATTCCCAAGCCTCCATATGATCTATGTTTCAGCCACTGTCGATTTCATTGGAACCGCAACAGTGATTTCTTCCTTCTCCTAGAGCATTGTTTTCCAATTTCTTCTATTTCTCAAGAATTTATGGTTTGAGAGTTTTGGATGTTTTCTCAGATCCTCGACGTTCTATGGAGAATCAATCATCGTTGATTACATATATTGTTCTCCTATCATCGAGGTAGGTGATTTGTGCCTTTCTGTTGGAAGTCTGTGAATATTATGTGCAATTTCTTTTAATACCCTTGAACGGGGTACTGCATGTTTCCTATTTTGCCCTATTTTTTTTCCTGCTTTGCATGATTTCTTGATTAGAGGAAATTTCCTGTGAATAGGGTAATTTTTACTATACTCTAGATGTTTTCCATGCTTGTTTTTTTTGGCGTTTTTCTAGTTTCCATGCCTAGTTGTAGGATAGTGGAACTGTTGTACTATTATGCTATTGTGCTTTAGAATGATAGAGAAGTAGTTCTTAAGGTTTACTTGGGCCGATATGTGTGCTATTCATGTTGCTTTACATAGGGATGAGAGAACCTAGTGTAGTGGACAATAGGGAGAATAGACATAAGGGCTTCTCCAGTGTTTCTTTAATTTACGATGTGAGACCACATGGGGAATTTATGTTGAGTACTTACTCAGAGAGTCTATAGATCCTCGATGCGGGCCACAAGGGGAATTGACGTTGAGTGCTTCCTCAGAGAGCCTTTAGTATGATATGAGACTATAGGGGGAATTGACGGTGAGTGATTCCTCAGAGAGACTATTCTTTAGCTGAACCAGAGGGGCGAGACTCTGTGTGCTTCCCATAGGGTTGCTAGTACTTGTAGGTTAAACTGTAGGGGTTAGACTGTGAGAACTACCCAGAGGTTACCTTTTTGTTCTACTTTCTAGAGTGGTTGTTCTTGTTTGTAGATTCATGCTAGAAACTATGGATTTTTACTGCTGTGTTTTATCTTGTTTACTGCTTACTGTTTACTACTTACTGTACCTTACCTGCCATATATTCACTGACTGTTAGTCACAGATCTTTGGGTGGTTGCCTATTTGTACTTTGTCTAACACCATGTTTGGCTCATGCTTTTGGGCCCAAACAGATTATATTGTTGTAGGTATAGATAAGGGAAATCACCCTTCTACTTCATGTTCTTGATTGCACTAGAGATGGATACCATGGGACCAAGACGAGGCTTGCGATGCTGAGGAGTTACTCATATGTTTTTCTTTTGTACTTGGGTTTAGTACTGTATTCACCATTGTGACTTGTTGGCTATTTTTCTAGACATATATGTATCATGAATCATTTTCATATGTTTCTCCTCTAGTTTTTTATTTGTTAGTCGCCTTGTATTTATTCTTGTATGGTTGGTTATGGTTACGTCTGTTATCCATTCGTTTTTCTTCTATTGTGTACTCTACCAATGAGGGCATAGTTTCCCCACTATCACATGCAAGGCCCTCACTACTAGTCAGTAGTCTCTGGCGTTTGGGGAAATGCACTTGAGGCTATGTGACCAATCGGGTACGGGGAGCCTCTGTGTGGCATTCGGAACTGGGATGTTACACCAAATCCAAAATCACCAATGTTACAGAAGAATGAAATAGAGCATCTTCACATGATAATTAACACCAATCACGCAAATAACACCACTAAATGCCGAATACCACATCCCAAAATCATAATATTACCACCACATGAGAATTCACTAGGAACAGAGTGGATGATATTGAATCTAGAGTAGGGATTTGAGCATCTGATTGTTTTAGTTGATAAACAAAATGACTCTAGAAGCTGAGAAAGAACTAGCCGACATGAGAGTGCATAGAGAAAACATCGGCCAAAAAACCACACACCACAAAACGCCCTTTCAACCCCCACTCCAAATCCAACATGGATAGTAGTGAAGGATCTTGAGTTGAGAATATATTTCAATGACTATAGTCTCCCATGGAAAACAATCGCAGTAGTTCCATCGAAACAACCCCGAAAAACACACCATGAATTTGTCACCTGGAATAGTGATTTTGATAAATAATTATTGATAAATGGGTGATAAAGGGTGATAAATAATCCTATATTTTTTTCTATATATTCATATGGTTATGATATATATACATATACTAATACTATATTTATTATACAATTGGTTTGAACATGTATGATGAATTTCGAGACATGAGGTAAGGGATTTTTGTGTACCATTTATTTGCATGGGACACATAACATATTCACTACTTGTTTATTATTATTTTTATATACTGTCAATTAATTAATATTATTATTATTATCATGAATATTATGTAATATACATGCCCATCTATGGTTCTTTCTTTCATGGGGATTACACTTCAAAATTAACCAAAGTGGTATGGATTTTATGTCATATTGCCATTGGTTATCGAGGTTGTTTATGATTGTGTTTCAATTAATGAAATATTATGATCTATCTATAAATAATCTCATGAATATTATTCTCCTCGGTTTAATTCCTAATATGACATATTCTCCATTAATTTTCCTCTCATTATATTCTCCAAAATCAAAAAACAATGTTTTAAATAGAAAATACATTATCTTTATTTGGTCGAAATTCCCTTCAAATTCTAGACCATGTTTTCTAAAAATATTTAACATAATTTATTTAAAATTATAAAATTTTTATTTAATTCAATTTTTACCATTGATTGAATTTTTAAAAAATGATTTAAAAGGAATCTTATTTTTCTAAAAGAGTCACTTTTGAATTTTACAAAAAAAATATGAAATGAATATTTGTTTTAATATATAAAACATGAATGGTATTTCCCTATATCATGGCCTTTCAATTACTTAAATATTTATTTACAAGTAACCATGGTTATCTAAAAATAAAAAATTTTCATTAATATTTTTTCAAATTTACAGATTTTAAAATTTAAGTTCAATGTGGAGAGGGTATTTTACATAAGGTTTTTTATGATATTTTTAGGATATATTTATTTTTTATTAAATAAATTCATGTCTTGTATGATTATATGGGGATATGATATGATAATACTATCCTTATCCATTAAATTGATGGTTTATGTTTTTGATTACAAGGTGTTTATCAAACCCAGTTATTTACCATGGTTTAATATTTTGAAACCAATTTCTTTTCTATGGGTTATGTAATGTTGAAATGTTAATGAAAATAATTTCCATTTTATGAGTTATTATATTTGTAAAAAATTATAATTTGTTTCAATAGATAGGTATGATTTTCATTATGTGTTCGGTTGGCCAACAATTATATATCCCTCTAGTTTATTGGGAAAGAATTGTTATATACAAACATAAACTGGGATGGAATAGGGAGTGAAAATAATTCAGTAAGGAGAATTATCCATTATAATTGTCTGGGGAGTGAACCTTGACTGATATGTTGGTTTTGTGACGGAACCCAAGAAACTATGCTGATATTATAATGTAGACATGAATACTATGGGAATTATTTTCTAGTATTACATCTATGAAAAAAATATCTTATACATATGTTGTGTTATCAGGGTTATTATTCTTTTATTACATTATGATTTATGTCTTATTAATATCCATCATTTATGAAATAAGTCAAGATTATGATATTTTATATGATGGGTATAGTTTACATATGATAATATCATGTTCCAACACACATATGTTCTTATTTTATTTTTATGTGGTATTGGATATCTCCCTTGATTACCCTTACTGATCATCTGATATCAACATTTCAAAATTTTCATTTAACCAAGTTAGAAAAAATTATTAAATATGTTTTATCTAAGAAGGGTTCTTGTTATTACTAAATTAGTAGGATATGATATTGTTCACTTATGAAGTAGATTTTTAGATATCCTAGATTCCAAAGTCACTAGACCTATATGATTTGTAGGTGGATCATTATGTTGTTAATAAATATTCATTTACAATGATGTTATATATTGGAATGAAATTTACGTGACATAATATCTATTATTATATAAGGGATTAGCAACCCTTTGGAAACTATAATGAGATAAATTTCTTGAGAACCATACAGATAAGTGGTTTTATGGGAAGATATCCTTGAATTTTTTTCAATGATAGAGTGAGTGGATTACATGAAATTACATCCCAATCTGTATAGTTCTAGTAGATTTGGATATGAAACAATTGTACCTATGGGTAATAACTATGAATGTGTGAATTGGGATTTGACTCGATTGAGAACTGTTTTATGGAAACAATTCATTCATGAAACATGGTTATACAATACCAACAGATATGTTTTGGAAATTCAAAAACACTATAAAGAACATCATGATATATTTGAATAGATGATTACCTTTATTGGACTATGTTAAACATATTCTATCAAATATTTAATGGTAGTTATCAAAAAATTTACATCATATAAATTATTTATTTCAAGATTATTTGGTGTTACTCTATGATAATTGTTTCTGACACTATTCTTATTCGTTTTAGTCAATGGAAGGAACATGAAGGAATTATGTTAATGTTGAATGTGATAGATAATGTAATGACTTTACTACTAATAAATAGAATTTTATGGGTTATGGAATACAAAATATCATTTCTTGGCTTACGAAAATTTCTCTATCTATGAATCATACTAAACTTTCGATTAACCAAATTAGTGAATAGTATTATATTGTTTCATTCATGATGTGGCATAAATTTTTATTAGTGATTTCATTAATCTGCGCATTTTTTATTAATAGATCAGTACAATTGAAATTATATTCTCTATTCTCTAGTTTTTTTATCATGATAAAATCATTTTAGAAATCTATCATTTTATAGGTGAACCTAATCAATGGTGGACACTTATCAAGAATACGAGACAATAAGAAGAAATTGAATCCATAGAGTGGGATATTTTAAGATATTATTTTTAAATAATTACATCCCATATATTTGTCATATAAAAAATATTAGGAATTCCTTGAGCTAAAATAGAATGATGATGAATCTATTAGTACCTATAAGAAATATTATAGAACACATTTGTGGCATGATTCTTGTATGATCATCTATCCTACAAGTGTAGATGATAGATTCTTCTGTGATAGAAAACTGATCCCCAAATGTAGTTACACATAATAGAAAACATTATATTTGATAAAATCATTCATTATGATATCATGGTGTAAATATATATTAGAGTTACCCTTCAATCTCATGGTTTTATAAGAAATAAATTTTTAAATTCATGGGAAAACCAAAATACCATGGAGAGAGGATGATGAGGTTAACTTAATACTCAATGCGTGGAAGGAGACATGGAGGAAAAGTTGGTAAATTTTTTATTTGTGTAAAGAAATGTCATCAAGAAATAAAATTCCAAAAATATGGGAAGAAGTTAGGAAATTGTTTGAATAGAGAGAAACCTCTAAGTAGTACACCTCCCACATAGATATTTTTCAAATGTAATAAGTATGGTCATTATTCTAGGCAGTGATAAAATATAAAGGTTAATGATGATGATGATGTTAATAAAAAGAGAAGGGTGATAGAAAAATCGATATCTCTTGTGATCACAATTGCTTAAGAGGGGTATGATAAATATGCAGTGAAAGGTTCAATTACTATCCACTATATAACTGATAATGTCTTACTTCACTCTGTATCTATCCACTGTTTTATATCTGTAGAATTTTCCATTCATATCACATTACCAACTCAAATATTATATTTTGAAATATATTTGAAACTCACTAAAGGTATTATGATCACATTCTATGTCTATGATTCATACCTAGTTAATGTGTGAATTTTATTACTAAAAATATCATTATTCTCTATCTGGTTTAATTAGATGTTATCATAGACAGGGATTGGACTTCTCTACATAAATCCCAAATAAATTTCAGATTAAGGGTAGTAAAATTTGATATTACAAACCAATATATTATCCTCTGTTATTGTTATGATAAATATGAACATCATATAGAAATATCATCCATTATATGGGTCTTGATTTCTATTCAAAAGTGGTGTTTATCTGAAATGGTACAGAGAAACACAAAATTTATGATATTACTATTTTTTAGATATTAGTTCTTTTTTAAAAAAATAGTTTCCTAGACTTTACCCAAATAATGAGTTTGATTTCCCAATAGTAGTCATATGTGGTTCTATAAGGATTTAATATATTCATATAGAATTACCCCAATTGAGTTAATTGAATAAAAAAATAAATTCCAACATACTCATGTCAAGGGAATAATATGGACATGGATATCACCATGGGTTAAAAAAACCATTATATTGATAAAAATGTTTGATAAATTCAACAATGCATTGATTAGTGGGAACTGATCAAGACCACAATCAATAACAAGTATTTTTTTCCCCGTATTGATGAATTGTTTGACTAACAACACATATATTAATACCTTTTCTAGACTGAGCTTCATTTTATATATCCTAAATTGAGGGTTAATAAGGTGGATATACCATAAACATTATTCGATACATGTTATGGACACTTTGAATATATAGTGATTCCATTTGGTCTTTTTAATTCCCCCTATATCTTCTTGGAATTAGTGAATAGAGTATTTAGAGATTACCTTGATCAGTTTTTGGTAATATTAATTGAAGAGGACATTATTTTTTCAATTTGTAAGGAATATTATAAATATCCCTTGGGAAATGTACTAAAGACTGTGATGAAGGAGAAGATGCATTCACAATTTACCAAGTGTGAATTTTGGCTACAAAATATATCATTTTTTATTATATAATTTCAATAGACAGTATATCTATGGATCCACCAATGTCTCCAGTTATTAAACATTAGATAAAAGCGACCACTATGATTGAGATACGATGATTTCTTGGTTTGGATGGATGTTAACAATCATTTGTGGAGAATTTATCATGATTATCTAAGCAACTCACCAAGTTAACATGGAAGGGAGTCAGATTTCATTAAAAAGATTAATATGGGGAAACATTCAAGGAACTCAGTAGAAGATTAGTCAGTGAACATGTACATATATTACCCTATATTTTTAAGGTTTTATAATATATTCTTATGCTTCAAATAAAGGAATGAGACACATCCTCATGTAGAATGATACGATTATAGCTTATACCTCTTGAAAATTGATGTTTCGTGTGAAAATCACCGAACTCATGATTTGGAGTTATCTACGGTAATTATTTGCATTAATAATATGGATGAATTATATTTATGTATAAAGGAATGATATTTATAATAATTAAAAATTTATAAAGTATATATTCACTTAGAATGAAGTTTAATATGCAATAGAGAAGGTAGTCATATCAAATTTATGATTTTGATTGATCAATTCATTCTCATCATAAGATATCAATCATAGTGGTTGGTGCTTGAAGCCAAAAGTAAATTGATATTTTTATCATTGATAAGGATAAAAAATATCTAATATTTGTGGATTTGAGAAGGATAGAGGTGGAAATATTCAAGGAAGGGGAGAAATCTTACCTTTCTCAAATGAGTAGACAACTATCTACACAAAAAAATTAAATTGGATAGATGGAACATGTAGAGTTATTGATGTAGGTGATAAATATTCTTAAGTTTAACCATGATTATTATTTAATGGTATTGTTGAATAATCATGTATGTGTTCCATCCATATCTAATTTTAAGAAGGATCTATTGGAGGTAGCACATAGTTCTTATTTCTCTATTTATCAGAGAGGTATAATGATATATAGAGATTTCAAATTGTATTTCAAGTGGGATGGTATGAAAAGATATGTCTTAGGGTTTTTTTCATTTTTCTTGGTATATTATAAAGTTAAGGGTGAGAGAAAAATTTATATGGTGTTGTTACAACCATTACCCACACTATAATTAAAATGGGAAAAATAACTATTTATTTTTTCTTTGGACGACCCAAAACATCTAAAGTGAAATGTTTAAACATCACACTCCCCCTCTTGGTCTTAAGAAGAGGTTTAAGATCTACTTTCCTTTCATAACATCCATATGACTACAAAGTCTTTAAATAAATTTCAAGGGATTTTAAATAATGATAGGGGTAAATTTTCCCTTTAAGTAAATCATTCATAAAAAATAAACATCTAATCCTCTACATGATTATTGTATAACATTAAAGCCAAAGTTATAACAAATAGAAAAAACAGTATCATGGTATCAATATAAATAAAATATCTAGAAATGTGAAATGAGACTTCACCTCTAAAAGACACTGAAAAGATAAAATTCAATGAACTACTTAACAATGTTCCAGGCTTTAACACTTCTTATAAATCCATGAATACAAGATGACTCACTAGTGAAATATGATACCTTCCCTTTACCTGTCTCTTGATAGATGGGATTTATAAATACATCGAGGTTCCCTAGTATGGGGTGATAATAAACACAATAGTATTTTCCCATAGACCTCTCAAATCACTCCACTAGGAGAAAACCTATTTGATAAAGTTATAAAAAATTGTTTAAAAGTTGTTTATACAGTTTATATCAAAAACATAAACAAACAAACATGTGTGGATTAGCCAAGTCATGTTTCCACACACACATAGATTCATGAGAGGTTATAGTTACATACTTATGGGAGGTCTCTCATAGATCTACCAAGTCATCACCAGTGAGAAATGTCTATGTTCTTTAGTGGAACACACCCCGTATCTTGGCTCATCTTCTTATACAACAATGGTACATTCCCACTATTCATGTTCATAAAGATGTAATGAACTCACACCAACCATGTATACTAAAAATTAATCCCAAACCATTTCACATAAGACCAATTCATTAATGGAAAAATTTCATCAATCTACTTTCATGCAACCTTATATTTCCACAACTTTTAAAAATAAATTTTAAAATTATAAGAAATATGGTTTCCTAAAATCCATTTGATCCCCTAAATTTTTAAATACATGATCCTAATGGGATTTCTACAAAGAATCACACCGGATTTCAAAAATAATTAATAATATTTTTAGTAAAAACTATTCCATAGAGTTCCTATGTCATGTAGATATGAGAAAAAAGATGCATACCTCCTAATAGATTGTAAAAACAAAGAATTAACCTATAATAATAAAGATTTGGGCTTAGAAATTCATACCTTCAGTAGATTAAAAAATAACTCATAAATATTCATATTACACAACATATATCTATCTATAATGGATTACATATATTTTTGTGAGAGAGTGATCAACCATGGATCTATGAAGAACACGAAAGGAGAGGGAGAGAAAAAGGACTTAGTGATGATTCTGGATATCCAATGCACTTTGATTTTCTAAGAATATCACTTAAATTTAAGGGAAATGTTTCTCATTCGTTGGGAGATGAGTTCAATATCCCATGTTATTAGAGAAAAAATGAGGGTTTCATGTCTGATATCATAGTAGATCTAATTATTTTCGATTTTCAAACACCCACCTCAGGGTTAGGCCACACAGTTCAGAAAATTGTTCACCAACATTATTGTGATACTAAATCAAGGCTACACAATGCTTGGTTCGTTCACACGGTAAGAAAAATAGTGCACTGACCATGTTTTCCCTATACTTTAGGTTTTGGGGTTTCCCCTCAAAATCAACATTTTTTTCCAAAATATGTATCAACTATGTGCCTTCCCTGTTATGCCCAAATCATGTTCCATGGTTTCTTAAAGGTGGTGCACGATTTACTCTAACAATGCACAAGCCTTGAACCTCCATAAACACCCCAAAACATGTCTAAACATACAAAAATATCCTCAAACATAACCCAAGTCTTTTATAATATCAATGTACCTAAATAAAGCATCATGTATCTAAATATGAGGGTTTTAAATTCTTCCTACAATTTTTCTTTCTATCCCCATAAAGTACACAATCAATGTTTTCTGGAAATAATTCATCCCATTTGTCAAACATTTCTTTTTCATGATCCCACATATATTCTAGAATCATACCACGTTTCCCTAAACCCCATCTAATATGATGATTTTTCAACAAAATATCTTCTCTTTCCTATCCAAAATATATACTAACACATGAATCAACATAGCATCTAGTTGAGTATCAACATGTTTCCATCAAATCACATTTTTATGAACTAGATAAAACTTTTTCAATTTATATACATGAAATATTATATGAACAAAGCTAAAATTTTTGGTAGTTCTAACTAATAAGACACATCCCAAACATATTCAAGTATCTCTGAAGGGCCAATGTATCATCAGGATGACTGTACCTAAATACAAAAATGATGATGCCCAAGCCTTAGATATATATTCAAGAAAATAATATTAGATACCTAAAATGATAACAGCCATCGATGTTGATCCACATATGATTTCTGATGAATCTATGACACTTCTATTATTTTTATGATCATCTGAACATTCTCTCTTTTTTTCAACCAAATTCTATTTCTGATAATTGAAGTATCACCTTTTCCTCCCCATAAATAATAGAACTAATAGATGGTCATCCATTGATTGGAAAGGATCCATATATATCAGGCACTGATATCTGTTATTGTATGAGAACTCCTCTAACAGTATATGATCCTCCGTTGAGCCTCCAAAATCAAATATGCAGGCCTAAAATATATACTACAAAGTTTGTATCATCCTTTTGTGTTGTCCATACATTTGAGGATGGGAATCCATGATCATGGTTAACTGAGTTCCAAGGGAATTTTTCATGTAATTCCAAAAATGAGATGTAAACCTAGGGTATTGACCAAATACAATTAAGATTTTAATAATGAAAATCATTAATATTTACTGAATATAGATTTTGGGAATATCTTCCACCCAATTGGTTTCATGAATAATGATGCTGTGAGATAAATTTGTGAGTTGATCCACTATCATCCATATGGAATCATGTTTTCTAATTGTCCTTGGTAGACATGTCACAAAATATATTGTTATCTGCACCCATTTTGACAAAGGAATTGGTAAAGACTAAAATATACCAGCTAGCCATTAATGCACTTGATTAACCTTCAGATAAGTGAGTCATCTAGAAACATAATCTACTCTAACTCTTTTCATAGTAATCCACAAAATCAATGATTTAAACACATTTTAAATAGTTTGAATCCTAGGATGAACAACCAATCTTGAATGGTTGTAGACACTACAAAGTCATTCTTGATAAGTCAAAGGTAAATCCATCTAATCTCTGAATCATAACACAACACTCTTATCTAGATTTAATCCCTTAATGGTATCCCATGATTTAGTTTTTACCACATGGTAACAAATTCATGATTATAATTTTATGCATTTCTAGCATTCCCAACCAATATATCAATAATAGAAAATAGAAATTAAACTAAAACATTGACTTGTTTTTCATATTCTAAATGTATATGAGTTATAATAGATATAAGATACCATTGATCTCAAGTATATTTAAAAAATTGAGTATATGACTTTATACTAAAGGAATAAACTCCAAAATTGTCTTTATCTAGTGAATACAATAAGTCAAAGATAAAAAATTTAGATATTCAATTATCTTTGTGAGAAAATGTTCTTAAGATCTTGTGATCTATAAACACTATTAATTCCCTGCCAAAAATAAGGTAGCACTATATCTTTAAGTAATTTAATACAATATACCAATTGAAATATTTTATTGGGCCTTTCATCTATTTTATTGGTAACTATTATAAACAATTTCCATCAACATGATATCCCTATAAGAAAGAAATACCATCCCAGATCCTAATGTAGGAAAATAGACTACATAGCCCTATCAAGAATCTAGAAATCTGAGGATAGGATCTAATGTGAGTATAAGTTTAAGTTGTTGAATGGGATTCTAGTATTCATAATTCTATAGAAAAATAATTTATTTCCTTATCAAAGCTATAATTCATGAGTCCATACATGAGAAATCATATAAAAAACATTTCTAGAATACAAAAATTCAAAGGAAAATGTGTCCCTCAATGACGTTATTTAGTAGATGCCAAGTGATAAAAACGTTTATATTTCTAGGATGTATAAATACCCCTTTCTCATAAATGACTTGGATTAAGAAACATACTTATTGTGTCCAAAAAATTCATTGTCAAATGTTATCATAATGGTAATTATCCAAATATATTCACAACACTATATCCAAGTGTTTCTCATGACCCATTTTTTTTATATAGTACATAAAAGTTTCATTTAGAAAGAACCATAAATAAATCTAGATAAATTTAAAAGATTTTATTGATCAATTATATAAATATGATAGGATAACTAATTAAACCAAAAGTCATGACAAAGAAATCATAATGCACATATCATCTACTGAAATATGTATTCATAATATCTGCACTCTGAACATGTAGTGGGTGACATCCCAAATGAAAATAAGTTTAAGAGGACCACTGTAATCAACTCAATTTATTAAATAAGTTATTGATTATTATAAGAGGATATTGATTCTTATCGTAACTTGGTAAACCATACAATAATACACCAAAACCTTAATATTTCTGTATACATTCTTTACAAAAATATATATGTTTCCCAGAGATATGTCTGTAGTATACTGAACCTTTTAGTTTCTAACTCTTGCTTTCTAACATACAATTTCATCTAATATATTGTTTCCATACTATAAGATGGAATTGGAATAATACTTTTCCTCGATAAGAGATCCCTCATAAACCCCACTTATTTTTGGGTGGAAACCAGAAGAAATTTTTATAAAAAATAATAGGAAGTTTTTTAATGATGTTTAAAATATATCTATTTCTAATTTCATCGATATGTGAAAAGGTTAGAACTACTAACTAAGAATATATTTTTCTAAAAACTTCTTCTTAAAGTACTATTCTTCTTACCTTAAAGTCCCAATCTTCTCTAACGAGATGCTTCATGCCATCAAGTGAAGTGAAACATATTTTTTGGGCATAATAACACATGTGGTCCTTGGATGTTTCATCCATTACATACCAAAAATCATCTCATAGCCATCAATCTCAAGAAAATATGAATCCCAAAGTAACTTTTCCCCATTTATAATTACAGGATAATTTGTACTAATAAATTCCCAACACTATCTTTGTAGAAGGGGATTTTATGTTTAAAAACATATAGCATTGTCACCACATGAAAACCAATAAGATTAACAACAAGAGAATTAATAAATGAGTGGGAAATTCCTATATCTAACAATGATTTTTTATTCTTATAATTAAAAATAATCAAAATTATCAATGTTGAAGGACCTGATTGATCATCCATAATCAATTTCTTAGCTCCATATAGTTACTTACTCATAGTTATTTTCTTATTTTTACCCTATTGAGATTGCATAGGTTTTAGAGTCATGGTGTTCTTAAAATAACCTAGGATTGTTATTTTTTGATGATTTGTTTTATGATGATCTCATCACATTGAAACCAAGGATGTCAAAGAAAGAAGATATGTATCTATAGAACCTGACCTTGGAGCACTATGACAGTAACATGGATGTGATATAATATTATAACAATTGTGACAAGCTCTTCGTGGAGTAATTCAGCATAATTACATACGTTAATAAGAACCACATTGAAAACATCCCAACTCAGTTTTTAGTTGATGGGGAAATTTTCATGATCCCATGTTCAAATTCCGAGATGTCCCACCACTCTGAAAGTAGGTTTCTCTCTTTTTATTATTCTCTGAATTAGATTCTGTACACATTGCAATTTGAATAAATAAGATCCCTCAAACCATATTTCTTGATATGTCTATTTCCCCCACCATTTATCTATTTACCATATTTATATAGTCCATAATATAAAGAATGAAAATATTTGAATCAAATTGTAATTCCTACCATGAATTAGAAACACATGCCTTATAGGATTATCTTGAAGAAAAAAAATTTAAAATTGGAAAAAAATAATAAATTTATTTACATAATATATAATACATTGATTATCTTACTTCAAATTGATGAATTCCATTGTTCTATAATTCAGAAAGGTGTGAGGAAAGAATTTTTAATTAGTCAATTCATAAAAATATCCCCTTGAAGATCCTTAGTATGCTTTATCCTAGTAATAAAAGTCCCACCATTTATGTGATACATCACCGAGTATAAATGTTTCTATCATTTCTTTTAACTCTACTAGTGTCCTAAAGAAATAAAAGATTTTATTTTTCATATTTAACAAAACATATGAAATTTCCGATTCAAAATCCCCCAAAATAGTTGGAAGGTTCTTCATTTAAAATTAAAATGCATGATCAAATTTATAAGGCTCATCATTTATATTACCCATATACATAGTATGAAAATTCCGGAAAATTACTTCGACCATCTATTTGTTCACCAGTGGTTTATGTGCGACCACATATTTAAAACCATCTTCAGGTTTATTCCTATGATGTCTACCCAGTGTCATTGTAACGCCCCGACCCCAGCTACCCAGAGTCGGTGCATTACTTCGTAACATTGGCATGATCACAAGAAAGATCAAATCTCGAAAGACCGATTGGTTTAGTAGCCTTGGAAACACTAGATATAATCATAAAGTTTTACATTACATTTCAAAGTGAAAAACTACTACAACAACAAAGTCTTCATATCCACACTATTAACCCCTCATAATATCCCTGCAAGTCATTCATAAATTACTTCTTCACTACCTGGGAAAAATAAAACATAGAAAAGGGGTGAGCTCAAATGCCCAGTAAGGATAACAATATAGCGGAACATTCAAAATAAGCATAAACATTTAAGGCAATGAATTACTAAAACAAAAGCCTTTTAAAATTGAACTTCAACATAGTATGGCAAAAGTAAAATGAAATAATGCCATTTACTTGTTCACATGGATATTCTACTAATCGAATAATCACATGCAATATCAATAACCACTTTCATAATGTTGGAATGCATAATGCCAGACTATCATAACCACATAGCCAAGGCCTCGTGCCAAGACTACAAATAAGATTTTGTCAAGGCCTTGTGCCAAGACACTAGTTTGTCTCATGAGACCTACCGATGCATCGAGGAGCTATAGCGGGCTCCACCCGTCACTTACTAAGTCCAATGCATTCCCATATGAAAAGGTTTAAACATAACATAAACATTCGTATTAAAACTAGCATATGAAATGTCAATACTTTCACAATAAACTATGAATGGTATAAAAATAGCACATCCACAGTCAAACATATCACAAAACCTTCAATACAATATAGAAGTTTTGTATCATAATAAATCAACTTCAAATAATCTTAAAATCCATCAAAGGATGTTGACATAAATGAAATCAAAATTCTTTTTAAAGAAATATCTCCTTTTATTTTGAGATCATTTAAGATCCATATAAAATAAAACATTTTCTTTGTAAATATTCTTATAAGCTTGTAAGGAAAGCTTTGAAGATTTTATAACGGCGTAAAATAACCGCACCCGCCGTATAAGTTAAAAAAAACATTCTTACCTCAATTCTGTCGAAAAGGTTAAAAAGGGCCTTGTTTTGAAAACGACGGAAAGATTCCTTTATAAACCTCTTATAAAAAGTCAAAAAAGGTATAAATGACTTTAACCCATATTCTTGTAAATAGTAAAAATGTTTTGAAATACATTTTTAAGAAACATGGATGTGGATGATAAAGAGATCCCAGTAGATTATTACATATAAACAACCTCGGATAATGAAGAGATTGTGAAATAACCCTTACCTTGTACTTTTCCTTGGTTGGGGTAGGTTAACCTCCTGTATAATGGTGAAATAATTGTTATTAAATTATACAAGAATCATATATATTAATATGATATCATATATGATCTTTTAACATTGATTTATTAATAATATCTTAGAATTATCATCGTTTCGGGTGTTAACTTACTCATTTTCTTTTATATGTTTTGTTACATAAGCCATGTTTGTTGTATCTTATTCATATCCATAATGATATCAAGTCCTTAAACATCATTTTTAAATCATAAAATGATAATTATACTTGAATGGATACGATGGAGAATGAATCTCATCGCGTTCGTGGAGACGGTAGTCCGTACGTACGCACGAGCGACAATATCATTCTTTTGATATTAAAATAATATATAAATGAATGGTATATCATATATACAGAATCATTAACATGTTATATTTATTATTTACATGAGTTACACATCATTATTATACCCATCCAAATAATATTATATTGAATAACAATTACACCACGACGTGGAGACGGTAAGCCGTACGTATGCACGTATGGTGACATGTTATTCAAAGGGTGGATAGAATACTGAATATGGTTGTACCATACTTATAATAACATCAAAGTATATGTGATATACTGGAGTTATTATTTTAGAATGGTAAGAACAAAGGAAGAAGAAGTGGAAGAAGAAATGAACTTAGAAAAGGGTGGTGAAATCATTACCTCTTCTTCGGGTTCTTCCTTTTGATTTGATCAAAAGGGCTCCTTAGGTTGGCTTTCTGATCAAACTAAGGCCTCTAGATTGTATTGAGGGATGTTGGGAGAGTATTTGGGCAGAGTTTGGCCGAACCAAAAGGCTTTGAAGGTGTGAAGAAATGAGAAGGAGGAGTGCCCTTTTATAAGAGGGGTGAGGGGCACCTTTGGAAAAGCTAGAAATATTAATTTATAATAAATTCATATTCGGTTTCTAATGGCTCCAAAGTTGATTATTCAAAGGTTAAGGTGGGGATAGGTCGAAAACCACTCAACCAATAGAATTTAGACGGGTTTGGGTACTTATATTAACCTTATCTTTAAGTATTAACTCTAAGTTAATTAGTTTCACTTTTACAATGTCTCTTAGTATTTTTATATAATATGGTTAATAAACTTACTATATACATCCAAGCGACCCCCAAGTGGTCCATTAATGAGGAACCTATCATAATATAAGTCTCTTGGCCGAACCTTATATTTTTAGGAATTTAATATCAATTAATAATATAATATTTGTTTTAAGAACTCTTTTATGTCAATTTTGACACTATTCAAAAGTTGATTTTTTTGAAACTCCTTAACAGATTGATTACTTCGAACAAAGTCAATTAAATAAATCCTAATATATCATATTATCATATAAAATTAGTTTAATTCATTAAAAGTTTCATATTATATTTATTTGGGTATTTATAATATCAATTATTTTAATTTTTCACTATTTTAGTAATTACTGCATCATCATTGTGTCATAAATAAAATAAATTATTTAATGTCTAAAAATTATAAATAAAATATCATTATGTAGGAAATATTTTTAGCTTTCTAATGAATATTTATAATCGAAAATCCAACATGTATAACCCTATGTAAAAATTGTTCTTCTAAAAGATGTAAGCTTATGCCATTTTTATTTTTATTTTAACTTTATTAATATAATGTGTCCCTACCACATACAAGTGGCTCCAAGGGGTCCCCAAATTGACCCAAGGATGCCCATGGTCGGGTATGTGTCCACAAATAAGGTTAGGACATGTTTTAGGGTAATTTTGTATTATTATAATATTATTTTTTAACCCTTATTTACCGGATTTACCCTTTAACCATGGTAAATAAAATATTTACCACAGTAACTATTCAAAATTTGTAAAAATAAAAGTTACCTATTTACATAATTTGGACATCCTGATTCCAAATATGTAATCCATTTTTCCAAATTCTAAACACAGAAGTGGCAGAAATTAATTTAAAATTAATTCCCGCTGTCAAAACAAAAAGCGTGTTTTTAAGAGATAATAACTATCAAAAGATTGACACTTGTTTATGTTCGGTTTAATTGTAAAATTATGTCCAATGATAAACATTAAATTGAATGGTAAAAATATATTCTAAATATACTTTAAAACCACTCAAATTCATAATTTATCACTATTAATTATTTTGATTAAAAAAGTTGTTTTTAATTAAAATTTAGTAATTTTCACTATTCATCAAAATATGAAAGTTATCCGAAATGTACCAAAATTTCACCCTAGGCTAATTTTGATATTCCGAATCCAAAAATGAAGTCCATTTTCAAATATAAAATATATATAATTTCAAAAAGTAGGTATTACTATTCATAACGGCTAGTTTGATTAGTTATGGTGTGTGTTAAAACTCGAAGTTGCGTACAACACACGCTACTGTTTTATTCAATGGAAAGCGTACCGTGTAAGCTTGGGATGTTTCATTTTAATTTTTTTTTTGATGTCCCCATTTAGTCAAAAAGTTTGAAATATTGTATTTAAAAAGGTTTCACTATTAAAAGTTGATAAAAGTGCAATACCGAAAATGAATCTGTTCTTGCATTATGACTAAGAAACTCATAATATGGATTCTAAAATTATAAGGATTATATAAAGTTTAAAATTTAGTTAATACTATTCATGACCTCTTTTAATGGCATTTTTTTTGTATGTAATGGTGTGATTGAACTCGGTGTTGCGTGTAATACAAGTTATTGAATTATTTTGAAGAAATAACACACTATGAAATCTTGGGGTGTTACATTCTCCCCTCCTTCAATAAATTGTGTCCTCGCAATTTGGAATTGTTCTTCGAAAATAAAAGGTTTAAAATAGAAAATATATTTGTGGGAAAACCCACATCGGAGATTGGGTTACTAAAATTTAGTCTTAATATGAGGAAAAGAGAAATGAAAGGTTCACCACCAAATTATGATCTCGATTAGGAGAACATTGGTGGCAATTAGAGATATATAATTGGAGGAAAAACGTAAATATTTGTAGGTAGTGATTGAGGTCATCAATCAAAAACAAGTATATAATTGAGGTCCTTAAACTCATCAATCTATGATGATTTGAAATACCATCGGTTCAACAAAACATAGGGTATTGGGATAACACATTTTTGACATTTCAAAATATCTTAGTTGAAATCCCACATCGAAAAATGAATTAATGAGGCCTCTATTTAAACTAAAGAGTGGAAAGTATGAAGATTACCGAAAATAACACATACTAGGGTTCCATGTAGGAAAATATGGATATGGAGGAGAAATCTAACCATCAATTATCTGATGGAGAGTGGTAGAGAACATGGCTATGAAAAGGCCAACAATCCCAAAGCCATAAATTAGTGATGATTTACGGTACCATCTAGGACAACATTTTTGTTCTAAGTTCCTTTGATTAATGTTGAGGAATTTATTTATGAGATTGGCTAAGATCATAGGGAGATATACTTACTTTATAATTATAGTTTTATCCTTTAATAAATTTCTACCACAAACTCATCTTTCACTCTAAAAGATAATAGAATGTAAAAAATTCTATTTACACTATTCGTATAGGGTTCCAAAATAAATGAATTTATAATTCATCTACCAGATTTTTTTAAAAAAACTACATTATTTAATCCAGGACATCTCGTGGGCCAGTGGTAGGTGTTACACCCTTGTCGCCCTTCGGTTGCGGGTTCAAATCTCGCAGCCTTGCCGGACGCGACGAGTTGCCGCCCGACCTCCGGGTTGTCCTTTTATGGCAATCCAAAATAATCCAAACTAGAACTATCCAAAATACTTCTGTCCAAACTCACAGTCCAACATTTATAAGGAAGGTAAGAATAATGTAGATCCTTTTTACCCCGTAATAGCATATGAATACCTTCATCATGTATTCTTTTAATACACTGAAACATCCTGAATTACCATATTCTTTATTGATTACATTCATGCTCCCTTATTCCATATAGAATGCTGGATATACTTCATTAATCCAAAAATGTTTTAAACCCCAACAATGATGGAATATACAAATCATTAATCAGTTCCAAGGTAGTCAAGAATATCCAATATAATTTATCCAAAACAATCATGTATTATTCCAAAATCACTACCTCAGTATCAGAACTATATTATGATTTATCATTCTCTCAACCATATATTTTCCAAAAATTTATCCTGCTATTGAGTCACTTTTCTTTGTTCCACACAATCTCAAGTCCTTAATGAAATAGTACTGCAGTACAATCCTTATATACTCCATGATTATTGTAACAAGTACATTGTTGATACAACACTCAATTGACATAATCAACATAAGAACTCTAATCATTCCACTTCATCTGTGGTAGTATCGTAACTTGATTATTATCCAATAACATCATTTGCGGCATAGTCTGATGACTGGGACATAGGTTCGCGTAGTGTCCAAACTCCTTTCAAATGAAGCATTGTACATTTAAAACCATTTTCTTACCTTTGCAGTCACGTACTTTGTGCCCTTTTCCTCCACACTTATAACAAACTCCCATTCCTTTCAGGCAAGTTCCAGGGTGTTTCTTTCCACAGTTACCACATATGGGAAAATTCTTCTTTTCCCTTTTCCCTTTATCCATATTTCTCTCTTCCATCCTTTTCTTCTCTTGATTCCCTTCAAAGCCATAGGACTCAGTAAACTCTTTACTTATCTTATCATCACATGATATTATTTCTTCATATGATGATAATACATGGAGGCTATTTCTCTTATAAATTCTAGCTTAAGACCATGAAAGATATGATCCTTCCTTCTCTTTGGATCATGTGCATTTCTGGAGTTCTCATTCCTTCTACTGGGCGCCATTTCTAAACAATGGCATACACTAGATCAGTTTATGAATCAAAATAAATAATCCCATACTTATAAAACACTTAACATAAATTGAACTATTTATGGATATAATCCATAATCATAAGAATGTTTTCTTTGAGGAAGTATATACTCATAATCCCTTCAAAATGATTTGTAAAGAAAATGAGAGTTATCCTAAGCATATCCCCCGGGAGTGTCGTAACCAAGAGTGCAGCAAGGCCCGTTGTCGTGCACCAGTTCCCGTTCGAGTCTAGCTCAAAGCGGTGTTTTCGGGTTTTACCCCTAGGTACATCTGTGCCAGAGCCGCCTCTACCTGCTCGTATCCAGACAGGGATGTATTGCTCAGAAAACTCACAAAATCTCTACAATACCAAAATTCTAGGAAGTTCTTCTATACTAATCCTCAAAGTTCATCTTAGGTCTACGTGCTCTAATCAGAGTTTATCTAAATCTAGATTCCAAGGTTTGTACTAAACTTCCTCTGATACCAACTGTAACGCCCCGACCCCAGCTACCCAGAGTCGGTGCATTACTTCGTAACATTGGCATGATCACAAGAAAGATCAAATCTCGAAAGACCGATTGGTTTAGTAGCCTTGGAAACACTAGATATAATCATAAAGTTTTACATTACATTTCAAAGTGAAAAACTACTACTACAACAAAGTCTTCATATCCACACTATTAACCCCTCATAATATCCCTGCAAGTCATTCATAAATTACTTCTTCACTACCTGGGAAAAATAAAACATAGAAAATGGGTGAGCTCAAATGCCCAGTAAGGATAACAATATAGCGGAACATTCAAAATAAGCATAAACATTTAAGGAAATGAATTACTAAAACAAAAGCCTTTTAAAATTGAACTTCAACATAGTATGGCAAAAGTAAAATGAAATAATGCCATTTACTTGTTCACATGGATATTCTACTAATCGAATAATCACATGCAATATCAATAACCACTTTCATAATGTTGGAATGCATAATGCCAGACTATCATAACCACATAGCCAAGGCCTCGTGCCAAGACTAAAAATAAGATTTTGTCAAGGCCTTGTGCCAAGACACTAGTTTGTCTCATGAGACCTACCGATGCATCGAGGAGCTATAGCGGGCTCCACCCGTCACTTATTAAGTCCAATGCATTCCCATATGAAAAGGTTTAAACATAACATAAACATTCGTATTAAAACTAGCATACGAAATGTCAATACTTTCCCAATAAACTATGAATGGTATAAAAATAGCACATCCACAGTCAAACATATCACAAAACCTTCAATACAATATAGAAGTTTTGTATCATAATAAATCAACTTCAAATAATCTTAAAATCCATCAAAGGATGTTGACATAAATGAAATCAAAATTCTTTTTAAAGAAATATCTCCTTTTATTTTGAGATCATTTAAGATCCATATAAAATAAAACATTTTCTTTGAAAATATTCTTATAAGCTTGTAAGAAAATCATTGAAGATTTTATAACGGCGTAAAATAACCGCACCCGCCGTATAAGTTAAAAAAAACATTCTTACCTCAATTCTGTCGAAAAGGTTAAAAAGGACCTTGTTTTGAAAACGACGGAAAGATTCCTTTATAAACCTCTTATAAAAAGTCAAAAAAGGTATAAATGACTTTAACCCATATTCTTGTAAATAGTAAAAATGTTTTGAAATACATTTTTAAGAAACATGGATGTGGATGATAAAGAGATCCCAGTAGATTATTACATATAAACAACCTCGGATAATGAAGAGATTGTGAAATAACCCTTACCTTGTACTTTTCCTTGGTTGGGGTAGGTTAACCTCCTGTATAATGGTGAAATAATTGTTATTAAATTATAAAAGAATCATATATATTAATATGATATCATATATGATCTTTTAACATTGATTTATTAATAATATCTTAGAATTATCATCGTTTCGGGTGTTAACTTACTCATTTTCTTTTATATGTTTTGTTACATAAGCCATGTTTGTTGTATCTTATTCATATCCAGAATGATATCAAGTCCTTAAACATCATTTTTAAATCATAAAATGATAATTATACTTGAATGGATACGATGGAGAATGAATCTCATCGCGTTCGTGGAGACGGTAGTCCGTACGTACGCACGAGCGACAATATCATTCTTTTGATATTAAAATAATATATAAATGAATGGTATATCATATATACAAAATCATTAACATGTTATATTTATTATTTACATGAGTTACACATCATTATTATACCCATCCAAATAATATTATATTGAATAACAATTACACCACGACGTGGAGACGGTAAGCCGTACGTATGCACGTATGGTGAAATGTTATTCAAAGGGTGGATAGAATACTGAATATGGTTGTACCATACTTATAATAACATCACAGTATATGTGAGATACTGGAGTTATTATTTTAGAATGGTAAGAACAAAGGAAGAAGAAGTGGAAGAAGAAATGAACTTAGAAAAGGGTGGTGAAATCATTACCTCTTCTTCGGGTTCTTCCTTTTGATTTGATCAAAAGGGCTCCTTAGGTTGGCTTTCTGATCAAACTAAGGCCTCTATATTGTAGTGAGGGATGTTGGGAGAGTATTTGTGCAGAGTTTGGCCGAACCAAAAGGCTTTGAAGTTGTGAAGAAATGAGAAGGAGGAGTGCCCTTTTATAAGAGGGGTGAGGGGCACCTTTGGAAAAGCTAGAAATATTAATTTATAATAAATTCATATTCGGTTTCTAATGGCTCCAAAGTTGATTATTCAAAGTTTAAGGTGGGGATAGGTCGAAAACCACTCAACCAATAGAATTTAGACAGGTTTGGGTACTTATATTAACCTTATCTTTAAGTATTAACTCTAAGTTAATTAGTTTCACTTTTACAATGTCTCTTTGTATTTTTATATAATATGGTTAATAAACTTACTATATACATCCAAGCGACCACCAAGTGGTCCATTAATGAGGAACCTATCATAATATAAGTCTCTTGGCCGAACCTTATATTTTTAGGAATTTAATATCAATTAATAATATAATATTTGTTTTAAGAACTCTTTTATGTCAATTTTGACACTATTCAAAAGTTGATTTTTTTGAAACTCCTTAACAGATTGATTACTTCGAACAAAGTCAATTAAATATATCCTAATATATCATATTATCATATAAAATTAGTTTAATTAATTAAAAGTTTCATATTATATTTATTTGGGTATTTATAATATCAATTATTTTAATTTTTCACTATTTTAGTAATTACTGCATCATCATTGTGTCATAAATAAAATAAATTATTTAATGTCTAAAAATTATAAATAAAATATCATTATGTAGGAAATATTTTTATCTTTCTAATGAATATTTATAATCGAAAATCCAACATGTATAACCCTATGTAAAAATTGTTCTTCTAAAAGATGTAAGCTTATGCCATTTTTATTTTTATTTTAACTTTATTAATATAATGTGTCCCTACCACATACAAGTGGCTCCAAGGGGTCCCCAAATTGACCCAAGGATGCCCACGGTCGGGTATGTGTCCACAAATAAGGTTAGGACACGTTTTAGGGTAATTTTGTATTATTATAATATTATTTTTTAACCCTTATTTACCGGATTTACCCTTTAACCATGGTAAATAAAATATTTACCACAGTAACTATTCAAAATTTGTAAAAATAAAAGTTACCTATTTACATAATTTGGACATCCTGATTCCAAATATGTAATCCATTTTTCCAAATTCTAAACACAGAAGTGGCAGAAATTAATTTAAAATTAATTCCCGCTGTCAAAACAAAAAGCGTGTTTTTAAGAGATAATAACTATCAAAAGATTGACACTTGTTTATGTTCGGTTTAATTGTAAAATTATGTCCAATGATAAACATTAAATTGAATGGTAAAAATATATTCTAAATATACTTTAAAACCACTCAAATTCATAATTTATCACTATTAATTATTTTGATTCAAAAAGTTGTTTTTAATTAAAATTTAGTAATTTTCACTATTCATCAAAATATGAAAGTTATCCGAAATGTAACAAAATTTCACCCTAGGCTAATTTTGATATTCCGAATCCAAAAATGAAGTCCATTTTCAAATATAAAATATATATAATTTCAAAAAGTAGGTATTACTATTCATAACGGCTAGTTTGATTAGTTATGGTGTGTGTTAAAACTCGAAGTTGCGTACAACACACGCTACTGTTTTATTCAAAGGAAAGCGTACCGTGTAAGCTTGGGATGTTTCATTTTAATTTTTTTTTGATATCCCCATTTAGTCAAAAAGTTTGAAATATTGTATTTAAAAAGGTTTCACTATTAAAAGTTGATAAAAGTGCAATACCGAAAATGAATCTGTTCTTGCATTATGACTAAGAAACTCATAATATGGAATCTAAAATTATAAGGATTATATAAAGTTTAAAATTTAGTTAATACTATTCATGACCTCTTTTAATGGCCTTTTCTTTGTATGTAATGGTGTGATTGAACTCGGTGTTGCGTGTAATACAAGTTATTGAATTATTTTGAAGAAATAACACACTATGAAATCTTGGGGTGTTACAGTCATTTTCTATACACATAACAAAACTATATTTAGTATCACTCTTTAGAAACTAAATTATTTTTAATCCTAATTTAATGTATTCCCACATATCACAATCATACATTTATGAAATAAAACCATCATAAAAATATTATTCATTTTTTAAAATAACGCGCCTATTCAATTTATACTCAAACCATTTTAACAATTTTCAATATTCAACAATGTTCTTTCACCATTTTATAAATCATTATACTCTGAATGATTAATAGATTCCTAGTGAGAAGTATTTTTCATAAATGTATGATATGCATTCATCATCTACTAATCCCATGCGGGTTAAGTTACAATAAAACTACAAGTGTCTCAAAATAATTTTTACCAAAACTACCATTATAGCTTGATGATCAACATAAAAAGGATATAAACATAATTTTATACTTTAAATTAGATGTTCTGGAATTTCAATCCCCTTGATATAAACCCAACACAATGAATGAACCAAAATTATATCATTTACATCTTAAGGACTGACCAATTTTGATACCATTTCCAACTCGAGGACAGAATAAAAATGATACCATTTGTAAAATCGTGACCCACCTCATTACCATGAGAATTATAAGAGGTTCTACTTGATTTAGGTAACATCCCCCAGACAATAAATTGTTGAAATCAATTCCAATTACTTAAAATAACATTGGGGGATATTTTCTATTTAAATAAATCATTCAGATAAACTAAAAAATAAACAACCAATCCTCTCTATGAGGCTTGAACAATAATACATCCAAAGGTATACCCAATAGTAAACTGTAATATTAGAGTATGAGGACATATAAGTTAAAATATCCAAAAAAGAAAAAATGAAGCTCTATGACCCAAAGACACATAGATTAAATAATTCTATGAAACACAAAACCATGATCTAAACTATAATAACTCTTTCTATTCCATTTAATAAAGACGAATCACATGTGAAATATTATTTCTTCCTTTTACCTACGTCCTGATAGATGAAATCTACAGATGCACTAGGGTCCCCAATCATGGGGTGGATCTAGACTCAGTGGGATTTCCTGAATGTATTCCCAACTCATTCCACCATGACAAATCATTTTATCACAATTTAAATAATAATTTAAATTGGTTTACATTATTTATATCAATTCTATAGAAAATTTACAAGGAAACCAAATAAAATAAATTAATATATTTCCCATTAATTTGATATACCCATTTCATGTTTCCAAGAACACACACACACATGCATGTCAATTGAAATTTCAATACTCATTAGTGGTATATTTTTAATCCACCAAATCATCACAAAGTGATCAATATCAAATATCCACAAAAGTGCATGCCCTATATCCCAAGTCACATCCATGTACCCCAATATTACACTCCCCTAATTTAGGGTCATTTAAAATGAAATGAACTCATGAAAACAATGTATGAAAAAAAAAATTCCATATAATTTCACAAGAAACCAATTATTTCTTGGAACATTTATTCAAACAAATTTTAGGTATCAATATAATTCCATAATATAAAATCAATCATTCTAAAATTATAACAAAGGGGGTTTCACAAAATCAAGTCAATTCTCCAATTTTCCCAACTTCATTATTAAAATGGGATTTCCACTAATAATCACAAAATGTTTCACCACAATTTAAAAAAAATAACTAAAACTATTCCGCCCCAATATTTTATGATATATTCCCTTTTGAATAAAATCTATCTCTTCGATTGCTTTCAATACACACACCCCTAAGCCAAAATTATAGTAAATGAACCTTATTATTTAATTAAACTATAAATTAATGAAAATTTAAAATTTTCATGTCACAAAATTATAATTTTAAAGGATGAATATATATTTTCAACTTACTTGTTTGCGAAATCCAAGAATGAAATATTTAAATTTTCCAACAAAAATAAAATTTTATGAATAAACACAAATATAGTATTTAACTAGTCATAAATTTATATATAATAATTTATTAAAATATGTGGAATAAGAAAATTTTAACTATAAATTTTTTATATGTTAAGATAATATAATTGGGTTATGAAAAGTAATCTTTTTCAGAAAACTGGTTATTTTTTCCGAAAACTAATTTCTTTAAAAAAAATAATTTTAATATATTTTAATTAATTAAAATAATTCTTGATAGTTAATTATATTGATTTAATTCATATATATCTAAATATATGATCTTAAATCCATAATATTATTATTTATATTCATATTTTTAATGTAAGATCTACTTATTCTTGAGAAATGCATTTCTTGAAAAACTGTTTTTTCATATGTTATATAGGTTTATTTTAAATTAAAATCATCTATTCAAGTTAATGGAATTTGATTAAATGTAATCCATTTTTATAATAATCATAATATATATTTGTTAATATGTTAAACATTATTTTTGGTCATGATGATTATTAAAAAATAGTATTAAATTAATTAATGTAGTAAAGGGTAAAATGAGGGTTTGCACGTTACACATACTAATGTGAAAATTAATTTTTCACACACATATAATTTTTATTTTATAAATTAAATATAAAATTTAAAATCATTTTATCCCAAAAATATAAAAAGTATCATTTATATTATGCCTAATGTATAAATAACTTAGGTTAAAAAACTCATTATCATGGTGAAAACTATAATGGTAATAGTAAGTAAACTTAGAGGATAGGAGAAGAAAATGAATAAAAATGTTTACTTTTTTTGTGTTGTTATATTTTATTAAACTCAAATTACCATCAATAAATTATTTATCAATTATTTAGGTACAACGGGTGATAGTTACTTTCTTTTATCAAATACTCTTCGTTATTTAATAAGTTTACAATCCTAATCATTTATAAAAGGGAACTCCCTACCCTAACATATTAACACCTCTAAATCCATTCTCGAAAACATAAATAAACCAAAATATCACTCAAAAACCTTTTTACATATTATAAATCTTTTGGTATTCCAGGAATACCAAACCAAGTGTCCTGAATGGTATATCCAATGGATGTTCCTAAAAGAAAAGTTAATCACCTTAACAATGATCTTTTATATTGTTTCAAATGTAACAAAATTCATTATAACATCACACATAATATATATTAAAACCATTATCTACCATATAATGATATTTTATTATGTTTTTGAAATAATATTTTTATATTACCTTCCCCATCAAATGGGAAACAAATGCATCACTCGTGTGTGTGGCGAAGTACAACCTCGTGAACCAATGTGATTTGTTTTAAATCACAAAAAAATATAGGTAGAAAAAATGATAGAAATAATTAATATATATGATAAATCTATAATTTGTTTAATTATGTAAAATTAATATACCATCTACTTTCTTTCCATTTCAAACACTAAGTGAATGATATCATTTCTCAGGAGTATGTATGGTATATTCTATCCACGAAGAATTGTGATTCAGTTTCCCTATATAAAAAAGATATTATTTATAAAAATATATATAATAGTTAAATATGTTATTTATTACATCAACATGATTTTGTATATTTTTAAAATACATCCTAAATCAATAACAATAACATTCATGCCAAAACACAGATGAGAAAACAAGTCTATTTTTGCACAAAACAATAGAAATAATAATAGATTATTCACAAATGGGGGGTAAGATGTTATAATAAGATAATATATTATATTGTAAATATGTATATTGTTAAATAATAAATTAATAACATGTAAAAAACCCTTATATATCAGGTTAAATAAAATTCAACTACATGGAAGTGTGAGGAAACAAATTTAATCTCAATTTTCATTTCATGGAAACATATTTGTTAATATAAGCCTTTTCACTTTTATGTGTTGTATATACTAACTTTTATATGTATTTAATATGATTAACTATATATTAATGATGTTTAATGTTTTTATAATTTTTTATCATTTCATGAAATTACATTTTAAAAACTGTTTAAGAGGTTATAATATATTTTACCATCTCACTTTCTTTTCAGATTACTTTTATCCTCATCGAAGAAATATAATTATTTATCCTTCATAAGATCGAATAAATTTATTATACACTATAAATTAAATTAGAATCTTTATCTACTTCCAAATTATCTTCTCTTTGGTGATTTAATTATTAAATAAATGTATAAAATAAAAAAATATTTTATTTCTCCTTAAAATATTCTTATTTTTGTTCAATGTCCATGTATACCAAAATTATTTTACAAAAGTATGTTTATTTACTCCAAAGATTTATTTAACATATTGTCTATCATCTTTGTCTATTGATTTTTCTAATGATTCATTCTACTTATTTTCAAAATGGTTGTTTTCGAAAAAAAGTCAAAATGAATGTTTTTCAATATATGTTGTAATAACAGGCTTCCTTATCACCATATTTCTTTTATGAAATATAACTTATTCTAAAATTTTTAAATGTATTTACAAAGAAATTTATTTTATTAAATAATATTTTAAATTTGGACTTATATTCCCTTTATTCTTCCAAACCCATTGTTTTATTACAAAAATATATATTCCCAATAAACCGATGGTCACCTCTAATGTCTTGAAAAATTATGTATTTGTTTAATTTAAATAGAAAAAATTAATTTCATGTGTTAATTTTCCATTAGAAATAAAAAATATATTAAATATTAATATTATTTTATAATTAATATTTTTAATACATAAACCATATACATTTTTTACAAATCATTTTTACAATTAATCTAATTCAATTAACTTAGGATATATTGATAAATATGTATCATTTACTCAATACAGAGTTGTGTTGATAATAAATATAGACTCATTAATTTAATTGATCATTCTTTACATTCGTAATTCATGGGACTTGATATAACGAGTGGGGGTCAATGTTACATATCCCCTTTATTCATTGGTAGGTCTTATGAGACAAATTAGGTGGAAAAATTAACTGGGTTTTTACCCGTAGTTTCAAGATTTCTTTTGAAATGTCTTAATGGTATACATACTATAATGTTTGAGATCATGAAAACCAATATTAAGTATTTCCACCATTAATAATTGTATTATTATTATCCTTGAGATTATTACATTAATATTATTCATAAATGAATTTCGTTATCAAGTTATTAATTAAATTTAATAAGTGTTACATTATTTAACTTTCTATGTTTATTATGTCTTATAAAATAATGATATTCACACTATTAAATGGAATTTTTTATTAGTTTTTTAACATTACATATTAAGTATTCCTTATTGATTCATAATGGCTTCCACTATATTTAAGCCTTACTGGGTATTTTTTATCATCCTTATTTGTATTAAATTCTGTGGGATATAAAGAAAAATTCTTTAAATGAGTTCAATTATGTTCAATGTTTTCTAGTAGAATTTTTTATATTATTTTCCCAATGTAAAATGGGTATAATATATGTTCTAGTTCTCTAAAACGACGTAACTTGTTAGTCCTTCCGGATTTAAACCTTTGTCTCTATGACCATAATGTATACACAAGATCTGGGTTACTAGAATTAGGATTTTTACAAAAACTAATACATCATGTTATGAGTCAAGTAGATAAGATATAGAATCCACCTACCTCTCAACACTAGGTGAAAACAAATGATGATTCCACAAAACTCTAAATGTAGGATTTGATCATTTTCCCTTCAATATATCCAATATGATCTCACCATGGTTCACATCACACAACATATATATACTGATAATGGAATAGATATATGGTTCCTAGAGAGAGAGAAACCATGGATCTAAGAATAATAGTGAATGTGAGAGACATAGAGAAAGGAATTTTTGATGTTTCCGGATCTCAAACACAATATTATTCTCCAGAGAATTTCTCTCTGATTGAAGGGAAGAGAATCTTAAGCCATGGGAGTAAAAGGATTAATATATCTTGTGTTATTTGAGAACTAATGTTGGTTTTGGGTCATAATTTGGATTAGATCCAATATTTTCATAGTATTAATTGTGAGTTTCATGATTATGATTCACATTTTAAAGAACTATTCACCATCCATGTGGTGCTACTGTCTCAAGGACACACCCCACATAGTTGACTTGTGCTGTTTTAAAAAGTATACACCTACCATGATTTTATATATATTTCAAGTATTTTGTTTTAACATGGGAAATTGTATAGTTTGGAAAAAACATTCAAAAATTGTTCCCCTATAGTCCAATAACCAAAAAATATTGCAAGAAATCCTATAGGTGGTTCACAGTTTTCACTAATTTTTATCCTCTTGGAAGACCTCCAAAAACTCTCTAAAACCTCCTAAAAACTCCCAAAACGTAACCCATATATTCTATAAGATCATATTACATAAATAAATGGTTAGATAACAACAACTATGGATGTTACAAAATTTTTAAGAGTTATAGTTGATCACCCCAATAATTTAGTACACTTCATCGTTATTAAAGAATAATTATGTCTAAATAATCTTACCATAAAATAAATTAAGGGGAATGTTTTCGTGGAGTACCACATTTTATTATATCAAATCAAGATAGGAGGTTTACCTAGATATTCTAAAAATGTTATCTGCAATCCCTTGACACAATGTTATGGTTTAGCACAATGTATCATACTCTGACTTATAGTGTGTCTAAGAGAACAATTAAATCCCTAGAAGTTATTATAAGATATTATTCTATGGATTTTAGAGGTGTTTGTTATCAATTCCTTCATCAAGATGAGTAATTATACAAACATATATTTCTCTCAAGAATTAATATAACTCCTTATTAATTCATCTTTGGAAGGATGTGTAGAACACTAGTGTGCTTAGATGAAGTTAGGGAAAGAAAACTATTTGGACCTGAAATTTATTAAAAAATGGTAGAAGAAATTAGGTCTATTCAATAACATATAAAGGTATCATGATGTAAATAAGAAAGTTATTCTAATAATCATAAGTGTGATATGGATTTTAATGTTGGTGAGAAGGTGATTATGCAAATTTATCCATGGAAGAAGTTTATGATATTCAAAAAGGAGGGAATGTTGAGACCTAGGTATATTATACCTTTTGAGATTCTCGATCGAAGAGAGATGGTTACTTATCACTTGGTGCTTCCACCAAACCACTAACTACTCCATGATGTGTTCCATGTATGTAAAATAAATAATTAAAAACCTAATTCTTCACATTTACTAAACTCAGAGGTCATGCTGTTAGATTATGATCTTTCTAATGAAGATCAATCTATGATGATTTTGGATCCCAAAGAGAATGTTTTATGAAACAGGACCTCTCTCTTGGTCAATGTTTTATGGTCAAACCACTAACTTGAAGAAGCTAGATGGGAACCTGAGGATATGATGAGGCATAAGAATCATAAGTTTTTTTTGTATCTAATTGATATAATTTGGAGGTACAAATTCATTTTAATGAGGTTAAAATGTAACACTCTGAGATATTATGTAATAATTTTTTAAAAATAAATTTAATGTTTTAGATAGCTTGAATTACATGTAACCTGATGTTTTAATTAATCAAGATATGTTATTAAAATAATATTATTTAATGTAACATTTATCACCTACAACATGGATTTTAGGGAATGATTTTAATATACAAACTAAGAAATATATAGTGTTTGTAAATATATTCATTTGTTAATAACTGATTAGTAATTAAATTTAAAATAAAAAAAATTTGTATGAAAAAGAAATTTTATTATCGAAAAAATGTTTTTATGTGTACGATGTATTTATTATGTTAATAAATTAATGTAATCACTATTGGTTAATGATTTTAATTATATATATATTATATTCAAACCATTTTTTTATTCATGAAATATTTTTTTGTGTGTTTGATTGGAATAAACATAATTTTATGCATAAAACATTATTTTTCTACAAATTTCTTTTATTATGTTTCTCACAATTAATTTACAAATATTTTTTCAAAGTTATAATTTTCTAAAAAAATATTTATTTTTTTAAAAAATATTTTTTTATCTATCATAGATTTACTTTTTTATATTTTTTGAAAATAATTAATTTTTTGATTGATAGTGGAAAAAATAATTTTATATAAATAATATTATTTTTGTTTTAATAATTTGAAAATATGAATCTGTTTTAAAAATTCATAAGAGTAAAATTAGTTTCGTTATATTATTATAATCAAATACAGGTCATTAGAATCAATTTCATGAGTAATTTTTATATAATGTTTTTTATAATTATGAAAACGTTTTTTCAAAACCGTTTTTTCATCACATCTGTGGGGTTAATATTAATTTAAATAAAGACACTTTTATGAATTTAATTTCTTGATATGGTTTTAATATTTTGAATCATTAAATTTTTTTATTAAATAAATACACATCAATTATATTTTCAGAATGAAGTGTAAAAAATAATACAAATGTGTTACCATAGTTAAAGTTAAAATGTGTTTTCTGGGTATTAAACTAAAATATAAGTCTATGTTTTCTGATTAAAATGATAAAAATTCTATTTTATGGACATATATAGACCTTATAATATACAAAATAGAATATATTTTTATTAAAAATCATTTTTCATTTTATTTACTTTACAATTTTTTATTCATTTTGAAAATTTTCTAGGGGTTTTTAAGATATTACTATCCACCACTTAATAATAGAACCCTCCTCTCATATACTATCCGCACATAAATGCCCATTTGGTTCAGAAAATAACTATCTAAATCCATTCCTTACATCCCTTTCAATATTATAGAGTCCTTTGTTTGATTAGTTAACCCTCTATATAAGTATTTAGTTGTAAACATAAATAGTTTCTCAGAAGAATAAGTAGAGTCTAACTATACGTTTTCATATTATTTATCTTTTACAACCTTCAAATAATAATCAAACATGGTGATATTATTGTATTGAATATATTTTCTATAAAAATGAAAAAAAATATACAAGGGTTATAATGTGATAGGTCGATGTGCCTCTACCTGTAGATGCTCCAAAGTTTGCATCTTCTGTTCTTTGTGTGTATAAAAGATAAGAAATTATCATAAAAGAGTAAAATGCATATGTTTAGAAGGATGGAGTTCTTCCTTAGTCTCAAGGTTAGGACAGAAATGATCCTTGTTAGAATGATGAAGGAATTAATAGTTTTTTAATAAGAATAAAGGGTATAGAATTATTTTTGAGAATATAACAAAACCAGTGGTTGATGAGAAGGGTGATAGGCTTAGTGACTCACCTCATGCTCAGGAGTTCACCTCTGAGATCAAGACGAAGTCTTGCGCAGCTATTATCTCCTAAGAGAGTATGGTCCATGATACATATAGTTCTTCTAAAAGGGAAAATGGAGAATTTCCGCACTGTGATGATAACTTGGTGGATGAACAATTGATTGAGGAAAAAATTCAAAAGGACATAGATCATAACCTCCATCATGAAAAGATGTTTTCCTCAGCTAATCCAAAGGGAAAAAATTTATAATATACCTCCCCTATCATTTTTAAAGTTTTTCATACCTCATCAAAACCAGTGCTATATAATGAAGGCTTCTTTCATGTCACGTACAAGAAGACACGGACTCTGGTTGTAACCTTAATGGTGGTAGAACAACAGACTGTAGGAATCCCTACACCTCTATCTAATAAAAATATTGAGGTTTACATTGATATCCAGGATATTATGAAATAGAATAATTATACTCTTTCTTCAGTAGATGCAATGGATATTGTGGCGCTGATTACTCGAACGACAAGAGATGCCTCTCTCAAATGCAAGTAGAATATGCTTGATAGTTATAATTTTGAGAGCATAATCATTGATGCATTACATATAAGGATTTAATAACTCCCTCTAATTAGGTTGGATCGAGAGTTTGAGACCGTGGTGGTGGAAAGATTAGATGGAATATAATTTTAGAAGAGTAAAGGCAACTAATAGAATGATTGATGAAAAAGATTGTCCATTAGTTTTTCTTACAAATTTTTTCCTTGTATTCCTATATTATCTTGTAATTTTACCTTTATATTTAATTTATTAAATGATTTATTTCCTCTATCATTCATATATTTTATTATTTTAATTTAATAACCTACACCCATCCCCTCTTCCATCAAATAGGAAACAAAGTAGTCAATTTTTTGTATGATGAACTACCACCTCATGAAATGATGAAATTCATTTTCCATAAACCCTCTTATAGGTGCATATAAAAATGGATTTAAATATATAAGATATTTTTTAAATAATAATACTTCTATATTTATAATATAACATCTAACTTCTTACCACACAATCGTTTAAAAACTCAAAAAATTGCTCATGTATATATATGGACTACCGCCTCCATGAAGTGAGGTGAAACGTTTCTATTTTTCTAAATGAGTATATGTCAGAATATATTTAATGAATATATATGATATAGATTATATAATAATGACTATGTAAATTGAATTATTCTTTATAATTATTATTCACCATTCATTGAGAAAATGGAAGCAACGCTCATGAATACGCACAACATACCATCTTAATTAATGATTTAATGCATTCTACTATCTATATATTTTATTATATGACTTTAAAAAATAATATAATTATTATATTTGTTATTTATATCATTATTAACATATTTAATTTTATTTAACCATGATTAATGTGCAAGTTCAAAAACAACCGAATCAAATCATATATGAAAAATGAAATAGTTATCACCCAAAACCGTTGTTTTGTAAGGGATGATTGATAAATAGATCATAAAAGGGGCATAAGTAATAATATAATCTACGATATATATGTATTTATATTTAATTAATTAATAAAAAACCTATATTTATGATACCTATGTTTTGAATGTGTACAAATCATGTCGATACTTGAGGTGTGGGATTTTTATCAAACATTTATTTTCGTGGGCAACATTCCATATTCATCACTTGTTTCTATTTTGTGATATATATAAATTCCATGAATGTATTTTAAGATTCATATCAAGAAAATTATGTGCTATAAATATCCATTTATGTTTCTCTCTTTCATGGGGATTTCCTTTCAAATTTTACCAAAATGGTATGGATTTAATGTTACAATCTAATTGTTTATACAGGTGGTTTATGTTTAGGTTTCCGATGATGAAATAATATAATATATCTCTAAATAAGTTATTTAATTTTATTCTACTCATATTATTTCCTGAATTTTTTTTCATTTTTATTTTACTCTCTTTATGTACTCTACATTCTTAAATAATGTTTTTAAGGAAAACATATGTTTTCTCTCTTCGATCAAAAATCATTTCTCTTCAATGTTAATATTTTATAAAAATTATTTAATGAATTTATTTACTATTATATAATGATTTATTAAATTAATTTTTACCCTTTGTTAATTTTTACATAATGGATAAAATGGAATCTTATTGTCATTTTATGAATGAGATTATTTTTAATTTTAACCAAAAATATGAATGGAATCTATGTTTTAATGTGAATTTCAAGAAGATTATTTCATGTCATCATGATTGATCAATGATTTATAGAATCATTTATATGATTCCGAGGTTATTTTTGAATAATATTTTCTTAAATTTTTTTATATTTTAGAATTTAAATTTTTTATTTTCAATTTGAAAAGTTTATTTTCCTCGTAAATTTTTATAATGTTCTATTTTTGGTATTTTTATCCATCAACAACAAAATGATCAAATGATACTTATTATTTTCTTGTGATATCCTCATATGATACCATGATTAACCTTTCTCAATATTCTTTTTTATTATAATTATGATATATTTATGAAACCTATTTTTTCAAAGGTTATACTTGTGAATCCGATTTTATTTTCACAGGTTATGCAATAATAAAATATTTATGAATCATATTTCGGTTATAAGGGTTATACTTTGTGGAATGTATTATGGTGTTTTAGTACACATATTTATTTTATTTATATGATTGGTAGACTCAGAATTATATATACCCATAATGAATTGGGTAATTAATGATATCTAATTAGATAAACCAGGTTGAAAAGGGGTGTGATGATTTTCCATAAGGTAATTCTTCCATTATTACAGTCTTGTGAGTGAACCTTGAATAATATTTTTTTGGAGAGTGAAACTTGTCCAATATATTGGTATTATAATGTTTCCCATACAACTAAAGAAATTATTTTATATGCATATCATTATGTCACTAATCTATGATTTATGCCAATGTTATTCTCTCAGAGCTCATATCTTTTGATTCCTTTATGATTTATGTTTTATAAACTATAAATATATATTTCATGACTCAATATTATTATCATCCCCATTCATTTTATTGATTTGAAATTTTTTTCTCATGTTCCCACACCCTTCTTCTCATGTAATTCTTACGTTATCATTGACACCTCCTTTGTTTACCCTTACTGAGAATGTGAACTCACCCATTATTATGCTTCCATTGACCATGTTATAAATAAAATTATTGAGTATGATATGTCTAAGAAGGATTATAGTTACGAATAACATAGTGGGATTTTATGTAGTTAAATTATGTAGAAGTCATTAATGTATCCAAGTTTTAAAATACACTAGATCTATATGATTTTGGAATGGATTATTATGTTATATAATTAAAATTCTTCTATTAAGACCTGATATCTATGTAAGAAAATTATGGACTACTATATAAACTATCATCAAATCTCAAAAACTCAAATCATAATCATGGGGAATAATAGATCTTATAATTGTTAAAAGGGATCCCACAAATTAGTGGAAATTACTATGAGAGGGGTTGGGGTGAATTGGTTATTTGAATTATTATTTTATAGTTCCTTCTTAATACAACCCTATAAACCTATTAATGTGAATTTAGATCACTAATAAAAACTCAAAATATTGATATACACAACAGATTGACAAGGTTCTCATTTCAATATGAAAGGCTAATTCAGGCAATGATGTAAATTTCATTGATAACCTATTACACAATATTATAGACATATATGTACAATGATTTTAGAATATCCCCATACTCATTCTTAAACATATCCCTTGATTATGTTTCTGTTCTTTTCCACACTTTTACAATGACAAAAAAACGTGTTTTTCTAAAACAAGAGATTATCAATCTGAACTACACTCCAATTCATGTTGTTGTAGTAATACCACATCCTCTCATTATTCAACATGTGTTATTGTAGGATTCTTATTCATCCAATGTGTATGTAAACAACTTATATATATTTATTGAAAAAATTTCATTAATATTTTCTATAAAAATTAAAAAATTAATTTTTTTCACATGCCAACTTCTTTAATGAAAAATATATCATATATCAAATATAACTAACTAATAAATGGAACATTTAAGTTATGAACAAAATTAAAATTCAATTGAACAAAATCATTATATTTTAATTAAATATCTTTTAGTATTCCCACTTTTTCTTCTTTATTCCTAACTCATTTCTTGTCACTGGTATTTCAAGGACCTAGTTATAAAAAACCTTGTAGTTATACTATAACATATCCTTCTTTCTATTCATTAATTCTTTCATCATAGAGAGAATGTTTTTCTTAATTTCATAAAATCACACATAGAATCTATTTTATTTTTAAAACATGATGGAATAGCACCTATAATGTTTGGAATAATATTTTTCATCAAAATCAATTTTCTAAAAAAAAATATATTCATTCCTAAAAAATATCAATGTTCATCCATGTGTTGAACCTTATTGAAATAAAACATATAAAGAAACCATATGAGCATGAATAAAACCATAGATTAACTGTCTCAACGTTATGGGAAATCATAAAAAATTTATAATGGTAAGAATAAATCATGATAAAAAACAACTCAAACGTTGTATAGATTTTAACAACTATACAAGAACTTTTTATAATCATATTGTATACTATTTCAACCATAAAATTTATTTCCTGAAAAATGTGAAAGATTGTTACAACCGTATAAATTCTTATCATAAACCTTATAAACTCTATATTTTTACATTCATCATTATAATACCATAATGACATTTCCTCATGGATTAAAATTAATTTTATTAGAGTTTGAATATGATTTTTGTATTGAAAAAAAAGAAACAAAGACAAACTAACCACTTAAATCTTATTATACCTTCAACTATAGATAAATTTCCCATTTTATATAAAAATTCTTCTCTCATAAAATTCACTAAGTACTAAATAACTTATAAGAGTCGCTTTTTTAAAAAAAATGGAATTGTACAAGATACAGATGAATGATTAATTATTTATATACATTAAAATTTAATCATTAATTTATAGTGAGGTACGAGATAAATGTGATAAAATTAATGTTTATACAATTTTGTATCATCTCTAAGAGTTTTTATGGAAAATTTAAAGAAAGAAATTAATAAGATTATCATTACAAAAAAACATATATAATTTGAATGATAGAATTTAGGGTACTCCTCATATACTCAATATAATAGAAAACATTGATCGATTAGTGAAATTAAGATACACATTGAATCTTGATCTTTTAATATATCTCATTATTTTATCCTTGTCACTTAGATACTCCAATTTCATTTAGTATTATTAAATAAATATTATAGAGAAATCAATTCTATATCTTTTTTATGATGTATTCAAAGTATATAAAAACATGAAGAAATATTAATCTTCATTTATTAAAGTGAGTATAAAGAATATTAATAAACCATCTTGTGTTTTGGTTTTATTTTTTATTAATGAGGATTTAAGGTGTTAATTGAATCTACATGATAAATTATGTGGATGATGTGTTTCTTGGACTATTTCATGAATATATGAGGATTATTTCTATGTTTTCAAAATTTACACATTGTGGAATGAATTTAAGAATTCCCAAGAAAGGTATTATGACGTTTATTGAGTTATGAATAACCCTTTAGGTATACTAGTATACACTGAAGCATTGATGTGATTTATGAATCAACTACTAATTATATGGAAATGAAATGAAAGGCGATGACGTTCATCCATGATATTTATGGATAACCAATCACATAATGGAAATGATGATTATAGGTGTGAGTTCAGTCTTCCATTAGATATGGTTAATGGCCCATCCACTTAAAAAAGATCATTTAATGATAAAAAATTATACTAATTCGTATATCATATACATACATAAATCAAGAGGATTTTCCGAATATCAGATAAAGTAATCCATGATGTATCTGTAGTGATTAACCTTATATCTCTATGATGATTATGATTTGTTATGATTTTAGGGAAGTCTTGATTTTTCATTATCTTCATTATGCCTTGACATACTACAAGATAATGTTGGGAAAGAATTGAAGAGTTCTCTATTGTTTACATCCTTTAATATCATTATTAAGGTAGTAAAATAGTTGTATTAATAGATGATTGACTAGGTGAATAGAATGAGAGCCCATAATTGTATATAATTTACATGGATTATACTATTATCAATGTTCATAAACACTTGGAGGATGATTTTAAAATTTTAGAGAATCTCTGAGATCGTCTGAAGGGGTTTTTTTCTGAGAAAAATGATGTCTGCAGTTTCATAATAGATGTGTGAAAATTAAAAATTACCATTTTTTTATCTTTTATTAAGCATTATTATTTTCATCATTTAATATTATTCATGTCTTATTGATTGTATAAAGATTTTTCATTTGGAAAATTTCATATGTGGCAGTGACATGTAAATGTTTTAATGGATTGGTAACACATGTGTGATTGCAGACCTGCATATATGTCATTTTATAGTTGGGTATGTTTTATTGTGGAAATAATATTATTAATTATACTATATATATGTATGATTAGGATATGTTCATGTCCAGTCATGTTAATGTGTGTGTTTCATTAAATATTTAATTGAATCCTAGTAAATCTACTATATATAACTATAAGAATCCAAAATTTATTATAAAATAAGAATTAAAATAATTCGATGACGGTGACTTATTCATTTTAAATTAAAAAACATGATAACACATAGATCATTATTTGTGTGGAATAAAAAAGGGCACATATTGATTAGGATAATGGGATGTAGAGATAAATTCCATGAAGTAATCATTTATTCCACATCATTAAAAATAATGTTATACCTACATGGACATAGATTCAAAAATGACTTAGATGGTGTGGATTTTTTCGATGAAAAATTCAAATTATCTCCTAATTTAATGAAGGAATAAAAAAGGTCGATTCGTTAAGAAGATAAAATAACACACAAAGAATAAATATTGTGATGCTTCAATACTAATCTTGAGTGGTCTAGATTTCATTAACATGTACTCTAATGATCATAGATATTTAACATGCCATATTTTCATATTTATATAATTATAAAATATGATAAGTGAAATGAAATAAAAATGGATGTTATCTATTCTGAATTTTGAAAATATTCTGTATGTAAAATTAAAGAAGAAAAAAATGAAAAAAATTGATATTGTGTTCTTATTTTAGACTTGATGTAATAAAAAATGTGAGAGAGAACTAGTGTTTTACTTATGCACTCAAAAAGAAGATGTGAGTGACCTGACTCTACACAAACCAAATTATTCAATAAACCTATAAGGGGATGTTAGAGATCCAATATAGAGGAAATAGATCCTTTTGTGTACCGGTGAAGAAGATGATAAGGGGAGGTAATTTTAACCTTTCCCGCTAGCAACCATATTCATGTCTAAGATTTTGAGATAGATAACCTAAAAATCACTTTTTATAGGTATTAATAATTAATGAATTAAATATTTATAAGGTTATGGTATCCAACATTATTTATTTAATTAAGGAAAAATGTCATTCATAAATCATAATAGGGACACTAGTGTTTAATTTTTGATTTAATTAACAAGAAGTATGCCAAATCTTGATTCTATAGTGACTATAGAGTTAGTAGTCATTACTTGTTTTTTACATAACCCTTTATAGGATAACGAGACCAATTTCATACCCTTTCTCATGATTATTTTTATTATTATATTGAAGTCATGCATATGGGATAGTAACCAAAACTCATCTGGGAATTATTCATCATGAAAATGTTTAAAACCTCATCAAGAAACCCTCGTGTTCTCTTTTAACACTTTAATTATATATATATATATAAATACAAGAAAATGAGGCCTAAAAACATATACATATGATCATTGTATTATGTATGAGTTGAAAAAGTGGTAAAAATTAAATTTTGGGAAGTAGTAATAAAAAATTATTCACTCCCAACATCTGTTAGACATATCCCTATGTGATATTATCAATTGGTGTTATAGAATGGTCATACCTCTAATTTTATTCTCAACAGTTTCATATTTAAAGATTTTAATTTGATTTTAAAAATTATATATGATGAACATATTTTAAAAATCCTATCAAATCCCAATTTATGTATTGATGAATTTTATACCATCTAAGATAATAAAGAACATGAAAAAAGTGATGTAAAGATATTGAGAATGACCTAATTAGAGAAAGGGAACTCTCCGCTATATCAATTTAATCGGTCTTGATGTATTTCAAAAAAAAATCCTTTATTGTTCTCTAGAATATGATGAAAATATATCCCTATTATATTAATTGGAAAAAAAGTTTCCCCTTGAAATAATCCTGATAAACAAAAATCATTCCTGGAAAAAGAAGAAACGGTGGTGACATCCACCATAAAAGATATTAATGACAGATTTTTCATCAATACAATCAAATAATTTATATAATAATGTTGAATTTAAATTTCATTCCCATATTTTCCTATTGAAGAACCATTTATTAGTGGGGAAGTTCATTATTATATAAATTAAAAAATTTAATCAATTAGTTATTTAAAATGAATCCTATATAACAATCCTAAATAAAAAGTTCTGGCATATTTTTTGGAACTTTTTGAAATATATATATCAGTGTATCACCTAAAATATAGATGATTTTGAAATAATGGATAATAATTTAAAGGAAAGATTATAATTTTTGTTATGATCTATAACCAAGTAGGGGTCCTATGTATAATGAATCTATAAGTAAAATAAAGAAAGAAATGTATTGAAAATGTGTAACTATATACTTTTCAAGAATGGGAAGACTCCAAAATGGGTTGGGATAAATGAAACAGACATTAAAATAAGAAACATTATTTAGTGATACTCAAATTGAGATTTAAGGAAATTGGATTATATAGCATGGTTGTCAGCTACAATAGAGGATCAAAATGCATGATGATGATTTTGGGGAAATAAAGAAAACTATTGTAGACAATATAATGATATTGGAGAATAAAAAATAGATTATCAATGCCAAATTATTGGAGATAAATGTAGGAAATGATGAATCTCTAAATAACACAATCTATGTCTTCAAAACATGATGAAATGAAATATACTTCTCCAAAAATGTTTGAAGAGAGTTATTTTGTTAAAATACCATAATAAAGTGAAACAAATATACGAATGTCATCCACTAATAAAGATATATTATCCTCAAATGGAATGGTTTTTTCCACATCTAAAAATAATATGAATGTTAAATGTGATTCCTTGTATAAAGTAATTCTAAACTCAAAATCAATAAAATAATTTATGGAATAAATGTTGACGAACCCCAAAATTCATCAATTGTTATTGGACGAATAATTAATAAAATATTTTTGACAAATTATTCTTATATTTTTTGGTAAATTCGAAAAAATAGAATGATATAAATTTTAGAAAAATTGGTATATTATGTAGTTAATAATAGAAAACCATTATTTATTGGTTATTGTTTTAAATAATATATTCAATCATATGGATTGGGATTTTTGGAATACGGAGTCATCCTTTGGATGAAAATAAGATTATAAATCAAGGAAGAGTATTTTGAAACTAGAGTAAAAAAAACATTATAGTTAAAATAGTCTATATATTATAGTCATATTTTATATACATGAAAATTTAAATTGTGTGTCCAATGTATGTTATGATAGGAGGGATACAAGCTTGAAGAATTCATCTAATCAAATTTTTAAACCAAATATAGAAAAAAAATTATTGTCGATGACGAATGAAGGAATGATATCCTTTGAATGTAATATTCCCAAACATGATGAATACAATTCTTCCATGAAGACATAAATCATGAAATGTTAGTAATCCTTAATTTTTATGTTTAAAGAAGAAATATATTCATAAAATCTCTATATAGTGAAATAATAATTACATATCAGTGAGATTATTTAGTACCATTTGTGGAGAAAAATAAATACCATATATAAATGAAAACTATCCATTAGTATATATTTGAAAATAATCAAGCATATGAAGAATGAAGACTCTTCTTAAAATAAATATAAATGCACTGAAACAGTGAAGAACTCCCTTGTGAAGCAATGTGGGATAATAATAATGTCTGATCACATTTATAAATATTGTTTATAGTTATGTATTTAAAATTTATATACTAAATATTTATATAATCCAATTAGATTTAAGGATTTAATGGGAATTAAATGATTCTATAAGGTGAATCATAATTTCAATATTGGTTTTCCTAAAATACTAATAATAATTAATTTAGAGGTGTTTTGGGGTTGGTCCAAGTAGGATGAACATGTTTTCTATAATTCTCTCCCAATCATACCAGATAAAGAATAAATATTGAAGAACATAAAAGTTAAAAAAAAATTGACACATGTTTTAGGATGTAACATTTTTAAAATAAAATCAAATTCTAGGACATAAGAAAAGAGAATATACTTCCTAAAGAAAACATGGGTTTGAAAAAACATTGTTTACAAGAATGATGAGTCCATATTGTTATGAATATAAATTATAAAGAGAAAACTATATTAGGAGAAATTATTAACTAATATGATCACATATGAAAACAATTTGGACGACATTATTCCCATAGTATTTTATTTGTATTTGTATACTTATGTCGGAATGAATTTAAGGTGGTGTTTGTTCTCATTACGAGATCCAATGAAGTGAAGTAAACATAAATAACAATTACACGTATAAAGTGGTTCCCATAAAGGTAAAATTCATGATTTTATTCTATGAATAACAAAAAAATAAAAGATATTCCTTGATGAAATGGAAACAAAAATAATCCATTCAGTGGGAGTTGATCTTAAAAGGTTTCTATAATATTATCATTCCAATAAACATATTAAATTTCATGAAATTTCATGCAGATGTCAATAAAGAGTTATGTATTCATTTTATGTAGTCCCTTTTTATGAAATATTAAGATTTTATATTTATGGGGAAAATTTAAATTAATAAATGAAAAGATAAATGGATGAAAATTAAGGTGCCCCAGGGCTGGTCATAGAATCCTAAACCTATAACATTCACTTGAATTATTTTCAATTGAATGTGGATATGAGTAAAATAATTCATGTTTTTATTCCATATATAAATAATGTTATCAATTACTTTAACTAGATTTAATCCTTATCATATTTTAACATCCACTGAAGGTAAAGTGAATAAGTATGATTTGGTATCATATTCTACTGATCATTGGACTCTCTGGATGTTTAAATAAAACATTCATAATTTTTACACCAATAATAATGGGAGGAGACTTATAGTGAGATGACTAATGAAATGTTTATGAAAAATTAATGGATTTCGGTCTCTCTCATTTACATTTTATTTATTTTCAGTAATAGCATGATAGTGAGATAGAATATAATGATATAATAGAATTAGGTGAGTTAGATCATATATTGAGGAACATTTCTAGAATGTATCTAAAAAATAAAATGATGGACATTTATCAACCCACATTGTGTCTTTTTTGTCTTTAGTATCATAGAGGATCAATGAAATTAATGGGAGCTACTTGATGTCAATATTTTAATGATGTATTTATTGGAATATTGTTTGATTTTCCCAACCATATCACTAGGTATCTAAGTGTTCTCAAGAAACTTATTATGATGGGTAATGAATTTTTATTATTTCATTATGTTTTATGGTTTTCCATGAAAATTTGAGGTGATGTATGCTTTTAGTATTGGTTATGTTGAAATGAAATGATGGGAAAAGGAAGTGCTATAATGAGATTCATGGATTCCTATTCACATGATGGAAATTATAATAGTATGTTTGATTTTTTGAAACCATTGGATATGGTTAATTATCTATCCACATGGAAAATGAAATTTGATGATTAAATAGGTTATATCATTATATTTTCTGAATTGGTTTATTTGAAACCAATTTGACTAACCAAGGTGATATAATTCTGTGGTGAATTCATAATGATGAATTTTATGTCACTATGATGAGAATGTTTTGTGATTAATGTTTACTTAGTCTGAACATTCATGTCATCTAACATGTCATTATGTAAACTACACAATTATTTGAAGATGGACTAAGTTATAACAATAGTGTACACACTAATAGAATAATGAATTTCGATTTTTTTGTATTTTAATTCATTTTTTAGTCAATTTAAACTCCATGAATTTTGTAAACATGTTTTAACAGGAGTTCAGAAAAACATATGTGAAATATTATTGGAAAAAAATTTGTTTCACCTATATATATAACCAATGTGAAAATATTTTTTCACACCCATTCTATATATAACTTTCATGTAATTTTATAAAAATTATATGAAAATAAAAGATTAATATGCAGAATAAAACTTTAATCCAAAATTAAGATAACAATATAAACATTGATGGAACAAAAAAACAAGAGACGATGTTAATCATTATTCTCTATACATGTTCTCATTTCTTCTATATTTAGAGAACATTTCCTGATATTTTTTGACCTGGGATAACAAACCCATGTTACAATTTGAGAATTTTATCATTTGTATTGTATCAAAGTTTATTCATCATTGAACAATTAATATTAATAAGAAAATGAAATTTTTTATTGAAATGTATTTACTAAAATCAAATAAAAAATAACAATAAAATAGTTAGATTACTACTTTAAATTTATCCAATTGTGAGGAGGGGTAATAATGAATTTTAAAAATTGAGAAAAAAATGAATATGATTGAAATGAAAAATATTTTTTTTGGGTGATTTATTTATATAATGAAAAAATTTATCAATTACACAATGTATTCGTAATAATAAATAAAAAATATATAAACTCACTATGTGCTAAATTTAAATTAGTAATGTGTGAATCTTAAAAAATTTCAACTCAACATTTTGAAGTTAGTTTGTAAAAAAATATTGTTAAAAGTATATTTTAGATTTTGGTATTTTAGAAACTAAATTTAAAAGAAACTTTTATCATCGGTTTTTTAAGAATTATGTGAAATTACTCATGTAAAAAACTAATTTTCTATTAGTGACATTTATTAAAAATGTTATTAAAAAAATTAAAAAGTTGTTTGAATGGATGATTTTAGAGGTGAAACTAAGGAGAACCCATATAATGTTTGATATGCATAGAATGTATTCATATATGTTTTTAAGAACACTTTTATCATATTTTGGATGAATTAATAAATCCTATAGATAATTTTAATTGGTTAATGTCTACGATTTCAATGATATGTAATTTTGTACTAGACGAGTGGAGATAAAAAAATCTATGGTTGTGTATGTGTCGTTCACTGTAGGAAAATTTTATTTTCTTCAATAGGTTATTTTTTTATTGATTTCATTTAAAAACATATTTTTGATAGAATTTTTTTTGAAAATTGTCTATTATATAGAAACATAGATCGAATATTATTATTTATGATGGACTATCACCATTAACCTCATGGTGATATTATTTAGATGTATTGTTTTCTCTATCACAAAAAAGATTGACCAAACATTTTATTTAGGTAATGATCATTCCATCATAAATAAGAATTCACTATAGACTCCATACTTAGTCCCAAATAATATTTTTTGTAATTATTTGTGACATAATACTAAATCATTAACAAATAAATAAATAATAGAAAAAATAATAAAAATAATAATAAAAATGAAAAAAAAAACATTATAAAAATAATTCTAATATATTAAATGAAAATTACCTAAGAAACATATAATAAAAGATTTACATTGGGATATTGTGATCAAGTATAGCTAGTAGATTGAACTCAGTAACTAAACCATGTGAAAGCTAGTGAATATACTCCCTCAACTCCTCATGTTGCATCTCTAATTATCATTGTTTCTCTTCGAACTATCATTATATATCTTTCTACAATTAGTTTATTCTTTCTACTCTCTTGTTCAACATTGATAATTTCATCTTGAGATAGCAGCCTCACCTTAGAGTTTATAGTTGAAAATGATGATGATGAGAATTTTTTTCCCAAAAATCTATATGATAAAATTAATTTAGTACCATAGTAACTAGTTTTGTTTGATCAAAAACCTATACTAATTGCCCCAACTTTTTAAAACTTCTGAACATATGCCACATAAAATCCAACTCAACAGATCATGACTCCCCTGATCACTCGTCCACACCATTTTTATCAGCTTGACTATCATATATATGTGAAAACATTTTCAAATATGTCTCCTACAACTGTATAAACCAATATAATAAATATTAAAAAAACATATTTATTTAAACACTCAAAAAATAATATCCACAATATTTTATTTTATATCACTGATAACTTTTCCAGTAATAATATAAATTTACATCCTCTTATACATGTCAAAATCATTCGTATATGGATCAACTGGAGACTATATATATTTATCACATACATTTATCATTAAAATTACTATTATTTAGTCACTAAATAATATTATTTACCAAATTTAAATGATATATATGGAATGTATGTCTCCCATCTCTTTGTGTTTCATCTTGTGTCCCCCAATTTCGTATACTAGGATTAGATCTCCTCTATAAAATCTATCTCCAATACATTCACAATCCCTCCAATGCTTGAGAGGCAACATAATCAGGTCGATGAGGCCAACAAGACACATAAAGTATTATTATATATTATATCTATATATCAATATTTTGAAGACATCATATACACGTATGGAGATGATATTGCATACAAGCCTCACATGTCTTCCAAATAGAGTACCCCATGATCCACTCAATATATGTTCATAAACCATGAAAATATTTAATTATATTATAAACTATAAATTATATAATTTTTAAATAATACAATAATTAATTTATATGTACAATCCAATTCTTGAACATATAGTTATATATTTTTAAGAATCTCATCTAATTAAATATATGGAGTAGAAAAATAGTTCATCCAAATATGACTATCCACACTAATGAATAAATATGAAAAAACTAATAAAATAAAAAAATTGTAACAAAATTAAAATAAAAATTAAATCAAATAAAAAGTAAAACAATAATATCTAAATATACTTACTCTAAATATGATCAATTTCAAGAGATAATAATTTCATAGGGATTGGATTTGGAATCATCATTCATGCAACACATTGGCCCCTTCTAGATTCTAGTGTCAAATCAACACCCTCAACTAATAAATATAGAGAATCATAACCTGTTAGAAGATCCCTAGTGAACCTATGAATTATGTAATCATAATTATCCTGAGAAAACAATATCATATATTTAATTTTAAAACAAAAATTGTGTTCTAAAACATAAATAATTATAAAATTAATGATCATTTTTAAGAAAGAAACTTGTTGAAAATAATTTTATAAAAGAAGAATATTAATACTGATATCAAATAAAAAATATATTATTATTTTTTTAAAAATGAATAATAAATATTTATTCATCTTCATCTTTATCATTATCTTTTTTTTCATTTTTGTAAATGTATTCATCATCCTCCTCATTATCTTAAATTCCTATATGAGCTTCAATTCCACCATCCTTTATAATATCAAACTCATTGGTTACATAATCAACAATGTTGAAAACACTAACCCATACATGTGGGGTCTTATCTTTATTACATGTGTCTCTTATATTAAGAGATATATTCAGAGATTATTCACTAAATATTTCAAAAAAATCAATCTAATATGACCATATTAAATTTCTATAAGCTTATTTATCAGTTTATTTCAATTTGATTACACTCCATCAGAATTTTAATTCTCTTGAAAAAGCTTTATAATTTGTATAATAATTTTGAAGTTATTGATATTCAAAAAATGGTTCATTTTATGTTATAATACATTTATATTTAATAGTAATGATTCCATTTAGTGGATTATGTAAGGGACCATTACCATTTAGTTTGACCCATAATCGGTTTCTAAAGCTCGTGGTGCTCAGAGGATGCCAAGAGTTTGTTCATAAATGGTCGATACTAAAAAGATAAAATATAGGAGGATACCAAATGTGTAATGGGTTTTCACCCCGTGTATGTGTATTTCACTACTTCTTGAGGCCGGTTTAAGGGTTGTTACTTGATGTGAAAATGTTTGGGATTAAATTCATCAAGGTGACGTATTTTTAAATTAAAACACAAATTTTGATAGGTACACGATGTGTATAGTTTAAATATTGAGTAAATCGTCTATGTAAAGTGAATATATAAATTGTATCACATTTGGTCTTCTTAAATCACTATGCATCCCTCTCTATATCCATGAAGCTGAAAATATCTCAACTATCATTTTAGGATTTTATTGGTGGTGATCACTTCTCGGCCTTCCCTCTTAGATTTATGGTTATCCATGTTATGTCCTACCAATTTTGTTTTGGTTATTTGATATGGTTTCTCCAGTTTATTCTTTATATTCAATGGTTGAACATATACTTGTTTTGAGTGGAGTTTTTCATGATTTTTTTGGGATGTTATTTTCTGGTGATAGTGGAGGGATGAAGCTTTATACATGGGAGGTGATTAGGATTCATATTGTTAGTCTATTCTCATGCGAATAGCATTGAAATATTATTCATAGGATACTCATTTATTCTCTATTTATTTACATGAAATTGTAAATTGATCATGTTTTATCACATTTTATAGAAATGTAATTATCTGAATAATTTTATAACCATATTAATAAATAAATGGGTTGTAGTGATCTCATGTTAATACTTTATATCGTGATAGTGGATTACCTCTTATTTTATTGATAGTATAATATCTATGATATGATTTGTTTTCATTTTATTATGCATGGAGTAGAATATTGAAATTGATAAAAAAAAATAAAGATGAATCTAATTTATAATTAATTGGATTAAGAATAATTAAGGATTGGCATGTTTAAATCTGGTGTTTCTTATAAGTTTATGGTGATCAAATTGATTCAATGCACATGTTTAATTAAATGTGACATTCTATATGTTAATGGATTTTAAAAAGAATGTGAAGAATTATAATTCATTTATATAATAATAAAAATTATGATAATGATAATGGTTTTAATACAAAAACATGTTTATCTTCTCATAGGTTTTTATTTGTTAATGCCTTAAGTTTCCAAAAGTTGGAACATGTGAATAATGAATTGGTTAGTTCAAGATAGAATAATAATAGGTTTGTGGATAAAGATACTTGTTAGTGCCTATGTTTTCTATCTTTGTGAGTATTCCAAGTGCCTTTTCATTGGACATGTGAGAGCTCGTATATGTGTGAATATTATATGCATTATTTTAGAAACAAAATCTCTTTATTAGATATGCTTGTTTATTTCCAGCTACATTTGTGATTTTCTATAGGTGTGGTATTTTCATGAAAATGTGATATAAGGATGAGATGTAAAATCTTGGGATAGATGATGTGATATGTAGGCGAGGAGGCCTAGATAATGTGGAATCGGTAGATACTTTTGATTTCAAGATGCATCTGGATATGCATGTGGGTGTCGGGATGGAACTAGATATCATGGGATGGTTTTAAGCTAGGCTTACTCATATATGGGATAATTATATATGGGATACTTTTTTATTAATATGTTTAATTTGTTATGATTGTGTTTCTATTTTTTATATGTATTCCTTTCCCAATTTTTTGAGGTAGGCGGATGTGCATGGTTGCATGTTTCATCTTGGTGAAATATTATGGTCGTTTTCCTAAGTAAATTTTTTATGGTATTATTCTAATAGTTAATAAATAAATTTTTACACCATTGGGTTGGTTGATGATGGAATTAAAATGTAAAAAATTTATTACTCTTGGGAAATGATGGATTTTGATAGGATTATGCCTAAAGGGATTGTAATTTCTACTTATGAGTAATGTAATTTAATGTGGAAGAATGATAATGGTTAAGAAATTAATTAAGTAAAATAAATGATAAAAATAAAATTATTAATTAATGTAGCTCATTAAAATTATTAGGTTTTGATATGATATCTAGTCCTTATAGTGGCAGTTGGGAGTCTAAGAAATGATAACTACAGTTGAGTCTAAGACTAGTTTATGCCCATATTGTGTTTATGAGCTATGATATATCATTTATATAATTTTATTTTATACTCTACCACTCCCATGTTAGTTTTGGAAACTGTCACTCAATAGGCTCTAGGAGTGTGTTTTCTCCAACATCACGGTGGGAGGATGGACGGTTGACTACACACTATTCCACCATTATATTGCCTTGGTAGTAAATTGTGCTGGAATTCATGGTGGTTAGTTTCCCCATATATGTGTGTAGTGGGATGTGATGGTTTGAGGTTATTTAAAATACATGTATCTTTGGATATAATATCCAAAGTATTTTTTGTTATGACATGTATATGTTGTGATATCTTGTGGTACCTTACTCGATGTTTATGCTATGATGGATTGAGGTATAATACCCAAACATTTAAACACATCATGTGGAATTTGGTAGATTCCATAAACTACATGTTTACTATAATAGGATATATGATATGGGGTGATTTGATGATGTGCTACATGTGGTGCATGATGTGATTCTTTATCTATGTTCCTTCAGTTTGGCATATTATGGAGAGAGATGTCTCCAGATGTGTGATGTTGGGGTATAGTAGAAATCAAGTTGGGAAGCATGAGTGGTGTTACATAAATGATCTATTATTGTATTATACGCTCTCCTTTTTGTGATATATACTAAGAGTTGTCCATGGTGAGGCTTGGAACATAGTATATCTATTTAGGTTATGAGTTAGTGTAACTACTGTCCAATATGATTTAGAATGATTTCATTATATTTTTCACAAGAGGAATTAGGGGGGATCATATTGATTAAAATGTTATTCTAATCTTACCTATATAATATATTTCATTCAGTTCAGCAAAATACGGTTGAATACTAGGCTATACATTCTAATATTGTAGTTTAATTGGATATTTTTTGGCTTTTTGGTCGCTTCTATCTTTATCATTTTGTTGAATGTAGTTTCCTTTTTTGTTGTTATAATATTGTATTTAATTTCATTTCTCCACTTTAGAATTATTTATATATATTTCTGGGTTTGTGTCTATTGTTGTATATTTTTATCTCTCTCTTATTTATGTTATCTTATATGGTAATTCCACCCATATATATTATTATCATACACTGAATTCTAGTCTCCATCATGGGGTCTATGGGGGTAGGACTTAGTCAGTCACCATCTCCCTTCCATAATTTTTATCCTATGAGGGGTACCGTTTTGGGGGAGGGGATTATGATACTGTGTTATCATAGTTTTAGGTTATGGGATAGGTTGGAGTTTGGAGTTAGGCATAAGTGATGATTAATTGGTTGTTTGGGAAAGAGTTTCATGTACGTTTAGTAAGAGATGTAGACATGGGTATTTAGAGGCCCCTATGATCTAATTGATTGACTATTATGTCTATTGATCTTGTTAAATGATGTGATATTGGTTTCAGGGTAGACGCATTAGAAAGGATCATGCATCATTCTTCATTGTTCATATTTTTGAAATGGGTTGATCTTTGGATAGGTTAAAACATTAATAAGAAAATAATTAATAAATGTTCTGTTATGTATTCCATATTAAATGTTTAGAAGAAATAACAATTTTTTCTTTTTGTAGGAATGGACCCAGGTTGATGTCCTCATCCGGATCGCATCAAAAATGTTTAGTAGGTTCTGTCAGCAGATCTCTATAGAGTGGAGGTTGATGATGATGATACATGGAGGAGGAAAATATGAGAGTTTTAAAACTAGAGTGTAAAGAAGTATGATGAATCTATTTTAGAATCAATAATACAAGACCAGTTAAAGAAGATTGAGATATCCTTCAGTTCGATCAATTCTTAGAAGGGGTACTGGGTTTCATTAACCATAGTGATCATAGATGCAGTATCAAGGTGGTGATGGTTATTATTAATAAATTATCACAAAGAGTCATAAGTATTGTCAGAGTACTTTTTAAAATGGTTCCAAGTATATTTTTTTTCCTTGATGGTGATTCTTTTTTGTCTCCATGTACAAATTATCCTTCGATAAGTGAGTTCCATTGTGTGGGAGTTTTGGATCTATTTAAATACCCTTCTATGATATTCTTCATTACTTTTTCCCTATTAGGATGCATGAATGATGAATTTTACGGAGGCTTTCCATTGATATATCTAGTACCAGGTCACCCCATTTTTGTTGAAGATGAATCTCAATGTGTTTGTGAGATCAGAGTTTATCCAGAGAATTTTGGAATAAATTAGATAATAATGTTAGTGGAGTTTTTTGGATTCATCATGAAGTAGAGCTATAGTCATGTATTCCTAGTTCTTTATAAATAATATATTTTGGTTACCCAATGGTAGGTACCATCTATTATCATCCTGTTCCTCATGGGTGGCAGATCTGAGGCCTATTCCAAGGGACCATATGCATTTTTTTCTTGTTGAGGATTAGGTCATTAGTGCAAGTAGTGGAAAACATATTTGGGCAGTCAACATCCACTAGGTGTTCCAATTCAGGTTACTCTATTAAAACAGTTTCAACCAAGTAGGCATCATAAGGGAGTTCTAGTTTGGGATCAATAGAGTATAGATTGGGAAGGTAGAGTACAACATTGATATGCTTCTCATCCTCAGAGAGTTGAGTGTTACTATGGAGGTGGTCCTTAGTAAGTTCAAATATGACATGGAGAAGGACATGGGAAGCTTCATGATTTAGCATTACTAGTGTCGGTCGAGCTCAACTTCGTTTGAGGTGCACATTGCTTGTTTTCCATATGGGTTTATGTTTTTTTATTCGAGAGAGACTCACTCCTTTATATCACCTATCTGCATCCATGCTTTGGGGAATGTGGTAGATAGGATTCAAATTCCCATGGGGTTGACTTTTCCAGTTGGAGTTCAAGTTTACTTGTATGATGTATGTAGAGAATTTAATCTAGTCTTGAGATATCACTGCTCTTGAAGGGATTTCCTTTTTCTATGTATAAAACCATATATAATCATCCACATCATGAATTGGTTGTATTTCATGCATCATATTAGGGATTTATTCATGAGGAAGGTTTAGTTTTATGATGATGATAGAGGGATAGTTTTGTTTTTTTGTTACAAAAACCCTCATATGCGACAAAAGAAGTTTTGGTCCATATATCATTTAAATGGTCGAGTTAATGATGAGAACATTGGAGGATCAGCATTTGGGATTTACCTGGGATTTCAAAGATTAACCAAATAAATTTCCGAGGTAAGTGGTATATTTACCATCTCAATAGTAGATCGAGTTCCGGATCGAGATACAACAAGGAATGTATCATTTCTTAATTTATCTGTATAGGATTACACCTTCTATGTTGCGAGATCTATGAGTAAAACTCAATGATCTAATATAGTGAGGTTTTGTTTGTCCAAGTGTGTAACCTTGGGGAGAACCATTTTTGTTCGTAAAGAACATTAATGATAGTTGAAAGATTGGTATTGATTTTCATATCTTGAATCAAGTGATAGTGAAGAAAAACTATCTTATTCCACGGATTTTAGATTTATGTTATTCGGTGATGGGAGGAATTTGGTTCTCAAAGATAGATACTATGTCAGGATATCATGATATGTATATAAATGATGATTATATTCAGAATAATTATTTTTATTATAATCATTGGAATTATGAACTTGTTGGGATATTTTTTAGTTTGATGAAGGCTCAATATGTGTTCCTGGTGTCAATGAATGCAATTTTTGGAGAGTTACTGGATAAATTTTCTGTGTTCTTCATCAATGAGATCCTTGTGTAATCCACATCTGAGGGGGAGTATGCCGAGCATCTATGTGTTATTATGGGATTTCATTGTCATGGTTAGTTATTCAGTATATTATTGAAGTGTGATTTCTAGAATCACGAACTCTATTCCATGGGGAATTTCAAATCACATAAGATATTAGTTTTGGACCCTTTAATGATAGAGGCAGTGGTTTCTTGGAAATCATAAAATATAATGGATGAGGTGTAGAGTTTACTTAGTATTTTAGGATATTATCGGTGGTTTGTAGATGATTTATCTGAGGTTTCAACTTCTATGAAATAATTGACCTAGATAGATTAGGAATTCTTATGGATCAAGGAGTTTCAGCCAACTTATGATTACATGAGGAGAAGATGGTCAGTTCTCTAGTCTATTGTTTTCTAACAGAAGGATTTCAGTATGAGGATTTCTATGATTCATTTCATCTTTAGTTGGGAAACATTTTCATGTAGTAGATATTGGTTGTTTCTTATAGGTAAAAATAGATACATACAAATGACCATAACTATTACAACAGTGATCATGAGTTGCTGGAAGTTGTGTTTACTTTGAATTTGTGGGGACATTTCCTCATCGTAAGTGTTTTATGGTTTTTGCTGACCATAAGATCCTAAAGTATGAATTCCCCTAATGTGACATAAAATTTAATCATTGTTAGTGGATGATATTCATATGGAATTTAGACATTGATAATTAATATACACTAGGTGCATGAAATTTTGTAGCTAATTCACAGAGCATGAATTCACATAGTGATGTCTTGTGTGAATTAGGAGATTCTTAGATAGTAAGGGAATAACACTTAGCGATGTATCCAAATATGGAAGAGGTTGGATGTAGAGGTTTTCTTTTATAGATGATTGTGAAGTCATTTTCAGGGATGTATGTGGAGGAATCCTGGCTATGGGATTCTAAGGTGGAGTTATGGAGGGACCAAGTTATTTTTGGTGATGACCCTAATATTTTGTTTGTGGAATGACAACACCAGGTGTTATTCCAAGGAACGATTTTCATTCATTTAATGATGCATGAGATGGTTCTCCATTATTTCCATAGCTCACCATTGATAGTACATCCCAGGGTAAAAATATATATAGAGCATTGAGAGGTCTTTTTTGGTCATGGATTGAAGTGTGTTTTTGTAGAGTTTATTTCTCAATGTTTCCTCTACAGGAAGGTGAAGTCTGAGCACCATGTTCACAGTGGTTTGATATAGCTTTTATGTGTTCTCCATTGGTTGTGGGAGGACATATATATGGTACTAATTACCTATTTACAATGAGATTAGTGAGTTTATGATTCTATATGTATTATTGTAGATAATTTGACGAAATCATACAACTTTATATCAATCAAGGAATAATGATCATGGGAGTTATTTTTAAGGTAATATATGGATGTGGTTTTGTGACTCCATGGAGACTTGAGAATGATCATCTATGAATGAGATCATTTTTTACCACTAGGGTATGAAAGGGAATCCAACATGCTTTTGGATATCTGTTATGACCCATCATTTCAATCCATCAACATACAGAAAATCAGAATGAGAGGACCATCCAGACTCTTGAACACATGTTGAGATCAGGTGTCCCAGATTTTTTAGGTTCATGGATGAGTTACCATACCTTGGTTTAGTTTTTGTACAATAATAATTTCCACTCAACCATTGGTATGGTTCCATTTGAATCATATTATTGATGGAATTTTTATTCTCCTTTATGCCAGATTGGGGGTAGAGAGGCATAAATTTCTAGGCCAAAACTAGTACAAATTATGAATGAAGAGGTATAGTTAATTCTTGGGGGGGTTAATGGAGTATAGGACCATCATAAATCATGTATTTTGCATAAGAGGAGGCCCCTATAGTTTGACATTATAGATAATTTGTTCTTAAAAGTGACTCTTAATCTAGGGAAATGATATTTTGGTTGTTGTAGTAAGCATACTATCTTTTTTATTGGTACATTCGATGTGTTTTATCATTTTAGAGGCATAGAGTATAAGATAGAACCTCCCTTGTAGATAAGATGGATACCTGATGTTTTTCACTTGTAGCAAATCCTTCATTATCATCATGATGACTATCATGTAATCGATTTGGGAAATATTGATTTCAATCATGATGAAACCTCTAAGAAGTGTCCTATAGAGATCCATTGCCACCAAGAAATGTTGTTTCATAAGAACTATATTCCATTGATTCGTGTTTTTATGAAAACATAGAGGAGTAAAGGATATATCCAACAAATGTGGGTCCCTAATGCACACTATGTACCCATTGTTATTGGATGTTTAGTTATTCTATTGTGATGTTATTCTCTATAAATGATGACCTTTGTAGTCTATGATATGGTATAATCTTGTTTAATATTGTGTATTTAATATCATTTGATAGATATATCCCCCATGATAGTGTTCATGATCTGGTTGTTTTGTTTTCCATGTTTTTGCGCTTTTTTTCCTTTGATGAGGTGGTTGTGATCATGAGATTGTGTGATATTTTGGTGGTATCTCACAGGATGGATATTTGGAAAACCCCTTTTGGTTTTATCTATAATTTTTAATATTTAATGTCAATGATTATAATTGTTTGAGAGGTATCTGAGGTATTGTCCAAGAATCATATAGTCTAACCATTGTTTTGGGTTTTTGAAGCTTGTGGTGCTCATAGGAGGCCTAGATTTAATCTAAAGGTATTTGATATTAAATTGTTGGGTGCAAGGACAATATAATATGTGCACTTGGGTTTCACATAGTGTATGTGTATTCCATTTTTTTTCTAGTTCAGGGGATCTTACACAATGTGTAAATGTTTGGAATTAAATGCTTCAAGGTGATGATTTTTTTAGTTGAAAAAAATTTTGATACTTGACTCACATGTACGGTTTACACATAATTTAAATACACTATGATGTGTGTTTTAATAAATTATAGTGTCTTTGGTTTTTTTCAAACCCTATGACTCCCTCTCAACTTCTTAGTGGGTGATGACCCTCTCAACCAGTGTTTCAAGATTCTTTCAAATGGGATTGATTCCTAACCTCGCATCTTTGATCTATAGTGATCTGAGTTAGGTTCTACCTATTATTTGGTGGTTATAAAATCTAGTTCCTTGCATTTATTCATTCCATGAAATTTTGAATCATATCAATGATTCTAATGGTTTTTTATTGATTTTTTTGTACGGTCGTGTTGTGGTGTTCGTTGAGGGGTGCATCTTTTTGCGGGGTGGTGGTCGGGATCCATAGCATTGAACTATTCCCATGCGAGTTCACACCTTTGAGTAAGGGGATTCATTGCTTCCATGTTTATTTACATTCAATTGAAAATTGATCAAGGTTTATCACTTTGTATGTCAATGGGATTAAAATAATAAAGGTTTAACCATATTAAAAATAAAATAGGTTGTAGAGATCACATGTGGATACTTTATACTGTGATAGTTATTTCTATTAATTTTTCTAGATACGGTGTTATATATTCTATGAATTGTTATCTTATTATCATGATTAGAGTAGTATTTTGAAATTAAAAAATAACTAAAGTCCGAAACTAATTTATAATTAATTTTATTAACATAAATTAAAGGGGAGTCATGTTTTTATCCAGTGTTTCATTAAATTTTATGGTGATCAAATTGATGTAGTGACCATGTTTAATTAAATTTTATCATATATTAACTGATAGAATTGATAAATATTGTGAATAACAAAAATGATTTTTCATAACAATAAAATCCATGATAAGGAGAATGGTTTTAATTCTAAAATCATGTTTATATTTTGATATATTATTATAGGTTGATGCCTTGGGTTTACCATAGTTTAATCTATGAACAATTATTAATTCAAGATGGAATAAGACCTAGTTTTGTGATGAAGATACTTGATATGTCCTGCATTACCCATATTTTTGAGAAGTCTAAATTCATTGATCTTGGATCCATGAGTTCTCATTTATGTCCAAAGGATGGATGCATTATTTTAGGGCCTATATTTCTATATTGGATATCATTGTTTTCTTCTTTCTCCTTTTGTGATGTGATCCAAATGGGATCTTTTTTTTGTGATGTGATATGAGAAAGGGATGACTAATATCAGGGTGGATGATGTGATGTGTTTGGGATTGCTAGATGTGATATGAGCATAGGATGGATGATCCTAGGATGGATGATGTGATCTGTGGGTGGGGAGGCCCAGATGATGTGGAATTATTTGACTCTTGTGATGGTGAGATGCATCAGGATATTCATGTGGATTTTTGGGATGGCACTACAGATGACGGAATATATTGAATATGGGATTACCTATAACAAATAATGCATAACATACATTTATGTTACGTCATTTTATTGGAACATTATATACAATACGAAATCACATTCCAAAAGACCTTATTATTTTAGTTCCATTGGAAATATGGGACACATTATTCTAATTTGGTGAAATATCTTCAACATATCTCATAAAAATCTTCTCCTTCAGTATTCCTAAGTAAAAAATTTTCATTATATCCAGGGGAAAAACATAAAATGGGTGATCTCAGATGCTCAGTAAGGGAAGACAAGGGAGATTTGTAAGCGTAATCATGATAATAAGGGTATGAGAACAAGATCATGAAAATAGAAGATCATACACTTCATATCAATGATCGCAAACATGAATCATAAAATAAATATTAGAATTTCATAAGACATTAATAATAATTAAATGAAAAACATAATCCTTTAAAGAATGACATAGTATTAATACCTAGAATTTTCAAAGACACATTATTATATAATAATTATTTCCACAGTAGTCAAGACATCACTACCCATGATATATTAGTATTATGGGTTCACTCCCCATACTATATTGGTAGTCATGGTTAACTCACATAACCTTATTCATAGTCATGGTTCACTTCCATTAACCATCTTAGTGGTCATGGTTCACTCCCATGAACATCTTAGTAGTCATGGATCACTCTCAATACCATATTAACAAACAAGGTCCTTAAGGTATATCTCATGAGATATAAATCTTTAGCCAATGCATTGGAGAGAGATATAGGTCTCATCCATATAATAATGAAATCCTATTTTTGTGTTCCACAATAAAATAAATCATTCAGAAAATTAGAACCTATCGAAAGAAATGGGTTTCATAGATATAATTCAATAATTACATAACCCATAAAAAAGAATTAGGTTTCATAAATATCGTCCATCATAATCATAAACCACCACAGAATGAATATGGATAGTATACGTGAAAAATATACCCAATCAAGTATAAATGACATTAAATAATATAATTCAAATTTTATAATAATTTTTTTAGATAACATTAAAATAATTTATGAGTAAAATATCATTTTGACTTTGAAAACATTTTCTTTTCTTAAAATGATGTGTAATTTTAAATGAAAATGTCATCTTTGAAATGTACTTAATAACATTATAAGGGATTCATCAAGGTATTAAGGAATCATGAAATATTAAACATAATTTCACTCTATATAATATAAATAAATTACTTCTATATTTTTTTGGTAAAGTCCCAAAGAGATTTGATTAGAAAATGAAAAAAAATCTATTTTCATCCAATTTTTTAAAAATTTAAACACAGGTAAAAACATAAAATATTAAAAGGAAAATATTAAAATCATGTTTGATTTTTTTATAAAATGTAGAAATAAATGATAAATATTCCTAAAAAAGACTTAAAATAAAACAATCCCAAATATTGATGAGATTAGGAAATAAACAATCGTCACTTTATAATCAGTAGAATCGTATACCTCAAGAATGAAAGAAAGTTAAATGGATATAAAAATAATATAATTCTCTAGATAAGACTCACAAAATAAATTCAGGGGAAATAAATACAACATGTAGAAAAAAACATGTAATTTAAAATCCTTGTGTATCATAGAAATAGAGGTGAGACAAAATCCCCTTACCTTAACTATTGAATTTTTTTCACACATTAAACCCTCATGTATAACGAATATAAGTTTATTATAAATCTACCAAAGAATCATATTCATAAATCTATATATATATATATAATGAAGCATCTATATATAAATATACATATATATATATATATATATCATATATAATTTACTTATGACTTAACATTACCCATTTTTTAATTATTCCTTATCAATGTTATGATTTAGGTAGTATACACTTTGTTTTTCGTTTAGGTTTAAACTTATTTTCATCTGTCCTCTTAGATAGATCATGATTTAATAATATCCCAAATTATAATAATGTTATAAATTTCGTATATATATATATATATTAATTATACATGTATTGATAGTTATTCATAAAAGCTATTGATAGAAAATAAAATACCATGTTCATGGAGATGGTAGGTCGTACGTACGCATGAATTTTGTTATCATTTTCTAATAAAGTTAAAAAATAAAAAATTATTTGCAAGATTATCATTGAAAATTCATTTTTATTTTTTATATAACATATATATTCATAAAATATACCTTTATTACCATACATGTAAAATATAGTTGAATAAAAAGTCACATCACATCATGGAGATAGTAAGCCATACGTACACACGATCATTGTTATCATTTTCCAAAAATATTAGATGAATGGAAAAAATGTAGAAATGAAATTATCATTGAAACATTATAATTTTTTCATAAATATAATATATAATTATGATACCCAAAATAATTGTCACTTATCAAATATGGGGATTGAAAATGAATTGTATCTCAACAAGGAGACCATAAGTCGTATGTACCCGTGTGTGATATTTTCAGTTTTTTTGATTGATAGGTAAAAGTTGTATAATGGTGTGTTTATAATAATAATTGCATTTAATAAAATTTATTATGATGAAGTTTTTATTTTATGATATGTATAATATATTTAGAAGAGTGATATAAGAGTATAAAAATAGAATGATTGATTAGTGTGATTACCTCTTATTCGGAACTACTCCTTTAGATATCCTATAAAGGACTCCAGATTTTCTCTTTTTTGAAGACTAGAACCACTAGAATGTTTCTATGTTATTTTATAATGGAAATTGTTAGGTTTTGGTCTATATATAAGGCTAAATGTATTATGAATAAGTTATAGAGGGCGGGTCCTTTATAATTATGGTGGGGGAACTTTTGAAATTTATAAAAATATTAATTTATAATAAAATATATATCATTAATAATATATTAAAAAGGATTGTATCTGAATATAAGATGAAATAATGTCTTAATATCATAAAAAAAATTATATAGGTTTTGATGTATTTATAAACATTATAATTTTTATTAACCCTTAGTTAACCTAATTTAATTTTAACTTTGATAATACTGTTTTCAATGTTATTAGAATGTAATTTTAACATATAAAGTGTAAATTGGACTATAAATGGTCATTTTATGATATTTTGTACCATATATAATCTAATTATCCTAATTTAATATTTTAATGATTTTTAAATAATTTAATAAAATATTACTCTCATAAAATATCATTATTGTCAACTGTGACAAAATGCATTATTTATCATTTTAAAATTTTCATAACAAAAATATATATTAGAGAAAATATATTAACTCAATCCTAACCATTCACAGTGATCTATAAAATTCATGGATAACATTAAATATTTCAAATTCTATTTATTTTAATATTTTTAATATAATTAATTTGTTATTTCCATTAATTAAACAATTGTTACACTGTCAATGAAGTAGACCACAATGTATTTATTTATTTAGTAAAAATAAAAAATAAATTAACTTGTCAAATAAAATAATATTACATTTAAATTTACTATTTAATGGAGAATTTACCTTCTTTATAACTGAATATTAAAAAAGATATAATTAATGAAAATATGAGTATGACATCTTTAATTTTTCTTTAAATAAAATATAATATATTTCTTACTATCATCAAAACAGATTAAAAAGGTTATAATTTTTTCCCAAATATTATTTTGGTCAATAATAAATCAGTTAAGTAAATTAGGGGATATTTTATGATATTTTTCTATTCTTTATCAAATTATTTTTTTACCCTTAATTACCCAATTTATCTTTTACCGGATTAATAAAAATTACTAATGTAACTATTCATAAGACCAAAAAATAAAAGAAACATATTTACATAATTTTTCCCTATGATTCCAAATATGGAATCAAATTTCCAAAATTCAAAACACACATGTTTTTATAATTAATTTTAAAATAATCCCATCGATAGGGTGAAAAAATAAGTTACAAAAATTTAAACGTGTAAAAGATTAAAATGTTTTTATATCTATAATTTATGTAAAATTGATTAAAATTACCTATATTATATTAACTAATAAATTTTTTATCTGATTATACTTGTAAAGAAATAAATAATATAATTTGACAGTATAATTTATTTTGTGGAAAAGTTATTTTCAATTAAAATTTAGTATTTTTTCTTACTCATCAAAACAGCGTAGTTATCAAAAAATACCAAAAAATCAACCAATTTAGTATTTGAAATTTATATTTAATGAAATTTTTTTTAAAAATAATTTTTAAAATTGTTAAATTTTTGATTCACGATGGGTACTCCCTTAAAAGATGATAAAATTAGCCTTTTGAAAAATATTCACTTCTATACATGAAATTGGGTTGGTTCTTATCTCAAGCCTACAAAATATATTATATAAATATAAAAAATATATTTTCTGTAATATAATATATATCTATATATATCGTTAATATCATTCTATAATTATAATTTATTTGATTTATTAATTAAAAACTACTTTTGGAACACAAAAAATAAAAATATTTCCTTTATATTCAATTGACATATATTTCCATTTCTAATTAATTGGTAAACACCAAATTCAACTTGTAAACCCTATATTTTCATATTTTGGTTAAAAATGTTAATAAATTCTATATTAAATACTATGTTATAACTTATTATATTAATGAATGATATCAACTAAATATACTATTGTTTAGATAAACATAGTCTTGTATGTAACACAAGCTATCAGAAGAACTAGACATTCTCTGTAAAATAATAAAAGCATAGTATTTTTTATACTAAATGATAATATGAGTATTGCGTGTATTTATAATCTTTACTTTGAATTTAATATAACCTAATCGAGATATAGTGTTTTCATATAACAAATGTTATATTTAGTATTATGTGAAATGATTATAATTGAAATGATTAAATTAATTCTAAAACAATTCACAAAATCTTGAGTGCTTATATTTTACCCGCTTCAAATGAATTTCTTCCTCTAAATACATCTAGGTTATATATGGTTTCATGCATTGATGTTCCCTTCATAGAAACGCACATCGTAAAAATGAAAACTATAAATCCCCATTAAAGAGGAAAGTTGTTGACATAACATTTACCCAAAGTAACCTATAACTAGTTTCCACGTATGATAACATATGTGTCAAGTTAAAACATGATCATTGACTAGAAATAAAACTATCATGTTCTGAGGGATATTGATAGATAACATGTCATGGAGAATGTTAACAATCACAAATCCATAAATTTATGATAATCTAAGGGGATATTTTTTCATCCAAAAATAATGTACTAGGATAACATTTTTGGTTTCAAGATCCTTTACCTACAGTTGAAGTAAATTCAAAAGAATAAATACTTACTTTATTATATTCCAACATAACCCTTTGTTTTGATTTAATCAATTTTCACAAAAGGTGAACATTTAATTTAGGAAGCATTAGTAGACTATACAAACCATAAATATAATCATCAATCATTATATATATATTTATAATAAAAATAGGTTACAACATGTTATCCTATATTAATAAATAAAACTATGGTGAGATCATACATAAAATTCAAATAATTATCAAAATTTCAACTTAAGCTATCATTAAATAGATAGTCCTATAATTATTAATATTGTTAAAAATCCAAAACATAAAAAATAAGTACACTAAAATGTGTTAATATTTACCTCCCATATAACATAAGCTAGATATTTGTTTCCAAATTCAAATCATGTGAATTCCTTCATCATTTATTATCTTGAAAAATGGAAAAAACTTGAATTCCCATACATCCTCATTGAAAACATGCATGATTCTTTATTAAAATGTAATTTGGTCGTATTCCTTAAAACCAAAAAATGTTGTAAACATCATCAATGATAACATAATCACCTATCAGTATGTAATTAATTCGTTTCAGGGTAATTAGTACCATCCAATTTACTTATTCATATCAAACATATCGTTATCCAAATATCATTCTCTCGACATCGTTCACATAGTAAGGGTTATCTTTCAATTAATAACATGTTTTCCAAAAATTTCACCTTAATAACTCAATAATATATAATGGATACTAGTTCTATTTAGCATGTTCTCTTAAATCCTTATCAAAAAACTATTGTGGACTAATGAATTAATGATTCATTATTCCATGATAACATAAAATTATATCTAAAACAATATTCTTTAATTCGATTGCATAAATACTCGTTCATTACACAACTCTATTGTCATACCCCACATTTACAATAGTGGTCTTAAGAGATTTAACTTTTTTCCTTGATTTAAGTGGTTAATATTGTTGATCATCGTCACTATCCCTTGGTTTTGGGAACTAGTTAGCATAATTCCCATTCTCTTTACAATTTTATCACTGAAGTGGGTGAGGTTCATTCTATTCATCTTTCTATCAAATTGCATTGTCAGCTAACTTATTCCCATCACTTCAATAATCGAATGACCTATGACCTTATTTTTCACACATAAAACATATATTCAACCCCTTAAGTTAATTTCATCCATGATTCTTCCCACACATAAAGAATAAATAAAATATCAACTTATTTTATCTATTATTTTTAGATTTCCCATTAAACTCTATCTTTCTATTCTTGTCAAAACCATTAAATTGATACATAACTCCATAATCCATTACATATTGTATTGAACAAAATATGATATCTTCAATGAAAATAATGTATCTTCTATCTAATACCCTTCTAAGGATTGAATTTAAACCACTAATGAACCTATCAACATTGCTTTTAAGATGGATGATAATTCAAGAAGCATACCTTGCAGGTCTTTTAAAATTTCCCTCACTGGCCCCAATAGATTCATCATCCTTTTTCATAATCTCAAGGAAATAATTTTTAATATTCATTCATAGGATATGTGGAAATTACTTACTAAAACATTTATTATTGAACTCTTCCCATTCTATATATTCAATTTCTTCTTGTTTCCCCATGTTTTTAATAAAATTCCCCCACTGCTCGACTTCACCTTCCAAATGATAAAAAGACAAAATTAAATTTTCATGTTCCAATCACTAAACTTATAAAATATCATTTTAGTTGTATTTATCCATTATTGATAAATTGGTGAACCATAATACCCACTAATATAAGGAGGAAATTTCCTCATGAAGGACTCAACAAAAAGTTGTTCTTTCCTCTACTCATTTGGAATTCTAGCATGATTCATAGCTTGTATGAGTTCCATGATAAGGCTTCCCATTCCATATCCCACAACATTTAGTTTTTTAAGAGGACAATCATTTCATTTACCATTACATTAAACATTAACATGGTTCGTTCAAGTTCCAGATATTTACTAATATAAAAAAAACATAGAGTAAGAAACATTTATCATAGTGAGGAACTACATAATCATGAAATGTTACTTATATGATGTCTAAATCATGCCACCCACTATAATCTATGAGACCATAGGTTTATACAGTGTTATTTATAGACAAAATATATTTAAATTCATTATGATGATTCATGGTGATTCTATGAATTCCCAAACAATATCCCATGGGAGTTTCAAACAAATTTTTTAGAATGGAATGTTGTCATGTACCAGGTTACACTTGAGTCAGGGCCGATGCACCTATATGGATTTATTACTACAAGGTACATCTTTTTTAGTGCTACATCCATTTTTTGGTATCAAGATAGGTTTTTATTTTTTCAAAACCACTCATCTATCATTTACCAAAATTCTAATACATTTTCTTAATCCATATACTTATCCATATACATATCCTTAAAGATCTCACTAATAGTTTCTCATCCTAGATATTGATGTAACATCCTAGGTAAATAATGAATATGAAATTTTCATATATTAATTAATTAAATATTAATATTACTTTAAATGAGATTCTTTGTTCGATGGTGTACCTAATACGCAAAAACGAGTTTCTTTGAAATATTACATTGCACACTAATAATATAATAATATTACTTTAAATGGTAGTAAACGCCTAGCCATTGTAACAGATGGAATGAAAAAAACTAACTAAAAAATGATTATATATTTTTTTTAAATATTTTTACATTTATCCAATAAATTTTAGATGCTTAAAATGTGAATAAATCCAATTTTAAGCATAAATATTCTAATAATATTTAAAAGGTTTATTAACCACCATTTGATGGAGAACCCTTTTTAAATCCACTTTTTGAAAATTTTATATGTTATATATGAAAAAATAACATTCTTTTCTAGAATTGGGACATCAAAATATACTTTGTGAAAATTTTTGTTATTTTTTCGATAGAGTTCATTTATTAAAAATTGTAAAAAAATGTTGTATTTAAACTCAAAATCTCTTTTTAATCTAAATTATTTATATAGCTATATTATCTTTTTAATTGGTCTTAAAGTTTAATTAGATTATATTCTTACAACTTAACCCAATGGTGGTCATTGTAATTAATTTCACTTTGAAATTGGACATAAACAAGTGTCAATCATTCGATAGATATTGTTTCTTAAAAACACGCTATTTTTCTTGACAGCGGCAATTAATTATACAACTAATTAATGAAAATTATATGTTTTGAATTTGTTAAAATGAACATCATTTTTGAATTTATAATATCAAATTTACTTTGGATTTTTGGTATTTTTCTAACAAATGTTTATTTTTAATGAATAGTGAAAAATACTACATTTTACCTCAAAACTGACTTTTCATATAATTTAATTATATAGTTAGATTTTCCTTTAACTTGGTTATAAAGTGTAATTTAATTATTTTTTTATCACTTAATACAATTTTGTTCATTGTAAGTAATTTCACTATACAATTGGATGTAAAAACAAGTCAATATTTTGATAAATTTTACTTCTTAAAAACCCATCTGTGGTTATGACAACGAGAATTAATTTTTAACTTAATTACTGTAATTTCTGTGTTTGTAGTTTGGAAAAATGGATTCCATATTTGGAATCAAAATATCCAAATTATGTAATTAAAACTCTTTTGTATTTGGTAATTATGAATAGTAACAACGACAATTAACTTTAATTATCAAGATTAATTAGTAATCGGGTAGTTAAGGGTAATAAAATAATATCATAATAATATAAAATGACCCCAAAATGTTTCTAAATCCTCTTTGTTTGTGTCATGTTTGACCATGGTATTCTTTGTGCCAACTTAGGGACCTCATGGAATCACTTTTGTGTGATAGTGACATTTTATCATATTATTTTATAAAGGAAAATATAACAAAACTATGAAACACCTCAGTAAAAAAATTTAATTATTTTTACATAAATTATTTCTAAGACTATAAATTATCATTGGGAATAAAAAAATATTTCCAAAATCATGGAATTTTTTTTATAATTTTTATACATTAAAAAAATAATTTTATTTAAGACACTATTATGATGCAGCGATTACCTCATTAATGAACGTTTTAAATAAAATGAAAATATAATGAAAAATATAAGACATAAATTTATAAAAAAACCTATTGTATGGGTTTATTTCGAACCCTTATCACCTTAGCCTCGATATATTTCATTGTGGGACCTTTAAAATCCAAAAACCATTTTATAATAAAGTAACATTTCAAGACCATCCAATAGTGACCTTCCACTCTCTTATAAAAGGTCCCCACCAATACCCCCTTACCCACACCTCTCAAGACCTTGGATCGTCCAACCTCTACCCATATTATCTCTCCACATCCCACTCTTACTCCTAGAAGCCTCACTTTGGGTAGAAGTCTTTCCAAGGAAGCCTTTGGCTCAAATAAAAAATAGTTACCCGATTTAGTGGTAATGTCTTCTCTTGAGTTTCCTTCTTTTATTTTCTTTCTCCACTCACCACTATCATCTTATTATTTAATACCATAATAAAACCAGTATCCTAAATATACTAGGACATTTCTATGATAAGTATTCTAACTACACATACACTCACCTCCGTCTAATGGTTAAAGAACATACTGTTCTTATAGGTGGCGAATTACTGCCTCGCGAAACGATGATTGTTCAATCTTCTTTTAACACCATTCATGGTGTCCATTATGATAGAAATATATTTATATATGATATATATTTTATTTATGTCCCCTATATGATTCTGTATTTTATATTTGAATCATAACTTTATGCTTTGCAAGTTGTGCAAATGTGATAATTTCATATGAGGAAGTGCGGACAACCGCCCCCTCGAGTGATGTGACTCTTTCATGCCAAACCTTGAATTAATAAATAATGTAATTAATTAACTTATGTTAAATATATAACTTATATATTACACTGTAATTATAATATATCTTTATCTAATTTAGTTTTAATGTCCATTAATATGACAAAAAAATGAATGTAGCGTTCATGTGTACGTACGGCCTACCATCTCCATGAACGGTACATTCCTTTTTTTTCTCCCAACATTATGGAATATTATTAAATACATATATGCTGGATATATATGATATTTAAATCATGAACACCATTACAGATATTACGTACTTATAACTACATGGACAATTTACTTCAAACAAGTTCATTTTTGTCTCATGTACCAAACATCGACAAAACGTATTTTATGAACTCACAAAATTAAAAAATTATTATAACATGATAATATGTGATATGAATTGAATAATAATATTTAAAGGAATTACTTAAGAAACTATAAATTTACCAAGGTTTATTATTCAGGAAAAATAAATAAATGAACAAGACAAGTCGGACATGAGGTAAGGGGATTTCTTATCTCACTTTTAATTCCGTGAGATTTATATTGTACGCCAATTATTTATTGAATGTGGTGTATTTTGTACTGAAAATTGATAAATGTTATCATGATTCTATTTATATTTGTTGTATTCTGTGATTCAATTGGTTCTTATTATCTTTTTGTTAAATGACTTGACTGATTACAACAAGGTAAAGGGTTTTTATCTCACTTTTTATTCCAGTGAGATTCATGCTATATTTTCCACTCTATCCTTTGAGTGGTGTATATAATTCCCATTATTCTACTCTTTGTGTAATATAATTTTGATTATTGTTATTTACATCAATGTTGTATAGTCCTTCTTTCATGGGATGTACGTTTCAAATTTCACCCAAATCGGTAAGGGAACCTTTCACCCTCCTCTTTTTAAAAGACTTCTTTTTGTTAAGTAATTTAATATACATATTATTTTGTTGGGATATGTTATTATATAACATTACTACTTTAAATTATATGTCCAAGTGATGAGATACACTTTTTATCTCTCATCAACACATTTTCTAAATTTTAAAGTGACACTGGTTTGCTGTTGAATTTCTGTAAGGTAACGTCTTAACCCAATTTCAATTCTTTTGGTTAAACATCTACTTCCTGATTATGTCATACTATGAATATTTGTGGGTGAAATCTGACGGTTTTACACTTAATATCCACTTATATTGGGTGTATTTATATTTGTCACACATAATTATGTAATTGATTTACCCTTAATCTAAGGACATCGTCTTTGTACGGGACTTCGTCTTAATATACTTTCATTGAGGCATAATTTGATTTATATATGACCTCCTTTTATTAGTTGTATAATAAAACCTTTCGACATTTAATTTATTAAAAAGGAATATTTTTACATGAGGTGTTTTACTAAATGACAAAAGGAATGTTTTTTGTCTTACGTATGCGGTGACAACGACTTCTCCGCCACCGTGACCATTATTTTAGTTTCATCTTCCTCTACAAGACATAACTTTATTTAGATGAAAACTAAATACCATGTTTTACTTTTCTTATATTTTGGTATTGAAAATTGTTCTGAATTTTTTTTGATTATATCAATGTGTTGTATGTATATCTTTTGATTGAAATGTGGAAATGGTATGTTTCCTTCATGTATGTTTTATGTTATACGATTATGTTATAGTTCTTGGGGATTGTTTATGAAGTTAGGTGGTTCCATAATACAATAAGGGAGGGTAAGCCTGAGATATCTCTCCAATGAATTGGGTAATGCGAAGGAGTTAAACGCAAAGGTTTCTCCGAAGAGATTTAGGGAATATACTGAGATGGGTATTCCAAACGTAACCCTAAGGGTAACTCCCTACGTAAGAATTTTATGAATGCCTCAAGTGACCTTTATGTCTTATTATTTCTATGAGTTATTCATAAATCATATATTTTCATGAGGTATGATAAAGATTCTATGTTTTATGAGTAAAGTATGATTTCATTGATTCTTATGTATACATGGACTAGTGTTTTCTTTCCATATTTTTATATCCCTTAATGAGCTTTGTGTTCCCATCCCATGTTTTTTAATGTTTTAAACATGAATTAATGTAGAATAGGGTCAAGGATGGGATCAAGGAAATTTCATTCTATCTAAAACATGGAACTAGACATGACACATTTGTTCAGGTGTTTTTCTTTTGTGAAGAAAATGGAAACTTAGTAGATGTGTCTACTTTGTAATCATTGAGATGTAATATTTATGTCCTAATTCTATAAAAATCTAAACCTAAAAAGATCATCAATGTGAATTATTCATTTATTTCATGATTATGTAATGTTTAAAGGTCGGGTCCTTATAGTTTCTATCAAATGGAGGTTTATATAACATTAGAGGATAGTGTATTCTTTAAGCTTAAGTGACATTACCATAGTGGTTAGGATTTTAGAAAGGGTCATAGTTATTTTTATAAAATGAATGAGTTTAAGATAACATGAATAAGTATATCTTAGTATTTACCATCCTCATAAGATATTATATGACGGTTTTACTAATATTCTCGCACTGACCTTTTGGTTTTAGTAAATGGATGGATCTAGCAGTCACCAAAGTAATAGTGGATGTGAAGGAAACTGTGATAGTTTTCTGAACGAGCAACTAAATGATATTGGAGCTACAATGAGAACTCTTGGGGTTATTCTCAACCATCTATCTGGATTCATGATTGAACACGTGAACCTTAGTGATCTTTATAAGTCATCATATATGTGAGAAACAAATCCCTACAGAAGTTCCGGTAATAGTCAGAAAGGTAAGAATGTTCAAAAATCTATGTGTCAAAGATATGGAAAGAAACACATAGGAAAATGTTTCAAAGGGGAAGAAATATGCTATATATGTGGAAATAAAATTCATAAATCAAGAACCTTCCATGGAAAAAGGAAGCATCCAGTTTACTCAAGGAATGAAAAAGAATGTCTTTCTAAATGATCAATTGAATATTTTAAATGTGGTGTTCTTGGTTATTATTCAAACACATGTACTACAAATAATATTCAGGAATGGGATCACCTGGATCGTAAAAATATTTGTTTACCAATACCTAATGCCATTCCGATTAAGGATGAAGAAACTGACAATGACCAATGAAAGGTATGGATTATTTCTTAACATATGTTTTCCTATTATTGAAATCTTATGAAATGATTCATGATATTGTTTGTAGGAAAAAAGTATTTTAGAATAAGTCAGAAAGGAATGGTTAATGGATAATGAAGAATGTTGAATTAGTAAGAAGTCGACATATAAGGGATTCAATAGTTATGGTGGATTTTAGGATGGTGAAATTCATTAAAGTATTAAGTCTCTTTTGATGATGAGATTACATTAGAAGACGTGTTATAGTAACTGTAACCCTGATGTTTTATATATGAAAATTTTATTCAAGGAATAATTATCTTTTCTTTTGTGTATTTAGTTATAAAGAACCATTTGGGTTTAAATGATCCTTGAATTTGAGGCGATTACCGGTTAATACATTTTGGGATGCAAAATGAAAGTTATTAGATAACCTTTGTGGTTAAAATATGTTATGGTTATTTTTGATGAATATATCTATTTTTGGTAATGTTATAAAATTATGTAGTTTTTGAAAAGGGAAAACATGCATACCATGTGAAAACCCGTCGCGTCAAACGAAGCTGTGGGAATCAAACCCCCAACCAAAGTGCGACTGGTATTTATCGCCTACCACTGGACTACATGAAGTCCCTGGTTAGTTTGACTAATTATTTTTAGTTTGATGATCTTATGAATAAGGAATAATTTTATATTGGGTTATCTATGGAAATGATTAACCTATCATGGAGGATATGTGCTTAGGTTAATTAATTTTCAGTATGAGACTTTAAGAGTAACTGATGTTATTTGGAGATAAATGTTAAGATTTTACTTGGGAAACTAGTAAATTAAATCCTTCAGAGATTTGGGTTTCAATCTTATTTTGGATTACTTTAAATAATTTTATGGATAGCTATTTATTTAATGGTCTTTGATGAACTTTGGGTTTTGTTGGATGAATTTTGGAGGTTAAGAGTAGTTTTTAATTTTGTAAAAGATTACCCACTTTGGGGATTATCTGATCATGAACTAACAATTTTGGTTTTGGTTAATGTCTAAAGACATGGGAAATACATGGTTCATCTTTTTTGGATTAGGTGATTCTCAAGAAGTTGATTATAACGCTCTTAATGTGAACAAGTCATCCTAAATACTCATCGTTTGGAGAAAATAAGAGTTTGTGTTAGAAATCTAGTAAAAGATGAAGGTCTATAAGACATGTAAGTATGTTTTCCTTATGATTTAGTAAAGCTCATAAATAAATTCCTCAATTAAAAGTAACTTAAGATAAAATCATTGTCTGTTAACTTTTCTTACTATGTAATCAAATACCGTTTACCCCATGATAAGTTTGTGATTTTCTGGTGGTTAACTTTCTCCAAGACATATTTTCTATCAATATCCATCAAAACGTGATGGTTTGTTTTCTGATCCATATCCATATTTTCATGGAATCCTAGTATCTGTTGTCTCGGGTGACCATTGTACTTCTCTTTCTTTATTTTAAAGTGATAGTTTTATTGACTCCTTTTCTGATGTGGGGCTTTCAATAAAGTTTCTGAGCCCAATTTTATAATTACGAGGACACAATTCCCAAAAGGGGAGAAGGATGTAACATCCTATGTAAATAAATAAAATGAAATTTTCATATATTCGTGAAGTAAATATTAATATTACTTTAAAGGATATTCTATGTTCGATGGAATACCCAATACGCAACAACGAGTTTCACTGAAATCTTACGTTACATAGTAATAATATAATAATATTATTTTAAAAGGTAGTTAACGCCTAGCTGTTGTAATGGAGAGAATTAATAGAACTAACTAAAAAATGATTATATATGTTTGTTAAATATTTTTACATTTATCCAACAAATGTTATAGGAAAAAAATGCGAATGAATCCAATTTTAAGCATAAATATTATAATATTCTTTAAAAGGTCGATTAACCACCTTTTGATGGAAACCCTTTTTAAATACCCTTTTTGACAATTTTATATGTTATATTTGACAAAATAAAATTCTTCTTTATAATTGGGACATCAACATTTACTTTGTGTAAACTTTTGTTATTTCTCCAATAAAATTCATTTTTTATGAATGGTGAAAATTTCTTTATTTTAATTCAAACCCTCTGTTTAATCTAATTTATTTATATGGTTAGATTATATTTTTAATTGGTTTTAAAGTTTAATTATAATATTTTTTTTACAATTTAATCTAATTGTGGTCATTGGAATTAATTTCACTTTGAAATCGGACATAAACAAGTGTCAATCTTTCGATAGATATTGTTTCTTAAAAACACGCTATTTTTCTTGACTGTGGGAATTAATAAAAAATTAATTAATTCACCTTATATTTTTTGAATTTGGTAAATTTGAATTCATTTTTGAATTTTTAATATCAAATTTACTTTGGATAAATTGTTTGGTATTTTTCTGACAAATGTTCATTTTTAATGAATAGTGAAAAATACTGCATTTTACTTCCAAACTGCTTCTTCATCTAATTTAATTATATAGTTAGATTGTCCTTTTAATTGTTTTTAAAGTTTAATTGAATTATATTTTTATCACTTAATACAATTTGGTTCATTTTTAGTAATTTCACTTTTCAATTTTATGTAAAAAAGTCCATCTTTTGATAAATATTACTTCTTAAAAACCCGTCTTTGGTTGTGAGAATAGGAATTATTTTTAAGTTAATTACTGCAATTTCTATGTTTGAAATTTGGTAAAATTGATTCCATATTTTTAATCATAAAGTCAAAATTATGTAATTAAGACTCTTTTGATTTTGGACATTATGAATAGTAATGACAAAAATTATCTTTAATTATCATGATTAATTAGTAATCGGGTAGTTAAGGGTAATAAAATAATATCATAATAATATAAAATGACCCAGAAATGTGTCAAAATTATCATGGTTGGGTCATGGACGACTGTGGGATTCCTTGTGCCAACATAGGGACCCCATTGAATCACCTTTGTGTGATAGTGACCATTTATCATATTATTTTTTAAAGAAAGGAAAATATAACAAAACTATGTAATACCTAAGTAAAACAATTTTAATTTTGTTTACATAAATTATATCTTAGAATATAAATTTTAATGGAAAGTATAAAAAGATTTCATACATCATTGTATTTTTTTTATAATTTTGAGACATTAAAAAAATTAATTTATTTAAGACACCATGATGATGCAGTGATTACCTCATTATTGAGCGATTTAAATAAAATAAAAAGATAACTCTCCGGAGTGTTCTGGTTTCTTCCCGGTTGCGCATCGTCATCCTACTGTGAGTCTCCCAGGGGTCACCTCTTGCAGCGGGTGTGTACCTGAGGTTTTTGTTTTGGCCTTCTTTGGAGGTAGGTGTGGCGGAAATGGATGTTTCCGGGTTGGATTCCAATTCTCTGCTAAAAGTTCATTGTGTTTTGCTGGATTTTTTCCATTTCTCTAATGGAATTTCATTGTGTTAATGGATGATTTTGGCTTTGTTGTCCACAGACCATGGCAGAGTACAATATTTGGAGTCGACGACAACGGATGGCTCCGCCGGCATCCTCCTGTGAAAGGTGGCGAGTGGATGGATGGTCGGCGGTTCAACAGTCACTGGTGATGCTCACCGAAGGGTTTGTGTGATGTTGGTTGGTCTGGCCGGTCCGGCGAGTCTCTTTGGTGGTGTGGTTGGTGGGGAGGTGAATTGGTTCGAGGTGGCGTGTGGCTCGAGGAGTGATGATGGGTGACGTAGGTTGATGGGTGCGCGGCTCGAGGTGGGGCTCGTGGTGATGGGCGCGGCTCGGTGGAACTTGTTTTGTTTGAATTTTGAATCTTGAATTTCGATGATTTCTGTATGAGGATAGGTTGTTTTGTACGGTTTCCAGGTTTCCTTATACCGGTTTGGGGTACCGGTTCCCTTAATCCGGCTTCAGAAAATGTAAAAAAAGATCTTCGGTGAAAAGATAAGGTAAAATCTATGATGTAAATTGTCAAAAACCAATTGGATGGGTGGATTTATAACCCTTATCACCTTATTCTCTAAATATATCATTGTGTGGCCTTTGAAATCTGAAAACCATTTTATAATCATATAACATTTCATGACTTCCTAAAAGTGACCCTCCTCCCTCTTATAAAAGGCACCCACCTCTACAACCTTACCCACACTTATCAAGCCCTTGAATCATCCAACCTATGCTCATATTATCTCTCCACATCCCTCTATTACTTTTATAAGCCTCACATTGCACATAATTCCTTCCAAGTAAGCCTTTGGCTCAAATAAAAAAGAGTTACCTGATTTAGAGGTAATGTCTTCTCTCGAGTTTCATTCATTTATTTTCCTTCTTCACTCACCACTATCTTCTTATTATTTGATCCCATAACAACACCAGTGTGTTCAATATACTAGGATGTTGTTATGATAATGATATTACCTACACATACACACACCTCCTTCTAATAGTTAAAGAACATACTCCTTATGTGGGTGGTGTATTACTGCCTCACAAAATGATGATTGTTCAATCTTCTTTTTACACCTTTCATGGTGGAAATTATGATGGAAATATAATCATATATCATATTTATAATATTTATTTCCCATATTTTCACTTGTATTTTATATTTAAGACATACCTTTATGCTTTGCATGTTGCGCAAATGTGATAATTTCATATGAGGAGGTGTGGAAAACTGCCCCCTCGAGTGATGTGACTCATTCATGCCAAACATGGAATTTATAAAAACTTTAATTAATGAACATATGTTACCTATATAACATATATATTATACTAGAATTATAATAAATCTATGTCTAATTTAGTTCTAATGTCCATTAATATGACAAAAAAATGAAAGTAACGGTCATGCGTATGCACGGCCTATAGTCTCCATGAACGGTAGATTTATTTTATTTTCTCCAAACATTATGGAATATTATTAAATACCTATATACTAGATATATATGATATTTAAATCCTGAACACCATTCCAGAAATGATTTACTTATAACTACATGGACAATTCTCTTCAAACAAGTTCATTTTTACTCATGTACCGAACATCGACAAAACGAATGATATGAACTCACATAATTAACTAATTATTATAACATGATAATATGTGATATGAATTGAATAATAAACTTTTTAGGAATTATTTAATAAATTTTAAATTGACCAAGGTTTATTATTCAGGAATATAAAGAAACGAACAAGACAAGTCGGACTTGAGGTAAGGGGATTTCTTATCTCACTTTTATTTCCATGATATTTCTATTGTTCGCCAATTATTTATTGCATGTGGTGTATTGTGTACTGAAATTTGATATATATTATCGTGATTCAATTTATATTCATGGTATTCTTTGATTCATTTGGTTCTTATTATCTTTTTCTCATTCGACTTGATTGATTACAACAAGGTAAGGGGTTTTTATCTCAACTTTTATTCTTGTGAGATTCATGATATATTTTCCACTATCTCCTTTGAGTGGTGTATGTACTGCCAATTATTCTAATATTTGTGTAATATACTTTATTTTATTGGTATTTACATCAATGTTGTATAGTCCTTCTTTCAGGGGGAGTATGTTTCGAAAGTTACCCAAATCTGTAAGGGAACCTTTCACCCTCCTCTTTTTAAAAGACATCTTTTTGTTAGGTCTTTTAATTTACATATTCTTATGTTGGGATATTTTCTTATATATCCATATTGCTATAAATTTTATGTCCAAGTGATGATATACCCTTTGTATCTCTCATCAACTCATTTTCTAAATTTTAAAGTGATGCTGTTAGGCAGTCGAATTTATATAAGGGAACTTCTTAACCTAATTTCAATTCTTTGGGTTAAACCTATACTTCTTGATTGTTTCATACTATGAATATATGTGGATGACCTATGATTTTTTTTTCACTTAATATCCACTTATATTTGGTGTATTTATATTTTTCACACATAATTATTTAATTGATTTATCCTTAATCTAAGGATACCGTAATTGTACGGGACTTCGTCTTAATCTCCTTCCGTTGAGGCATACTTCGATTCATATAAGAACTTCTTTTATTAGTTGTATAATAAAACTTTTTGACTTCTAGTTTCATTCAAAACGAATATTTTTACAGAAGGTGTTTTATTAAATGATAAATGGAATGTTTTTTGTCTTATGTATGTGGCAACAATGACTTCTCCACCGTCATGACCATTATTTGAGTTTCGTCTTCCTCTACAAGCCATAATTTTTTTAAATGAAAAATAAATACCATGTTTTACTTTTATTTTATTTTGGTATTGAAAATGGTTTTGATAATGTTTTTATTATATCAATGTGTTATATTTATATCTTTTGATTGAAATGTGGAAATGTTATGTTTCCTTTATGCATTTTTATATGATATGATTAGGTTATGGTTCTTGGGCATTGATTATGAAGTTGGGTGGTTCAGTGATAAACTAAGGGTGGGGGAGCCTGAGATAGCTCTCCAATGCATTGGGTAACCCGAAGTAGTTAAACTCTAAGTTTTCTTCAAAGAGAATTATGTAATATACTGTGATGGGTATTCCAAACGTAACCATGAGGGTTACTCCCTACGTAAGAATGTTATGAATGCCTCAAGTTACCTTTATGTCTTATGATTTCTATGAGTTATTCATAAATCTTATGATTTCATGAAGTATGTTAATGTCCTTATGTTTTATGAGTAAAGTACGATATCATTGATTCTTATGTATACATGGACTAATGTTTTCTTTTTGTATTTTTATATCCCTTACTGTGCTTTTTATGCCCATCCCATATTTTTGAAATGTTTTCCACATGAATTAAAGTGGGATAGGGTCAAGGATGTGATCATGGAAATGTCATGTTTTCTAAAACACGGATCTAGACATGACTCTTTTGTTTAAGAGTTTTTATTTTGTGAAAAAATGGAAACCGAGTAGATATGTCTACTTTGTATTCATTGAGAGGTAATAGTTATATCCTAATTCTCTAAAACTCTAAACCTGAAAAGATCCTCAATGTGAATTATTCGTTTAATTCATGATTATGTAATATTTTACTTCTGGGTCCTTATATCCAATGGTTGGCTATATATTTTCTCTGATACCAACTATAACAACTAACACTTATAGTACATTGACATTAGATCATTTGTATAGAGAATTTAATTCAATACATGAACAAATTCCCAACGACCATATTTGTTTACTTCTTTTTGAAACATGCAAGAAATTTGTCAAATTTGATGAAAAATAGTCAATATCTCCTGTAAATATTTTCCTCTTTAGTATTCCTTCTAAAAATATTTCTTTATATCTTTGGAAATAGAAACATAAAAAGGGGTGAAGCCTAGTAAGGTTGATTAAGAAAAATATGTATGAATAAGAATGAGAATAAGGTTACGAGATCATGATCATGAAAATAGAAGATGATACCCTACATATCTAATATCATGATCTTGAATCTAGGAATAAAGATTCATAGTTCCTAAAACATGAATCAGAAGTAAACAAATAACATAATCCATGAAATAATAATATAGGAAGAATATATAGAAATGTTTTAGATACATAAAAATACAATAAATTTATCCATATTATTCAAGGCATTGAATCCAATGCCTACTTAGTAGTACAGGTTTACACCCCATACCCTGATGGTGGTCATTGTTCGATCCCATAACCATCTTGGTAGTAATGGTTCACTCCCCCAACCATATGGGTAGTCATTGTTCACTCCCATAACCATCTTAATAGTCAAGGATATCCCCCAAGGCTATCTTAATGGACAAGGTCCTTTATTTCTTTTTCATTAGATATAAGTCTTTACCCAATGCATTTGTGGGGGATATATTTCCCACCCATCTCATAATGAATTCATACATATGTTTTCTACATGAAAATAAATCATTTATCATATCAGAACCCATGGAATTTAATTAGTTTTATAAATTTTATTCAATCATATCATAACCCATGGAAAAGATATTGGATTCATTAATACCATTCCATCATAAACATAAACCAACCATAGAATGAATATAGATATTATCCTTGAAAAATACCCCCATTGAATAATAAGTATCATAAAATATGTTTATTTAAATAGAATATAATATTTAGATATCCATTCAAAATAATTCATGATGAAAATATCATTTCAACATTAAAAACATGTTATTTTCTTAAAATGACATGAAATTTTAGGAGAAATAATTTTAATTGAAAATTGACTATAATATTCTACAGTAACATTCATGGAATTAATTAATAATGAAATATTAAAAATAAATTCATGGTGTATAAGTTCAAAAATATTCTTTCAATATATTTTTTGTCGATAATGTCCCAAACAGCCTTGTTTATAAAAATACAAATATATTTGTTTAAAACCATTTTGTAAAAGTGAAACATAGGTAGAAAATACATTAAATTTTCATATGAGAAGATTAAAAATATTTTTTAAAACTTTTTTATAAAATATTAACATCAACGAAAAATATTCCCAAATGGTGACTTAAAATGAAACAATCCTGAATATTGATGTGAGTGTGAAATAAACACAAATCACTTTATAATCAGCACAATCATATGCCCCATGACAGAAAAAACGTAATATTTATATTAAAACACTATAATATTATAGATATGACTCATAAAATGTATTCAGGGGTTGTAAATAAAGCACTTAGAAGAAACAAGTAGGGTATAAGGAATATGTCTCACCAGAATACAAATGAGAAAAAAATCCTTTTACGATCAGTCTTGACATCATTCTCACATGTTAACCACTCCTATATAATATATATAATTTTATTATACATATAAAAAAGTATAATAGTCATATATATATATATATATCATATATTATATATTTATTATTTATTATTACCTATTTATTAATAAGTCCTTGTTAATGTTATACTTTGGGTAATATCCTCTTTTGTTTTGTTCTTATTTGGACTTGTTATCGTTGGTATTGATAGATATATAATGATTTCATCATCTTCTAAATGATAATAATTATATAAATATCATATATATATATATATTATAATTCTTCATGGTGAATCATATGTTTTATAGATATAAAATAAAATACATTGTTCATGGAGACAGTATGTCGTGCATAAGCATGAACGCTATTTTCATTTTCTTATCGGGGTCAAATAATGTAACATATGTGATGTGTTATCATTAAAGAATAGTCTTTATTTTATATATAAAATATATATTCATAAAATTCATCCTTATTACCATATATATGTAAAAATATAAGTGAATAATGAGTCACATCGCTTCGTTGAGAATATGCATAAATGACGTTATAATTTTCCAAAAATATTAGATAAATGGTAAAAAGGTATAAATGATATTATAATTTTATATACATGATCATATCATAAATATAATTTATTAATATTATACCTATAATATTTTATGAATCATAAAATATGGTGATGGAAAATTAATGTATCGTTATGTGGAGGCAGTAAGCCATACATACGCATGAGTGATACATTCATTTTTTATGGGATAGGGGATATATAAGGGTGTTTTTATAATCATAATAAAATTTAAGAATATTTAGGATGATTAATTAATTATTTAAATATATACATTATATAATTATAGGGGGTACAAAATAGTAGAAAAATTGAATAATCGGTTAGAGCGATTACCTCTTCTTCATAATGACTCCATTATATCTCCTCTAAGACTATAGAGTTGGTAATTTGGGAAGGAAATAACTTATATTATTTTTATAAGAATGTTTATAGGGTAAAATGGTGTTTTTGGGTCGAGATATATGGCTCATTGTGGTGTTAATAAGCGAGGGGGGAGGTTCCCAATGATAATTGAGGTGTCGGGAACTTTTGGTTTTAAAAAAAATATTAATTTGTTATAAATTCAATATCAATCCAAATACCTATAAAAGGGAATTGATTTGAGTATAAGATGATATAATGTGGTAATATGATCAAAAAATAAATTCTATATAGGGTATGATGTATTTATAATGATTATTGTTTTTATCAACCCTTAATAAACATATTTTAATTTTAGTTATGCTGACAACATATTCAATGTTAAGATAATGTAATTTTAAAATTTAAAGTATCAATTAGGTCATAAATGATAAATTTATGATTTTGTGTACTGTATATAATCCCATAATCCTTATTTAATATATTTTTTACTTTTATGTAATTTAATAAAATATTACTTTCAGAAAATATAATTAGTGTCAATTTGATATTATTTATTATTTATATTTTTAAAAATATCACAACAACATTATATCATTGAAAAAAATATATTAAATAATACATAACATATACAATTCTTCTATAATTTTCTATGCTATTATATATATATATATATATAATTATATTTATTTTAATATTTTTAATATCACTTATTTGGTGTTTCTATTAATTAAATAATTACTCCATCATTATTGTATAAACCTTTAAGCTATTTATTTATTTCATAATAACTAAAAATTTGTTACCATGATAATCAAAATATTTTTATATTTCAAATCACTATTTATAGTCAAATTTATCTTCTATATAACCATAAATTAAAAATGATATACTTATCACAAATAAGGGTATGAAATAATTACATTTCTTTAAATAAAATATAATATATGGCTTAGTCTTTTAAAAGTGGCATGCGAAGGTTATGAGTTTTTCCCAATGATGAATTCGGAAAAAAATCACTCATAAAATTAAATTTTGACAAGTGTTAGTGTAATTTTCTATTATTAAGGACATTATTATTTTACCCTTAATTACCCAATTTACCATTATCTATTTCAATAAAAAATAAATAAAGTTTCTATTCTTAATGACCTGAAATAAAATAAAACTATTTACATATTGTGGAAACAATTATTAAAAACAAGGAATCCATTTTTTCAAATTCAAAACACATATTTTTCACTAATTATTTCTAAAATAATCATCAGGATGGGGTGTGAAAACCAGACATTAAAGTTAAAAGATACAAAATATTGAAACATTTTTTATCTAAATTCAATGTAAAATTGATTCCAATTACCTAAAATAGATTATATAATACAAATTTGACCTAATTAAACATTAAAACGAATACAAAACATAATTTATCACTATAAATTATTTCTATGAAAAATGTTTTTTTTAATTAAAATTTTTTATTTTTTAATATTTTTCAAATAATGAAACTTATAAAAAATTACAGAAATTTGACCAAGGTAAATTTTTATATTATGGATTAATATAATAATTTTATTTATGGAATATAATATATAAAAGTGTTAATAACATGATTTTAAATGGTATCTCCATTAAAATGCAACATAATCACCCTTTTGAAAAATATAGTTTTTTATGCCTGAAATTGGTTTGGTTCTTATCATATTCCTATAAAATCTATTGAATAAATATAAATACAATATTTTATTTAATTTATAAAATATATATTTCATTAATATGATTCATTAATATGATCCATTAATATGATTCATTAATTGTATTTTATTTAATTTATTAATACAAAACAGCTTTGGGAACAAAAAAACAATAAAAAAACAATTCCTTATATTCAATTGGCATATATTCTCATTTATAATTAATTAGTAAACAATAAATTGCACTTATAGAAACTATATATTCATAAATTATTTAATAATATTAATAATTTCTATATTAGTTACTAGTTTATATCATATTATATTAAATAATAACATTTTAATAATATAATGTGGTTCTATAAGACATGGTCTTGTGTGTAATGCAAGTTATCGAAAAAAACATGACATTGTGTGTTACACAAGCCAAGAATTGTGTTGTGTATACAAGAGTTAATCCATGTTGTATGTGTAGAAAATATATAGACTGGGCGTTGTATATAACATAGTTTATAAGTATTATTTTTTATATAACAAAGCCAATATTTAATATTATGTGAAATGAAAAATATTTAAATGAGTAAATTAATTCAAAAAAATTAAAAAATATATAGAGGTGTTACATTACCGATTGATGTGATTCTAGGATATTAGATACTATATTATAGAACTATTTAATAAAGAATGTTGGGTTTCTATTTTTTATCTACATTATTTTCCCCACTACTTGAGAAATATGGATTTGATTGGTTGTATGGTTCTTCTTTGTAGTATCTCAGAGTGATTTTCCTTGAGTACCTAGATTTTGGAATGATTCTAATAATTAATTAAAATGATTAAAATACAACTTTTCTTGATATTACAATGAAAATACAAAAAATATGTTACTCTTGAGAAACTGTAGACTTGGTTTGTATTATAACTAGAGGGAATGTACTATACTCTAATTATTAATGTAATTTATTATGGAATAATATTAATGGTTAAATAATGGATAATGAATGAATGAAATAATTAAACTGATAAAAAGGATATAAGTTATTGTTTTATCTTTTTAAAATGATTACGTTCTTATAAGATATTGAGTCATAGGATTGGAAGCTAGGAGTCCAAGCAATGTTAGTTGCAGTTGTGTCAAATACTAGTTTATGCCCATAGTGTGGTTTTTATCTATATTATATCAAGATTAATTTGTGGTTTTATATGATACCCCACCCATTATGATTATGGTGAATAATACATTGTGGATGCTATGAGGGAGTTTTCCCCAACATGTTTGTGGGAGGATTGATGCATGACTATGCCCTATAGCCCTATTATCTTCTCTTTATAGTTACTTATGTTGGTATGAATTATGGTTAGTTTCTATATATATGTTTTTTGAGGGTTGTGATGGATTTTTGTTATTTGACACACATATATCTCCATATATTGTATACAGAGTATTTTTTTAGGTATGATGTGTATAGGCGGTGATGGCTTGTGGAACCTTACTCAGTGTATGGGCTGGGATAGCTTGGGGTATAATACAAAATATGTGATACATGTCATACAAGCTATGGTGGTTCCTGGAAAATAATTGGCTAGTATATATAGATATGTGATATGAGATGGTTTGATGATGTGCTGATGTGATGTGAGCAGTGCATGTTGTTATTACATTTTTAGATTTCTTTGTGTTGGCCTTCCTTAGAGATAGATGGATAACGGCATGTGACATTATGCTTGAGTAGAAAACTAGTGGGGAATTATGAGTGGGGAACCATTTATATTTCATTATTATAATATATCCTCACTTTTATGTGATACATGGTGAGAGTTTTTCATGCTGGGGCATGGGAAATAGTATAACTATTTAGATGATGAGTTAGTTTTAATATTTTTTACTATTCTAAAGAATGGTTTATTTATCTTTTATGAGAGGCATCGAGGATGATCCAAAAATGTATAATATTATTCTCACCCAATGTATATATAAAATGGTTTATAGGATAGCCGAATAGGGTTGGATATTGGGTTGAACATTATTTTAATTTGTTTTTATAGGATCTTTTCAGGCTTCATGTTAACTCTCATATTTTTATTTTTTGTACTTGTGGTTTACTTTTACTTGTTATATTGTTGTCTCAAATTAGAATTTTTCACATGGTTTTTCATTATATATATATGCATGACACATTTTTTATTCGTGTATTTGTCTTATATCACTCTTACCCATATTCTACTAGAGGGTAATGCCTCACATTTGTATTCTTATTATACATGTGGTTCTAGTCACCATAATGATTCCTACTGAAGGAGGGACTTAGGGAGACACCATATCCTTTCCCTCATTGTCAGCCTAGGTGGGGTACACTTTGGAGATATGGGTGTGTGATTGGTGAGCATGCATCCCTCGATCAATATCAACCCAATAGCATTTAAGAATTTTTATATAATTCTTCTCTAGATAACATAAATCACTATGTCATCCAAAATTCCATAAAATGACACATCGCCCTCTTTTTGATGCTATAATTTTAAATAGTAAACATTATTCATTTTTTAATTCTCTATGTAATCATGTGTAATATCAATATCCATTAACCACATATGAATCGTATGATTTAGCTAATTTTATTGCAGATTACACTATCTATATAATCATCTATTCAATTTATTTCTATATTGGGATACCTAAATAAATTAAATTACAAATATATATTATATAAAATATCCAATTTAATTTATATGTTCAACCATATGGTATTTTACACATCGTTCATATAAACTAGTAGGAAAAATATGCTTTGAATGATCCCAAAAAGTAGTGGGGTAATTTGTGTGAATTTATTTAGACATGATAATTATTTAATATATAAATCTATTAATATATTTTTACATTTAGTAATTATTTAGAAATATATAATTAAATGGATTACATATTTCAAAAATCATTTCATTTCATCAGAATTGACCAGAACATTTGTATAAGCTCCATGTGATTCTTTATCTGAAAGCTATTGTTCATGATGACCACCAAAACCAAGATTAAGTTAATATAATAATTAAAATTAGTGTTATGAATATTCATTTTAATTTTACAAATTATTAAACATTTGATTAATTTTTCATGTATATTTAGATTCAAACAAATAAGATAATAAATTACAAATTTTATACTATTACTGCACTTTAACAACTGAACTTTCAACTTATTCCATTGAATATATCATTTTTTACAAATTTTACCTAAATATATTCAATTTTTATATGAATAAAAATTAAAATGTACCTCCACATTTTTATTCTTATATACATGTAAATATTAAATGATCAAATGAGTCAAAAATGACTCACAAGAGTATTTTTTTCAAATTTAGATATAATTTAAACAACATCATTTAGAAGCATACTCACTACATCGTAGTCTATTGTTTTGATTAAAATGTATTAGAAGAAATATGATATTTTAGATACAATATCCAATATTGATGAATTCAACATCTCTATAAGGATAATAAGTAATAATTTGTTAATGATGACATGAATTTCATAACATTTTAACCTAGTAATATGTCCATTTCTGATACAATGATACAAATTAGAACTATATAAATATAGTGACCTGAAATCATTAATACATTAACAAAATAAAAACATAATTTCATTTGAATGTGAAAATGTTTATTTTGGATTATTTATTTTTTTGATCTTCTGTTTTCGAGTATCTTATGTTTAAGATGCCATAAAAATTGGGGACATATCAAGCTATGGCTCCATAGTTTCTTTGGTATTGTTGGTATTCTCCAACACGGTATGAAATATATTATTATAATAATTATTATCAATAATAATTAGATTAAACATGTGATGAACTAAGAAACCATGACAATATAGTAGTTCCAGAAAAAACGTTGCTTTATCAAATTATGTTCTCTCCCAAAAATAAATTTTTTTTATTAGTTTATAGTTGGTATAAAATTAATATAAAGTAATTTAGAGATAATATTGTTTACCTGAATACCAAAGATCACTTTTTTAGGTTCTTCTAATTCAATTATACATTTTGTAAAATAATTTATATTCCATAAAAATTGGTGTTTTTGGAGAAAATAAATGAATATGGTTGAAAAAATAAGGGAAACTTTCTTTGACATGTATAAATGATTTACGAATAACAATCTAGTATATAATAGATATTAGACCATGTGTACTCTATCAAAAAAACATATCACTTGTTCTAGATTAAATAATTTTCTACATTAATCCATCTTTGAGTATAAAATTCTAATATGCTACTACATCATTTGTAGTTAACATATTATTTAAAAATAGAATTACTAATCAATCATGGAATACTAATCAGAATTGATAGTGTTTTTATAATGTCTAGGAATTAGTAATTACAAATGTATATAGGGTTCAACCATCAACATAAAATGAGTTAATTTGTACAATGTTATGAAAATAGACCAACAAGAAAATTGACTATCATAACCACCAAATAAACATAAAAAATCAGTAAAATTACCCAAAAATATTTTACAAGGTTCTAATGTAATATACATATGCGCTGGATCGATGTGTTTTTAAGAATCATCTACCAAATAATGATTTGTGATTTTAGAAATAAAAAATTGGATCCATGTTTGTTAATCAATGAAACAATGTGGCGATACATTAATAAACTCTTTAATGTATATATTATTAGAATTTATGCTCATTATTTAGTGGGAATACATATGGGTTTTTTATTGTACAACTTTAGAGCTCTGTTGACCACATGTTTGGAAATAAAGTAATGGATAATAATCACCATAATATAAAATACAATCATTTGAACCATAATGGATCATTTGATAACTATGAACCAAATTACGAACCAATATTTTATTTCATATAAATTTATGAGAAATATATTCTCTTTAGGGTGAAATGATTTAAATAATGAAATAACTTATCAATGAAACCATTTGAAATAGGAATATACGATTTAATTGCCACAAATTTTGTAATGTCTAACAATTTTCTTATCTTGCATCTGGGATATTTCATATCCAAAAAAAATTCAACAAATTATAAATTCTATATGTTTCTAATTAGACATTCAAATTTTATTTCTGAATATCTATTTTTTAAAAACACAAAAATCATGGGATAAATTTTAAATGATGATGGTTTAATAAACAAAAAAATTATTGTTTCTTCTATATTTTGGTCACTATATTGATACCAAAATACATATTATTCTTAAGAAAAGACAAAAAATATGAGCCCTCACCACTATTAAACATTTTATATCATCTTATATCAATCTTATTTCAAGGGAAAATAATTGTTGTACTGATTGTTTTTGAATTTGTTGATTCAAAGCATATAAATTCATTAACACCCTAAATACAAACAAGATTTATATAAAAAAAATTTGTATTTTTTCAATTATTGGCCCAATCATGATCTCATAGTAAAAAATGAAATCTATTTCCTCTATTTAGGGTTTTTAAAATCACAATAATGGGTTTATTATATAAAATTTTGAATTTTTTTTAAGAAAATTATATATCTCAATAGAAAGTTGTGTATAATATTACAATATAATTAATAAAATATTATATTCAGAATATTATTCTAAATTTTGAAATTATAAAATATTATTTTTAGGATGGAAGGATTTTTTTTCGTCATACAAGATAGGGTGGCTAACATCATGCATGAATGGCCTCATATGTAGCATGTTGACACAACATGTGTAAACAACATATAAGCATTCTAATTTATATTAAATTATAAAAAAATTCAATCCTTTTTACAAATTTTTATTAATATATAATAATTGATATTAATTTCAACTAATTTAAACTGTGTTATACTAATTTATAATAAATTATATTAAAAAATACTAAATTATTTCAAGTTTTAGTAATTTTTATTAATACATAAAAAAATTGGGATGAATTTATTCAAATTTATAGTAATTTCAAATTATTTATACAAAAATATACTATTTTATAGTAAATTATATATCTTTTTAGTAAATAATTTATATTTATAGTACATTATTTCAATCTATACTACTTTATTTTATAACATAATAATTTTTATAATTTCATAAAAATTTTAAAGAATATATAAATTTATTAATAATTTATAAAAATTTATACAAATTTAAATAAATATATATTGATTTTAAGAAACATATGATATATTAGTCTAATTTAGACTAATTTGTGTTGATTGATACTATTTTCCCATTAATTGTTACTAATTTATAATTACCATGATCCATCAACACAAGGATACCGCTCCTAGGAAAATAATGAGGGAAGAGGGATAATGACGCTCGAATCCCTCCTGTAATTGGCCATGGGTTAGCTACTAGAATTTTTGGTACATAATACACTCATATGGGTTTCATTACCCTCTTTGAAGAATGTTAGGAATGAGATAATAGATTGAAACACCAATAAAATCCTACTCAAGATAAATAAAATATCCCAGAATATGCATGCAATGTCATACAGTTAGAGCAACTAAAAAACAACAAGTACCAAAAGAAATCCTCGAAATCAACGTCGAAGAGAAAATAGATCCAAAAAGGCTCCATGAACTTGTATTTTCCTTCCTAAAAACTAATGGTCTCTAGTGTTATGTAATTTTTTTATTAATTTTTAGGGTGATAGTAATAGGTATACATAGTAGAATCCTCCGCAGAGTTACTCATGAAAAATATAAATAAAGAATACTAAATCCCATGAATAGTAAAGTGAAGCTAACTCATCCCCGAAACTTGTATTCTATGTTCCCTACATCACCATGTATATCTCACCAAGTATTTTATTCATTTAATAATATAATATTCATTATAATATAAAATAAATGTACATCATGACTACATCCCCACTAGTTTGCTGATCTTCCCCAATATTACATGCCCTAATCCTCCTTACTGAAAAAATGATTCTTCCTGAAAATATCTAGGCAATTATAACATATCATGAAACATATACATCATATGATCTTATCATTAAAAATCCCATCAAGAGATTGTAATCAAGTAGTTTTATGGAATACTTCACATTTGGTGTAACAGTAATTACACCTCAAACCATTAAAACCCATACACAAATAGACATATATAATCATTAAGATACTATATCTTGAAATAAATGTGGTAGAAATAGCGAAATATAATCATAAAACTCTACAAACAGAGATATATATATATATATATATATTTACATATATATATATATGTATATATATATATAAGGAAGATACCAACCTTGAATACCAACAAATAATACTATTATGAGAAGAGACCATGGGATGAGAGGGAATTCATTCATCATTTCCTTTATAAAGTTGATGTTGTGGTAAAACCCTCACATAATCCACTATATTTTTGTCTCCTAAGAACATGGGTAGGGTAATGTATGAAAATAACATAACATAATGAAATATATATAGCTTACAACAACACTATTGGAAAATAGCATACCTAAACCTCAAGAGAAGATATCACCTCTCAGACACCGAACTGCTAATGTTATTGACAATATATGATTTTTTTTTTACATTTAAAAAAATTCCAAAAAATGCTTAGGGAAGAAATATTGTTAAAAATGCACCTCAAAGGCGGTATCCCGGATACCGCCTTTGCATTTCGGGGGCAAGGCGGCATCCACAATGCCGCCTTTGCGTTGCGGGTGAAAGCCGGCATCCACGATGTCGCCTTTCTCCTAAAAAAATCTTTTTTTTTTGAATTTTTCTTTTATTTTTCTTTTGTTTTTTTTGTTTTGTTTATATATATATACATATATATAAAAACAAAACAAAAAATTTCAGAAGAATTTCTCTCCTATTAAAGATCCAGCAGTACAGCCATTACAGCAATCTGGATTCTGACAGAAGCTCTCACCCAGGCCTCCCTTTTATAAGAGATCTTACCCTAGAAATCATTCTGCATTTTTGATGTGGGATTCTGGTTCTCCGTTTCCTACACAGAACATTCTGCATTTCCGATGTGGGATTCTGTTTCAAGTACGTGACATTGAAAGACTATAAAATATAAAATATAAGGCCAATATAAATGAAACGTAAAATATGGATTAAACATAAAAAAATAGTTGAAAACAAAAAGAATTTCCTCAAAAATGTTGATGAAAAATAATCTATAACCTTTCAAAACCGCTTACTTGAAACTTAAAAATGTTTCAAGTATTTGATTTTGAAAGATAATAAAATATAAATTATAAGACCAATATAAATGAAACTTAATACATGAATTAAACATAAAACAAATATTTGAAAATAAAAATAATTTCGTAAAAAATATTGATGAATATAATTTATAAGCTTTCAGAACGACCAACATGAAACTTAAAAATGTTTCAAGCACATGACTTTGAAAGCTTATAAAATATAAGCTATAAGACTGATATAAATGAAACCTAAAACACTAATTAAACATATAACAAATAGTCAAAAATAAAAAGAATTTCATAAAAAATTTTCTTGAAAAATAATTTACAAGCATTCAAAACAACCTACTTGAAACTTAAAATGATTAAAATATGCAGTTTTGAAAGACTAAAATATAAACTATAAGACCGATATAATTTAAAGTTAAAAATGGATTAATCATATGATAATTTATGTAATTATTAAATTAATATTATTAATAATTAATTATATAATAATTAATTAGTAAATTAGAAATTATTAATAATTAATTATATAACAATTAACTAATTAATTAGTAATATAATTATTCAGTATATAATAGTTAATTAGTAAATTAGTAATATAATTATAAATTATATTTATCCATTATGATTAATAATTATTAATTTTTCAAAATTATTATATAATAAATAATTAGTTAATTGGTTATATAATTTTTATTTATATAATAGTTAATTAGTTAATTAGTAATATAATTATTAATTAAAATTATTCATTTAAATTATTAATTATAATTAATAACTATAATTACTATTTATAATTATTCATTATAATTTCTAATTATATTTATTAATTATTAATAATTAAATATTAATTTGTTAATTGATAATATAATTATTAATTATAAAACTATTAATTGTATAATAATTAGTTAGTTAATTAGTAATTATTACTAGTAAAATATATAATAAATAATTAGTTAATTACTAATATAATTAGTAAATTAGTAAAATAATTATTAATTATTTAATAATTAATTAATTACTTATAAAATAATTATTAATTATTTAATAATTATTTAGTTACTTAGAAATATAATTATTAATTATATAATAATTAATTATTTGATTAGTAATTTAATTATTAAACATATAATTTGTAATTTGTTAATTAGTGTTTCGTAATCATTAATTATATAATAACTAATTAGTTAATTATAAATATAATTATTAATTATATAATAGTTAATTAGTTAATTTTTTGAGAAAGATAGAGTCGAGAACCATTTTATAATTAGTTAATTAGTAATATAATTATAAATTATAATTATTCATTATAATTATTAGTTAGTATTTATTAAAAATTATTATATAATAATTAATTAGTTAATTGGTAATTTAATTATTAATTATAAAATAGTTAATTAGTTAATTATTAATATAATTTTTCATTATAATTTTTCATTAGTAGTTATTAAAAATTATTATATAATAAATAATTAGTTAATTAGTAATATAATTATTCATTATAGTTATTCATTATAACTGTTAATTATTAATTATTACTTATTACTTATTATTTATATAATACTTAATTAGTAATATAGTGATTAATTATATAATTATTAACTCTATAATAAATAATTATTTAATTAGTAATATCATTATTAATTAGTTAATAATTAATTAGTTAATTATAAATATGATAATTAATTATAATAAGTAATTATAATTATTAACTAGTAATTATTAAAAAATAATTGTGTAAAAATTAATTAGTTAATTAGTAATATTATTATTAATTATATAATAATTAATTAGTACATTAGTAATATAATTATTAATTATATAATAGTTAATTAGTTAATTAGTAATATTATAATTAAATATAATTATTATAATTTTTAATTTTTAATTATTAATAATTAAATATGTCATAATAAATTAGTTAATTAGTAATATTATCAATAATTATATAATAATTAATTAGTAATATAATTATTACATATATAATAAATATTTAGTTAATTAGAAATATATTTAGTAATTCTAACTAATTAATTATTAATTATTAATTATTACTTATTTAATTAGTAATATAAATATTTATTATAATTATTCATTATAATTAGTAATTAGTAATTAATAATTATTAATAAGTAATTAGTAATTATAAATTAGTTAATTAGTAATATAAATATTAATTATAACTATTCATTAAATTATTAATTATTAATTATTACTCATTAATTATTACTCATATAATAATTAATTAGTTAATTATTAATATAACTATTAATTATTTAATAATTAATCAATTAATTAGTAATAATTTTATAATCATTCAAAGTCACGTACTTCAAACATTTTTAAGTTTCATGTAGGCGGTTTCGAAAGCTTATAAATTATTTTTCATTAATATTTTTTTGGAAATTGCTTTTGTTTTCAACTATTTCTTATATTTTTAACCAATGTTTAATGTTTCATTTATATTGGTCTTCTATGTTATATTTTATCGGCTTTCAAAGTCACGTGATTGAAACATTTTTAAGTTTCATGTTGGTCGTTTTGAAAGCTTATAAATTATATTTCATCAATATTTTTTACGAAATTCTTTTTTTTTCAAATATTTGTTTTATGTTTAATTCATGTATTATGTTTCATTTATATTGGTCTTATAATTTAAATTTTATTAGCTTTCAAAATATTGTACTTGAAACATTTTTAAGTTTCAAGTAGGCGGTTTTGAAAGGTTATAGATTATTTTTCATCTACATTTTTGAGGAAATTATTTTTGTTTTCAACTATTTTTATATATTTAATCCATGTTTTAAGTTTCATTTATATTGGCCTTATATTTTATATTTTATTGTCATTCAAAATCACGTACTTGAAACAGAATCCCACATCGGAAATGTAGAATGTTCTCTGTAGGAAATGGAGAACCAGAATCCCACATCAAAAATGCAGAATGATTTACAGGGTAAGCTCTCTTATAAAAGGGAGGCATGGATGAGAGCTTCTATTAGAATCCAGATTGCTGTAATGGCTGTAGCGCTGGATCTTTAATAGCATAAAATTGTGCTGAAATGTTTTGTTTTATTTATATATATATATATATAAACAAAAGAAAACAAAAAAATGGAAATAATAAATTTTAAAAAACAAGATTTTTTTAAGAGAAAGGCGGCACCGCGGATGTCGCCTTGCCCTTGAAATGCAAAGGCGGCATCAGAGATGCCGCCTTTGAGGTGGATTTTTTAAAATATTTCTGCCCAAAGCGTTTTCTGGAAAAAAAATTTAAACCTAAAAAAAAGAAACCGGCAATATATCATATAGGAATTGAAAAATCTCAGAACACTCTAAATTATATATTTCTCTTAAACATTAGATTTTAGAGTAAAATATTGAGTAAAATACATACAACTCTATATAATTAATTTGATCCCACCTTTCATTAAAAATAATAATCATTAAAATATCCATTAATTCTCCAACACCATGGATTAAATTATTTGACAATCACCATAATTCCATAATTACATGAACTCTAGGATTGATTATAAGTTTTCCTAAAAGATCCACCAACCATACACATCCAACTATGTATTGTAGTTGGTAGAGGAAATAAGAACAAATATACCCAATAATCCACCATTTAGATATTATTCATTAACAATAAGCATCCCAAAATTTATTAAAACATAAAAAAAACTCCCAACTTCAACCCACTCCATCAGTCCTGTTGTCATCCCTGACACCACTGTCCATAATCTTATCCACCACACCATTAAATTCCTTAATTATTGCCACAATAATAGTCATCCCTACCCATTTCATTTCAAAAAATTTGTCATCGAAGACTCACATAATGTCACATAGTAAGGCACACCATCTAGATCAATCACTAAGGTCATTAAAGAAAGAATAATTTGTTAATAGGGTAAAATGGACCTAAAAAAGGCATCAAGACTTCATAAAAATATGGGCCCACTCAAACCCAAAAAAATATAATTATCAAAAAACTCACTAATTAATATCTTTAATTAAATGATTCATTTATCAAAGGTTAAATGTTTATACAACCTAAGGCATCTGCTATAAACACCTAAGTTATTTAGACATTCTTCAAGCATAAATTTTTGTTTTATAAATTATAATATGAATGATAACTATTAAACATGAATCTTAATTATATAACTCATAATAATTTCCATCATTTTTTAATCTATCAATTTTAAAAGCTTAGAAAACATGTTTATACCATAGAATAATCATAAAAATATCCTCATTAAAAAATGATATGAAACGATTAACATGTCTTAAACATATGTGATCAAAACAATTAAAAATAAGTTATTTATTTAATTTGATTCAGTATTCATTATGTTTAATTCCACCATTACACAAGGATATAATTCATGATAATTGTATGATTAATCATTAAAAATATGAGAAGTAATGAATTCTTGATATCTATTTCGATGTTTTATATTCTCTATAAAATAATGGATGATCGACGATTAACCACCGTCAAAGGAAACACCACGAAGACAAAGGAAAACATTCCAGAACCTGAAATATTCATACCATCAATGAAATATCATTCTAACTAATCCCAAAATCCATAATGTTTTCCATAATTATTTCCCACACAAGAAAATAATGATGGTAGAAATAGTTGTGAAATGAATTTAATCAAGAGTGCTCAATTCACCATAATCTAAGTGGTTAAAATCCTCAATGGGGGAGATCAAGAGGGACCAAAGGGGTATAGAGTCAACCATGGTTTGGGTGAGAAGTAAAAGAACTATTATGAGGGATTTTGATCGCTCATTTTATATAGTTATCTTCAAGGGATTCTTTATTGAGTAAAGGTGACCCACTGAACCATGGTCTCTCACAGTAAAAGGAGATATGATTCTCCAATGGTAGTTCCCCCTATATTTCACTTTTGAAAAAATAGTTTTTCCATTATCTTATCATGTTTCATGCCATAATGGATCCTTAAACTTATTCAATAAAAATACTAAATGAAATAACATAGAACAATTGATTCTTTTCTCCTCCTCACACCCAGGACTTTGGCATAGTGAGTTTTAGCTTCCTATTTTACAGAGGAAGTCACCCAAGAAAACTTTCCCAAACCTACTCTATACATTAGGGATTTAGAAGATAATTTTTTCTCATGTAGTGACCACATAAAAACCATTCCCATCACCATGTCCTAATATTCCATTTCACTAGTCATGGTGCACCCTTCCCCACACACCTAAGCTCAAAAATAGCCAAAACTTCACCGTATCCTCTAGAACACCTCCAACACTTGAAAAAAATAAAGAGAGGAATTTATGAAGTATGATACCATATATTATATACCTCTCATACAATTATATGAATTTATATTTTATAACTAAAACTATATATAAGTGAAGGAATAATGGTCGATTGAATAACAATCCTGGGAGATTCCTTTCAATGAACTCCCAACCACAAAAACACACCCACCTCACATTAAGGAATAAAGAAAAAACTACAAAACACTATCCCAGGGGATATGTGACACCCCAAATTTCAAATATATGATTACCTTTTAATTTATATAAATTTTTTATAGCTTTATTTTCATACGACACTGAACTTAAATAAAACATTTCTGTATTTAGATAAAATATAAATATTTTTGTGCAACCATTAAAACACATAATTGAATTAGCAATAATGAATAAGAGTATCCACTTTATAAGAAATATATATATATATATATATATTATAATAATTTCAATCTTTAATATGAATTAAAATCATTTTGTTTACTTAAAATGAATTATAATATTTTTCATTATTTATAAAAATATTTGTAAATAATTATCATTTAAGTGACAAACATTTCTATTTAAAAAAACATAAGATTAATGAATTATTTTTTTTATTAAAAATTAGTAAATTTAAATATATATGTTAAATGATTTTAACATATAATGATATTAGTTAATATTTTAAAATGACATTTTTAAATAAAAAAATGTTTTCATTATATTTTAAAATATTATTCTAAAATTGATTTTATAAGTTTCATAGTATTAAATAAATAATAATGGGATTGATTTTTTAATTTATAATATCAAAATTTATGAAAATGTTTTTAGTTGGAAAATGTGGAATTTATGAAAATTTTATTTTGGGTGATTTCATCACTCAGTAACAATAACATATTATATATAAAAACATTTAAATAATAAAATATGGATTTTAGGAATAACATTATTCATTTTAAATTATTATTTGAACATATAAAATCTATGTTAAACATTTTCTTAACTATTTAAAATATTACTTAAATATAAAAACTTTTTTTTTACTTTCATTTAATCTAGTATATAAAATGTAAGGTTTGGTTTTAGTTTTCCAAAGAATACACAAACCATCTATTAAATTATTTTTAAAACTTTTTAGGATATTATAATAATTAACCAATAAAATTTTATCTAATATATAAATTTAAATCATAAAATCATTATTTTTCTAACAGCCATTTTTATCAGATTTGGTGTCATTATTTAAAAATTTTCATTTAAAAAAATTAAAAATTAAAATGGCTAAAATTATTTTATAATTTTAAATAATAACAATGAAATTAGTCTAAAGATTAAATCATAATATTTTATATAAAAAATAATTACTATATTATGAAATTAATTACTGAGGTGGTAGTAAAAGGAGTAAATTGAGTGTAACCTTATGTAAAATACCTGCTACTTTTTAAAATTTCCAAGAAATGAATGGTTGAAATTTTATTCAACCATTATATGGCCACCATACACTTGTTTCAACTTTTTCTCTATTTTTTGTTGAATTGGGCTATAGAATTATAGAAACATGTAACAGTGCTCCCCAAAACTACCTTTACCTTCATTTACAAATGGGTAAAATCATCACCAGTTAAAGACACACCTTACCAAATAAGTACTCCTTTTATCTCTTAAATATTAATCTCCTATAAAACTTATCCCAAAAAAATTCCCCTTGTTATTCATTGATATCCATTCACTTCAAATTCAAAGAGACTTTGACGGAAAACACAAGTCTATATCATGTGTATTATCAATTATATAGTTTTCTTATTAATCTTATTGTTTGAAATTTATTATAATAACAATAATATTGTTATATTTTGATAATTTATATACTTTAATGTTATTATAATAATTATATTTTCCATATTTATTAGTATCTACCATCCATCAAGAAAAGAAAAACATGATGTTTATGCGTTTAGTAGACTACCACTTATAGGATGTAACTTGTTTCGTTTTAATTTACCATATTACAAAGATGGATATAATGATGTTATTGAAAAATAAATATGATTATAATGATTTTATTAAGCCTATGTTATGAAAAATTATATAATATAATAATGAAATCATCAAAAATTACTATTGCTAACTTAATCATTTAAAATAAACTTATTAAGTGGATAGTATTTTATTCATATTGTGTAATGGTTTCATATTAGTTTAATAAATTTATAATGATTATAAATTATGATATATCACACTAAATGCCACTAAATTATATCATTATTTTTCTAGAAAAACATAAATATAACAAAACATCCAAATAATTATTTATTAAATCAGGGTATGTTCACATTTTGGTCTGTTTGACCAACTAATTGAAGAATACAATGAACTTATATCACTAATGACTACGAGAACATAATTTCTGGTATAATATAATATAAGTATAATAATATTGATTTAATTTATATTTTTGATATGTTATATCAATATTATGTTCATTAATTATGAAAACATCCTTCGATCGTAAAAAACTACTAAGACATGCTAATTATCAATTTCATCTTTATAGATAAAGACTAAAAAAATTAATGAATGGGGTATGAAACATAATAGATTATTATAAATCATCCCTAAATTTTTTTTATTGATCTGTTAATTATGAAATTTAAAATAACAATTAACATGTAAACTTCAGTTATGAAACTAATGCAAATGACCCGAACTATAAACTCTAAATGGCGATAATTGATAGAATTGATACATATAAAGATTATTTATGAAATTATAAGTGAAACTGAATATGATTATGGTTATACATTAATTAATTAATATAGATATATTTATTATATAATACGTTAATTTATTTTCATGTATTCCTGGTCAACGAGTAAGGTTTTCAGACACAATTCAATTTTATTAAGACATGTTTACATTATACACAATGATTTCTATTATATAGTGAAAATAACCCAACATTTTAATATTTAAAACATAATTCAATTATATTTAATAATACTAAACGTATCATTTAATTTTAATTTTCTAAATGGATTTTGATACCAATTTTTAAATGGTTGTAAGGATTTTCATCTAGAAGTCCACTCTTAGAAACATGTTAGTTTTTATGCACTAATTTTTTTTGAACCTTATATTCCACTTATTTTATATATAATTTCATGAATTAAATTTTAATTATGGTATTTTATTTTCAATTAAAATAAATGCCTTTCAATATTTTTTTTGTTACAGTGTCACCCTATATGTTGGGGGGTTTTGTCCAAATTATGGTTATTTGATACATAACTCATTTTGGGCACTATGTTTTACATGAAAAGTGTTTTCACTATGCCTGGATATATTAATATGATTCTTTTTTTATTTCATGGTAATTTATAGGAAAATAACTCTTCCTTATTCTTGTGGATAATTATTCAGTTTCTTACCCACTGGTAATAGTTTATGGTAACTCAAATCGCATTTATTAAGTTATATTCATTACCTTGATCATATTTCAAATAAATTGGATACATATTTACCATGAATTTTTATATAGTTCTCCCTCATTATATTCTAGGAATATTAATTCCTACCATATAAAAACTTTGATAAATATTTATCACTTTTCAGGATATATTCTTTCGAAAATATCCACATTATTTCTCAAAAAAAATTATGCCCATATAAATCTAGTATTGAATTTTTCATGTACTAATTATTATATAAGGTATGAACATCACATTTTACATAACTAAAATTAACTATTTTCTTCAAAAAGTATTTTTATCCTTTTTTTCTTTTTGAAATATACTAGTGTTATATTTTTTATTTCAGTATAGATTGTTATTTTCAGGTGGACTATTTATTATTCCATCTTTCACCTTCCTCCTCTGGGTGTTTTATGATCATGTAATTGATTTTATTAAAATTGGTTGAAGAATTTTTTAATATTTTATTATTTCAATATATATGATTATCTGTAAGGCTGATGGTTTACTTTTTTATTCATTTTCTCTTAGGGTGAATTCATTAGACATTAACATGTGACATGTGGGGCCTGAAATTATATTGCCCCTCTATAAATCAAAAATTAACATGAGAAAATATATATTGTTTTTTAGTGAATTCATCTTCCAATAATAGTTCAATATCTTGGAATAATTCCTTTATGGTAGGACGTATTGGTTGTGGTATCAATGATACATAACGCATCTCACCATAAGACATGGGCAGTTGGTTTTTGATGTACAACATTATGCATTCCATTAGTAATAGACCAATATTATTTATATCAGTGTTTATATTTAATTTCATTGATATACCATTCTTTTAATTTCATATTAAGTATGAATTCATATTGATTAACTATTTCTTCTAAAATGTTGAATCCATTTTCAATCCATAATTTCTTCAGTAATATGCTTCCCATATAGGGAATCTTAGCACATGCCTTCTTATGTTTCTTTTTCCATAGGTTATGGATAGATATATAAAATTTTATAGGTTTATAAGGATAATTGCTGTTAAATAATTGTTGGTCTATTGTGAGTTCTTTTCAAGAATAAAGTGGTCTCATATATAATGGGAAAATATTCAATTTGATATAAATAACATGGACTTTGTCAATTAAAGTTGTATCCTAATTCTCAAAATATCTAAACATGAAAGTATATTCAATAACAATTTTTAATTTTTTATATAAGGTTTCTTAAATCTTGCATTTTATTATAGGTATCAGTCTCATATGTAAAATATGTGTCTATGAGCACCATATTATGGAGTACAAGTTTGAGGCATAATTGTGTGTATCAAACGAATGTTTTAGATAACATTGTAGATTTATATGTTTGTCAAGAATAATAAAAGAGATTACAAGTTAATATTGATCAAAATTTTACAGTTATAGATAAACCATTAGAATAGTATATGAATTTCTTGTTAAGATATGAATACACATGTTATTTGGGTATTAGTGTTCGAAAAACCTATTAAAACCCCATGGTGGAAGTCTATGTAATGGATTATATCTTAATGTTTTCATAAACAATGGATTATTAGGTTTACATTATAAAATAAATCCATGTATATTTAATATAAATTGTATTTTTATATGGAACATCAATACCTATGGGTAATGAACACAAAAATTGTTGTTATAGCATTGACTAAATCATAACTCTAATTCACGATTAGAATCCAAAAGACTGCACAACATGATAGAAAATCCTTGGTGATATTATTTATTTAATAAAATTATCTTTATAAAAAAATATATATGATTTTATAATTATTTGTATAATTAGATTTCTTAACATAATATAATAATTACAATGTTTAAACATGTATTCAACAAAGAGTGTCATTGTTTAATTTGTAAGTATCTTATGTTATAAACAGTGGTTTCAAAATATAAAACATATTCAGATTGATTTTTTTATATTCATATTTTTTATATTATCATTACCATTTTTTGTTTTAATATTTTTTCAAAATGGATCATGTACGTGATATTGATAAATGAATGTAACAAGAAACCACTATGTCTTATAACCAAAACAATGAAGCATTATAAAATTGTTATGAATTTTAGAAGATTCCTAATATGATGGAAAATGTGTGTTTACTTGTCTTGTATAATTTTATTAGATTGATATAATATTATGTAAATTAACTAATTTTATTGAGTTTTATTTATCAATTATATAAAGGTAAACTCTAAAACTTATGAGGATTATGTGAAGAAGATATTTATTATTCTTCAATAGTTTAACTTTAGAGGTATTCTGAAATATTTAAAATGGTATCAATAACTATGAAATGTTATTTCATGTCAAGGTAGAATTTTTTGTAATAACTATTATAGAACATGTGAATGATCTAGGGAAAACTCTTAAGTTTAATATAAAAATGATTTTGAGATAATAATGGGTGGTTTGACATTGATAAATTAAGTCAGAATGTAATTGGAAACCATGGTGTTGATAATAGATTTATGATTTTTTTGGAGATTTTTATATAATTTTTGGGACAATTATATATAGTAACTAGTGTGTGAAAATATGAACTAATGGTTAATACCATACATGGGTTAAATATAGATTTATTTTTTGGGGAAAAATACCATCTCATTGTCATTTAATATCTTGGATATTCAAATAGGTTTCGGTAAATGTATGTTATTATTAATATAAACCTTATATATTTAAAATAATTCATATATTATTTTATGAATGATTTATTTCATTAATAATAAGTTATAATTTTAGAACATATATTTCAATTATTAGTGATTTAGAATATTTCAAAAAAGATCATGTCAATATGGGAATTCTATTATAAGTATTAGGATAATAATATTGAGAGAACCCAACTCAAAGTAACCTAGGTTGAAGCAAAGAATTATATGTGAGATTTATATAGGTTGAACTTGTTCTGATGTAAGCTTATTTGTAATACTTATTGTCGAAATTTATTGTGTTTTTATGTGATACATCTTTAGGTTAAGTTTCATGTTTTTATTTATGATAATTCATTTAAAATGATCTTCACACATGGTAACTCTTTTTTCCTCATTAATGGATGTAACTGGAAGGAACCTTATCTGTGATGTACAATCCAAAGATTACCGTGATGAGAAACTAATCTGAATGGGAACTAGAGTATGAAATTATTTTATTATGCCAAACAATCTACCAAAAAAATTATTATCAATGTTAACACAGTCGATGTCCCAAAAATAAATAATAATATAAATATGTATTTTCATAAAAGATAAATTGATGATAGTCACCATACACACACGTTTGAGGGAATGAGTGAATATATAAAATCTATCTCATTTATTGTAAGTCTGTAAGTAATTATATTACTCAATGATCCAGTATAATGATCAAAAAGGTATATAGTCACAAACCAATGAAAATATTACCAATAAATTAAATAGTTCATTTTCACTCAATATTTTCTATATTCCTCTCTCTTATAAGTCCTCCCGAACTATTGGATGTTGATTTCTAAAAATACTAACTTAGTTGATTATCATATAGATAATTTTCATGGTTTCACTGTAATCATTACTTATGGATGAAGGTCATCATCCCGTAGTAGAATTATTTGAGAAATTATTAATGGGTCAAATCCTATTATAAAGAGCCTTTTATAATTATTCACATAGATAAACCACTTTTTACATCCTTGAGAGACCCGTGATTATCTAGTAGTATATAGTTAATTATGAATTCCAATTGGTAATTACTCCAATATAGTTTCAAAAATTTGGAGGAAAAAATTTATTTAATGAGGGGACTGTAGCACCGCATAATTATACTATATTAATACATTTAATATGTCAATATTCATGACAGATTAATTTTCAAAAATATCAAATATAAACAAACTCATGATATATTTTTATAAACTAAAAATATTTAAGGTTTTAACACTAGAGCCCCAATATTATTAATTTGGAATTTCATTATAATAAAATAATAATATATTTCACATTATAATAATTGATTAGAGAAAATTGTAATTTTATAGGATGAATACCAATTTTCACTTGGTCAAAATAATCATAGAATAATGTTTTGAAATTTTTACTTACAAATAAGATTTTATGAATAAAGAAATTTATTATTTATATATTACTCATTTTATATATAATAATAAATTATAATATATTTTTGGAACAACATAATGGTTTTAAATTTAATAGAATCAAAGATAAGATTAGTTGGCGGTAAGAGGGTATTTTTTTAAAAAGGTTTTTTTAGAAATTAGTTTTTTCTAGAAAGGAATTATGTATATCAATTTTATTTAATTAAAACCATAAATAATGATGAAATATTTAAATTAAATTTATAGATTATAAATATTAATATATTAATTTAAACCCATTTAATATTGTTTACTTTTTAAATAGTTAATATAAGATCTTATACTTGAATATCCATTTCTGGAAAATATATTTTCAACATGGTCCTAGGTTTATTTTTACATTAAATTGTTTTGATTTTATAAATTTAATTTTAAAAAATTGATTTCATATTTGGAAAAATCATAATTAATATTATTTATTAAGTCCAACAAATCTTTTTTTACTAATGAATAGTAAAAATAATACAAAATTAGTTACCATTATTATGATTAAAATTGGGTTTTCTGTATAACACACACTTACCTTATAATTAATTATTCACACATAAAGAATGTTTATATGAAAATATAAATTATATTTTTATAATTTGTGGGTGAAAATTTCCCAATAATTCTCAATTTATTTTATTTTTACTAGATAAATTACCTTGGATCAAAAACAAATTACCATGGTGAAAACAAAATGGTAAAAGTGTGTAACCATAGAGGTAAAGAAAATAACAAGATTAAAACAATTTTTTATTAGTGCCGTTGGTCACAATAGACCTTATCATCCATAAAACACCTTATGTATCATTTTTTGAGGCACAATTTAAGATATTGACTTCCTATTGGGGAATAGTTTTGGGTATTCAAAAAGATGCCCCTCATTTTAATTTATTAAAAGGAACTCTATCCCCTCACTTATTCATAAATCTCAATACAATTAGCTCACAAAACTGTAACTAAATATCTCAAAAAATATTTATCCATATTTATGTGGTTTTGGAATTCCAAAAATACCAAACCCATTGTTCTTAAGAAAAGTTCCAAAGGACATTTCATTAAGAAAAGGTAATCGTCTTCACTAAGCTCTCCCTTTTTTACTTCTTCTTTTACTAACTTCAATTATATCATAAAATTTTTGATATTATAAAACCTATGTATCCCATATAATTTTTTGTTTTTATTAATATAGAATAATATTTACTCATCATCTGTATCACCAAATGGAAAACAAATTGATCGCTTGTGTATATGGTCGACTATTATCATGAGAACTGATGTATATTTCTCTATAACCAACTCTAGTGGATTGTCATAATACTATAAAAAATGAATATAAATGATAAATATGAAATTTTATTTAATATAAAATATTATTATATAAAAAATTTATATTCACTTTCAATAATTAAGGGGATGATATCATAACCCTTGTATATGTACGGCCTACCACCTCTATAATGTGATGCAATACATTTACTATGAAAAAAAAATTAAAGAATTGATTTAAAAATATATATAATTGTAAATTTTTATTTTATAAAAATAATATAATTATATATATTATGGATTTATATCCAATGTATAAGAACTGGAACTTTTATGGAAAAACATGCATCAGAAAACAAAAATGTATACATTAAAAAAATGGAAATAATGAAATATTATTGACGAAAAGGTGGTAAGATGTTATAAAAAGAACATATGTGAAATTATAATTATTTATATCAATATTTTATAAATTAATAATTTTTTTCAAACCATTATATAGAAGTTTAATTCATATTCCACTAAATAGTAGTTGGAGGTATAAGATTTCATTTCAATTTAGACTCTATTGAGAAATATTTGTTATTATAAATCTATTCACTATTATGTGCTGTATATCAAACCAATAAATTGTATTTAACAAGAATAATAATTTATTAATGATTATTAATGTTTCAAATAACTCCAATTATCTCATGGGGTAACTATGTTAATGTAACAAAGACAAAATATTTTACATTAGGATTTTAATTTTTGGGATTATTCTTATTTTCATTGAAGGAATATCATTATCTATCACTCTTGAACTCCATAAAATTTACTATCATTTGAATATTTAATTTGTTCCCATTTTTTATTAAATTATTTACACTTTTTCATAGTTTATTCAAGAAAATAAATTATTAAAAGGAAAACCAATATTAATTCTCTAATAATTGGATATATTTTTCTTCCTTGTCTATTATTTTAAAAATTGTTTCAAAAAAGTCATTTTATTTTCTCAAATGATTAAAAAGAAAATTTTAATTTATACATGAATATTAAATAATTATTTTATGGGATATCTATACTATTTTTCAAAATATATGTTTTCCAATTTCATTAAAAACGTCGAATGAATTTTTTTTGATGTAATTAGTTATAACATGCTTCCCCACTGTCGTAACCATTTAACAAAATCTATCTTTGTCTACAAATTTTCAATTATATTAAATATAGAACACATTTATGAAATCTTATGTTAATATTTCACATACATTACACTTTTTATTCCTATAAACGTGATTTTATTACAAAAAAGTATATTTCTGATAAACATATGGTCACTTCTAACCACATCACTAAATTTGTGATTATTAACTCTTTAGGGAGAAAATTAGTTTATAGTTATCATTTATCATTGGAAATTGAATTTATATTAAATAATGGTGTCCTTTGAAACATGGATATTATTATTTCCTGAACCATATGTCATTTTGATGTATGATGTTTTCTTCGAAGTGTATATAATTAATAAAGAAATTATAGAAAAATGTGTATTCATTACTCAATATAGATATATAATGAATAATAATATTCTAAATGGATTAAATTGATCAATAAATATATTTGGAGGTTTTAGGACATGTATTTATGTGTGGGGAGTAAAATTATATAGCCCTGAGATTCATCAACAGGTCACATGAGACAAATATGTTGGTCTAATTTAATTTTTTTTACCCATAGTTTTATACTTTGTTCTAAATAGTCCTTGAAGATTTAGATATCATGATTTTTTATATCATGATGCCTAATTATAATCATTTTATTTATTTAGAATTTGTTTTCATTATACATTATTATATTTTATTGATATTATCCATTAATGCATTTAGTGCTAATCTTATAGATTAAATGGATTATATTTTTAGTTTTTTATATTTATATAATTATTATTTATTATATGATAATGATATTCTTGTTATTCACTAAATGGAATCGGTAACACCTCAGGATTTCTTTGAATTATTTCTTTTCGAAATAATTAATTATTTTTTATATTTTGTATTTCATGGAAAACTGAAAATAGTTTATTTTATATTAAATAACTATGTTTTCCTTACACAATAAAAAAATTATCATTAAATTCATGTAACATAATTTTTAAAAATATATAAAAAAACACCGAGGTTAGCATACATTACAAAAAAGATTGATATTCTTCACTGGCTTGCGTAACACACAATACTGGGTTTTACTGAAAAAAAATAAAAATATTTTTAGACAGTAATAGAATTTAATTTTATAAAACTAAATTTATTTTTAAATTTATATCATTGAAATTTTCATCGGGTTAATTTTTTATATTTTTTTGCGAAATTCCATTTTTGGTTTAGTAGTAAAAATTATTTCTATGTAGTTAAAAATATTCTTTTCTATTAAATAATTATTAGTGTTAAATTACATTTAAAATTGGTTTTTAAAGTAAAAACAGATCAATTATGAATATATTAATTAATTTTAGGTAAGCAGAGTCATTATTTTTCTGAAATTAGATATAAAAACTTATTGAACTTTTAATGTTTATACATTAAGAACCTTCTTTCTCCGCATATATAAAGGATTAGCGTTAAACATAATATTTACACTAATGTTATTTGAATTTTTAAAATTAGAAATACATGGTTGTAATTAGTATGATATTTTTAGTTAAATAATATCAACTCAATTTCTGACGAAAAATATTAGTGAAAGGGATTAAAATTAATCACAGCAATTAAGGTAAGATTAAGAATAATTAAGTACAAAAACATAATATTAAGAACCAAAATGACATGTTAACTTTTCCAAAATATATTGTATATCACTATTTTGACCATATCCCTTCATTGTTCAAATTTTAGGGTTTATTGGTATGTTATTAGATTGAATTTCCTTGTATAGATGGTTATGTAATGAAGAAGACCCAAAAGAGAACTTTCTTCATCTTTTACATTTATAAAATATTGAGATATGTTCAAAATAATAATATTTTAGTTTATACATATAAATTTTCAATATAAATGGTTAATTATTATAAAATAATTTATCAATAAATTTTAGTGATTATTTAGTTACTTATAACTCTTTTAAAATGCCAACAAAGTAATTTTTTAGTTAATAATTAACTAAAATAATTAATAATATAAATGTTAAAAGTGAAGTGAATTGATTGAATTATTTTCATTAAATATTTTTGAGATTAATATATAATTTTACACATGTTTAATGTGAATTTAATTTAATTCCAAGAAAATTTTGATATTTTAAATTTAAAATTAAATAAATAATATCAAAATTGAGATTATTATAATTTTAAAATAAATCTTATTCTGTTAATTGATTTAAAATTAAAAAAAATACAATATTATCCCAAGTTATTATTAAAAGTTAAAAAAATTAAATTTGACCTATTAATGTAACAATTTGTCTATTTATAATTAACATATTGTCCCATATATTTTAAAAAACATTTTTAGCATGATCTGGGTTTAAGTAGAGTTTTTTCACATCACATGCGCTTGTTTTAAAAATAAATTTCTAAAAAACATGACATTATTATTTTGTAAATTTGGTGGAATATTTATAATTATGTGTCTCTGTATTTTATAATAAATCTATATTTATTTTAATCATAATGGATAAATTACTTAGGTTAGAAATATATATGATTTAATGGAAACCAAAAAAAATAAAATTGAGGAATCATAGAAAATAGGAAACCAAACTATTAAAATGAACCTATTTTTGTGTAGTGTAGACTTTTTATATAATAATTTAACATTAATAAATTATTTTCCCATTTTGTGGGAACATTAATAAATAATACATCCCATTATTGAATACCATTTCGTATTTACATGAGTGTCACTCTCCCTCCTCTATAAAAAGAAAAGAACTTTACTTCTAATTCACACCTATCAATAAACTTTTCTCACACAAACTATGCTCAAATATCCTCCCAAAATCATTACCTTACTCTTAAAATATTCACATTATGTTGAATTCAATCCAATTATGCCTTTTGTAACAAACCAAAAGGAGTTACACTATTAAGAGTTAATGTCTTCTTTCAAGGTCGTTTCTTTTATTTTTTTTCTCCACCCTCTCCACTCTCTGTATCCCATGATTGTATAACAACACCAGTATATTAAATATAATTGGATTTTTATGATAATGTTTCTACATATACTTAAAAATACGTTCATTTAATGTGTATTGAACATACTACTTATGTATACAGTGAACTACCAGTTCACCAAACTATGGTTTTCCATATTTCCTTACTACCCCCCATATTGGATATTATAATTGATTTTTTTTTGTATTTTATATATTATATTTATTATGCCTTTACACTTATTTTATATTTTAACCATGTGTATCTTTATACTTTCTATTTGGTGTAAATGCGATAATTTTGTTTGACGTAGTTTTGACTAACTCCCCCTCAAAGCTATGTGATTCGTTCACACACTACATGGAATTTATTAAATATGGGCATAGTGAATTTATAAGAGATATATGATTTAATAATTCTAGTTTAATAATGATATATATATACACATATGTCATTTACCTTCATTGTTTCAATATGATAATAAAAATGGATATATCATTTATGCGTATATACGACTTACTGTCTCCATGAAAGGTGTATTCCAATACATAATTATATAATATATAGTTTATTATAATACATATATAATGAATATAAATGATATTTATATCATTATTTAAATTCATTAAATCATGATATATTTATAAGGGCCGAATATATAATAAATTAAGACACATGCGAAAAACCAAGCAAATATTACACAAAGTGAAACCTTAACATAAGATGGTTAACAAGAGGGTAATATAAGGTCATAATAAAACCATGTATGATATTATATATAAAAATATGGTTCTATAGAATATTTATAATAAATTATTAAATATTATATTTTTTTCGAATGAGTATGATGCGAGTTAGGACACAAAGTAAGGGGATTTAATCTCACTTTTTATTTCTATAAGGTATGTGTCATGTTCATCAATCATTCCTTTTGTGTGGTTTATATAATTCTAATAAATGTAATATATGATTATTAATATTATTAAATTTATGTTAAATTACATAACCATTCTATTAACTTCTTTCCATGGGGTTTATGTTTCAATGGATACTAAATCAGTAAGATAGTTTTTTATCAATTTACCTTCTTTGAGGCACATGCCATATTATTCACCTATATTTTTCCTGGAGATGTATATATTGCCTTTAAAATTCTATATCTGGAATCTAATTCCTTTAAATATATTTTAATATTAGGTTAATTTCATTTTCATAAATGAGTAATATGGTTCAATTTACCAAGTGTTAAGAGTATTGAAATAATCTCAATGCTTTTTGAGATTTTTTATGAGTATGCTTCATATAATGAAATATTATGATCCATATATCAGAAAAACTCATGAATTTTTTCTCCTATTATAATTAATCATATATCCATATATTTGTACCAATTTTTACACTATTTTGTACACAATGTAGTAAAGATAGTGTTTTTATGAAAGCCTGACTTTACTCTCTCTTTGGTTGGTAAACTGTGTTCCATCAATACCCTGTTTTATAAAAAGGGTTTCTAATAATATTATACTAATCTCATATGATAATTAACATAAGTTTTTACATATATTTATTTTTCAATTTATTTCAAAGGAATCTTCTAATCCTTTTCTAAATGATTCGTTTTTTCTATCCAATTGACCCTGTAAAAGGAATGTCCTTTTTACCTAATACGACATGTATAGATTCATCCATCATTAAGACTTTAAAGCACTATTTTCAGATTTAAAGGTTAATTTTTATGAAAATGAATTTCAAATAGTATTTAAAATAAATGGTTTTCTAAATGTTTCGAATTGTGTTTTATAAATTTCTAATGAATTTTTTATTCAAATTGTATTCAATCATCTATTATATGTCTTTAAGGAAAATAGTTTTCAAAATGATTTCAAGCCCCATTTATAAGCTTGAAAATAATTTTAAATGAAATGGTTTTCAAAATGTTTTCAAGATCCTTTTATAATTATTCAATGAAAATGTTTTTGAATAAATTTTCATGCTCATTTTATAAATTTTTATGAAAAACGGTATTCAAAACATTTTCAAGATTCATTTATAATATTTCCATGAAAATGGATTTCAAAATGTTTTCAAGATCCCATTATAATTTTTCAGGTAAAATTGATTTCAAAAGATTTTCAATATCCTTTTATATGTTTTCAATGAAAATGGTTGTGAAATAGTTTTCAATCCCCTTTAAATATATTCGAGGAAAATGATTTTTAATATTTTATCTGAATTATTTTATAAATTTTCATGGTTAATGGTTTTCAAAATGTTTTCAACCCATATTTCTACATTTTAAATTCTTTTTTAAAAGGAAAAGGTTTTCAAAAGATTTTATATTTTAAAGAGAATTTTTCAAATTAGAAAGGATATTTTCCTCAAAAATGTTTTCAAAATATCCATCAAAGTTATTTTTAATCTAATATAACATCTATTGATGTTACTAATTACCTTATAGGAAATGGTCAAAAGGTTCCATTAATATTATTTTATAAATGGTTTATATTTTATGGAATGATTCTTATGACACACATTTCCCTTTAATGAGTTATATTCCTTTGACACCCTCTTATTATCATAGGATATGATTAGTATGAAATGATTACTAAACATGAATCTTTTTTCACAAGTTATGATATGATTACATGTCTATGATACCCATCTCATTTCATGGGTTATGATATTATTTCCTATGATTTTTTGGATCATGTATTTATGATTTCATTATGTTATGGGTGGGAAGTATATCTCTCTCCAATGATTTGGGTAAAGAATTTTATCACCTAAGACAAACTAATATGGTTTTAGGAATGATCATTTACTACAAAGATGGCCATCGTAGTGAAATATGACTATAAAGATAGTATGGGGAGTGAAATCATGCTACTAAGATGTCTATGTGAGTGAACTATCAATACCAAGATGGTATGGGAAGTGAACCCATACTAATAATATGGTCTTTTCGATAATTCCATGGATAATATAGAAATCATATTATATTATTATTTTTCTTCCATAATTCCATGTTTTATTCCTATTTTATGCTTTCTTGGATTATGATATTTATTTCTATATGATTAATGTCTAACGAGATGCCAATTGTTATTCCATGACCCCTATTTATAACCTTTGATATGCATGGTATGATCTTATATTTTCATTATCATGTTCTCATACCGCTATTTTAATTTTTATAATTACATGTATCCCTTATTTCCCTTTGCTGAGCATCGAAACTCACCCCTTTTTTCATTTTCATCCCCATATTATGATGATATGTAATATGATTTATGTTTTTAAGAAGGGTTCTAGTCATGAGAAACCTAGTGGGTGGAAATATAGTTAATTTATGCAGCAATGATTATTTTTACATGTTTCCAGAGGCATTAGACTAATAATGTTTTATAGAGTTTGATTTTATAATGTATTAATTATTTTTCAAAAGTGATGTAATGTTATTATAAGTAAATATTGGGTATCTATAGTTGGTATCAGAGAAAATTTGTAGTTATCCTTCAGTAACTAGGATGAGAAAACATTAGTGGGATCTCTTGGTACATTTCTACATATATGTCTCGGGATGTCTCTAAGGGTGAGTCTAATGATGCATCAATGTTTAGGAACTTTCCCATGAATTTTGGGAAAGAAGAAAGTGAGCTTGTTCCTATCAATACATCCAATTCTAAAGACTATATAAATTGAAAAATACATGTAAAAGGTATGCGATATTCTTCGAGTATTGTTTATATTAGAATCATGAATAGATTAACACTGAGGAACCTTAATACATGATTCATATTTAATATTCTAGTATTAAGTTATTAAGGAATATGTTGATAAAGCTTGAGTAATGGATTAAGAATAATGTTGGTTGAATGAAGTATTTTTATTTTGTAAATTAGATATTATGTTATATGAATCATAAAATATATAATTATTTTCATTATAAGTTTTATATAAGGATTAAAATGTACATATTAAATGGAGATTAAGACATAGAAAATTATTTCAGGGAAAGGTGGTATTTTGATATAGTGATGGTAACCCTTAATTAGAATATAACATTGTGATAATGATGTTTGTATTAAGATATATTGTATATGAATAAGTAAATTAGACAGTACAGATTTCCCTAAAACTGATTATTAAAAAAGTGTTCTATATAATCAAGTATTATGTTTACATATTCATAGATTTAAAGAATATATCTATTAATATATAGAATGTTGAATCATGCACACTTTCTATAATTATTTATGGTAATTCAGGTTATTACCATGTTTCAAGAGAATATATGATAAGGGTATTCACATGTTTGTAATGAGACAATCAAGAGCTAGTTTGTGATATATGGGAGATAAATGTTAATATTATTTAAAGAATTTATTTCAAATGTTTTTTATTTCAATCTTTCATAAGGGTTATAAGGTTAACCATTCATGAAAATTTAAAGTTAAACATTGGAGGATGTATTTATGCACTGATTTTTTATTCAAAACCTTGGTTAACATGCTATTTAGTGATTTACCTTATTTTAATTTTTCCATATTATTTATTTTTGAAATTATATTAGCGTGGTTTTAGAGAAGCACATCATGTATTTATGGTGACATCCAATCAAGTCCATCAAGGATACTGGTCTTGGACCCATGAATGAAGGATGATAAGGGTTTCAAGACTACCATGACCTACAAAATGTCTAGGTTAATTGTAATTATTTTTGTTGAATAATTATTATTGATGAACTAATAGAGATACTTTTTATGGTTATAGATTAATATATTAACCTTGTTGATTTTCAAGAATAGTTAGAGAAAAATAGTTATACTTTTCATTCTTTTATGGGCCATAAGATTTTCTAAAAGTGTATTTTATCACATTAAGTATCAAAGTTAATTTCTTAACATCCATTTCATTATGTAATGGATGAATTAGAAATAGATAAATATACAAATAATGATTCAAAATAAATTATTGAAATATATCATGTAATTATATTTCTTTATATTTTGGTTGATAAAATAATTTCTCAAAGTTAGGATATTGATCAAAAAATGTGTGGTCCTAATAACCTACATTTTCTTGAGTCATTAGCCTTTTAATTAATCATAATAGATTTATGACATTGAGTACCTCTAATTTTATTGATCAGTCACTTGTTTTTTATTGATGACATGAATCACTCCATATAAATATTTACACTTTTTCAACATTTCCAATCAACACTCGTAATTTATTTTCACCTATATTGAAACCCAATTATATGTTACTTTGGGTAACCGTTAGAGTTCTAACATTCCCTTTTTAGGGAATATTTAGTATTTATATTTATGAAGTGGGTTTCTATAAATGAAAAATTGAAGTATTAAACCTTCTCCAACCATGAAAAACATCTTGGGGGAATTTTATTTTAAGGGGGGTAGAATGTAACACCCTAAGATTTTGTGAATTTTTATTGAAATCATTAATTCTTTCTGATATTTTTCATTTCACATAGCATTAAAAATATTTTATTATTTTATTAAATAATAATATTTGGATTAAGAAAAAATAACTTATAATTCATTACAAACAATATAATTTTTAACATTCAGTGCACAAAACACTGAGGTTAGGGTAAATTACACACAATATTGACCTTTCCTCAATGGCTTCTGTAATAAGGAATATTGTGATTTAATGAAAATATTAAAATTAATTTTAGAAACTACTATAAATTTAATTAGATAAAATAATATTCATTTTTCAATTCATAAAGTTGAAATTTTATTAGTTTTAATGTTTGTTATTTTTCTAGATGAACATCATTTTTCGGTGAAGAGTAAAAATTATGTCAATTTATTTAAAAAAGCCTTTTCGTTCAAATAATTATTAGTGTTAAATTATTTTCTAAATTGTTTATATAGTAAAAAATAGATAAATTATTATTATATTAATCTAATTTATGTCATTGGAGTAATTTTTATAATGAAATTATATATAAAAACATATTGAACTTTTGAATTTTTTTACTTAAAAACCTCTCTTTCTCACCATGTCTACAGGATAACCATTAAAATTAATATTCACCCTTACATTATTATAATTTTGAAAAAATAAAATACAAGGTTTTAATATGTTTTATAATTTTAGTATAATACGTCCAAATTAATTTTTGACCAAAAAAATTAGTGAAAGTGATTAAAATTAATCACAACAATTAAGGTTAGATTATGCTTAATTAAGGACTAAAAATTATTCTTAAGGACCAAAATGATTAGTAAACTTTTTCAAAATCCATTTTCATCAAATAATTCAACCATATAACTTCTAGGTTCTAATTGTTTTTGGTTATTGGGGTATTATTTAATTGAAGTCCCCTATAAGAAAGTTTAAGGAAAAAGACAAAAGGGAACTTTTCTTATTTTTAACATTTATAAAACATTATGATATGTAAAAAACATCAAATAGTTATTTATACATATAATTTTGACAGCAAAATGTGTTATTGTTATCATAATAATTAATTAATAATTTTTAGAAATGATTTAGTTGCTTAAAATTCTTACGAAACACCAATGTAGTTATTATTTACATAAAAATTAAAAAAAAATAAATAAAAATATATATTCTAAAACGGAAGTGAATTGATTGAATTCTTGTCAATAATTATATTTTATGATTAGTATATAATTTTACGAATTATAAAAATTTATTTATTTTAATTCCAAAATTATTTGGATATTATAGAATGAAAATTAAATAATTAATCATAAAAATGACATTATTTTTATTTAATAATTAATGATATTTCATTAAATGATTTAAAGTTAATAAAAATATTTATTCTTAAAAGTTATTTTTAAGGGTTAAAAAATATAAATTTTTTTCTCTAAGTGGATTAATTTATCTTTAATAATTAACATATTTACCCATATATTTTAAAAAACATAGTAAGCATATCCCGAGTTTAAGTAATGTTTTATGCCTCAAATGGGCTTGTTTTAAAAATTAATTTCCAAAACACAGGTGATTTTTATTTTTAAAATTATGTATCATATTTATAATTCATTAGATATATATTTTATAATTAATCTCACTTTATTTTAATTTTAATTGTAAAATTCCTCAGCATAGAAGACTAAATGATTTAATAAATACAATAATAATAAAATTGAGATATCATAGAAGATAAGGAACCAATTTTTTAAAATGAACATAATTTTTTGTTTTTTATATTTTTTTAGACTGTAATTTAACATTAATACAATATCTTCCCATTATTTAGGCACATTACGTAATGGGGACCTCCCATTATTGAATAACTTTTCGTATTTAAAATAGTTTCACCCTCCATAAATTATAAAAAGGACATAACTCTACCTATCTTTTCACACCTCTCAAGTTCCTTAGCTCTACAAAAATCTACAAAAATATCCTTGCAACAGACATAAATTACTCATATAGGCCTTCTCTTTGGGAATAATTCAATCTAAGGAAGCCCTTTATTACAATCCAAAAGGAGTTACTTGATTAAGGGGTAATGTCTCCTCTTAAGCTCCATTTTTTAATTTTCCTTCTCCTCCCAATCCACTATCTTAATTCCATGATTGTATAAAAATACCATTATATCAAATATAATATTTCGATGCTCATTTTTTGAAATACACTTACATAGAACTCCATTTAATGTGTATGGAATATACAATTTTTGTGTATGATGAACAACCGCCCCACAAAATGATTATTGTTAATTTTTACTTACCACATATAAACCTTTCAATCATTTGTATGGAAACAACGTTCATACGTTTGTACGGATTACCATATCCATGAATGGTGTATTCCAATTCATACAAATATAATATATAGATTTTCATAACAAAAATATACAGAATATAAATAATCATTCTATCATTATTTATATCCGAGAAATAATGATATAATTATAAGGACTAGTTATATAACTAATTAAGAAACATGTGAAGAACAAAGAGAATATTACCTAAAGGGAAACCTTAACATAGGATGATTAACACATGGGTAATATAAGGTCATAATAAAACCATATATAGTATTTTATATAATAATATTGATCTATAAAAGATTTATAATAAATTTTTATTCATTATATAGGTTTTTTGAATGGGTATGATGAGATTCAAGTCATAAGGTAAGGGGATTTTATCTCACTTTTTATTTCTGTGAGATACATGCCATGTTCACAACTCTTTCCTTTTTCAAGGATTATATAGTTCCCATGAATGTATTATATGATTATTATTCTAAAATTTTTTAGTAATTAAAAATCCATTCTATGATCTTCCTTTCATAGGGTTTATGTTTCAAATGATACCAAATTGGTAAGATATTTTTCTCTCAATTTACCTTCTTTCACACACATGCCTTGTTATGAAACGATATTTTTTCATGAGGTGTATATACTAACATTGAAATATTATGTCATGAATTTTATTTTTTTAATGATATTTTACGCTTCATGTAATTTAATTTTATTAAATGAGGAATAGGGTTCAAAGATACCAAGTGGTAAGAGATAATTAAAATAATCTCATTGCTTTTAGATATTGATTATTATTATGCTTACTTTGATGAAATATTATGATCAATATCTCATGAAAACTACAGAATTTTTTTATCCTATATTTATTCATGATAAAATAAAATATTATGGCAATTGTTTCACACTTTCGTCTATATTATAGTTAAAAATGTGTTTTTAAGAAATCCTGACATTACCCTCTCTTTGTTCAAAAATATATTTTCTTTTAAAACTATATTTTGAAAAATGGGTTTCCATGAATATTATATAAATATCCTATGATCAGTAAAAAAAATTTACCCTTTCTTATATTACCAATTTTTTAAAATTAGTTTTTTTGTTTCTTTCCAAATGAGTTATTTTTCTAACATTTTTATTGTGAAAAAATGAATTTTTCTTTTTACCTAAAACAAAAAGTATAGATTTATACCTTATTAGTCTTTTGAGGCTCTATTTTTATGTTTAAATGTTAGTTTTTATTAAAATAAATTTTAAATTCATTTTCAAATAAATGGGTTTAAAAAAATTTCATTTTTCTTTTATAGGTTTTCAAGTAATAAAATTTTCAAAATTTATTTAGATTGTTTTTTAATTTTTAATGGAAAATATTTTTCAAAATGATTTCAAGAATAAATTATATTTTTGGAAATTGTTTTCAAATAAATTATTATCAAAATGTTTTCATTATCATTTTATATAATTTTATAGAAAATGGTTTTCATAGTGTTTTCAAGATCCTTTTATATGTTTTCATGTAAAATGGTTCTAAAAACAATTTCAAAATCCATTGATATGTTTTAAAAAAATGGATTCCAAAAATGTTTTAAGAGCCTTTTAAATGTTTTCATGGAAAATGGTATTCAAACTATTTTCAGGTTCCATTTATATACTTTCCTAAAAAATGTTTTTGAAACTTTTTTCATGCTCCATTTATATGTTTTTGAGGAAAATGGTTTGGAAAATGTTTTCAAGCTTATTTTTAAAGTTTTAAAGGAAATGGTTTTAAAATTCTATTCATTACTTATTTATATATTATCAAAAGTTTTAATCTATATAAAGGATTTTAAAAAAAAATTAGGTTTTAAAGATAAATATTTAAATAATAACATATATTTTACTCAACAAATGTTATCAAAATATCCTTCCATGTTATTTTGAATCAAATATAATATCTATTATTTTACTCATGCCCTTCTAGGAAATGAACAAAATGTTCAATTAATATTATTTGTTGAAGGGATTCTATGTTTATGGAATTATGATTATGACACTAATTTCTCTTTCACGAGTTATAATCTTTTGAATCCTGCTTATATTAACGGGTATGCTTGTGATGGAATGATTATTAAACATGTATATTTTTTAACATGTTATGATACCCATTAGATTTCATGGTTTATGATATGATTTTTTGTGATTTTGTGAACATATATGAATTGATTGATTATGATATGGGTGGGACATATATCTGTCGCAAATGAATTGGGGTGAGATTTATATCTCATGAGATAGACTAAGATAATCATGGGAATAAAACTTGACTACTAAGATGACCATGGGAGTGAACTAAAAAATAAAATATTATACGAGGAGTGAACTCATGATTAGATTATGGACATGGGAGTGAACTTTTAATACCAAGATGGTATAGGGAGTGAACCCACACTATCGGTATGGTCTTAGAAGCGATGCCTTAACTATTATGGAAATCTTATTATACTTTTATGTTCCAAACACAATTCCATATTTTATTCCTATGATATGATTTCATGGTTTATTTTCATTCATTCTATAGGATTCATATATTATTATCTGAAAATATTTATTCCATGATTCATAAATATAAACTTTGATAATTAGTGTATGATCTTCTATTTTCATGACCACATTCTCATACCCCTATGCGCATTCCTATACTTACAAGTATCCATTATTTACCCTTATTGATCATCTGAACTCACGCCTTATTATGTTTACTTACTTATTAAATGAATATATGTGTCATGTTTTATGTTTCATATAGGGGTTTATGTTAGGAAGAACCTAGTGGGGGATAATGTATCTCATTTGTGAACCAGTGTTTTTGGTTCCATGTTCCCAATTGCACAAGACAAATATGTTGTTTTGGTATTTTTGGGTTTAATGTATTATGTTTTCCTAAAAAGTAATGTAATGTTATTGTAGGTCACGACTGGGTCACTATTGAATTTTTGTTCTATTATTTACATTTATTGTATGCCTTTTTTATTCTTTATATCTTCTATTGTATGTAGTCCAGTATGAGTATTTGAGCTCCCTGATATTTTGTTTCATTTCCCCAGTATATAAAGAAGAATTATTTGAATGAATTCAAAGAATTTTAATATATTACTTTATTTTTATTTATATTTTATCTCTAATATAAAATGGGTATCATATATTTATCAGGTTTTCCAAAACTGCTAAACTTATCAATCCATTATAGTGTGATATCATGTATGTATGCAAATGTAATAAAGTAACCAAGAGATCTATGTTACAAGATTTTATGATATTGTAGGTATAACCATTAAAACCTTTTATTTGAATTAGAGGTAATGAAAATTAGGGACCCCTTCATGAAATTTATTAATAAGGAAAATAATGTCTTCATTTAATATGAATGAAAATAAATTAATTTACTTAAAATGTTTAACAAGGTCATTTATTGATTAGAAAATTATTTTTCTACAAAATTTTATTTCATGGGACACACATTTATATTTCAATAAAAAATATTAATGATAAATTATTCCTTATATTAATATTTGGTTAATGTCTATTTATTTGGTAAAATATATAAAATAATATTCATATCAGTTAATATTTTAAAATGTAATATTACAAAAAAAGGTTATTCGTTGTATTTTAGGCTTATATGAAAAAAATAAATGTTTATGTTTTATAATTTTAAATAAATTAAAAATAATTTCAATTTTTTTAATCATATAAAAATATAATTTTTATAAATTTTTTATCATTTTCGTAAAAGGTTGGTTTTTGGTTAAATAATGAAAAATTTTCAAATATTATATTTTAACTTTTTTATCACAATATAAAAATAACCAATAACAATTTAAAACCATTTAAGTAATCTAATATGTATTTTAGGAATTCAATTTTTAATGTTAAAATATTCCTTGATCAAAGAAGTCTTTGGTAAAACATTTTTCTAACAAATTAAAATGCTACTTGAATATAAATAATTTGTTTCCCTATTTCATTTAAAAGAATTATTTTCATGATGAGTTTCTATTTCATAATTATTTGGAAGACACATAACTTTTATTAAATTCATTATAAATTAATTAATTTCATTGAAATAGTTATCCATGATATTTTTATCCTATATATAATTTTTAACGCTTAAATATGTTATTTTTCTAAAAACTATTTTTATTCGATTAATTATGTTTATTATGAAATTAACATTAACAATATTAAAAATTATATTTGATAAAATAATTTTCAAAATTAAAATCATACATATAATATTATGTAAGACGATTAGTCTTAGTATTTTTCATTAATATTATTTACCAATGATAGAAATTTATTACCAAGGTAAACTCAATGGGGTAACTTGAGTTTTACTTAGTTGAAAACTCAAAAAAAAAATAAAACGTTCCTTAAAATGAGTTTCTGAGATTTCTAATGACTAACAGATGTTCCCTTACAAATTTTCACTTTTTATCCATTTTCCTATTAAAATTTTAATGGAATTGTTTAAAAAGGTACATGTTTTCCATACAATCTACCATATCCTTCCCTTAGGAAAGAGGAATATCTTAAGCCCATCAAGACACTTTTTATTATCTAACTCAACCTTCAAACAATTCCATTTTATTATCTCTATAATTTTCTCCCATTAACATAATCCCCTGGACTCTCATAATTTTCCTATGCTCTTAAAAGTTTGTGAGATATTTAAGGAAAATCAATCTACTCGACGTGAGTATTATCTTGTAATTAATTTTTGTATAAATTGTTTTCTATAAAAAATATTATATACTTAATAATATAGGGATATTTTTATAATTTGTTTACTTTTAGGTTGCTATTTTTTTTTATTAATTCATATACCCCATCCATTAAGAAAAGCACTGTTTTTTGTGCATTATACAGACTACCAAATCAATGCTTTTACATGTTTTATTTAGATTAACATCACATATGGTTGGATATAAGGATCGGATTAAAAGATAAATGTTATTTTTATGATATAATTAATGATTTTTTAGGAAAAAATAAATAACCTTTTTATTAAAAGATCAAAAAATTATATTCATTAATTTAATAATTTATAATTAGGGTACTAATAGGGTAATCTTTTATTGAAATTGTGTAATGCTTTCATATACATTATTTATTTTTAGACATGATAAAATATCTGATATATAAAACCAAATTAATATCATTATTATCCTAGTATAATGATTTGAAGAACAAAAGACCTCATAATAATTAAACAAATTTTGGATTTTTATCTAAAATGTATATGAGAACATTATTTATAGTATAATATGGTACAAATATGTAAATTATGAATTTATTTTGGTTTTTGATATTTTATATAAATATTTAATTCATTAATCAGGAAAACCCACATTGATTTTAATGAATCACCAAAAGATGCTAGTTATCAATTTCATCATCATTGATAAAGAATACACACCCATTAATGGTGTTTCAAACAGAATAAATATTTATAAATATTCTTTAAAAATATTTTTAATGGTCTTTAGTTATTAACATTTGAATAAAAATGAACAAGGACTCTTTTCTTATGAAACTGGTATAATTGACCAAAATAATAGACACATGATGTTAAAATCCATATAATTATTGTTGAGATGACTATATATTTAGATTATAAATGAAAATGGATATGTGTAAGGTTATAATTTAATTGATTAAGATATATTTTTTGATGATACAATATGTTAAGGTTAATTCATGTATGACAGGTCAAGAGTTAAGTGTTGTAGTCTCAATTTTCGTTCATTGAGACATGTTTATGCCATACACCATGGTTGATTTTATATGTTATAGATACCAACCCATTTTAATATTTATATTATTATTATCATATATGTAATTATTTTCAATATCCCATTTCATGTTAACATTATCAGAGGAGTTTTTTCCAATGTTCTAAAGGATGTAATAGTTTTCATCTCATATTCATCTCATTGAGACATGTTTTGTATTATTCGCTGAATTTCAATTTTATGGTAGATATATAGCCTATTTGAGATATCATAACATTAATTATATTTTAATTATTCTATTTATAGACTAATTAAATTCCTTATGTTTTAATGGAGTTTGATTATTGTGCTACTCAATATTTAAGGGGTTTTGTGGTCTCAAATTAGATTCATTAAGACATAGTGTATTATTTACACCATGCTTTCTTTGAATGGTGTATTAAATTCCCATCGATATATTTGTATAATAATTATTATATTTCAAGGAAATTTTAAAAAAAACAAATATTAATTAAGCCAATGATTCATTTGTTTCCCTTTTAGTATGATTTTTTTGAAACTCATCGTTTATTAATATACATTCATTCACATGAACTAATTTCACATAATTTGTTTAAATATTTCCCTTGAATGTATTATTTTTTCTATTCACTCACTATTTTCATGGGATATAAATTATTACCACATAACCTATTGAAAAACATTTATCACTTATTAGGATAGGTTCTTTTTAAACAATTGAATTTATTTGTCCAAATAGATTAAACTCATGTTATTATCATAATTACGTTGTCGAATACTCTTTATTCAATAGAGTTTGAACATCACAATCATGATAACTCATGTTGTATGATTTTCACCTAAAAATGTTTATATTATATTTATATGAGAAATGTATTGGTGTTATTTATTTTTATATTTCTATATAGATGATTATTGTCATGTTGACTATGTATTTTTTAACCATACAACTTCTTATATTGCATGGATTATGATATTTTTATATCTTTTTACATAGATAAAATCATTGGAATTCTATATGTTGTTATTTAAATGTGTATAATTATAGGAAAGGTTTATTATGTATTTTTTTTTCATTTTCTCCTAAGGTGAATGAGTTAGCCTTAAATATTATGGGTGTGGGCCATCAATATATAGCCTATCAAACCATCCACATGTATCATGGGACAAAAGGTTAATTTTTTATATAGTCATACTACCATAACATGATATTATCATTAAAAAATTTTGATAGTAGGTTCTTATGATTTAGTTCTGCAAAAATTATCATGTTTTAGAATAAGGCCATGATAGTAGGTTTTTTCTATCAAGAATTATGCTTTCCATAAATATGAGATAAGTATTATAGATATTCATGTTATCATTTATTATCACATGTATATAATACATTCAGTTTTAGGTGTATTTGGGATTATTTTTTACCTATTCCTACCATAATGTTTATTCTATTATTATACAATAATTTTTTCAATTACATGTCTCTCTTTCAGAGAATTTTATCTCACCCCTTACTATTTTTTTAATTTCATAGGTTATATTTAATAGTAAAACATGTAATGTGTTTAGAAATATAATAATTGTGAACTAATTTTATGGAGATTTATAATATTTTTAATAAATTAAATAGGTTTGTATATAATGGGAAAATATTACATTTTATAAAAGTAACATGGGGTTTATTAATTTTTGTTGTTTCCTAATTATCAAATTCACTAAACCTGAAAATATAATTATGATGTAAGAGATTAAATAATAATTTTTTATTTAATTTGTTAAGTTATGTTATTTCAAGGATTTTATAGGTGGTATCAAACATGTGTGTAATGTATTTTTCCATGATAAATATAATATTGAATATTGTTATTGGGCATAAAATATGGTATCAATGGAAACTTTTAGATAAATAAAGTTATTATAGTGTTTATTAAGGATGATGAAATGTTTTATAACATAAGGTTGATAGTAATTATTTGGTATAGATAACCCTTTGAAATAGTATATGATTTGATACTAATATAATAACTCACATGTTAATTGGGGATTATTATTATTGAACCCATATAAAACACTAAGAAATAAGTCAATATTTATTATAATATCGTGATTTTTTCTTAAAATAATAATTATATATGTTTTTTTCCTGTAAATACATCCCTATCTTGATATTGGAAAGTGGAAGTGGATATGGAATCTATTCACCTAGGTGTAATAAACCTTAAAATGGATTGATGAACATTTATTTAATCACGAAATTTATATAAAATGAGTGGTCAAACATTTTTAATCATAAAGAGAAACTCATGTGATATTTTATTAATCCAATTATCCATAAGAAAATGTATGAAACATTTAAGAGTGACTTTAACTTATCTGGTTATAAATAAATATAATAATTTTTTAATAGATAAAAATGTATTGAGCATATAGAGTCATAGATTGATCTAGAAGTAATATACGTTAAAAAATGGTTTACCAAGGAATACATATATATATTGATTTTTTCATATCATTATATTTGGTATAATACAAACCATTTTTGGTTTTATTATTTGGTTGAAAATATACCATATAAATTAAGCTAAGAAAGGCATATAATGGGAAACCAACATGTCTTATATCAAAATAATGGTGTATAACTAAATTATTATTAATTTTATTATATGCCCAATATGGTTTACAGGGTGTTTTTTATATACTTTTCTATGGTAGTGAAATTGATATAATCTAGAAACTTTAATTTATTTTTAGTGATTGATATTTATCAATGATATTATAGAATAATCTAAAAGTTATTATGATTATTTGAAACATCTAAAGTTTTTTTAGTGGTTTTACTCAAAAGGTAGGATGACATATATCAAATGGTACTAATAGCCTTGAAAATTTATTTTATGTCAATGTTATATTTTTTAGTATAACTATTGGAGAACATCATATTGAAGTATTGATAACACATATGATTAATTTAATCATTATGTCGATTTAATATATGGTGGTAAGATTTTAAATAGTTAAAATGGGTAGAAATTTGTAACCATGTGATTTATAATTGATTTGTGATGTTTTTTGGGATATTCATCTCATTTTTAGATTATTGTATATAGTGACAATTGTTTCACATTATGATCTAATGGTTAATAAAATTTGAAGGTTAATTATAGAGTTAATTTTTAGAGGAATGTAAAATATCATTGTGGTTTAATGTTTTGTATATTCAAATATATTTTGGGAAAGGTATGATTTTGATTGTGTATGTTTAGGGAATATACATACAAGGTTATATGGGTGTAGTAATGATTAATTCATTTTAAGGAAGGATAAGTTTGATTTAGAGAACATGTATTTTAATAGTAATTTTGTTTAGAATATTTCTAGAAATATTATATAATTTTGGATGTTTATTTTAAGGATATTGTTAATATGTATGAGAGAATATATCTCAAAGTAAGCTAGGTTGAACCAAGAAATATATATAAGTTGAACGGAGTCTAATAAAATTTATGTTTTATTAATTAGATGATAATATTATAGTGTTGTAATGTGAGAAATCCTATGTATAAATTTTCCTTTTGTTATTTATGTTAATTCACTTATAATCTTCATCACTCATGACAATTATTTTTGTTTAACTAGTTGATGGAACTCAAATAATCCATGGGTGTGAGTGAAAATGTGGATACTATCTTGATGGAAAATCCATCAGAATGGGAGATACATTGAAAAATATTGAGATTATGGCAAACCAACAATCTATAAATTTGATTAAAAATGTGACCATAGTAAAAGTCCCAAACAAACCAATGAATATAAACATGGAGTCTCATGAATGATAATGTTATGATGGTCATAATACACACATGTTTAATGGAAAGAGAGAAGCTATAAAAATTTATTTCATGAACTGAAATTGAGTTGAGATTTTTGTGACATGATTTTTAAATCCAATATTAAACTATGGAGATAGTCACTAATGGCATAGTGAACATGGAAAATCCTCTACAACTACCACCAATGAATTAGATAGTTCTTTTTCACTGTAGATTTTATAGATTCTTATGTTATATATTTAGTTCCCCCAGTTTCTTGTATGTAATCATTTATTTATTCATTTTAAATATGTAAAGGGTTTGGGGATGTTTGGGATGGTTTATAATATGTTTTTAATGTTTTTTGGTGATTTAATATAGGTGCATGATTTGAGTATGGTAAGTAGAAATCCAGAAACTTCATTAGAAAACTGTTCAAAGGAAGAGAGTGGGCTCTAGATTGGTGCATGGTTAAGTGCACAATTTGAAAAAAAATGTTGGACCACCTTGGATTAACGATGAAAAGTGGAATACAGGAAAAAACCAGATTGGTTCACATTTTGTCAAACCATGTGATCCAATCACGAAAAAGGAGCTTTGTGGTAGTGGGTGGCACACATTTTGTGCACAATTTTAGAAATGGTGAGATCATATAATGCATGGTTTAAATTTATATCCTAAAAAATGGATCTCACTTGAATTTTATCCTAGACCTCATATTTTTTAAATTATTTTTACCTTTTCTTAATTTTATCTACCCTCAATGGTTGTGGATACTCTTCCCTTTGATACATGAGATATTTGTTGGAAAATTGTGGTATGTCAAAGGCCTGTTTGTTTTGTAAGTCTTATATATTGTGGTTTTTCAATAGATATATTCTTTATACACCTCCTATACTAAGATATATACTCCATTGGGGATAGATATTTGATAATTTATGCCAATCATGATGAGATTTGATTGTGTTTATTTTAGGGAACATGATTTAAGGTGGGATTTGTTGGTTTAAATTTTGTTGATGAATAATTTGTGATGTTATTCATTTTCATCATAATTTATAAAGTAGGTGGATTTACAATCGACTTCAATTATTAGAACATGAATTATTACATTATTCATTATTTAATTTCTTGAAATTTGTTGTGATATTGATGTTTAAAGTGTGTTATAAATCCTCTTTCGTGACGGTTTTTGGATTTGTGAAAATCGGTTATGCTGAAAATTGATTGGCTTATGAATATTAAAATGATTATTTTAAAATAGAGATCTGATTTGATTCATGGAAATAGTTTTATATTGGTGTTTTAAATATAATATTTCATTATTCAAATGTGTTAAAATAGTATTTTTGGTTTGGTTTTGGCATTAATAGGTCGGTGTGATTTCATGATTTTGATGTGACCTTGAATAAGGGGTGTTTACCATTGCGGTACAAGGGACATGTCTCAAGATAAGGTGTGTGTGCCTTAGAGGCACACAGGAATTGGTCACTTAGTGATTACTAGGTGGATGGATGAGAAACCACTCATGATTATGGAATTATCACTAAATAATTCATGTGTGGATGTGAGTGTGTGTGTGTGTGTGAATCATGCAATGGGTATACCAAAGAGGAATGTGAAATGGTTTAAAACATTTATCATTTTCCTTCAATGGGAATTTTTTTTTGGAAACGTTTTTTTGAATTTCTTTTTCTTTGATAAAAATTGATGAAATTATTTAGATTGAATTTATATAAATTGTTTCATATAAATGTGTTAACATGTTATATTCATGAAGTGTGAGTAGGGAAGTCAATTGGGGAAAAAGTGACATTAATTAATCAAACCCTACTTTGGATCTTTGCTACATTTATAGACAACATTTATTGAGACACATGTAAAGGGATAATATCACATTTATTTAGAAGCTCTTCATGATACTTGTGCATGGATTGTGTAGTTAGAGCTTGGAGATTATTGGGAGCTATAGAGTTGTTGTATTTGGAGTCTTTGAGCTTTGTTGGTATTGTCTTCCACATTGTATTTGATGTTGATCGTATATTCTACTTGGTACTCTTATGTATTTTGGTTTTTTATAAATTCAGTTTCCTTACATTGTTATCATGCATCATGTAGTGATTGTTGGTAATGGTTATCTTGGTTTAGTTGTATTAATTTTAAAGGAAAAATTACCCCCCAACTATTTACGAATCCCAATAAATTTATTTATAACCATTCGAATCTTGTTTACGTCTCCTAATGAAATGTAGGAATTCCACCTTGACTTAAGCTAACAAAGATGGGTGTGATTTTATTGGTTTGCGTAGTCTGGTTCAGTGTTTCATTCATATTATGAAATATGATATTGTTTGTTAGTCTTAGAGTTTAAATTAATTATGGTTTATTTCAAAAGATGGGATAGTATAAAGGATTAGGATTTTGGGGACTTGAAATGTAGAGAATAAAAAATACATAGCCAACCTCTAAATGTTGACCTTTAAGTCACTGGGGAGTTGGGCACATATGTTTTGTGGAGACACTTATATGAGTTATAATCTCATTTTCATGTGTTTGGCCAATGAGAAGTCCAAGACATGTATTGATAGAACTGAATTCCGATTAGGAGTGCATATTTTATTTTGAGTAATGATTTATCATTTCGTTAAAAAATGTTGATTTTTAGAAATTATTAAAATATGTTTTTAAATGTGATATTTCAAAAATGGAATGACAGTGGTTTTTTGAAAATGGTTTGATTTTCAAAATCATAGTGGACTTTTAAGGAAATTTGTTGAAAATAGAATGAGTGGGATTTTGGTAATGCCTTGTTGTGATAATTGTGATATAGTAAATTTTAATTTTTTAGGGCTTCATTTTCATGAGAGTGAGAGTTATGGAATTTTTTTCCTTTTTATATAAAATGGAATCTACTAGTCATTAAAGAAGCTTAACAAAAGAGGCTTCTCAAAATGGTGTTTCTCCTAAGCTATAGGTTAACAAATAGTTATATTAGAGTATTGTTTGATATTTTTAGGCTATGGATAGAGGTAGTCAAAGGTATGGACTATTTCAAGTGGATCATTCTATTTAGTTCGATACGTAGAATCCACCCAACTATCATGGTGATTCGAAAACATAAAAGTTTTAGGTGTGTCTGGCTAGGAGGAATCAAATCATTAATTTACTTGGCACACCATTAGAGGTCCAAGTCATATTGGCGACATATATGTTAGAGGATCTTGCATGCCAATGGTGGGATTTAAGAGTTTTGGAAAAATTAAAATAAGGAATTGAATTGGTGGATTTTAAAGAACTATTCCATAAACAATTATATCCCCATATGTTCAAGATTTCAATAATGATAGAAATTTTCATCTTGAAGTTGGATATATCTTAGTAATAGAGTGTGCCACTAAATTTATGAATTTAGTCCAATTTTCAACAAAACATGATACAAGTTCATCCCTTAGGGAACACATTTTTTTAATTGGGGATGAGGTAAGAGTTTCACTCAAATATTTTCCTGATTTATATAATGGATTATATAGAGATGGTAAATAGAGAGACAATGGAATAATGATACATAATAAGAACTATGGGTGGAGGGAGCATGTTGATACCTATGAGAAAGGATGTGAACTCTAATGTTGGAAATAAGTGGAAGAGGGAAATCTATTTCCAAGGAAGTTTGAGGACTAAGAATCAAATAGTTATGTTTTTTAATCATCCTTCAAAACCCAAGAGAAAACATGGACTTTTTCAATGGGGTTCATTTGACCATATGAAGCAAGATTTAACAACACCACCTATATAACTCCATAATATCAACCAAGAGGAGAATTTTAAGCACTATTGTCAAAATACTTTATGTCCAGGTGTTCTGTACACTTATCATGTTTTTTAGATGGCATATCCTTTGACGGGATGAAGGAAGAAAAATACTTCGCATTAGAAAAAATGATCTATCCTTGGTGAATCTAGGTATACCATGACTCCTCCAGCAATAAAATCTCAATATGGTAATAAATAAAAAATTAAAGTGAGTAATAATTTCTATGGAGATGAGAATTTTATTTTGGGGGATCAATTTCAACAATTGATGGTGGGAAGTAAATTCTTTTCAATTATACCCTTATGTATGATTTTTTATAGAGGTTCATCTCATTAATTTATTGTTCTTGGTCTGATGATTTTATAGTTTTTTATTTTGAGCTGGTGTCTTCTATTTTAAAACATCAAACTCTTATTTGTTATAGAGAATGTCATCCCTTTTTGTGTAAATCATGTTTTATGAATATGGATGGACCTAAGATGATATTTTATTTCCATATTCTTGATATGAATTTCTGTTATTTAATTTTGGGAATTTATTGGTTGAAAATTTTGAGATCTCGCATTGTTTTTTATATGAAAAGTTTATTTTTTTGACTAATGATGGCATTGAGCATCTCTTAAGATGAGATAAGAAAGTAAAGGTAGGTGTGGCTAGATTATTATAACCAATAGATGGAAAAATCTTATAATAGTTGTCATCTTTTACTTATCCATCGAAGGAAGATACTGAAAATAGAATATTTCTAGTAATTTTTTTATCATTTTCATTATTTTTTACCAAAACTTTCTCAGGGATTCCACCCAAAAGAGAATTAAATTTTATGATTGATCTCCATATGGGGAAAAGGTAAATTTTCCTTGTATCTGATCAGATAGAACCAATAGACCTCTTGGAATTCAATGTGAAGTTGGAAGAGGTGGAAAGAAAAGGATTCATTTTCATGAGTACGACTCCATGGGTTTCCCCAGTCGTGTTTGTCAAAATGATTAATTTAACTCTTTATATTTTTCTTGATTATCATATTCATACTAATGTTATGAAAACTAATTGATATCCACTTCCATTAATTTATTATCTATTCAATCAATTCAGGGGATTCTAGTGGTTCTCTAAAATTGACTTGCGATTACGATATCACCAATTGTCAGTTCAAAAGGAGGATATTAAAAGGGATGCTTTTAGGAGTACATATGGATACTATGATATGTGGATATTCCTTTTGGTCTTATTAATTAATAAAGAGTATTTATATAATTTATGAATTTGATATTTCATAGATATCTATATTTTATTATGTTGGTGTTTATGTAGGATATATTGTGTATTCAATTATATGGACCACTCTTGAGCATGAAGTGGTGATAGTGTCGTTAGTACTATGATATCATTGGTTTTATGATAAACCTTAAAAGTATATTTTTTTGTTATAAGAAGTATGTTTCCTTGTCCACTAAATATATGAAACATGGTTTTTATTGATCCAAAGAAGATTGAGATTTTCATCTCTTGGAAACCTCCAAATAATGCCTTTGAGATAAAGAGTTTCCTTGGTCAAGCAAGTTATTATCAACATTTTGAACATGATTTCTCATGAATAGTTTCCCCAACTAAATATATGACAAATAATAAGTTTCCATTCCAATGGATCGAGGATTTCGAGAAGACTTTTCAAGAGCTTAAGGTTCTCCTTACATCATCACCGATCATTATTTTCCTAAACTCCAGACAAGGGTACGTGGTGTATTATGATGTTTCAGGATATAGGTTAGGATTTTTTTACCATGAAGGGAGATCATATTGTTTCTTATGAATCAAAATTATTACGATTTCATGAGAATAACAACCCAACACATGATTTGGAGTTAGCTTTTATAGTTTGTGATTTGAATACATGGCATCATTACATATTTATTAATATATTTATAGTGTTTATGGATTATAAGAGTTTGAAAAACATTTTATCATAGATATATTTGAACCTGAGACAAAGAATATGGATGTAGTATCTCCAAATGATTTAATTCGACTTGATTTATAAATCAGGTAATGGAAATTTTGTAAAAAAATTATTATGTATAACGTAATATGTTTATTTGGAAAAACAGGCATCATATAAGTTGTAGTTGATCTTGATCATAACCAACATGACCTTGGAATATTATTATAGAGGAAATTTTTTTGTTTTCATTATAGTTTCTTTTATTCTAGATTTTGTGTATATTATTAAGGAGGAACTTACATTTGATTCAAAATGTGTTTCTATGAGGTCGAAACTCAATGGTGCGGAGACCATTAAGGGACGGAAACTAGATGAGAGTTTAGTTTTGTGGTTTTGATAATAGATGTTAGTATATATAGATTTTTAGAAACAACCTTTTCATGCTAACAACCATTCAAGATGGGGTTTTTCATCCTATAATATATAGGTTATATAATGTGTTGAAAGCATGGTTTTTGTGGGTCTCATTGAAATAAATGTTTGCTAAGTTTGATTTGAGATTATAAACTTGTCAGCAGATTAAGGCATAGAATTAGTGACCAGTAAGAATGTTGTAGTTTTTACCAATTACTATTTGGAAATGGGAGTTTATAGCCATGGATTTTGTAACAGTTTTACCAATAATGATTTGGAAACACGATGCCATATGGGTTACAGTGGATCAACTCATATATTCATCCCATATCATCCTTATTCAGGAATCTAAAACGTTGGAGGACTTATCTAAAATATATATCTGATAAGTAGTAAATAGGCATGGAGTACTAGTTTTAATAGTGTTAGATAGAGATCAGGGGTTTATGTATTGAATCTATAAATCCTTATAGTAATCCCTTGGTAATTAGTTGACAATGAGTATGGAGTATCATCTTCCGATGGATGGATAGTTCAAAAGGTTGATACAAATGTTTGAAGACATGCTTCATTATTATGTAATAAATTTTGGTGAATCATAGGAGAATCACTTATCTTTAGTGAATTTATCATATAACAATATTTATCAAACCTCGATACCTGTGGATTTTTTTAAAGTATTTTACAAGCATAAATGTTTTTCTCTATATTGTTATGTGGAAATTGATGATACCTCACTAGTTTAGTCAATCCTTCACTAAGAGATAGCAGATAAGATTCAATAGAAAAATAAGATATTGGAGAAAACTCAAAGTCATCAAAAATATTTTTCAAATCATAGTCAATGGTTGTTGTTGTTCAATGTGAGTGAACATGTGTTCTTAATAATCTATCAAAGTCTTAGGAATCATCATTTTGTAAATCATGAAACATATCTCCTTGATACATATTCCCTTTTGAGATACATAAATGGGTTGGTGATGTGGCATATAGGTTGGATTTTCCACCATGGTGGTGTTCAGTGCAAAATTTGTTTCACATATCTCAGTTAATAAACTATCATCTAGATCTTGAACAAGTAATTTGATGGGATGAATTTTACCTAAAGATGTATTCTTCATTGGTTATTGTGGTAGTGAAAATTTTGGATAGGCAAGAGGGAGTCTTTCATGGTAAAATCATCGATCTATTGTGGGTCTTGTGGAATCATGATCAGTCTCAAGAAACGAACTTTGAATGAGAGAAGGAAACAGATGAACAATGGATCAAACACTTTTAGGATAATAGTGGTTTTCAAAATTCTTGAGATGGAATGGCTAATGGTAGGGATAATGTTTCACCCAGGGTTTCATGTATGTTTCCATTTATTTAAGTATTTTAATAATGTAATGGGTTTGGGAGATGTTTGGGAGGGTTCGGCGGACTTTTGGAATATTTTTGGGGGATTTTATGGATGTTCACTAGTTAACCATGGTTTGAAGAAACAATACTACACCTTTAGGAAACCATGAAAAGGGAAAATAAATGTTGTCTGGGTAGGTGCACATTTAGGCACACTATTTGGCCAAACCATGTAGCTAGGAAGGAGTAAAATTGAAAACTGGAAAAGTAGAAAAACATGGTTTGTACAAAGTTTTTCTAACCATGCAATCCAACCATTTGAAGGGTGTCTGGTGGTAGTTGTTGGAAAAATGTTTTCACATTGTTTTTCTAACCATGTGGGCCAACTATGCATAGTTAAAATTTTATTCTAAAAAAGAGGGTCTGGCTCGGATTTAATCATAAACCTCTTTTTCACTTATTTCAATCCTAACTCGGTTTTATCTCATGCCAAAGGTTTTGGGGACTCTCCCATTCAATCCAAGAGAGATGTGTTGTAAAATCATTGTAATTTGATGGTGGGATTGCTGGTAAGTGTCTATTCTTGGTGGGTTTCTTTATCTTTATTTGTTTTCCCTCTCTTTTATTCTTCGATCTAGTCTGTTGGGGATAGATCTATGATAAATTATTCTAATAGTGATTATATTTATTTGTGTTAATTATTGGGAATAATATCTAAGGTGTGTTGTTGGTGTTTTAAACCATTTTGTTGAATAAATCCATTCATTCTTCGTTTTTTACATAGTTTCAAAGCTAGATTGATTCACTCTTGAATCCTATTATTATAACATGAATCCTTAGATTAATTGGTTGAAATGTATTCTGAAATTGAATAATAGAAGTTTAACATTATGTTATAATGAGTGTGACCTTGTATAACGTTCATGTTCCATTAGGGAATAATGAGATTGACAAATTAGTGATGTCTTTTTAGATTGATGAGAAACCACACATTAATAAGAAACTATCGTAGAAGCATTCATGTTTTGGTGTGTTTTTAAATCATTGAAGGGGTATACTAAAAAGGAATATTAAATGGTTTAATGAATATTTTGTTTTATTCCCTTGGAATTTTTTTTGGAAAAATATTTTTGGTTGAGATTTCATTGTCTTGGATTAAAACTGATGAAATATTTTTTATTGTTATTGTAAAAACAATTTCATATAAATGGTATAAATTTTTTTATCATAGTGGCATTATTAGGTAATAATTGGTGGGAAACCCTACTAATTTTTATTACTCACCCCCTTCTTTGACACTTTAGTGCATTTTCATATATCATTTATTGAGACACATGTAAAGAGAAAGTTTCACATTTCTACAGTAGTGATTTTTGATTCTTGGGAATGGATTGTGGAGTTCGATCTTAGATTAGGATTGGAGTTAAAGAGTTGGTTTTTTGAATTCTTTGGGCTGTGTTGGTTTTTTCGTCCACTTTGTTGTTTATCATAGTTTCTGGTTGGTACTCTGATATAGTTTGGTTTGTTTTTTTAATTGAGTTGTCTTACATTTTCATCAATCATGATGTAGTGATTTTTGGTTATGGTTATCTTGGTTTAGTTGTTTTAGTTTTAAGGGGAAAACCATCATGTAGATATTTATGAATCCCTTGGAATTTGTTTCCATCCTTTAACATATTGGGGATGTCTCTTAAGGACAAGTATAAATTAGTCCTCAACTCAATCTAATGATGAGGGGAGGGATGTTTCAATATAATTCTTCATTAACTGGTGGATAGAAAATTATAAAAAAAACCAAGTGTTTTGCCTATCATATAAATCATTTTTCAACATTTTTGGAAACGTATTACATATAGATCTAGGTAAAAAATAGTTAGTATATTTCACTATTAAATTTTGAATAACATATATTCCTTCATAAATAAAATATAATATTTTTTTTTCAAATATATAAATCTCTTTACATGACCTAAATAATCTATAGCATCCCGCCTTTTTATAACATAAACTTTCATTACATTACACAAAACTGAGAATCTTTAATGTCTAGTGTCTTGGAAACCAGGAACATAATACATGAAAGCAACATAAAACATTCTTCTTAAACACTTGAAAGGCGTCTCCTTAAGTTCATTCTAGGTTCATTACTGCATCTCATAACCTGGGGACATACATGAAAAGAAAGGGTGAGCAGAAGGCCCAGTAAGGGAAACAAGAGGAATATTTTACATGTAAACTTGATATACTTCAATAAGGACATGAAAAGAACTTTAAGGCATGAGAAAGAAATCAAGAGGCATTTCATAATAAAAACAACATTTTCCATAACTTGAAGATGTGGCTACATCATTTAACATAGAAAATCATGAACATATCACTAAGGTCCATCCCCAAGGTGTCATTTGAAAATTACCAAGGTTATTCACCAAGGTATCGTGAAAATTGTAATCTCTAGTGGTTACATCATTACCCAATGCATTGGAGCGCTATCAGGACACACCCTTAAATTTGCCTTTATTATCATGTGAGCCACATATATCATCATCAAACATTTCATAAATAACCCATATAGCATAAAATAAATGGGTTTCATTTCATAATCATAACATTTTAAAAACTGCTTTAAGGACATGATCTTTACGGCACTTTAAACCCACGGAAGGGAAAGTGGGTCTAATGTATGTAAATACCAGAATTTAAAATAGAACATTTTGATATATATGTGAATACCCTTTTAGAAATAAGAGCTTTGAGTATTCACTTTATAACATAAAATAATTTGGAGAAAAGAGGGAGAGGCATTTTGAGACGAAAATTCTGCAGCATAACGGCTATGTTTTGGGGTTTTAGAATACATTGAAAAGAGAGGGGACATGGGTCACCCACTCATAAATGATCCATAATATAGTAGGGGACAGAATAAGAAGGATATATGGACATGGTAATGAAATTTTAAGGACATACCATTTCAAATGAAAAACATGGAAGGAAGACAAAAATTAGATTTCTCTTATGAAAATTCGGCAGCCTAACGACGTCACTTAAACATCAATAAAAAAGAATTGACGAGATCAAATAGGGTCCCTCATCATATGATCATAAGAGATCAGTATTATAGATATAGAGATCATACCCCAACATAATAAAAAGGAACTTGAAAGACTTGACATGAAAATCGAACTTGAAAAATGAGAAGGGTGAAAGAATCCCTTAAAAATTCGGCAGCCTAACGGCGTCACTTAAACTTTCATAAAATGAAATGATGAGAGTAAGAGGGGATCTCTCATCATATAAACATTAAAGGGCAGTAATAGGAATATAAAATAACATCCTCTCACATAAAAACATGGAGCATAAAAGGAATGACATAAAAGAGATTACATGAAAAGAAAGAGAGGGGTCGGATCCCTTACCTTAAAACGTGACTCTTGAAACTCAAAAGATTGGACCTTGAGGGCTCGGGGGCACCTTGGGAGGACTCTTTGGGAGGTAAGAAGACCAGAACTTCGTTGGGGGAGAGTTGGGAGTGAAAACTAAAGGAGGAAAGGGTGGGTATTTATAAGGAATGTGAGGGGACAAAGCATTAATGGCCAAGGGACACCTCACATGTGCTTTTCTCAAACCCATGTGCTCTCCCTTGGCATTTATCATGGAGTTAGGCCACATGGGGCCCCCAAAACAATAATTCATCACCTTTGGCCGGCCAACCCTCAAAATATCTCATGACATCATCATGACACCGTTATGATGTCATTAAACATACTGAAACCCTAAAACTGTATTTTTACTATTCACTGAAAATTCAACTTTCTCAGAAAAATCCCAAAATTTCACATTAACCAAATATCAATGCTCTGATTTCAAAAATGAAATCCATTTTATAAAAATAATTTTCTAAATATTTTTAATTTAATTTTTAAATAAAAACACTATTCATCGAAAATTCATTTTTTTCAGAAAAATCCCCAAAAATTACCTTAACATAATATCGATGCACTGAGTTCAAAAATAAAGTCATTTTTATAAAAATAATTTTATAATTATTTTTAATTAAATTTTTAATTAAAAAACACTATTCATCTGAAAAAACTAATACTTAAATAATAATTTATGAAACTGTTATTTAACCATTTTATTGAATCACATTACTTAATCAAGGTGCCTAGATTTTTTTAAAACATTCTTTAAGTGAGATTACTAATCCATTTGGTCACCTTACTAATCCTAAGCGTAAAATCACTATTCATAATTTACTATTCATCAAAAATTATGTTGATCTTATTAGACTCCAGATTTTGTACTGAACATAATTGTAGAAGACCATTTTTTGAAAATCATTACACATTTTTAATTATTTAAGGTTTACATAAACATTTTTAAAATATCCTTTTTATAAAATTCATCAAAAATATGCATACTATATTTATCCGGTCATTTCAAAATTCATAAACTTCATCATAAGAAGAAATCCCAATTTTTATTTAAAACAAGGATTACACAAGGTAGTTACGGTCTCGTTACATAGCCCCTTATAATACCAGTATAGGACCTAAGAGTAAGGTGTGATAGGGTGATAGAAGCTTGGGGCGGCTCAGTCAACATTGCCCGAGTAGTAATTTCTATCAGTTTGAACTTCTCACGAAGGCGATTCCGTTCCAGCTTCACATGATGAAGTTCGGCTGGGATTTGATCCAGAGCAAAGCCCAATGGTGCTACCTCCTTCCCAAGCTCTGTTAGATGGGCTTCGATCGGTCCAAGACTACTAGGTGAGGCCATCGAATCTTCTTTCTATAATAATTAACCAAGATTACTTATATTTAGAGACAATAATCAAAACATTTTGTTCACAGCGGTCATATTGATTGATGGTTATATAATAGTCAAAACCCACTGATCTCATTTTAATTATAATCATGTTTATCAAATAAAACATTTTTGTTGAGTATAAAAATAAAATAAAATAACACATGAAATTAGTAAACAAGATTTATTCAAAATTTCGGGTCGTTACAATCTTCCCCCATTAAGAAATTGCGTCCTCGCAATTTTAAAAAAAAAATAATAATATTGGGTTTTGAAATTTCATTGAAAGTCCCACATCGGAAAAAGAGTCTGTGACACCATTACTTTAAAAGAAAGAAAAGTAAGTACAAAGGCCACCCGAGTTTACTCATACAAGGATTCCATGTAGGAAACATGGACATGGAGGAGAAAACAAAGGGTCACATCCTAAAGGAGAGTGATAGAAAACATGATTAGGAGGAAGTTAACCACCAGAAAATCCCAAAATTATGATGTGTGCAAGCGGTATTTGATTACCTAGTAGGAAACGTAAACCAACAACTTTTTTGTTTTACGTTCCTTTTCATAACATTGGGGAATTCATTTACAACATAGAACAAAAACATAAGGAAATATATCTACCTTCATGTAGAGTTTCATAATTTAATAACTTTCAACCCAAAACTAATCTTTTCTCTAAACTATGAGCATTCAAAACTACTTGGTCTCATCAAAACACAAGAATCATCTTCTAGAGAATCACATAATCCACAAAAGATCAACTATCTATTTCTTCTATCTTTAAACATTATCCCAAAAACAGAAAGAGTAAGGTAAAAAAAACTCTTCAAAAAGAAATAATCCCATAGGAATGGAAACTACTTTTAAATCTTCAAGTTCCATGGTACTACCCAAAGTTCATCATAGTCCATTCCGTAAATAATGCTCCTTAAGATTCCTCAAAATAAACCAAACTAAGATTGAAACCCAAATACAAGAAAGATTTGATAACACAGTCTTCCAAAATAAACTTCATTGTTTATCTCCAAACAACATCAACCACTCCTAACATCTTATAACAAAAGTAGCTAACCTAAACATATTTTATCCAAGATAGGTTAATCATTCCCGTAAGTAACCTAAATTACTATAAGTCCACCTTAAATTCATCGATTCTTCAAAATATAAGTCAACCTTACTCCTCAATGAAAATACCGTTGTAATCTATTTACCTCGATCATATAGGGTCCCCAAAATAGTGAACGTCTTCCAAAATAAAAATCATATTTTAATCCCCTAATCATTTCTGTCATCTTAATACGGCAATCGTAGCATTTCCTATCACATTGATTGTTGAGACATGTTCTTCCATTTCCCGCCATTAACTAAGAAAAGAAACTATAATTAGGGGCTTAAATACTTAGCCAATAATCAAGAAAAGAAACTTAAAGCATATAAGGATAACTTGTAGTTGAAAAGTATACCCTAACTTGTTATCCCCTAGGTTCCCATCTAGGTTATCCATGATCATATATTCTTATGTGAACCTTTATTTTATTTTATCTTTGGTCCTTTAACAATGGTTCATACTAAGCTTATGAATTTATCAAAGCATATCCCCTGGGAGTGTCGTAACCAAGAGTGCATCAAGGCCCGTTGTCGTGTACCAGTTCCCGTTCGAGTCTAGCTCAAAGCGGTGTTTTCGGGTTTTACCCCTATGTACATCTGTGCCAGAGCCACCTCTACCTGCTCGTATCCAGACAGGGATGTACTTGCTTGGAAACCCCTTACTCAATACTCACCAAAATACCAGGAAGATTTCCTATATTTAAACTTTTCTATAGGGTTCTTCCTAAAGTTTTTATATCCTAATTTCCACAAATAACTAAACCATACTTTGATACCAACTATAGCATCCCGCCTTTTTATAACATAAACTTTCATTACATTACACAAAACTGAGGATCTTTAAGTTCTAGTGTCTTGGAAACCAGGAACATAATACATGAAAACAACATAAAACATTCTTCTTAAACACTTGAAAGGCGTCTCCTTAAGTTAATTCTAGGTTCATTACTGCATCTCATAACCTGGGGACATACATGAAAATAAAGGGTGAGCAGAAGGCCCAGTAAGGGAAACAAGAGGAATATTTTACATGTAAACTTGATATACTTCAATAAGGACATGAAAGGAACTTTAAGGCATGAGAAAGAAATCAAGAGGAATTTCATAATAAAAACAACATTTTCCATAACTTGAAGATGTGGCTACATCATTTAACATAGACAATCATGAACATATCACCAAGGTCCATCCCCAAGGTGTCATTTGAAAATTACCAAGGTTATTCTCCAAGGTATCGTGAAAATTGCAATCTCTAGTGGCTACATCATTACCCAATGCATTGGAGCGCTATCAGGGCGCACCCTTAAATTTTCCTTTATTATCATGTGAGCCATATATATCATCATCAAAAATTTCATAAATAACCCATATAGCATAAAATAAATGGGTTTCATTTCATAATCATAACGTTTTAAAAACTGCTTTAAGGACATGATCTTTACGGCACTTTAAACCCACAGAAGGGAAAGTGGGTCTCATGTATGTAAATCTCATAATTTAAAATAGAACATTTTGATATATATGTGAATACCCTTTTAGAAATAAGAGCTTTGAGTATTCACTTTATAACATAAAATAATTTTGAGAAAAGAGGGAGAGGCGTTTTGAGACGAAAATTCTGCAGCATAACGGCTATGTTTTGGGGTTTTAGAAAACATTGAAAAGAGAGGGGACATGGGTCACCCACTCATAAATGATCCATAAAATAGTAGGGGACAGAATAAGAAGGATATATGGACATGGTAATGAAATTTTAAGGACATACCATTTGAAATGAAAAACATGGAAGGAAGACAAAAATTAGATTTCTCTTATGAAAATTCGGCAGCCTAACGGCGTCACTTAAACTTCAATAAAAAAGAATTGACAAGATCAAATAGGGTCCCTCATCATATGATCATAAGAGATCAGTATTATATATATAGAGATCATACCCCAACATAATAAAAAGGAACTTGAAAGACTTGACAAGAAAATCGAACATGAAAAATGAGAAGGGTGAAAGAATCCCTTAAAAATTCGGCAGCCTAACGGCGTCACTTAAACTTTCATAAAATGAAATGATGAGAGTAAGAGGGGATCTCTCATCATATAAACATGAAAGGGAAGTAAGAGGAATATAAAATAACATCCTCTCACATAAAAACATGGAGCATAAAAGGAATGACATAAAAGAGATTACATGAAAAGAAAGAGAGGGGTCGGATCCCTTACCTTAAAACGTGACTCTTGAAACTCAAAGGATTGGACCTTGAGGGCTTGGGGCACCTTGGGAGGACTCTTTGGGAGGTAAGAAGACCAGAAAATCGTTGGGGGAGAGTTGGGAGTGAAAACTAAAGGAGGAAAGGGTGGGTATTTATAGGGAATGTGAGGGGACAAAGCATTAATGGCCAAGGGACACCTCACATGTGCTTTTCTCAAACCCATGTGCTCTCCCTTGGCATTTATCATGGAGTTAGGCCACATGGGGCCCCCAAAACAATAATTCATCACCCTTGGCCGGACAACCCTCAAAAGATCTCATGACATCATCATGACACCGTTATGATGTCATTAAACATACTGAAACCCTAAAACTGTATTTTTACTATTCACTGAAAATTCAACTTTCTCAAAAACATCCCAAAATTTCACATTAACCAAATATCAATGCTCTGATTTCAAAAATGAAATCCATTTTATAAAAATAATTTTCTAAATATTTTTAAATTAATTTTTAAATAAAAACACTATTCATCGAAAATTCATTTTTTTCAGAAAAATCCCCAAAAATTACCTTAACATAATATCGATGCACTGAGTTCAAAAATAAAGTCATTTTTATAAAAATAATTTTCTAATTATTTTTAATTATATTTTTAATTAAAAAACACTATTCATCCGAATAAACTAATACTTAAATAATAATTTATGAAACCGTTATTTAACCATTTTATTGAATCACATTACTTAATCAAGGTGCCTAGATTATTTTAAAACTTTCTTTAAGTGAGATTACTAATCCATTTGGTCACCTTACTAATCCTAAGCGTAAAATCACTATTCATAATTTACTATTCATCAAAAATTAAGTTGATCTTATTAGACTCCAGATTTTGTACTGAACATAATTGTAGAAGACCATTTTTTGAAAATCATTACACATTTTTAATTATTTAAGGTTTACATAAACATTTTTAAAATATCCTTTTTCTAAAATTCATCAAAAATATGCATACTATATTTATCCGGTCATTTCAAAATTCATAAACTTCATCATAAGAAGAAATCCCAATTTTTATTTAAAACAAGGATTACACAAGGTAGTTACGGTCTCGTTACATAGCCCCTTATAATACCAGCATAGGACCTAAGAGTGAGGTGTGCTAGGGTGATAGAAGCTTGGGGCGGCTCAGTCAACATTGCCCGAGTAGTAATTTCTATCAGTTTGAACTTCTAACGAAGGCGATTCCGTTCCAGCTTCACATGATGAAGTTCGGCTGGGATTTGATCCAGAGCAAAGCCCAATGGTGCTACCTCCTTCCCAAGCTCTGTTAAATGGGCTTCGATCGGTCCAAGACTACTAGGTGAGGCCATCGAATCTTCTTTCTATAATAATTAACCAAGATTACTTATATTTAGAGACAATAATCAAAACATTTTGTTCACAGCGGTCATATTGACCGATGGTTATATAATAGCCAAAACCCACTGATCTCATTTTAATTTTAATCATGTTTATCAAATAAAACATTTTTGTTGAGTATAAAAATAAAATAAAATAACACATGAAATTAGTATACAAGATTTATTCAAAATTTCGGGTTGTTACATAATCCAATGACAATCTTTTGATATATGGTTAATTATAAGTTCCCTATAATAATTTTTAGCACTCTTGACCCAAGGAGCCTAGATCCGGTTCCCGTAACCATTATATTGGAATAATATATAAATAATTTCATCCCAACAACCTATTAATTTTAATAGTCTCGGAAAACTAAATACATACACAAGTCTTACATTACATTTTAAATACAGAATTTACAACATAAGATTTTTTTGTTATTAATTTATTCCATCTGGCGTACCCCTACATATCAGTCACAGTAAACTTCATGGAATGCTAGAGAAATAAAAAAATATGGGTGACCTCAAATGATCACAAAGGGTTAAAAGTAGCGGATGAAATAATGAATCAATGATAATAATCAATATGTAATGTTAAATTACTAAACACACATACCATGCAATCAATGTAACGCCCCGACCCCAGTTACCTAGAGTCGGTGCATTATTACATAAGTCTTACATTACATAATAAAGTGAAAAACTACTACAACAACATATTGTCTCCATATTCCACACTCATATCCCCACATAATATCCTTGCAGGTCATTCATAATTTACTTCTTCACTTCCTGGGAAAAATAAAACATAGAAAAGGGGTGAGCTCAAATGCCTAGTAAGGATAAAAATATAGCGGAAACTTTCATAAATAAGAATAAACAATTAAGGAAATGTATAACTAAAACAAAATCCTTTTAAACATGAACTTCAACATAGTATGGAAAAAGTAAAATGAAATAATTCCATTTACTTATTCACATAGATATTCTATTAATCAAATAATCACATGCAATATCAATAACCACTTTCATAATGATGGAATGTATAATGCTAGACTATCATAACCACATAGCCAAGGCCTCATGCCAAGAATACAAATAAGATTTTTCCAAGGCCTTGTGCCAAGACACTATTTTGTCTCAATAGTCCTACCGATGCATCGAGGAGCTATACCAGACTCCACCCATCACATATTAAGTCCAATGCATTCCCATATGAAAAGGTTTAAATATAACACAAACATTCGTATTAAAACTAGAATATGAAATGTCAATACATTCGCCGTAAACTATGAATAGCATATCCACAGTCAAACCTATCACAAAACCATTAATACAATATAGAAGTTTTGTATCATAATAAATCAACTTCAAACAATCATAAAATCCATCAAAGGATGTTGACATAGATGAAATCAAAACTCTTTTTAAAGAAATATCTCTTTCTATTTTGAAATCATTTAAGAGTCATATATTTATGAAATAAAAAATTTTCTTTGAAAATATTCTTATAAGCTTGTAAGGGAAGCTTCAACGATTTTATAACAGCGGAAAATACCTGCACCCGCCGTATAAGTTAAAAAAAATTCTTACCTTAAATCTGTCGAAAAGGTTAAAAAGCACCTTGTTTGGAAAATGACAGAAATATTCCTTTATAAAACACTTATAAAAATTCAAACAAGGGTATAAATGACTCTAACCCATATTCTTGTAAATAGTAAAAATGTTTTGAATTACATTTTTAAGAAACATGGATGTGGATGATAAGAGATCCCAGTAGATTATTACGTATAAACAACCTCGGATAATGAAGAGATTGTGAAATAACCCTTACCTTGTACTTTTCCTTGGTTGGGGTAGGTTAACCTCCTATATAATGGTTAAATAATTGTTATTAAATTATACAAGAATCATATACATTAATATGATTTCATATATGATCTTTTAACATTGATTTGTTAGTAATATCTTAGTATTATCGTTGTTTCGGGTGTTAACTTACTCGTTTTCTTTTATATGTTTTGTTACGTAAGACATGTTTGTAATGGAAAAGTTGTATATTATTCATATCCATAATGATATCATGTCCTTAAAAATCATTTTTAAATCATCAAATGATAATTATACTTGAATGGATACAATGGAGAATGAATCTCATCACGTTCGTGGAGACGGTAGTCTGTACGTACGCACGATCGACAATATCATTCTTTTGATATTAAAATAATATATAAATGGATGGTATATCATATATACAGAATCATTAACATGTTATATTTATTATTTTCATGAGTTACACATCATTATTATACCCATCCAAATAATAATATATTGAATAACAATTACACCACGACGTGGAGACAGTCAGCCGTACGTACGCACGTATGGTGACATGTTATTCAAAGGGTGGATAGAATACTGAATATGATTGTACCATATTTATAATAACATCACAGTATATATATGATACTGGAGTTATTATTTTAGAATGTTAACAACAAATAAATAAGAAATGGAAGAAGAAAGGAACTTGGAAAAGTGTGGTGAAATCATTACCTCTTCTTCGGGTTCTTCCTTTTGATTTGATCAAAATGGATCATTAGGTTGGATTTATGATCAAACTATGGCCTCTAGGATGTATTAGGGAAGTTGATAGAGTACTTGGGAAGTTTTTGGCTGATCCAAAAGGCTTTTATGGTGTGAAGAAATAAGAAGGAGAGCCCTTTTATTAGAGGGGTGAGGGGAACCTTTGGAAAAGCTAGAAATATTAATTTATAATAAATTCATATTCGGTTTCTAATGGCTAAAATGTTTATTATTCAAAGGTTAAGGTGGGGATATGTTGAAAACCATTCAACCAATAGAATTTAGACAGGTTTGGGTTACTATATTAACCTTATCTTTAAGTATTAACTCTAAGTTAATTAGTTTCCATTTTACAATGTCTCTTTGTATTTTTATATTATATGGTTAATAAACATACCATATACATCCAAGAGACCCCCAAATGGTCCATTAATGATACACCTATCATGATATAAGTCTCTTGTCCGAACTGTAGATTTTTATGAATTTAATATCAATTAATAATATAATATTTGTTTTAAAAACTCGTTTGTGTCAATTTTGAAACTATTCAATTGTTGATTTTTTTGAAACATATAAAAGAATGAAAACTTAGAACAAGGTAAATTAAATCAATACTAATATGTCATATTATCCTAGAAAATTAGTTTAATTCATTAAAAGTCTCAAATTATATTTATTTGGGTATTTATAATGTCAATTATTTTAATTTTTCACTATTATGGTAATTACTGTATCATCATTGGGTCATAAATAAATTAAAACATTTAATATCTAAAAATTATAAATACAATATCATTATGTAGGAAATTGTTTTATCTTTCTAATAAATATTTATAGTCGAAAATCAACATTTATAACCCTATGTAAAAATTGTTTTTCTAGAAGATATATGCTTGTGTCATTTTTGTATTCATTTTAACTTAATTAAAATAAAGTATCCCTATCTCTTAAAAGTGGCACCATGGGGTCCAAAAATTGACCCAATGATGACCATGGTCTAAAATGTATCAACCAATAATGTTAGGACATGTTTTAGGGTAATTTTTTATTATTATATTATTATTATTTAACCATTATTTACCGGATTTACCCTTAACCATGGTAAATAAAATATTTACCGCAGTAATTATTCAAAATGTCTAAAAATAAAAGTTACCTATTTACACAATATAAACATCCTGATTCCAAATATGGAATCCATTTTTCCAAATTCAAAACTCAAAAGTGGCAAAAATTAATTTAAAATTAATTCTCGTTGTTAAGGCAAAAAGCGTGTTTTTAAGAGATAATAACTATCAAAAGATTGACACTTGTTTATATCTAGTTTAATTGTAAAATTATGTCCAATGACCAACATTGTATTAAATGGTAAAAATATATTCTAAATATACTTTAAAACCACTCAAATTCATAATTTATCACTATTAATTATTTTGATTAAAAAAGTTGTTTTTAATTAAAATTTAGTAATTTTCAGTATTCATCAAAATATTAAAGTTATCCGAAAAGTACCAAAATCTCACCTTAGGATAAATTAGATATTCAATATCCGAAAATGATGTCTATTTTGAAATATAAAATATATATAATTTCAAAAAGTAGGTATTACTATTCATAACAGCTAGTTTGATTGGTTATGGTGTGTTAGAACTCGGTGTTGCGTACAACACACACTATCACATTATTCAAAGAGAAGCGTATCGTAGAAGCTTGGGGTGTTACATTCTCCCCTCCTTCAAATAATTTTGTCCTTGAAATTTCTAGAATACTTATCTCATGAAAAGACTCGGGTGGTTCTTCATCATAAGTTCCTCGGGTTCCCATGTTGCCTCTTCCATCTTATGGTTTCTCTACAAAACTTTTACCAGACGTGTCGTCCGGTTTCTCAGTACTTGTTCTCTCGTATCAAGAATCCTGATGGGCTCTTCACAATAAGACAGATCAGGTTCCAGTTCTAATTCCTCATAGGTGAGTACATGCGTTGGGTTAGGCATGTATTTCCTTGACAGAGATACATGGAACGCATCATGAACTTTGAAGAGACTTGGCGGCATTGTCAATCGGTAAGATACAGCCCCAATTCGTTCTAGAATTTCTAAAGGTCCGATGTACCTGGGACTCAATTTACCTTTCTTACCAAAACGTATGACTCCCTTCCATGGATATACCTTCAGGAAAACATGATCATCAACTTGAAATTCCAAATCCTTCCTTCGATTATCGACATAGCTCTTCTGCCTACTTTGAGCTGCTTTGATGTGATTTTGGATTACCTTCACCCATTCCACCGTTTCCTCCACCAGTTATTGGCCTACAATTTTTCTTTCACCAACGTCATCCCAACAGGTTGGTGTACGACATATCTTTCGGTATAACTCTTCATATGGTGCCATCTGAATACTCAAATGGAAGCTATTGTTATAGAAAAATTCTACCAGAGGTAAATATTGATCCCACATACCCTGAAAGTCAAGTGAGCAAGATCTCAACATGTCTTATAAGGTTTGAATAGTTTGTTCTGATTGTCCGTCTGTCTGAGGGTGGTAAGCAGTGCCCAAATGAAGTTCAGTATCCAGGGATTTCTGAAGACTCTTCCAGAATCATGATGTAAAGCGGGGATCACGATCAGAAACAATCGATAGGGGTACTCCATGAAGTCTCACAACTTCATTAATATATAGTCTTGCTAGACGTTCCAGTGGTAGATCTTCTCATATAGTAAGAAAATTTGCTGACTTGGTAAGATGATCAACAATAACCCATATTGCATCGTTCCTTCTAGGAGTCTCTGGTATCCCCATGACAATGTCCATCATAATATTGTCCCATTTCCACTCCGGTATGGGAAGAGGTTGCATGACTCCTCCAGGGTGTTGCCTTCCAGTTTCACTTGTTGACAAACCATATATCTTGACACCAAATTAGCAATCTCCCTCTTCATATTGTCCCACCAAAAATGTTCCTTCAAATCTCTATACATTTTGGGGCTCCCAGGGTGTATAGAAAAATTGGAACTATGAGCATCATCCAACAATTCCATTTTTAGATCAGGTATATCGGGAACACAAAGTCTCTTCCCAAATTTCAAAATTCCATCTTCATACACAAAGTCTCTCAATCTCCCATCATTCACAGCTTTAATCTTGTTTTGAAATTATTCATCATCGGTCTGATAACTCTTAATCCTTTCTAGTAAAGATGGTTTGGCAACCAGTTGAAAAATAATTGATGTTTCGCCATCCCTGGTTATTCCCATGTCCATCTTCACTAGATCCATGAAAATTGGATCCCTTTCAATTCTCATATTATTCAAAACTCCATGGTCTTTTCTGCTCAAAGCATTTGCCACCCTATTTTCCTTCCCAGGGTGGTAGTGTATCATGTAATCATAATCCATGAGTAATTCAAGCCATCTCCTTTGCCTCATGTTGAGTTATTTTTGTGAGAAAATATACTTCAAACTCTTGTGATCAGTATAAATCACACATTTTTCACCATAGAGGTAGTGCCTCCATATCTTCAAAGCAAAGATCATAGCTGCTAACTTGAGATCATCAGTAGGATAGTTTTGTTCATGAATTTTTGACTATCGTGATGCATAGGAAATAACTCTATCATTCTGTATAAGGACACAACCAAGTCCTTTCTTCGATGCATCACTATAAATAGCAAACCCATCATTCCCCGATGGTAGAGTCAACATAGGAGAATTGACTAATCTTCTCTCCAGTTCTTCGAAACATTCATCACACTCTTTTGTCCAAACAAATTTAACCTCTTTACGTGTGAGCTTCGTTAATGGGTTAGCCAATCGGGAAAAATTCAGGACGAAATGTTGATAATAACCTGCCAAACCAATAAAACTATGTACCTCAGTTATACTCGTAGGTGCTGGACATTCTTGGATTGACTTAGTCTTATAAGGATCAACATGAATTCCATCTTTAGAGACAATATGGCCAAGAAAATAAATCTCCTGAAGACAAAATTCACACTTGCTAAACTTCCCATATAATTCATGTCTTCTTAGAGTCTTCAGGATAATGCGCAAGTGATTTTCATGATCTTCGTATATTTTGGATTATACCAAGATAACATCAATAAATACCACCACAAATTCATCTAGATACTCCTTGAAAACTCTATTCATCAGATCCATGAATACAGAGGGTGAATTTGTCAATCCAAAAGGCATTACAGTAAACTCGTAATGCCCGTACCTGGTTCGAAATGCTGTCTTCGGAATGACTTCCTTCTTCACACACAACTGATGGTATCCAGATCGAATGTCAATCATTGAAAAGTATTGAGCTCCATGCAGTTGGTCAAATAAATCATAAATTCGAGGTAGGGGATACTTTTTCTTTATTATTATAGCATTGATCTCCCTCTAGTCGATATATAACCTCATAGATCCATCTTTCTTTTTAACAAAAAGAACAGGGGATCCCCATGGAGAAACACTAGGGAAAATAAATCCCTTATTTCTCAATTACTCTAGTTGTTTCTTTAGTTCGACTAATTCTACAGTGGCCATTATATAAGGGGTCTTTGATATAGGCCTTGATCCAGGAATTAAATCAATGGAAAAATCAACTTCTTGTTCTAGAGGATGTCCAGGTAAATCTTGCGGAAATACATCTACAAATTCTTTCACAACTGGTACATCTTTTATTTGAACATTCCTTTCCTCACCCACATTTATTTCATTCTATTCCTCCCCAATAATTGAATTTAGTTGAGCTGTTGGGGGTGGATCTAGATAAGAATTAGGTGGTGACAATTCTACTCTAAAGATAAGGTTTTCCTTGTCATCATCATCAAGAATCATACCCTCTTTTTTCTTACAATAAATCTTCACATCATAGTCCAAAAGCCAGTCCATACTGAGGATTATATCAAACTCAATCCTAAGTATGACGATGAGATCAGAAAATAAATATCATTTATGTGCTCTAATGGGGACTGATTCACAAAACATTGTGGCAATGATACTTTCCTTAGGAGTTTTAACTGACAACTCCCTTGTTAAATCAAATTGGAAATATCTAATTTTCTTAGCAAAATTGGAAGATATGAAACAATGTGATGATCCAGAATCAAATAATGCATTTGCTAAACTTGAGGAAAACATTAAATTACCTGCCACCACGTCTTTCGGAGCTTCTACCTCAACAGTTGTGATAGCATAATCTTGGCCTTGATCCCTTGGCCTTTTCTGATGTATGTTCTCCTGACGCTTAGGATATTCATTTGCATAATTCCCCATCTCCTAGAAATTGTAGCACTGAACATTGGTAGGTTCCTTCTTCCCCTTGCAATCATGAGCTTGGTGGCCTTTTTCACCACACTTATAACAGACTCCCATCCCTTCAAGAAAGTACCGGGGTGTTTCTTCCCACATTTACCATAGGATGGATATTCAACCTTTCCCTTCTTCCCATTATTTCCGTTCACATATTGATCAGAAGGTCTCTTCTTATCTTGCTTTTCTTTAAAGTCATAAGACTTAGAGAATTCCTTTTCAGTCTTGATAGCACATGAGACAATGTCTTTGAATGATGAGATGGATTGTGATACTAATGCTTGACAGAGAAATGGTTTTAACCCATCAAAGAAATGATCAATCTTACTTCTTGGGTTACGTATATAATCTCCAGTATACCTTTCTAACCTTGTAAAGGTAGCCTCATACTTTGTGACATTCTCATCCTCCTTTTGTCTCAGACTCAGAAATTTCCTTTCTATATCTGCTTGATGGTCGCGAGGAAAGTATTTTTCTAAAAACAGATCATTGAACTCACTCCATTCCATATTTGATACTTCATCATCTTCCTTTGTGTTTTGAATCAATGACCACCATTGATCAGCATCTCCAGTGAGGCGGTAAACTGCCATGATAACTTTTTCCCTTTCACTACTCCCCAAATCCTGAATTATTTTCTCTAGGGAATTTATCCATTGCTCAGCGACTAAGGGATTTGTACTCCCATTGAACTTTGGTGGTTTTTGCCTAATGAATATATCTAACATTGATCCTCCACACTGTGGATCAGGGTGCTCCATACGGGTAAGGTTATTATTCATAACCTGAGTAAGTTGTCCCAGTATAGTGATTAGCTGATCGGCACCAGTTACATCACCAGCTCCACTATAATTATCTTGAGCAGGAGGGAAATCCCTACATGGAGTGCGTGCATTGATACGGTTTCCATTTCTTCTACTAGCTTCCATTTCTAATCAATGGTATAAACTAGATCATTTTATGAATCAAAATACATAATCCCATACTTACAAAACACCTAACATAAATTGAACTATTTATGGATATAATCCATAATCATAAGAATGTTTTCTTTGAGAAGTATATACTCATAAACCCTTCATAATGATTTTTAAATAAAATGAGAGTTATCCTAAGCATGTCCCCCGGGAGTGTCGTAACCAAGAGTGCAGCAAGGCTCGTTTTCATGCACCAGTTTTCGTTCGAGTCTAGCTCAAAGAGGCGTTTTCGGGTTTTACCCCTAGGTACATCTGTGCTAGAGCCGCCTCTACCTGCTCGTATCCAGACAGGGATGTATTGCTCAGAAAACTCAAAAAATATCTACAATACCAAAATTCTAGGATGTTCTTCTATACTAATCCTCAAAATTCATCTTACGTCTGTGTGCTCTAATCAGAGTTTACCTAAATCTAGCTTCCAAGGTTTTTACTAAACTTCCTCTGATACCAACTGTAACGCCTCGACCCCAGTTACCTAGATTAGGTGCATTATTACATAACATTGGCATGATCACAATAAAGATCAAATCTCGAAGGGCCGATTGGTTTAGTATCCATGGAAACACTAGATATATTCATAAGTCTTACATTACATCATAAAGTGAAAAACTACTACAACAACATATTGTCTCGATATTCCACACTCATATCCCCACATAATATCCCTGCAAGTCATTCATAATTTACTTTTTCACTTCTTGGTAAAAATAAAACATAGAAAAGTGGTGAGCTAAAATGCCCAGTAAGGATAACAATATAGCGAAAACATTCATAAATAAGAATAAACAATTAAGGCAATGTATAACTAAAACAAAAGCCTTTTAAACTTGAACTTAAACATAGTATGGGAAAAGTAAAATGAAATAATTCCATTTACATATTCACATGGATATTCTACTAATCGAATAATCACATGAAATATCAATAACCACATTCATAATGATGGAATGCATAATGCCAGACTATCATAACCACATATCCAAGGACTCGTGCCAAGACTACAAATAAGATTTTTCCAAGGCCTTGTTACAAGACACTATTTTTTCTCATGAGAGCTACCGATGCATCGAGGAGCTATAGCGGGCTCCACCCATCACATATTAAGTCCAATGCATTCCCATATGAAAAGGTTTAAACATAACATAAACATTCGTATTAAAACTAGCATACCAAATGTCAATACCTTCACCGTAAACTATGAATAGCACATCCAAAGTCAAACCTATCACAAAACCTTCAATACAATATATATGTTTTGTATCATAATAAATCAACTTCAAACAAGTGTAAAATCCATCAATGGATGTTGACATAGATGAAATCAAAACTCTTTTTAGAGAAATATCTCTTTCTATTTTGAAACCATTTAAGAGTCATATATTTATGAAATAAAACATTTTCTTTGAAAATATTCTTATAAGAATGTAAGGGAAGCTTCGACTATTTTATAACGGTGGAAAATAACCGCACCCGCCGTATAAGTTAAAAAAACATTCTTACCATAATTCCTTCGAAAAGGATAAAAAGAAACTTGTTTGGAAATTGATGGAATGATTCCTTTATAACCCACTTATAAAAAGTCAAAAAAGGGTATAAATGACTTTACCACATATTCTTGTAAATAGTAAAAATGTTTTGAAATACATTTTGAAGAAACATGGATGTGGATGATAAGAGATCCCAGTAGATTATTACGTATAAACAACCTCGGATAATGAAGAGATTGTGAAATAACCCTTACCTTCTACTTTTCCTTGGTTGTGGTAGGTTAAACTCTTGTATAATGGTGAAATAATTGTTATTAAATTATACAAGAATCATATACATTAATATTATATCATATATGATCTTTTAACATTGATTTTTAATAATATCTTAGTATTATCATTGTTTCGGGTGCTAACATACTCGTTTTCTTTTATATGTTTTGTTACTTAAGACATGTTTGTAATGGATAGGTTGTATATTATTCATATCTAGAATGATATAAAGTCCTTAAACATCATTTTTAAATCATCAAATGATAAATATACTTGAATGGATATGATGGAGAATGAATCTCATCGCGTTCGTGGAGACGGTAGTCCGTACGTACGCACGAGCGACAATATCATTTTTTGATATTAAAATAATATGTAAATGGATGTTATATCATATATACAGAATCATTAGCATGTTATATTTATTATTTTCATGAGTTACACATCATTATTATACCCATCCAAATAATAATATATTGAATAACAATTACACCACAACGTGGAGACGGTAAGTCGTACGTACGCACGTATGGTGACATGTTATTCAAAGGGTGGATAGAATACTGAATATGTCTGTACCATATTTATATTAACATCACAGTATATATATGATACTGGAGTTATTATTTTAGAATGGTAACAACAAATAAAGAAGAAGTGGAAGAAGAAAGGAACTTGGAAAAGGTTGGTGAAATCATTACCTCTTCTTCGGGTTCTTCCATTTGATTTGAACAAAAGGGCTCCCTTGGTTGGCTTTCTAATCAAACTAAGGCCTCTAGGTTGTAGTGATGGAAGATAAGAGAGTAATTGGGCAGTGTTTGTCCGAACCAAAAGGCTTTGAAGGTGTGAAGAAATGAGAAGGAGGAGTGCCCTTTTATAAGAGGGGTGAGGGGAACCTTTGGAAAAGCTAGAAATATTAATTTATAATAAATTCATATTCGGTTTCTAATGGCTCCAAAGTTGATTATTCAAAGGTTAAGGTGGGGAGAGGTCAAAAACCATTCAAACAATAGAATTTAGTTAGGTTTGGGTTACTATATTAACCTTATATTTAAGTATTAACTCTAAGTTAATTAGTTTCACTTTTACAATGTTTCTTTGTATTTTTATATTATATGGTAAATAAACATACCATATACATCCAAGTGACCCCAAAATGGTCCATTAATGATACACATATCATGATATAAGTCTCTTGTCCGAACCTTAGATTTTTAGGAATTTAATATCAATTAATAATATAATATTTGTTTTAAAAACTCTTTTATGTCAATTTTGAAACTATTCAATAGTTGATTTTTGGGAAACTTATAACAGAATGATTACTTAGAAAAAGGTCAATTAAATCAATACTAATATGTCATGTTATCCATGAAAATTTGTTTAGATCATTAAAAGTCTCAAATTATATTTTTTTGGCTATTTATAATATCAATTATTTTAATTTTTCACTATTATGGTAATTATTGTATCATCATTGTGTCATAAATAAATTAAACTATTTAATGTCTAAAAATTATAAATAAAATATCATTATGTATTAAATAGTTTTAAATTTCTAATGAATATTTATAGTCGAAAATCCAACATATATAACCCTATGTAAAAATTGTTTCTCTAAAATATATATGCTTGTGTCATTTTTGTATTCATTTTAACTTAATAAAAATAAAGTATCCCTATCACTTACAAGTGGCACTATGGGGTCCCAAAATTAACCCAAAGATGACCATGGTCTAAAATGTATCAACCAATAAGGTTATGACACGTTTTAGTGTAATTTATTATCATTATAATATTATTTTTTAATCCTTATTTACCGGATTTACCCTTAACCATGGTAAATAAAATATTTACCGCAATAATTATTCAAAATGCATAAAAATAAAAGTTAATTATTTACAAAATTTGAACATCCTGTTTCCAAATATGGAATTCATTTTTCCAAATTCAAAACACAGAATTGGCAGAAATTAATTTAATATTAATTCTCGTTGTTAAAACAAAAAGCGTGTTTTTAAGAGATAATAACTATCAAAAGATTGACACTTGTTTATGTCTGCTTTAATTTTAAAATTATGTCCAATGACCAACATTGTAATTAATGGTAAAAATATATTCTAAATATACTTTAAAACCACTCATATTCATAATTTATCACTATTAATTATTTTGATTAAAAAATTTGTTTTTAATTAAAATTTAGTAATTTTCACTATTCATCAAAATATTTAAGTTATCCGAAAAGTACGAAAATCTCACCTTAGGCTAAATTAGATATTCCAAATACAAAAATAAAGTCTATTTAGAAATATAAAATATATATAATTTCAAAAAGTAGGTATTACTATTCATAACGGCTAGTTTGATTGGTTATGGTGTGTTAGAACTCGGTATTGCCTACAACACATGCTATCACATTATTCAAAGAGAAGCGTACCGTAGAATATTGGGGTGTTACAATCAAAAAAATAATAAGGAAGTTTGGAAGATATGAAAAGTTAAATAAATAAAAACACATTCTATTTAATCAATAACATCAATATCATAACAAGATAAGGCATAAAAAAATATTCCAAGGTAAATATCTAAATATCAATCAATTTAATCAATAAAATGTGAATGAAATGAATCCATGTATTTCTTTCATACTGAGATCTCACATATGATAATAACGTAGTCTAAAATAAATAAATTCTTAATTATTGTATGTCTTGTTTCTAAGGTGTGAAGAACCTATACACACGAGACCTTTCACAAAACTATTTAGAATATGTTGGGTGAAAAAACCATTAACTTAGGTAAGACAAATGATTCATCCCATGATACTACCATTTCATCATGATTATTAATTTAAATAGAATCCTACCCTACTTATACCATTCTAAATAATTCCTCATATATTGAATAATCTATTTAATTTGTAAAAAATGTTCCCCATCATATTTCTCTATTGTGTAAAGAATCTAGATTTATAAATATTTCCAATATTAATACTATAAGATTAAAATTAAACACTATATGTACTAATGGAATATTTTTTATAAAATATTCATATCCATGATAAATGATATGTATATATTGGTTAAATTTAATGTTCAATGATTAAATGAAAGTGAATAACTCATGGAGAAGTTAATGACTATGGAAATGATTCAGGGAATTGAATGTCAAGTTTATCATTTATCCACATAATCACAATCCATCCATAGTCTGAGTAAGTATGTTAACAATATGATGTATACCCATTTTTGTAATAATAAGGGTTCTTTTCATTGATTAAATAATAAAATATCTTTAGAAACATTCATGGGGAAAATATCAATTTTTAAATTCACTTTTTTAAAACATAAACAATTTTGAAAATACTTTTGTTCAAAAATCATGTTTCAAACAATTCTATAAAAATTACCTTGTAAACATTCAAATTAGGATCCAAATAAGTGATTCCATGTAATTTTGTACATAACATACTAGGTAAAAAGAAATTATTTTGGCATTGTAGAAAAGATAGAAAAGTTTATTGTTCAGAAAATTACAAGGATGTTATAATCAGGACATTTATTGTAAAGTCAAAATTTGTAAAAATTTATTTAATAAATAATTCTGAAAATGATAAAATCATATTTGATTTTTTTTTATAAAAACATGGTTTTAGAAGAAAAGAGGTATCCAAACCAATGTGAGAAATGAAGTCATGTTTTCTCAAAAACATAATACAAAACATTATAAGAACCAAAGAGTTGAAAAGATTAGTAGTACTTGAATATAATCATGAACAACCATATGAGAATAAAATTAAAGGTTTTATTAATAAATGTACAAAAAATTTCCTTCAATGGATATTAAAGTGTAGTCAATAACGAATGAAATGAAATTGTAGTGTAAACCCTTACAAAGATCATAACGTTAAAGTGGGAATGAACCAAGGAATAGATTATGTGTATCATTATTAAATCCAATAAAAACAATTGTAAATAAAACATTATATAGCCATGATTTATTAAATACCTAATCTTATAATATTAAGGAAAATAAGAAATTAATAAAACCCAATGAAAAGGAATTGAGTTAAGAAATTATTTATCAATTTGTAACTTGTTATTCAAATACAATTAGAAGAAAATAATTCAAATTGAAATATAAAATAGCATGAATAATTAATTATTCATGATATTTCATTATAAGTGGTATTATATACACCTTATATAATTAATTAGGTGTATAACATTACAATATGCCTCAATAAAATGAAATTGAGATGAGATCCCTTACCTTACTCTTACCTTTGGTTGAAAAAACTTTAACCACCTGCATAATAGTTTAAATCATGTTATTATCACATAATTAAAACATATTAATGTTTCTGATATCATATATTACTCATTTATATTTTCTTATCACCCATTTTATAATAATCATTCATTATTTTCATTGTTTTGTGTATTAATTGCTTAGTTTTCTGATTATGTTTTGACTTGTTCTTTTGTGATCCAATTACATTGATCATGATTTAATCATAAAAAATTTAAAACGTGATTTAAATTTCATATATATTAATTATATTTAAAACTCTATGATTTTACATTGAGTAAGATTTTAAATAAATTTATTTTCATCAATACCATGTGTTGTACGCACCACCAAGTTCAACCGTACCATTATATACTAAATTAGCAATTTAAAAAGTGGTTATCAATATTTTTAACCTCATTATGATATTTATAAATTTTATTTTTCAAAATAAATTCATTTTTTAATTCATAATATAAAAATTATATTAGGGTGAAATTTTGGTAATTTTCAAAACAGTTATAATTTTCAATGAATAGTGAAAAGTATTGTCTTGTTGTTAAAAACCAATATTTTAATTTAAATGATTATTTTAAATTAAATTTTTTTTAATGTCACAATAGATAAAAATATAAATATTAATCCAATGTAGGTCATTGGAACAAATTTTATAATATAATTAGATATAAATAATTTTTGAACTTTCAAACGATTCTTTTACCCTTCTTCTAGAGACATATGTAGGATTAGTATTAACTGTAACATATTGATTATATGAATAGAATTTTGAAAAATGGAAATATATTGTTGTAATAAGTATGAAAAATTTTGTCTAATAGGATGAAAATAATTTTTTCTGAATTGTAAATTTTGAATTTTTTTACCACGGTTAAATGTAAAAAGAGTAATTACAAGTAAAAATACTATTATAATAACTTAAAATTACACTAAAACTTGTACTAATTTTATTTTATCAGTGTGTTTAAACTAAAATAATCACCAGGTGTAAAATATGATCCCTTTAAGACACTTCTGTAAGATTAGTACATTTATTATATTTTATTTAAAGAAGAGTTTGAAATTTCCTATTACAATTTTAATAATAAAATAATTTTTGAAATGAAATTATGCATAAGATAAATTCAAATATAATTTTTCATTTTAAAGATAACAATTTATATTCCTCATAGTAATTTATTTATATGTTTTAGATAATAAATTACGTAATTAAAGGCTTGTATATTAATGATGCGGTAAATGTTTAATTAGTTGAGATATCAAATAAATAATATAAAAAATATTAAAATAAATATAATTTTACATAATTAATCAAACACACATATTTTATCGATAAATTATACATAATAGTGACATATTGGAAGTATTTCATTGAATTTATCATGTTGATATAATATTTTTAAAAATGTAAATAATGTATAATATCAAAACATGCATTAATGACGATTTAAACTAAATAATATTTTATTAAATGTTATTAAATTATTAAAAATGTATAATTCATTCAAATAACTATTATATTTTTATATATTTCATAAATCATACAATTAGGGTCCATTTGGAATTCAATAGTATCTATATTAATACTATAGTGTAAAAAAAGACAAGTAGTCACGGTAATAGTTGAATTGTTTAACTAAGGGTTAATGCCAAAAGACAAGGGTACTTTTGTGACCTAAATAGGTCTAAAATTATTTGTTTGATATTATTTACACCAATAATCATCTTATTCTCTAAATAACATACATTCGGGATATTTAATTTAGAAAAAAATTTATAATAAATTAATAGTTTGAGATTTTCCTAAAGTGTCCATCCCCTCTCAAATAAAAGGGAACCTCTCCTTCCGTTTTATTCAAACTGATAAAGCCTTTTGTCTTGGTAAAACCCTTCCCACTCACCTCCCAAATCCCGATACATAATTCTAGATGCAATTATTTTGGCATAAATCCCACCTAAGAAGTCATTTAGTGAAAATCAATATGAGATACTCGAAGAAGAGATAATTGTTTTACCAATTCAATTCAATTTATATTCTTCTTAAAATTCCATTTCCAATGTTTTTTCCATACTAAAGTAATAAATCCATAATATAATATATAATATGATTTTTTTTGTTTATGTGACAACCATATTCCTCCTTTTTTACATCATATGAAAAATAATTCCACCATGCATGTGTACGTATAGTTTACAGTCTCCATGTCATGGTGTAAATTGTTTTTTTCTATACTTAATCTAAATGGTATAATGATGAATATAATGGATATAAATAATCAGTATTACATTTTATTTATTTTTTATAAGTAACTTACCATCCATTTTCATACCCCTTTTCCATTATGGTAATGATATTGTCTCTTGTGAATATGTGTGGCTTACCGTCTCCACAACGTGATGAGATCTATCTTCCATGTTAACCTTTCAATAATGATTATAAATATATATATATAATGAATAAGTATAAATTATATTAAAAAATAATGTTATTGTAATATATATATATATATACTTATGTGTTATTTACTTACTTCCATTTCATACAAAAAGAAAATGAAAATAATGTTTTGAGTACATACAACCTACCATCTCCATGAATGGTGTGTTCCATTCCATATATAAATTTTTGATAAATATATTTATATAAAAAAAATTCATATATAAATCATTTTTTCATTCTTGACATATGTAAATCATGGTCTTAAAAATTATATCATGAATTAAATATAAAAACACGTATGATAATCAAAGTGATTATTAACTGAAATGTTACTTTGACATTGATATTATTAATAAATATGTAATATATAGTCATAAATTAATCGTATATGAAATGATAAATATTATTATGATTCTATTAGAAGTTAATAACATGTTCATAACTGTCATACTATAGTTTTGAACACGTACGGAGAGTATCAATCCTAAGGTTAGAGAATTCTGTCACACTTTTAAATTTCTTGAGATATAGGGAATTTTAAACCCCTATTTCTTATGTGTTGTGTATATAATTCCCCAATAATTTTTTATATCATGAATACATTTATCTTCATGTTATTTAAATATTAATTTAAATATATTGGGATAATTATTTAAAAGGTCAAAGTGGTATGGGAGGCTTTGAATGATTAAAGTATTAATCCTTTATCTATTTCAATATTATTCATATTATTTTACATAACTATTTATATGGATATAAAATTATAATAAAAGAAATTTTATGTATATTTTTAAGTTCATTAAAATTTATTCAAAAATAAATCTTCTTAATGATTAATTTAAGGGACTCTTTAACTAAAACATTGTTTTATATGTTTTAGTCACTTATTCTTAAAATTTATTCTCATTAATGTACTGTTTTCAAATGATTATAAGGATTTAATTATATGGACATGAATGTTTTAAAATAGTAATTAATTTCAAAAGTTGCAATGATTTATGGGACACTTTTATTTTAAAATCCCTATTTAAATGTCTTATTTTATAAATTGAAATAATTTTTATAATTTTCAATGTCAAAAAGTGATATTTTTCTGAAAAGGATTAGCTTGTTTTATTAGATTATTTTCATCTATGTCAACATCCATTGTTGAATTTTATTCTTAATTGATGTTTATTTTTATGATAAAATCTTCAGTGTTATATTTATGGTTTTATGATTTGTTTGACCATAGATGTGATTTTTTGATATGATTCATGATTTATGATTTATGTATTAATATTTGTATGCTAGTTTTAATAAAAAAGTATATGTTGGTTATGATTTACCCAATTGATATTACGAATGAATTTGACATAGTAAGTGAAGGTTCATGGACTTCTTAATGAAATCCCTACTGGTTTTGGGCCAATTAGTGAAATACCTAAGGGTTGGGGACATGTTAATGAAATCCCCATGATGCATTGATGGATTGCATGAGATAATATAATTTGGGTTCTGACTAACATCTTACCCATATGTATGGTCTTGGAATGAGACCTTTATGGTATAGTTATGATATCTGACATTATCCATCCCCTCGTTATTAAATTAGTTATTGATTTTACATGTAATTATTCAACAAGTATAATATATATGGGAATGTTTAAATGGAATTATTTGATTTATTCATTTTATATTATGTTCAATATTATGTTTTAAAGTCTTGTGTTTCATTTTAAAACATTTCTTAAAAGTTTATGCTTATTTATGAAATATTCTTCTATAATTTTTACCCTTAAGAGAGTATGATCTCCCCCATTTCTTATGTTTTATTTTACCAAGATTCCACGAAGTGTATTATGATTGATATGAAGGGTTAATATATAAAGAATAATGACATTATCAAAGTGATATATATATTTGAATCAATATGTTTGAATCAATATAATACATTAAATAAGAAGAAAAGGAACACATCTGCAATGGTTTTTCATTAAATATATTTAAAGCGTCAATAGAATATATTATTCTTGTCACCAAAAACCATTGATCACATAAAGTGGAATTCAATAGATAAGGGTTATAACTAGGTGGATGGATAAATTATCTTCCTTAAGTTATGGAAAAGGGAACTGAGGTTCGGGTCATGGGAGTTGTTCGTAACACTACATCTCGATTCCATGAGGTATACAGCTTGATAGTTTGGGATGATACCTGGGTAGTAGGAACATGAGAGATAAGGGATTTTATATAGTTTGACTAGGACCTACGGTTTGGGTCCATGGAGAGTGTGGGTAGTGGTGTGACTGATAGGTGAAAGGTATATGATCATATCAATAAGCTTAGATCATTATGGGTATAGGGGATCTAATAGGTGCCTTGATAGTAAAGAAGTGGTTTTAGATGACTAGAATGGTATCAAGTGAAAAGCACCACGAGGTCGTTTGGTGAGATATTTGATTGGATTCATGCCACATTTTTTATTTCATATGTTAGATTTTGTGTGCTTATGACAGGCGATTGACCTAGAGGGGGGCGGATACTGAGTTCTGGCCTCTCTATGAGTGAGATGGATCTTCTTAAACTACTATAGGTGAGATGGCTTTCTTATGTTCATGAGGTAGTACCTTGCCCTGAGTATTCATGCACTGGGATATTGGAACTTTCCTTGATTAATATTGGGTTATGATAGTGGACCTTGCTGAGGGGGAGGGTTGGGTCACTGTATAAGGAGATTCTTGGATGATGGTCCCAACCATGACTGATGAGGTAGTGGGTTAGGATTCAGATGTATGATTATATCATGATTTTTTAGGTAGTGATTTAAAAACATAGATGTTTCAAACCCTAAGCCATCAGTTACACACCTGGTTATGGGTCTAATTCCAAGAGGAGAGGCAACGATGAGATTTTGGCCTGAAATCAATGTAGGTATTGTAACATCCATGATCAGGAGCCACTAAACCAGTGCTCTGAGCTAGGTAGTTACATGACTAAAGCATGAAACCCTGTACACAAGAGGTTTCCGACTAGGGTCTAATAGGTCACTATGGGATACTATACCCTCAATACAAGAGTAATCCATAAAGATAGTAATTGAAATAACAGAAAAAAAGAGAAAAATCCATAACATGCATAAATGAACAAATCCAAAACTGGGTACAATCATAAAAAAATATGCCATATCATGCTATAGTGTCAAGTGAACAAAACCCAAAAGAAAGAAATTTGTAAAATCCCCAAAATGATATGGACTCCAAGTCTAGAACCTCACCCAAACATGTCATGTGTCCAACTCATCTCCCTAGCATAGGGCCATTTCCCTTTTCCTGATATGCAAGCATGAAATATTCTCGGGTACCCAACAACGTCCTAAGCAGGATGTTAGTATAAGTCAGTAGGCCACCACCAACGGTGTCTACAAAATATCTATTAATGTTGATAGTTTATGCAAATGATAAATGAAGGAAAGTTAAGTTAAATAGTTCAATAAGCTATATTTATTTATTTTCCATTGAGATAACCTACAAATTAACCAATGTTTATTACCAAGTCATTTATTTTATCACATCGCCATTTTACTATGTTCAATGGATTATGTGTGATCAATGTTTTCAACATGAGGGAATTTAACAAGTCTTATCTCACTAGGCATCATTCTGAATCAATTCTCAACATCCTAACCTTGAAGCCTCAGTCCGAGTGGAATGCAACCGTTAGGGGAATATAACTCTACCCCCTTCCCTAACTTGTGCATTTTGGGGAGGAGCTATAACCTCGATCCAACTCAAATTGTGGGCATAGAACCCCAAGTTATTACCCCACTCTACCAAGCCATGTGCACATTCTTAATCATCATTCACAAAAAAACACCATATCACAACACAACACACATAATTTACAACATCACAATAATCTTAGTAAATGGGAAACTATATTTTTTCTCAATCCATTAACACGTTCATTATTCATTTTACTTAACCCCTTTAGCCCCATTCTCATTTCCCATGGCCATCTCACGAAACATATTCTAGTATAAAGCTAATCCCTAGTATTTTCTCATTTATCACATTAACCATTTTCATGTTAAAAAAAATCATCTTAGCTAATTACCCAACCTAAGTGTTTTACTAAACACCTATTTTACATCACCTAATCTGGTTAACTGATTCGTCAATGGCTCTATGTTCCCACACAATGGCCTACACTAGCATACATTTCTCTATGTTTGGGGAATATTTTCACGCCCCTCAGGGGGCCATAATTTGGTCGAGTCATCCTCCATACATCCAATAAGGATAAATCGGGGTCTAATTAACCATTTAGACCTCGCTACATCACATCATGTCAAAGGTACCAAGAACTCTACAAAAGAGGGCATGAATAAAAAACCTATATGCATAAATCTACATAAAACCCAAGGGATATAACTTGTAGGCCACCTACCTTGAATCTATTAGAAAACTCACTCAAAAATAAATCCTTAGATATCGATTCAACCAAAACTTGAATGTTTACCCAGAAATTCACCTAAAAAGTAGGGTATGAGAGCTTCTTATGAAGAGGGTAATGAAATAGAAACCCTAAACTAAAAATAAAAGAAAGAGAGAGATTATCCATACCCAGATCTTCAATCCACAAATAACATCACTCAAAAAATATTATAAATGAAGGATATCGACCTCTTAGAAGATCATGGAGGCTTTCCTTGTCACTATTGTTGAAGGAGGAAGAGGGAGAAAAGTCCCGAGTGGGGTATAAAAATCCTGCAGTGGCAATTTTGTAATTTTTTAAATCTTCCTAGATCACACAGTTTACCCGCATGGTTTTCCGGACCATGTGCAAACTGTGTGGACTCTACTATCTAGAGATCCACCTCCAACATAGTTTACCTGGGTTTTATACACAGTTAACACAAATTGTGTGCATACCAAGAAACTATCCCAAAAAACTAGTTTTCTCCCCTTTTTGTGTACTGAACCCCTGGAACACCCCTGAGCCTCCATAAAGACATTATAAAGAACTCAATTGACCAAAATAAATGGGTTAAATTGAAACCTAAGAAAAACATACCTTATAGAGATGTCTTGGATCTTACAACCTCCCCATCTTATAATGGAACATCCTTGAGCCACTCTCTCGGGCATCGTTGAGTTCCCAATAAAGATAAATCTGGCCACTAGGCCCGCATATCTGATTCTTTCTCCAATGTTTCATCTTGAACATTTTCATGTTTCCATCGAAAATGAACTAGGGGCACAACCTTACCCCAAAAAACATTCTTTCCATCATCTACAATATAAACTGGGTTCTTCTCAAAGGACGCATCAGCCTCAAGCTCTGCATCCTCGAAATTTATCACATGAGATGGGTTAGGGTGATACTGTCAGGGTTGTGAGACATGGTAGACATCATGCATTCCATTATACACTATGGAAGATCCAATCGGTATGTAACCAGTCTAATTCTCTCTATAATCTAAAATGGCCTCACATATCTAGGTGCTAACTTGCCTAGTGTTGGAGTTCAAAGGTGACCCAACCTTGGCGACACCTGAAGATACATGTTATCTTCCACCATGCACTCAAGTGGTCTATGACACTGATCTGTATATAAATTCTACCAAATCATAGATATTTCCATATGCTTTTGATTAAAATGAACCTTCTCTAACGTCTCCTACTTAAGACACAACCCTAAAATCACAGACTCTACAGCCTTTATCCAACACATAGGTAATCTACACGGTCTCCCATAAAGTGTCTCAAAAGGTTCCATATAAAATGTAGATTGAAAAATATTGTATAATATAAATCAAAAAGAAAAAAAAATCCCACGATTCAACAAAATCCCAACACATTCTCTAAACATGAATTTTAATACCTAAATTGTATGATTTAACTGCCCAACATTCTGTGGGTGGTAAACCATACTCAGAAACACCAGGCTACCAAGTGCCTTCTATAGTTCCATCCAGAAGTTCAAGCTAAAATGATTATCAAAATCTGAAACTATGGTTCTCAGAACTACATACAACCATACTATTTTCCAAACATACATCTCCCCTAACTAGTTGAATGTATAGGTCTCCTTAATCAGCAATAAATGGGCCACTTTGGTCATCCAATCTACCACCATCCAAATTTTATCATCCTCCTGTGGCATCCTCAGAAGACCCACCATGAAGTCTATCATGATATCATTCCACTTCTACTCTGTAATAGGAAATGACTACAACAATCCACCTTGATATTGATGTTCAAACTTCACCTGCTGAAAGGTAAGGAATCGTGCCACAAAACTAGCAACTTCATTCTTCATTCTCTCTCACCAAAACAGCCTATGTAGGTCATGACGTATCTTTGTCAAGCCCGGATGATCTTCCTGTTTTGATGCATGGAACTTGCACATCAACTCTTCTTGTACATCTTCTGGAACCACAACATGATAGTTTACATAAGCAGCTCTATTAGTGTCGAAGGGACAACCAGTAGGTGACTTCACAACATTAAGACTTTCCTTCATAGAAAAAAACTTTGGATCTACCAATAGATTCTATTTAACTAGGATCCAATGTGAAGAATCAACTTCTATTGATGCAGGGGTCATCTACATGTGCCCCACCTATACCTCCAAATGCATCTCCACAAACAAGGCCATTATTACCCACTCGGAACTAGATTCTTGAACTACTTGATTATGAGTCTTTAGGTTAAGATAATCAGTGACACTATTCCCTTTTCCCAGTGTGTAAAATAATTCAAAATGAAAATACTACAGATACTCGACCAACAATTTCTGTCGAAGATTCAAATTCTGCTGAGAGAAGATGTATTTGAGACTTCTATAGTCGGTAAACACCATAAAGGGTTATCACAAAAAATAATACCTCCAACACCTTAAGGCATGTAACACATCATCTAGATCCAAGTAATTTGTAAGAAAATTTCTTTCATGTGGCCTCAAATACCTCAACCAATAAGCCACAACCCGATCATCTTGCATCCACACTACCTGAAGTCCAACACCAGAAACCTCACAGAATAACGTTTAATTCTTACCTAGTTAAGGTAAGATCAAAATCAGTGTGGTGGTCAACTATTTCTTCATTTCCTAGAAATCATTTTCATAGGCCTCTAACCAATCGAACATAACACCATTATTTATTAGGCATATGATCAGTGCTTCCAAACGTGAGAAATATCCCATAAACATTCAGTAATAACCAGCCAAACCCAAAAAGATCTGAATATCAAAGACCTTCATGGGATGCTCCCAAAACACCATAGTCTATAACTTTTCTGGATCCACTGATACACCTAACTTGGATATGATATGTCTCAAAAGGTGTACCTCATCAATCCAAAACTGGCATTTTGATTGCTTGGTTTAAATCCAATGCTCTCTTAGTGTACTCAAGATGATGTCAAGGTGTTTGGCATGATCTTCTTCACTTCTACAGTCCACCAAGATGTCATCAATTAAAACAACTGTAAATTGATATAGATATAGGTGGAATATATAGTTCATCAAGTCCATGAACATAGATGGTGCATTGGTAAAACCAAAAAACATTACGAAGAATTCATAATACCTGTACCATATTCAGAAAGCCTTTAGGGGTTTGTCAGAAGTTCTCACACTAAACTGATTTTATCTCGACCTCAAATCGATATTGGAAAACACTATGGAACCTATGAGCTAATCAAATAGGTCCTAAATTATAGGAAGATGGTATTTTTTCTTAATTTTTATCTAGATCAGCTTTCTATAATCGACAAAAAGCCTCAGTGATCTGTCAGCCTTCATAGAATAAAACACAGGAGATCCCGAAGGTGATGTACTAGGATATACACAACCCTTATTCTCAAATTACTCAAACTGAACATTCAGTTACTGGAGCTCTATTGACGCCATCCTATAAGGTGGAATGGAAACTTTCTCTACTCCAGGAAATAATTTAATAATAAACTCAACATCTCTCTCATGGGGTAACCCCGAGAAGTCCCCAAGAAAAACATCATAAAACTAGTCCACAATAAAAGGAAATACTGTCTATCCTCTCTCCCCATAATCTATCAATAAGCATGTCACTTGGCATGTGACCTCCCCCATCATATGTCATAGTGGCCCTACTCAGCCTGCTTGAGTATCCCACTCACCACAAAGGACATGAGTTCTCACATCAAGAGATGTGAATGATACTCGATGTCACTAACTGATGATATGGGCTTGATGTTACACCAACCAACCCATTCCCAATATTAGGTCAAAACCTAAAATATCTAGAATAAACAAATCTCATAAAAAATTATACCCACCAACATCCAGAGCACAAACTTTACACTACTTGATGTCCTCGACTCACAACCCCAATAGAGTATCAAGTGACATTACCCCACATTCAGTCTCTATGATAAAGCCCAACACAACTACAAACTAAGAAAAAATTAAGGATTATGTAGCATAATTATCAAATAATGCTCTAGAAAACATGGAAGTTATAGCAATCATATCTCACACAGTAGATGGCCCAGCCTCAGCACCTTCAAGTGCATCCTGAATAGCATGGAGATGACCTGCCCATTTACCATGTGCTCCAGCCTAAGTACCCTGCACTACACTGCTCGGTTGGTAAGGGTGACCTCACCCTAGAGTTCCACGTCCATCTCCCCAACCAGTACATCCTATGGAGCTCCAACTACCTACCTGATACGGGGTAAATGACCCCTTCCTACACATGGTATCTACCTCTGACCTCAGCAATTCCCTGACTGTTGTGGGTTCTCATAGAATCTATGCACATGGCCTATCCTTATTCACCCTTGGCACTCATATGGTTGGTGGGGACACTGGTCACACCTGTGCACCAGCCTTCCACACTAAAAAAAGAAGACCCATTCACCACCTTAATAAGCTAACTGTAACACCCCAAGCTTCCACGGTACGTTTCCCTTTGAATAGTGCAATGGCGTGCATTGTACGCAACTTTGAAATTCTAACACACCACAACCCATCAAACTAGCTATTATGAATAGAAATAACTACTTTTTGAAAATTTATAAATTATATCTCTCAAAATGGACTTCATTTTTGGATTTGAAATATAGAAATTATACTAGGGTGAAATTTTGGTACTTTTCGGATAACTTTCATATTTTGATGAATAATGAAAATTACTAAATTTTAATTAAAAACAACTTTTTTAATAAAAATAATTAATAGTGATAAATTATGGATTTGAGTAGTTTTAAAGTATATTTAGAATATATTTTTACCATGTAATACAATTTGGGTCATTGAACATAATTTCACATTTAAACCAGACATAAACAAGTGCCAATCTTTTGATAGTTATTATCTCTTAAAAACACGCTTTTTGTTTTAACAATAGGAATTAATTTTAAATTAATTTCTGCCACTTCTGTGTTTTTAATTTGGAAAAATGGATTCCATATTTGGAATCAGGATGTTAAAATTGTGTAAATAGGTAACTTTTATTTTTAGACATTTTGGATAATTACTTCGGTAAATATTTTATTTACCATGGTTAAAGGGTAAATCCGGTAAACAAGGGTTAAACAAATAATATTATATTAATACTAAATTACCCTAAAACTTGTCTTAACCCTATTGGTTTATACATGGTCTACCATGGGAATATTTGGGTCGATTTTGGGACCCCATGGATCCACTTGTAATTGATAATGACAGTTTATTTTAATTAAGTAAAAATAAATACAAAAATGACAGAAGCTTATATCTTTTAGCAAAACAATTGTTACATAGGGTTATATATGTTGGCATTTAGACTATAAATATTAATTATAAAGCTAAAAATATTTCCTACATAATGATAGTTTATTTATAATTTTTAGACATTAAATAAGTCAATTTATTTATGACACAATGGTGATGCAGTAATTACCATAATAGTGAAAAATTAGAATAATTGATATCATAAATACCCAAATAAATATAATTTGAGACTTTTATTGAATTAAACTAATTTCCTAGGTTAACATGACATATTAGGATTGATTTAATTAACTTTGTTCTAAGTAATCATTCTTGTATGTGTTTCACAAAAATAAACTATTGAATAATGTCAAAATTGACATAAAAGAGTTTTTAAAACAAATATTATATTAGTAATTGATATTAAATTACTAAAAATATAAGATTCAGCAAAGAGACTAATATCATGATAGTTGTATCATTAATGGTCCACTTGGGGGTCTCTTGGATGTATATGGTAATTTTATTAACCATATAATATAAAAATACAAAGAGACATTGTAAAAGTGAAACTAATTAACTAAGAGTTAATACTTAAAGATAAGGTTAATATAATGACCCAAACCTGTCTAAATTCTATTAGTTGAGTGTATTTAGACCCATCCCCACATTAACCTTTAAATAATAAACTTTTGAGCTATTAGAAACCGAATATAAATTTATTATAAATTTATATTTCTAGCTTTTCCAAAGGTGCCCCTCACCCCTCTTATAAAAGGGCACTCTTCCTTCTCATTTCATCACACCTTTATAGCCTTTTGGTTCGGCCAAACCCTGCCAAATACTCTCTCAACTTCCCTAACTAAAACCTATAGGCCTTATTTTGATCAGAAATCCAACCTAAGGATCCATTTTGATCAAATCAAAAGGAAGAACCCGAAGAAGAGGTAATGTTTTCACCACCCCTTTTCAAGTTCCATTCTTCTTCCACTTCTTCTTTATTTGTTATTACCATTATAAAATAACAACTCGAGTATCTTATATATACTGTGATGTTATTATAAATATGGTACAACCATATTTATTATTCTATCCACCCTTTGAATAACATGTCACCATACGTGCGTACGTACGACTCACCGTCTCCACGTCATGGTGTAATTGTTATTAAATATATTATTATTTTGGTGGGTATAATAATGATGTGTAACTCATTTAAATAATAAATATAACATTATAATGATTCTGTATATATGATATACCATCCAATTATATATTATTTTAATATCAAATGAAAGATATTGTCGCTCGTGCGTACGTACGGACTACCGTCTCCATGAACGTGATGAGATTCATTCTCCATCATATCCATTCAAGTATAATTATCATTTTATGATTTAAAAATAATATTTAAGAACTTTATATCATTCTGGATATGAATAATATACAGCCTATCCATGAATTACATAGCTTACGTAACAAAACATATAAAAGAAAAAGAGTAAGTTAACACCCGAAACGACGACAATTCTAAGATATTATTAACAAAGAAATATTAAAATATCATATATGATATCATATTAATGTATATGATTCTTGAATAATTTAATAACAATTATTTAAACATTATACAAGAGTTTAACCTACCCCCAACCAAGGAAAAGTACAAGGTAAGGGGTTTCTAATCTCACTTTTAATTTCGTGAGATTTCCATTATTCACCACTCATTTATTGCATGTGGTGTGTGTACTACCCGTGATTGTATTCATTGTGTAATATACTCTAATTTATGGATATTTACATCATCATTATATGATCCTTCTTTCATGGGTGTATGTTTCGTAAGTTACGAAATTGATAAGGGAATTTGATATTTCAATTTCCACTCATTCGGCTTTACGCATACTTCATTGATTATTTTACTCCAAGATTGTCATATTTTCCACTCCCCTTTCTGTGGATATACTTTTGATACACATAATCACTCCATTGATAAATTCTCAAGTGATCGGTATGAATTTGATAAGAGTAATTTTACCTCAATCTCCATTTGTTGACTTAAATATCCAATTCATTGGTGTTGTTTTTACAAGAATATGTGTGAATGTCATCTGATTGATTTACACTAAATATACAATCATATTGAGTGTATTTATATTTTTCAAACATAATTATGTCGTTGATTTATCCTTAACCTATGTATATGGTCTTTATAAGAGAATTCATCTCAATTTACATTCCATTGAGACTTATTTGTTGTTATACACCAAATCACATTTATATGGTGTATGTATTGTACTTTGACATAGTATATCGTGAATCCCTTTATTCTCATGATATTGCAATGTTTTTATTACCTCAATTTTCTGTATTCATGTGTCTCTCTTTTGGTTAGAATCTCTAACTAAAATACCATTTTTAAATGTTTTAAAGACTTATTCATATAAATCTTGCTCATTAATGTCCATGTTTTGAAAATGATTTTATGGATTTATTTATATGGACATTAATGTTTTAAAATTAAAAAACCTTTTAGAAAGTTTCGAAGTGGTATGGGACACTTTGATTCAAAAATCTATTTTTAGATGGATTCTTGAAAAATAGTGTGACTTTTAAATGATTTCAAGAAAAAGGGGGATATTTCTCTCAAATAGTTTTGATGATTATGTTCATCTATGTCAACATCATTCATTATTCTTGATTGAGGTTAATGTGATATAATAGAATCTTCCATATTGTATCGAATGAGTTATGTTTGACTGTGGATGTGCTATTTTTATACCATTCATGGTTTCTGGTTAAAGTATTGACATTTCGTATGCTAGTTTTAATACCAATGTTCATGTTATGTTTAAAATTGTTCATATGAGGAATGCATTGGACTTAATAAGTGATGGGTGGAGCCCTCTATAGCTCCTCGATGCATCGGTAGGTATAATGAGACAAACTAATGTCTTGGCACAAGGCCTTGGAAAAATATTATTTGTATTCTTGGCACGAGGCCTTGGCTATGTGGTTATGATTGTCTGGCATTATGCATTCCATCATTATGAAAGTAGTTATTGATATTGCATGTGATCATTCGACTAGTAGAATATCCATGTGAGTAAGTAAATGGTATTATTTTATTTTATCTTTTCTATTTTATGCTGAAGTTCGAGTTTAAAAGGATTTCATTTTAGTTATAAACTGCCTTAAGTGTTTATGCTTATCTATGAAAGCTTCTGCTATAATGTAATCCTTACTGAGCATCTGAGCTCACCCATTTCAATGTTTTATTTTTCCCAGGATTATGAAGAAGTAATTTATGAATGACCTGCAGGGATAGTATGAGAGGATATGAAGAAAAGATGTTGTTGTAGTTTTTTTTACCTTATGATGTAATGTAAGACTTATGAATATATCTAGTGTTTCCAAGTATACTAAACTAATCGGTCTTCCGAGACTTGATCCTTTCTGATCTTGCCAATGTTATGTAATAATGCACCGACTCTGGGTATCTAGGGTCGGGGCGTTACAGTTGGTATCAGAGGTAGTTTAGTAAAAACCATGGAAGCTAGATTTAGATAAACTCTGATTAGAGCACGTAGACCTAAGATGAACTTTGAGGATTAGTATAGAAGAACTTCCTAGAATTTTGTTATTGTAGAGATTTTGTGAGTTTTCTGAGAAATAAATCCTTGTTTGGATACGAGCAGGTAGAGGCGGCTCTGGCATAGATGTACCTAGGGGTAAAACCTGAAAACACCACTTTGAGCTAGACTCGAATGGGAACTCGTGCATGACAACGGACCTTGCTTCACTCTTGGTTACGACACTCCTGGGGGATATGCTTTGGATAATTTACATTTTCTTTTCAAACCGATTTAAAGTATTATATATATAAGATGAGAGTAAATGACCTTGGTTAATCCAAATGTGTTTCAAATTGAGAATATGGTGACATGTTAATCTCTAAATGATTTTATGACTACTATTACTCACACAATGCTTTATGGTTTTAGTCAATGGATGGATTCCAAGGAATTCATAGTGACTTTGAGAATGATGTACAAGGTGGGAACGGTGGTGGCAATGAGCAACAAAATGGAATGTTGATAGGTGTAAAAGATATCATCATTATTCCAAATCAATTTTCCAAAAATATGATCAACAATATATATATTAACCAATTATCGGACTCAACAAAGAAGAGAAAGGTGATTAATGATAAGAGCTCCAGTATTGGAGACCATGGAGAAAGAAATCCTCAATTTCCATCATGCAGGAAATGTGGAAGGAGACACCTAGGAAAGTGTCTCAATGGGACAAAGAAATGCTTTACGTGTGGGAAGGAAGGACATAAAGTGAAGAATTGCCAAATAAAAATGAAGAGTACTATGGAAGAAGATAAAAATGGTCCCAATAATCCATTTACAGTCATTTGCCAAAAAAGTAGGGGACCTGGCCATTACCAGAGTGAATTTCCTATTCTATAGGATATATTCTTGGTCAGAGAAGAAGCTATGTGGAAATAAATGGTTGGACAAATGATTAAAAAATATTAGTGATCCTTGTTGAAGGGTTTAATTTGGAATAATTTTCTCTTGAATTTGTAACCCTAACGTTTTCCATGTGAGAATGATATTTATGGAAGAATTATCTTTTCTCTTGTGGATATAGTTATAAATAACCGTTTGGTTTTATATGATCATTGGGTTTGAGGAAATTACAAATTATTATAATTTGGGATGAAAATGTAAGGTATGAGATAACATTTGTGGTTAAATTATGTTATTGTTATTTTGAGGAATTTATCTCATTTTGGTAATGTTATAAAATATAGTTTTTGAAAAAGGACAACACGAACACCGTGTGACAACCCGTCGCGTCGGACAAAGATGTGGGAATCGAACCCACAACCATTGTGCGATTGGGATTTATCGCCTACCACTGGACTACGTGAAGTCCCTGGTTAGTGTGAATATTATTTTTAGTTAAATGATTTTATTGATCAATAATAATTTGATTTGGGATCTTATGTCTTATCAAATGAATACCCTTAGTATAGGAAAATGATTTGGGGATTAAGTGATAAATGTTATTTTGGAAGTCGTTCGCTTTGTTGAGAACACTATATGCAAAAGGAAAATAGAGTAGTATGGGATTTCATTTGAGGAGTAATGGTGGATTTATATCTATGTTTTTATTATGGATTTATAATGATTTGGGTTATTTATGGAAATGATTAGGTTAATTTCGTTTAATTATGTGACTTTAAGAGTAATTAATGTCATTTGGAGATACAATTTAACGTGTAAGACTATATTCTTAATAAGTTTTGGTTATCAATATTAGTTTTGATTATATTGATGGATTTTAAGGACAATTGATTATTGAATGGTATTTATTTAACATTGGGGTATTGTTGGTTTAATATTGGAAATTAAGATTAGTGTTTATTTCTCTCAAGGAATATCCTTTTGGGGGATCATTAGATCTTGTACTAACCATTTTGGTTTTGATTAATCTCTAAAGACAATGTAAATATATAGTTCATCCTGTATGGATCATGTGATTCTATAGAAGTTTATTCTAGCTCTTCTAGTTTGACCAAGTCTTCTTGAATACTCATTGTTTAAAAAAAATGAGTTAGCGGTGGAAATTTATAAAAGAATGAAACTATACTTAAAATGTAAGTATATATCTTTATATTCATAGTCAATATCATAAATTAATTCCCAATCCTTATATAATGTAACTTAAAACAAAAAATGTTGTCCGTTTACTTTCCTTCTAGGAGACTAACGACTGTTTTTCCCAACACAAGTTTGTGGTTTTCTTATTGTTAACTTTCTCCTGATCATGATTTGTATCCCTCTCCATTAGAACTTGACACTTAATTTATCGTCCATATCCATGTTTTTCTACATGGAATCCGAGTATGGGTTATCTTGGGTGACCTTTATACCTCTCTTTCTTTCTTTTAAAGTGATAGTTTTATTGACTCTTTTTCCGATGTGGGACATTCCATTATATTATCAAGCCCAATTTTAAAAAAAATTGTGAGAACGCAATTTTTTGAAGGAGGGGAGAATGTAACACCCCAAGATTCCACGGTATGTTTCCCTTTGAATAATGCAATGGCATGCAATGTACGCAACTTCGAGATTCTAACACACCACAACCAATCAAACTAGCCGTTATGAATAGTAATACCTACTTTTTGAAATTTTATAAATTCTATCTCTCAAAATGGAATTAATTTTTGGATTTGGAATATCAAAATTAGCCTAGGTTGAAATTTTGGTACTTTTCGGATAACTTTCGTATTTTGATGAATAGTGGAAATTACTAAATTTTAATTAAAAACAACTTTTTTAATCAAAATAATTAATAGTGATAAATTATGAATTTGAGTGGTTTTAAAGTATATTTAGAATATATTATTACCATGTAATACAATCTGGGTCATTGAACATAATTTCACATTCAAACCAGACATAAACAAGTGTCAATCTTTTGATAGTTATTATCTCTTAAAAACACACTTTTTGTTTTAACAACGGGAATTAATTTTAAATTAATTTCTGACACTTCTGTGTTTTGAATTTGGAAAAATGGATTACATATTTGGAATCAGGATTTTCAAATTGTGTAAATAGGTAACTTTTATTTTTAGACATTTTTGATAATTACTTCGGTAAATATTTTATTTACCATGGTTAAAGGGTAAATCCGGTAAACAAGGGCTATCAAATAATATTATAATAATAATAAATTACCCTAAAACGTGTCTTAACCCTATTGGTCGATATATGGTAGACCATGGGAATCTTTGGGTCAATTTTGGGACCCCATGGATCCACTTGTAAGTGATAATGACACTTTATTTTAATTAAGTTAAAATAAATACAAAAATGACACAAGCATATATCTTTTGGAAAAACAATTTTTACATAGGGTTATATATGTTGCATTTTAGACTATAAATATTAATTAGAAAGATGAAAATATTTCCTACATAATTATATTTTATTTATAATTTTTAGACATTAAATAAATTAATTTATTTATGACATAATGGTGATGTAGTAATTACCATAATAGTGAAAAAATAGAATAATTGATATTATAAATATCCAAATAAATATAATTTGAGACTTTTATTGAATTAAAATAATTTTATTGGTTACTATGACATATTATTATTGATTTAATGAAATTTTTTATAATTAATCATTCTGTTATGTGTTTCACAAAAATCAACTATTGAATAGTGTCAAAATTGACATAAAAGAGTTTTTAAAACAAATATTATATTATTAATTGATATTAAATTCCTAAAAATCTATGGTTCAGCAAAGAGACTTATATCATGATAGTTGTATCATTAATGGACCACTTGGGGGTCGGTTGGATGTATATGGTATGTTTATTAACCATATAATATAAAAATACAAAGAGACATTGTAAAAGTGAAACTAATTAACTAAGAGTTAATACTTAGAGATAAGGTTAATATAATGACCCAAACCTGTCTAAATTATATTTTTTGAGTAGTTTTCGACCCATACCCCTTTAAATAATCAACTTTGGTTCTATTAGAAACCGAATATGAATTTATTATAAATTAATATTTCTAGCTTTTCCAAAGGTGCCCCTCACCCCTCTTATAAAAGGGCACTCTTCCTTCTCATTTCTTCACACCATAAAAGCCTTTTGGTTCGGCCAACCCCTTCCCAAAACACTCTCAACTTCCCTCACTACAACCTAGAGGCCTTATTTTGATCATAATTCCAACCTAAGGAGCCCTTTTGATCAAATCAAAAGGAAGAACCCGAAGAAGCGTTAATGTTTTCACCACCCATTTTCAAGTTCCTTTTTTCTTCCACTTCTTATTTCTTTTTTATTACCATTCAAAAATAATAGCTCCAGTATCTTATATATACTATGATGTTATTATAAATATGGTACAACCATATTCAGTATTCTATACACCCTTTGAATAACAAGTCACCATACGTGCGTACGTACGGCTTACCGTCTCCACGTCGTGGTGTAATTGTTATTAAGAATATTATTATTTGGGTGGGTATAATAATGATGTGTAACTCATTTAAATAATAAATATAACATGATACTTATTCTTTATATATGATATAACATCAAATTATATATTATTTTAATATCAAAAGAATGATATTGTCGCTCGTGCGTACGTACGGACTACCGTCTCCACGAACGCGATGAGATTCATTCTCCATCGTATCCATTCAAGTATAATTATCATTTCATGATTTAAAAGTAATTTTTAAGAACTTTATATCATTCTGGATATGAATAAGACACAACCTATCCATGACAAAGAGAGCTTATGTAAAAAAACATATAAAAGAAAACGAGTAAGTCAACACCCGAAACGACGAGAATTCTAAGATATTATTAACAAAGAATTGTTAAAATATCATATATGATATCATATTAATGTATATGATTCATGAATAATTTAATAACAATTATTTTAACATTATAAAGGAGGTTAACCTACCCCCAACCAAGGAAAAGTACAAGGTAAGGGGTTTCTAATCTCACTTTTAATTTTGTGAGATTTCCATTATTCACCACTTTTTTATTGCATGTGGTGTGTGTACTGCCCATGATTGTATTCATTTTGTAATATACTCTAATTTATGGATATTTAAATCATCATTGTATGATCCTTATTTCATGGGTATATGTTTCGTAAGTTACCAAATTGATAAGGTAATTTGATATTTCAATTTCTACTCATTCGGCTTTACGCATACTTCATTGATTATTTTACTCCAAGATTATGTGTGGAATTACTATTCATTTTATTATTTCATATTTTCCACTCCCCTTTCTGTGGATATACTTTTGATACACATAATCACTCCATTGATAAATTCTCAAGTGATCGGTATGAACTTGATAAGAGTAATTTTAACTCATTCTCCATTTGTTGAGTTAAATATCCAATTCATTGGTGTTGTTTTTACAAGAATATGTGTGAATGTAATATGATTGATTTACACTAAATATCCAATCATATTGAGTGTATTTATATTTTTCAGACATAATTATGTCGTTGATTTATCCTTAACCTAAGGATATGGTCTTTATAAGAGAATTCATCTCAATTTACATTCCATTGAGACTTCTTTGTTGTTATACACCAAATCACTTTTATATGGTGTATGTATTATACTTTGACATAGTATATCGTGAATCCCTTTATTCTCATGATATTACAAAGTTTTTATTACCTCAATTATCTGTATTCAAGTGTCTCTCTTTTGGTTAGAATCTCTTACTAAAATACCATTTTTAAATGTTTTAAAGACTTATTCATATAAATCATTCTCATTAATGTCCATGTTTTATAAATGGTTTTAAGGATTTATTTATATGGACATTAAAGTTTTAAAATTAAAAATCCTTTTAAAAAGTTTCAAAGTGGTATGGGACACTTTGATTCGAAAATCTATTTTTAAATGGATTCTTGACAAATAGTGTGACTTTTAAATGATTTCAAGAAAAAGGGGGATATTTCTCTCAAATTGTTTTGATGATTATTTTCATCTATGTCAACATCCTTCATTATTCTTGATTGATGTTAATGTGATTCAATACAATCTTCCATATTGTATTGAATGAGTTATGCTTGACTATGGATGTGCTATTTTTATACCATTCATGGTTTTTGGTTAAAGTATTGACATTTTGTATGCTAGTTTTAATATGAATGTTTATGTTATGTTTAAACCTGTTCATATGAAGAATGAATTGGACTTAATAAGTGATTGGTGGAGCCCGCTATAGCTCCTCGATTCATCGGTAGGTGTCATGATACAAACTAGTTTCTTGGCACAAGGCCTTGGAAAAATCTTATTTGTAGTCTTGGCATGAGGCCTTGGCTATGTGGTCATGATAGTCTGGTATTATGCATTCCATCATTATGAAAGTGGTTATTGATATTGCATGTGATCATTCGACTAGTAGAATATTCATGTGAGTAAATAAATGGAATTATTTTATTTTATCTTTTCCATTTTATGTTGAAGTTCGAGTTTAAAAGGCTTTCTTTTTAGTTATAAACTGCCTTAACTGTTTATGCTTATCTATGAAAGATTCTGCTATAATGTTATCCTTACTGAGCATCTGAGCTCACCCCTTTCAATGTTTTATTTTTCCCAGGATTATGAAGAAGTAATTTATGAATGACCTGCAGGGATAGTATGAGAGGATATGAAGACAAGATGTTGTTGTAGTTTTTTTACCTTATGAAGTAATGTAAGACTTATGAATATATATAGTGTTTCCAAGACTACTAAACTAATCGGTCTTTCGAGACTTGATCCTTTGTGATCATGCCAATGCTATGTAATAATGCACCGACTCTGGGTATCTAGGGTCGGGGCATTACACTAACCCCCTCTTCTGACTACTCTATGTTTTCCCCTGTTTGGTCCACAAGGCTGAATACCCTAAGAGGGGGGTGAATCAGGGTATGACTAATTTAAAATTAAATCCCGTTCTGATCTTGTTTCGTTGTTGATCAAAACACTCTTCTCTCTCTTTCCTGTTGCACAAAGTAAACAGAAAGTAAAGCATGCACAGGACACAACAATTTTACTTGGTTCACCGCAAAGGGCTAAGTCCAAGGAGCATACGCCAACAAGTTTTCAGTCGTACCAAGTCCACTAAACTTCACTAGCTATGGATACAATGTTCGGGATAGATCAATTCTATGCCTAGGCTCACTGCCTTTACAATGTTTAGGGTCAGCTCACTACTTTCCCAAGGGTCACTCCCTATTTCTCTCTCTCTGGCTCACTGCTGGTGGAGAGGATCACCTTTTTCCTCTTCCTAAGCTCACTTCTCTGGAAGGGAATCACCTCATAGTTTATAGACCTTTACATCTCTTTATTTTCATGAAATAATTCATCTTCAACTGTAGATAGATTCTCTATTAAAGTCTAACTTTCATCCACTGATGAATACCCCTTTGCCTCTTAACCGCTGGGCAATTTCTTTTGAAAACACCTTCGTAAAGCACCCTACTTTTCTAGGCTCCCAATTTTGCGAAGCTCGAACAAGCCTTCGCGAAGCTCCCACCTTTTTGCGAAGCTCTATCGTGAAGCTCAATCCGTCGCAAAGCAACGTCCCTCGAAAAGCTTACTAAGCCAACGCGGAGCTCGCAGGTTTCGCGGAGCTACAATAGCCGCCGCGAAGCTCCTCTTTCGTGAAGCACACTGGCTCCGTGAACCACCTTCGCAAAAGGAGAGCAAATGATATTCTCTGAAAATTCTATATTCTTCTCTCGAGGGGGTCAGCCTCTATTTATAAGTGATTCCACCGACCCATGAACTTTCCGCACGAAGTCAACGCCACGTCCTTTCAAATCGCGAAGCTCCAGAGTTTTCACCAGAATTCTGTCCAAATCGCAAAGCACCATGGCAATTTTCCATTCGCAGAGCTCGTCGTAATCCCAGAGCATTACCATCAACATTTCTTCGCGCCTTCGCCACGAATCTCACTTGCGAAGCCCTTCATCACCGCGATGAACTTCAACTCTGCCGTTCACGAAGCTTTGACGTAATCGTAAAGAATCCCCGCCTCCATTCTTCTGGTCTTTGTGATTTCCAAACCATGCATCCTATCATTACAAAATTTATGACTTTTCCATATTAAATTATGACCTTCATGGAAATCAAATTTTGGAAATTCTCACCAAACTCCATGTTTTGGAACCCAAAAAATTTGGCAAATAATTGGAAACGGCAACACCTTGTACTGCTCTTTTGTACCACCGCCAGATCGTCCTTTCCTTTGTCATCGTTCATTTTCAACAAGGATTGTCAATAAATTCTCAGGAACTCAACAATTCTCCATGGAAACCTGCTTTGTCAACAAACACAATCAACCCAAAAATACTTCAATGTTACCTTGAGGGATTTTTTCCCAACAATCTCCCCCTTTGGGTTTGTTGACAACTCTTCACAACTCTACTCAGAATGATTTTCTGCACATTGATACCTTACTGAGTCTTCTTCCAGCCACCACCACCATTCGCCTCATGATATTATGATAGCATTCAAGGAATCACTTATCACTTACTCTATTCCCACATGAGCAATGCTCGGCGTGAGAAACAAGAGTAGTATGAAAATATCATCAATGAATCACTTCATGTCAAACATCAATTGTCCATTCCAACCTGATGTCAATTCTTAAATTGATTCCAATTGTTGAGCCACAATGATCCCAATTGGTGATAGCTGGATACCTTCACACACCATTCCAACATCACTCTTATGCTTTTATCACGATCCTCAGCTGTCGTGATATCTATTGTTTGATCGATCACTTCTAGCATCATCAAATTTAATACTCTCCCCCTTTCTCATTTCTCCCCCTATTTGGCTGCTCCACCGGTCAGCTTCTCCCCGGATCTGTCTGGATTTCGCAAATAGCCACATTGTCTCCCCCTTGAACAATCACTATTTTCTCCCCCTTTTTCAAAGAACTCAAAGGTCATTCCTTTGAAGTCTGTAACAGAGTAGAGAACACATATCAGCACATTAGGGAAAAACACACATACCTTAGCGAGAGGGGGGGCACATCCACACTGTTTCAAGTGTGGGGATTCGACTGAACTCTCGGAGCCAGTCGATGTCTCTCAAATGCTTCCTTGGGTAAGGCCTTTGTCAGGATATCTGCAACCTGTAGTTGGGTAGGCACATACTCCAACTTCACGATCCCCTTCTCAACCTTCTCCTTGATAAAATCATACTTTATCTCAATGTGCTTTGTCCTAGATTGATGGATGGGATTTTTTCTGAGATTTATAGCACTTGAGTTATCGCACTAGATTCCGATCAGAGACTTCACTTCAACTCTCATGTCTTCAAGCTACTGCTTCATCCATAATAAATGTGTGCATGCTTGAGTGGTCGCAATATACTCAGCTTCCGCGGTGCTCAATGAAATGCAATCTTGCTTCTTGCTTAGCCATGAAATACACAATCCACCAAGAAAGAAAGAACCACCTGACGTTGATTTCCTATCATCCACTGAACCGGCCCAGTCTTCATCAGTATAGCCCAATAAATCTGTCTAAGATTTATCAGTATATGTCAAGCCGAAATCCATTGTGCCCTGGATATACCAAAGTATTATTTTCACTGCAAGTATGTGGATTTCCTTGGGATTACTCTGATATCTCGCTGATTGGCATGTGGCGACAACAATATCAGGCCTTGTTGTGGTTAAGTACAATATAATTCCAATGATTTGCCTGTATTCTGTGAAATTAACTGCCTTTCCATCCTCATCTTTTGATAATTTCATCCGGGTAGCCACCGGAGTCTTCATCACCTTGTAATTTTCCATTCCAAACCTTCTCAGGACCTCCTTGGCGTATTTAGATTGAGAAATGAATGTTCCATTCCTTCCTTGTGTCACCTGTAGGCCAAGGAAAAATGTTAGCTCTCTAATCATTGACATTTCAAACTCATTTTACATGAATTTGGAAAACTGTCTGCACTGAGCATCATCTAATCTGCCAAATATTATGTCATCGACATAAACCAACACCTTCATCCTTTTATTACTTTAATTGCTGAAATAAAGATTGTAATCAACTCCTCCATGCTGAAAACCAAGCTTCTTCAAGTACTGATCAAGCCTTGAGTACCATGCTCTTGGTGCTTGTTTCAGCCCATATAATGCCTTCTTCAGCCTGCAAATTTTGTTCTCATATTCATGAATGAGAAAACCATATGGATTCTCAATATACACCTCTTCTTCCAAAACCCCATTTAAGAATACAGATTTGACATCCATCTGGAACACTTTGACCTTTCTTTGCACTGCTATGGCGAAAAATAATCTGATTGTCTCCAGCCTTGCAACCGGTGAAAATGTATCATCTACATCTATTTCCTTTATCTGGGAGTATCCCTTGCACACTAGTAGTGCTTTGTTTCGAATCACATTTCGATATTCATTCATCTTGTTGCGATAGACCCATTTAGTCCCGATGACATTCTTGTCTGCTGGCCTCGAAACAATCTTCCATGTTTGGTTCTTGTCAATCTGATCAAGCTCTTCATTCATAGCCTGAACCCAGTTTTCATCTTCAGCTGCATCAGAAAAACATTTCAGCTCCACCTGAGACAAAAATGATGTTTGCTGAAATGATTTCATTCTACGAGTCTGAACTGGGGCTGTCTGATCACCAATGATATTCTTCTAATCAATTTCAGCTCGACTCCTTGGCTTCCATGCAGATACAAACTGTACACTTTCTTGTTCATCATTAGTATCTTCTTCTGAGTCAGCCTCTGCCACGTCGGCTCCCCCTGTGTTGCTTACCTCATCGTCACTTTCATCTAAGAACTGTTCACTAGATCATTGATTATTCTGTTCATTTTCAACTATAGTGACATCATTACTCTCAAAAAAATTTCCCAGCCTCTTGTTGAAGCATTTATATGCATTGCTTTTCCCCGAGTATCCATGGAAGAACCCTCATCTCCTCGTGCCTCAAACTTCCAGTTATTTTCTTTGTTGAGAATGAAACACTTACACCCAAAGATTCAAAAGTATTTCAGTGTTGTCTTCTTTCCGTACCACAGTTCATATGGAGTCTTCCCATGCTTCGGACACAACAGAGACCTGATCGAAACATAGACCGATGTCAAAACTGCTTCCTTCCAAAATTTCTCTGGTAGGTCTTTATCAGTAAGCATCGTTCTGGCCATGTTGTTGATGATATGATTTCTCCTTTCAACCACTCCATTCTGTTGGGGAGTTCTCACTGATAAAACCTGATTCCTTATCCCATGTTTCTCGAGATATTATTCCACTTGACTGTTTTTGAATTCTGTACCATTATCTGTACGGAACTTCAAAATTTTCTACCCAAGCATCTTTTTTGATTCCCTCTTATACTACTTTATGCAACTAAACACCTCTGTCTTATGGGTAATGATGAATACCCAAGCCATTCTGCTATAATAATCAATGAAAAGAACTTAGTACCTTTTCCCATTTATAGCTCGTGGTGAAATAGGTCCACAAACATCAGCATGCACCAATTTGAGAACTCCAGTAGATTTTTGTTCTTTTGGAATGTATGACTTTCTGATGATATTACCTTGTTGACAAGCATCACACGTATGAGTGTGATCACGTTATAGTTTGGGAAGGTCCTAGAAGCATCACACATTACGAGATCTTCCATAAATGGTTGGCATAGATGACCAAGTCGCTTATGCCACAACTGGTTTTTTTCTTCTCTGGATAAAAATCACAAATCTTCTGCCCCACCTACTAGGTAAAGATTTCCATTTGTTCGTTTTCCCTATATAATGATTTCTCCATCTGTTCCTTTAACAATACACATCTTCTTGGTAAATCAGATAGAGTTCCTAGAGTCACATAGTTTACTGACACTGAGCAAGTTATGACTGAGACCCTCTACTACCATGACATCAGCACGTCTCATTTCTTTGCCCCCAAACATGGATTTACCTGATCCAACAACCGTCAGGCCTTCATCATTTCCAAATTTTACAACTCCTTCTTTGTCATATTTTATGCCTGTAACAAGATCCTTATTACCTGTCATGTGAGATGTGAAACCACTATCAAGGATCCACACACCAGATCGATCTGATGCTTTAAGGGAAATCTCTGCCACCGCGACCTTCTCAGTTTTCTTCTTCTTGGTCCATACTTTTTCCTTCACCCTCGGCATAGACTGAGACTTTTGTTCTTTCATAGAGTATGATGGACTGACTTCATCTCACAAAGCTGAAAATCTATTATGCATTTTTAACTCACATGTGGGGTTATTGATATGCTTCTTGTGAACATTTTGATTCTACTTTGGCTCATTTCTCTGAATAGTCGAAGTGCAGTACCTAGCCATGTGCCCAAATCCTCCGCACCAAAAATAGTGTCCTTCAAATTATGTTTTGGGAAACCATTCTCTGTTTGACTTCCATCTCCGTTCTTGTTCCATTCGATATCTTTTGGCTATGGAACACACATACTGTGAATGTCCCATCTTTCCACAACAATAACACCTGATATAAGGTGCATTCCTTCATGTTACTTCAGCACTACAGGTTTTCCCTTGGGATCTCGAAATATTTTGATTCTGATTTATGCCCAAATCCACCTTCAATCTCAGGACGGGTTCTCGCGGTCTGACTTCAACTGCCACAAATTTTTGTTTTTGATTAAGCCATGAATCAGCCTTAACTTTTGAGCTCAATTGCAGCTTCTTTCCTACTGAACTACTAGGCCCTTCCATGTAGAGTTTGGAATCATGTATCACCTTGTTGGCTTTATTTGTCTTTTCTCTCCATACATCTATCTCTTCAAGAGCTGCTTCTAATTCAGCTTCCATGTCAACTCTCCCTTCAATTTATTCTTCTTCCTCGTCAGTTTCGGTTTCTTTCTTTTCTTGAGCACTACTGATAACAGCCACCATTTCATATTGTCCACGATCATTGTAGTTTTCTATCTCTTCAATTTCTTCACCCTCAGACTCATCTGAACTGTCTATTTCTTGTGAAAGAAGATTATTCTAATTAAATAAATTTCTCTTGAACTGCTTCATCCCTTTCACATAGGCTGAAGATTTTTTCTTGGTAATTTCAACTTCATCTTCATTGTTTTCTTCTTGAAACTTTTTGGGGGACCTTGCAGCAAGATGACCAACTTTTCCACATCTAAAGCAAGTAAGTGGAAGCTTCCTTTTGAACTTTCCTTTTCCTCTTTGAATATTTGAGGAGAGGAATGACATTACCTCATCTATCTCTTCTTCTTCCTGAGAATAATCAATGGTAAGCTTTTTTATGGCCTTAAATGCCACCTCTTTGGACTTCCCCTTTTCCACAGCCTCATTATCATCGTTCCTCATTTCATATGCAACCATGGTACTGTGCAAATTATCTAGTGTCAGCTCTTTTGGATCTTTATCTTCTAGTACTAAAAACTTCGGATTGAACCGAGGTGGAAGTTTCCTCAAGATGTGTTTTACGATCTTTATGTCTTCAATAACTTCTCCAAGGCCTTGCATATATTCCACAACAATGTTTACCCTGTCAAAAAATGCGTCAACAGAATCATTTGGGTTCATTTTCATATCTTTATATTTGTTCCACAACACCTGCAGCTTTGTCTCTCTGACCTTTGTATCCCCTTCATATATATTCAAAAGCTTTTCCCACATGGCATGTGACGTTTTTCATGACATCATCTTCGTGTAGATGTGATTGGAAAGGGCTCCCCCTAAGGCATTGATTGCTTTGGAATCAGCATCCAACTCTCTATGATCAACTTCTGATAATGCACCACTATTAATATCAGTTGTGATACCATGCATAGCTGCTAAAAACACATCCATTCCCAAGGATCGGAAATAGTGTTGCATTGGATTCTTCCATATCTGAAAATTACATCCGTCGAATATTAGAATCCCTTTATGATTAGTGATCTCCATTGAGAGAAGAACAACTTTAAACCTCTCGCTCTGATACCAATTGTTAGTTCCACAAGACTGAATACCCTGAGAGGGGGGGTGAATTAGGGTATGACTAATTTAAAATTAACGCTCGTTCTGATCTTGTTTCATTGTTGAGAAAAACACTTTTCTCTATCTTTCCGGTTGCACAAAGTAAACAGAAAGTAAAGAATGCACAGAACACTGAAATTTTACTTGGTCCACCGCAAAGGGCTACGTCAATGGAGCATACACTGACAAGTTGTCAGTCGTACGAAGTCCACTAAACTTCACTAGCTGTGGATACAATGTTCGGGATACATCACTTCTATGCCCAGGCTCACTGCCTTTACAATGTTTAGGGTCAGCTCACTGCTTTACCAAGGGTCACTCCCTGTTTCTCTCTCTCTGGATCACTATCGGTGGAGAGGATAACCTTTTTCCTCTTCCTAAGCTCACTGCTTTGGACGGGAATAAACTCACAGTTTATAGACCTGTAGGTCTCTTCATTTTCATGAAAGAATGCATCTTCAATTATAGATAGATTCTATGTTAATGTCCAACTTTCATCCACTGATAAATACCCCTTTTCCTCTTAACCAATGGGCAATTCCTTTTGAAAACACCTTAGAAAAGAACCCTACTTCACTAGGCTCCCAATTTCATGAAGCTCGAACAAGCCTTCGCGAAGCTCCTGCATTTTCGCAAAGCTCTATCACGAATCACTCTTGCGAAGCTCACGACGTCGCAAAGCAACGCCCCTCGCGAAGTTTACTAAGCCAACGTGGAGCTTGCAGGTTTAGCGGTGCTACAATAGCCGCCACGAAGCTCCTCTTTCACAAAGCACACTGGTTCTGCGAACCACCTTCGCAAAACGAGAGCAAAAGATCTTCTCTGAAAATTCTCTCTTCTTCTCTCGAGGGGGTTGGCCTCTATTTATAGGCAATTCCACTGACCCTCGAACTTTCCATGTGAAGTCAATGCAATGACATTTCAAATCACAAATCTCTGAAGTTTCCGCCAGAATTCTGTCCAAATCGTAAAGCACCATGGAAATTTTCCGTTCGCGGAGCTCATCACAATCGCGGAGAATTACCGTCAACATTCGTTCACGCCTTCGCGGCAAAGCTCCCTCGCAAATCATTTCACTTCCGCGATGCGCTTCAGCTCTACCGTTCGCGAAGCTTTGACGTAATTGCGAAGAAGCACTGCCTGCATTCTTCCGGTCTTCGCAATTTCTAAACCATGAATCCTATCTTCGCGAAATTCATGACTTTGCCATATTAAATTATGATCTTCATGGAAATCCACATTTCACAATGCTCACCAAACTCCAAATTTTGGACCCCAAAAAAATTGGCAAAACTGGGAAACGACGCCACCTTGTACTACTCTTTTGTACTGCCGCCAGATCGTCCTTTCCTTTTTCATCATTCATTGTCAATAAGGATTGTCAACAAATTCTCAGGAACTTGAAAATTTTCCATGGAAACCTTCTTTGTCAACAAAAACAATCAACCCAAAAATACTTCATTGTTACCTTGAGGGATTTTTTCCCAACATTCCCCATTGCTGGAAGGTTCCAAAGTGGAACTTCCTACTATTAGAAGCCGCACCGATTTCTCTCCTAGCTGGCACAAAAAGTTCACAACCTGAATCTCCCTTCGGGTTTCCTTCTGAGATAAGGGCATGGTCCACCTCTTTGGAAAATCATTTTAGACAAAATTTATTCACTAAAGATCTGATATTGTGTCTAATCCTGTCCTGGAAGCCTTTTTCCATAGCTACCCCATCTCCCATAAGCATTGTAATGATGCATCTCAAATCGGTGAAATGACTAGCATAGTTCATCCCCGACATTTTCAACTAAGTAAACCTCATAAAATTTGCATACATCTCCTACCTCAAGGTTTATGGATTGATGTGATAAAGAAAATTATCTTGAAAATTTGTTCACATCATCCCCTCAGTCTGCTCTATTTGAACCATAATGTCCCTCCGACATTTTTCTTTCCCTCTCAACATATCGGCTACTTACTTGACTCGCTTCTTGAGAGGAGTCTCTAGATGGTTGAGAATAGTATGGATGGACTCTATCTAGAACTCTCATGCTTTTAGAATACCCTCTCTGGTAATGGTCGGAGGGTGTTTTAGATCAAACACCCGGGTCAGCTCAAACATACGTGGTGCAGCCCGCCCTGGGTCTCCTTCCATCATCTGCTTTAAAACAAGAAATGTTCTCATAGAATTTCTCTTCCATATCTCCTTATACCACTGCGTTCTCATGGTCCACTACTAGGGGATCGTTCTCGGCAACATCCTCCTATCGCCCAACCAGCACATGCCTTTGAGGTGGAATTTCTGTATAATTCCAAACACGAGCTTTAGAAAGAAACCATAAATCGTTTATTAGATGGAAGAGGTATAGATAGTCTCATAACTTGTAATAGATAAACCAGTTCGCATACAAAACCCAAAAGAGCTCACTTGCAAGCGGGTCACTACCCTCTGCCGTCTCCCTAAGTCTTTGGCCAACATGGAATCTAATTATCATGGTTACAAGCCTTATCTTTTACTCCCATTCGAACCATTTTCATATTACTATTTACCATTACGACAAATTATTCCACATTTACTTCACTATCAGGAACCATTTTCTAATTACTACTTAACATTTTAACTTCCTCTTTTTAATCATTCATACCATCTTATTCGGCATAATTCTTTACTTTTAAGAGAACATATGCATCATAACCATTATTTCTCACACACAAATCCCATGTGTGTGTCTATCATGATGCATGTCACATTCCTACATAGGTTCCTATAATGGTTCATGAATTCACAACCTCATACTATTCCGGCCATGAGAGAAATATCACAGAACCGTCAAATCACACAACAATTTTATCACCAAATGGTGAAATATCATCAAATGTCACTACACACAAGAAGAATAAAAATCCCCTCCTTGGGTAACTAGGGTTTTTCCCTGTACGTGGGTTAGCTACACCCAAGAATGAGCTCATCACCAAGGCTTGAAACATTCTTAATCCCCTCTCTACATTCCCAAATAGAAAGAAAGAGAAAATAACTCCTATGATACCACTTTATAACATCCCCTTCTTGGGATCCATTAAACTGGGGCCACAATTCGGTTAGTTACATGACCACAAGTGCACCTCCCCATATGATAGAGGTTGTCAACTAATAGCGATGGTGAAATGCGTCACAAGAAGACACTATACCCTCAATACCAGAGTAAGCCACCAAAAATAATAATTGAAATATTGGAAACAAAAGAGAACAATCCATAACATGCATAAATGACCAAAGCCCAAAATAGGGTATAATCCTTAAAAAAAATAATTTTACCATTCCATGTTATAGTGTCATGTGAACAAAACCCAAAATAAAGAAAATAGTAGAATCCCCAAAATGATCTAGACTCCATGTCTAGAACCTCATCCAAACACGTCCCATGTCTAACTCATCTTTGTAGATAGGGTCCTTGCCCTTTACCGGACCTCTAAGAATGAAATATTCTTAGGTACCCAATGGAATCCCAAGTAGAGTGTGTGTATAACTCAGTAGGCCACCACCAACAGTGTCTACAAAATATTCAGTAAGGAAAATAGAGCATAAAAATGATAAATGAAGGCATGTAAAGGTAAAAAGATAAATATTCTATCTTTATTTATGTTCCTTTAAGATAACCTACCAATTAACTCATGATTATTACCAAGACATTTCATTTATCACATCACCCTTTAAATGTGTTCAATGGTTTAGGCATGATCAACATTTTCAATAAGAGGTAATTTAACAAGTCCTATATCACTAGGCATCATTTGGAAAAAATTCCCAACATTCTAACCTCAGAGCCTAATTCTAGGTGGAATGCAACTGTTAGGGGAATAGAACTTTATCCACTTCCCTAACCAATGAATTTATGGGAGGATCTAGTACCTCAGTCTAAGTCATCCTATTGGAATAGAACCTCAAGTCAATACCCTACTCTACTAAGCCATGTGAACATGTTTATTCATCATTCATCACAAAACACCATATCACAAAAAATAGCCAATATCATTTAAAACATCACAATAATATCAATAAATGGGAAATTACATTTTTCCTCAATCCATTAACATGATCATTATTCATGTTTCTTAACCCCTTTATCCCCATTCCCATTTCACATGCCTATCTCACTAATCATATTCCAGTATAAAGCTAATCACTAGTATTTTACCATTTATCCCTTTAACCCTTTTCATATTAACCAAAAGCATCTTAGTCAATTACCCAACATAATTGTTTTACTAAACACCAATTTTACATCACTTAATCATGTTAACATATTCGTTAATGGGTCTATGTTCTCGCACAGCAGCCTACAAATACTTAGCTAGCTTTATGTTTGGTGAATACAGGCACAAACCAGTGGTGGCCCTAATTTGGTCGAGTCATACTTCATACATCCCATGCGGTTCAAGAGGGGTTCATTGAACCATTTAGACACCAATACATCACATCAAGTCAAAGGTACCACGAAGTCTTCAAAATAGTGCAGGAATAAAAACACTACATGCACAAATCTGCAAAAACCCCAAGGGATATAACATGCACGCCACCTGCCTTGAATTCATTGGTGAACACACTCCCAACTAAAGCCTTTCATATTGATCCGACCAACCCTAGAAGATTTATCCTAAAACTCACCAAAAAAATAGGGTTTGAGAGCTTTGGCTGGAGAGGGGAATGAAATAAAAACCCTAAACCAAAAATGAAAAGTAAGGTGGAGATTAAAATTATACAGATCTTCAATACACAACTGAAGGTGCTCTACATGGCTTAGAAATGAAGCAGATTGACCACTTGGAAGATCGTGGAAGCCTGGATCATCACTAAGGTTGAAGGAGGAAGAGAGGTGGTGAAATCCTAAGTGGGGTATAAAAATCCCGCAGTGGCATTTTTTTCATTTTGTAAAACATTATAGGCCCCATAGTTTTCCAAACCATGTGCAAACTATGTAGTTGCCACTGTCCAAAACCCCCCATCCTACATGGTTTACTTGTGCTTCCCGCACAGTTAGTACTAACCATGCACAAACCATTCAGCTAGGCCAGAAAACTCCTTTTCCCCCCTTTTTCATGTCCCAGCCCCTAGGAACACCCCAAAGCCTCCTTAAGAACATTGGAAGTCACTTAATTGACCAAAATAATAGTGTTAAACTGAAATTTAAGTAAAACATACCTTATGGAGATGTCCTAGATCTTATAGGTATGATAAGTTATAATAGTGTCCCAATTAAAACATATCAACCTAATGAAAATTATGTAATAGTATCCAAGTTAGAAAATTCCAATCAGGATCTTATGTGATATGTTTGTTTCTACCTTGTGCATACATCTATAAGATGGTCTATACTAGGGAAACTTTTTAGGACCCTACATAGATGTTCCCTTACCCCTTGCATAGGTTCTATAGTGTGTATACATGCCTTATTTTTATTTTTTCATTTCATATCAAAGGATGGGTAGTGAATTGGAATATAGCATCTCAATAAGTAGTTGGATGGTGGGTAATATGTCATGGGGATTTCAGTTGGTCCAGTATGTCTATTTTATATCTTCTCTTTATATTTTAGATGGGATCGTGATAGCGGGTTACCTATGTATGTTTCTATAATCATGTGTCTATATGATGTGTTTCATTAGTTATTAAATTATGTTATTGATTAATGTGTACTCTTATAAGAAGATATGTAAATTTTGGAATAAATATATGGTGGTATTATATAGTTTGTATTAAATGAGATGGTGTAAATATTATCTATAATTGTGTATGTAATGTTTTGTGCATTGTTTTTTCTATGGTTGTTCTAGGGATGTAGATTATATAGACAACTTTTCTTTGGTAAGTTATCATATACTGGTGGTTTAAATAGCTATTAAATATGTCATTTTCTCTCTTTTAAACCATCTCTATATGATGATGTTTTCTTGGGAGGTAGTTAAAACTATTGAAAAATATGTTATACTATTATTTAGAGTCAGTTTTCTTCATTTTAATAGTGGTTATATAGGTTAATAATTTATTCCCACATAAATAAAATAACCAATTAAACAATAGTTTTAATTTTTATATAACTAATATATCTAGGATGGAGTACCCCTTGAAAATATGACTTTAGAAAAAGTTACATGGTCCCTAGAGTAAAACCATATTTCTTGATTCAACCACAATATCAATTTTCCAATTCGAGAAACTGTTTAGATGATATAATAAATTTATCACAGATACAAATCTATATACTACAAAATATCTTTTCCTTTAAAATATTATTTTAGAGGCCCCATAATTCTAACAACAACACATTTTCTTATCTTGGGGGTTAAAATAACACCCCATGATTTATTAAACCAGTAAATAATTTTTTTAAAGTCATATATTAGAATAAATTTACCATTTTCCCAATTGGAAGGTCCTTGAACTCTAAAAGACAAAATCAATTTATGTATCTACAGGGAAAAATTATTTTCACTAAATTATCGCCATCCTGAATTCCTTCTCATTATGGAAGAAAACATCCTTGGTTAAATAGAAAATAAATATAAAAAAATAAACTATAATGATAACTATAAGGCCCCAGCCTTAAACCTTACTTAATCTTGAGTTATTACAAGATTACACATTGAAGATCTTTTCGGGTTTAGAGTTTTAGAGAATTTGATCATAAAACTTGCATTACATTCCACATATAAACAAAGTGGTTACTTAAAGATAGTATTATTCATTCCCATCAATGGAAACATATTTAAAATAAAACATGGATTCTTTCTTGACACTTCCTTGACACTATCATCATATCATGTACCTTTCCCTTGACCTGTGAAAAACATTTCAAAAAAACATGGGATGAGCATAAAAAGATCAGTAAGGGATATAAAAATATGGAATGGAAACATGGGTACATATATACATAAGAATGAGATCATACTTTACCCATAAAACATAAGCACTTTAACACACCTCATCAAATCATGAATAAATCATAGAAATCATAAGACATAAAGGTAACATGAGGCATTCATAACATTCTTACGTAGGGAGTAACCCTCTTGGTTACGTTTGGAATACCCATCATAGTATATTCCCTAAATCTCTTTGGAGAAACCTTAAAGTTTCACTCCTTCGCGTTACCCAATGCATTGGAGAGCTATATCGGGCTCACCCACCCTTAGTTTATCACAGAACCACCCGTCTTCAAAATAATTCCCAAGAACCTTAACATAATCGTATCACATAAAACATGCATAAAAGAAACATAACATTTACACCTTTCAATCACAAGATATCAATACAACACATTGATATAAAAATATTATGAAAAACATTTTCAATGACAAAATAAAGGAAAAGTAAAACATGGTATTTATTTTTCTTTTAAAAATAAGGTATGGCTTGTAGAGGAAGATGAAACCCAAATAATGGTCACGGCGGCGGAGAAGTCGTTGTCGCCGCATACGTATGACAAAAACATTCCCTTTTGTAGTTTTGTAAAATGCTTTTTATAAAAAAGATTCCATTTGGATAAACGTAAAATTCAAAGGGGTTTATACACCGTATAGAAGAAAGTTGTGTATAAAATAAAATATGCCTCAATGAAAGGAGATTGAGACGAAGTCCCATACCTCGGGTCCGACTTGACTCAATCATTCTTTAATGTCCTGAATAATAAACTTGAGTTAATTAATACTTTCTTAAGAACCTTTCTAAAGTTCATTATTACTTTTATATCACTTGTTTCCATGTCATGAACACTATGTAATTATTTATGTTAATAACGGTCGTTTTAACAATTATTGGTACTTGAGTCAAAATAAACCCTTTATAATTACAAGTTGTTCATGTATCCATTAAATCCATAATTATAATCATGATTTATATATCATATATATCATATATATCCAGTATATACGTGCATTTATAATATTACATAATCATTTAGAGGTAAGAAATGAAATGCACCGTTCATGGAGACGGTAAGCCGTACGTACGCATGAACGCTACTTTCATTTCTATTTTGTATTTTTTTATGGAATGGAATCATAATTATATAAAGATATATAATAATTCCAGTATAATATCATATATAATACCATTAATTAAATCCTTTATACGTCCCACATATGTCATTAACAAAATCAAATCACTTTGAGGGGGCGGTAGTCCGCACTTCCTTAAATGAAGATATTGTGTTTACCCATAATGGAAACCACAAAGGTATGCCTAAAATGAAAAATACAGAAGCTTAAGGAAAACATAAACATATTATCTATCATATATAAATATAGTGACATCTTAATGGCCACCTTTGAAGGTGTTAAAGTAATGTTGAACAATCATTGTTTCGGGAGGCATAAATTCACCATCCACAGAAACAGTATGTTCTTTAACAATTAAATGTAGGAGTGTGTAAGTGTAGCTAGAATCCTTCTTATAACAACATCCTAGTATATTTAAGATACTATAGTTGTTACAAAAAAAATGAATAATTAGAGTTTAGAGGGTTGGAGAAGCAAAATAAAACAAAAGGACACAAGTGAAGACATTACCTTAAAATCGGGTAACTCCCTTTGGTTTGAGCTCAAAGGGTTCCTCGGGAAGTATTCAGCCCAAAGTGATGCTTCAATGAGTAAGAGAGGGAATTGGAGAGAGAAAATGGGTAGGGGTTGGCCGAGCCAAAGGCTTTGGAAGTGTGGGTAAGGAGGTAGAGGTGGGGGCCTTTTATAAGAGGATAGGAGGGGCACTCTTGGAAGGTAATGAAATATTACTTTATTTGAAAATTAGTTTAGGATTTAAAAGGTCCCACACTGATATAATTCGAGGATAAGGTGATAAGGGTTCGAAATATACCCACCCAATAGGTTTTGGACATGTGTAGGTCATAGATTTTACATTATCTTCTCATTTTATTTAAATCATTTATTAATGAGGTAATCGTTGCATCATCATGATGTCATAAATAATTTAATTTATTTAAAGTATAAAAATTATAAAAAAACTGCTATGATGTAGGAAATATTTTTATCTTTCCAATGAATATTTATAGTCAAAAATCTGACTTGTATAACCCCATTTAAAAATTGATTTTGTAAAACATATTATGTTTGTGTCATTTTTACTTTTTCATTAAATAAAAAGTTATTTAGGTCATTTCCCAACCAAAGTGGCTCCATGGGGTCACCAAGTTGACCCATGGATTGTATTGGTCGGTCATGACACATCCAATGAGGGTAGGATATGTGTCAAGCTCATTTCATACTATTAAAACATTATTTTTACCTTAAAATACACTAATTACCACTAATCGCGATTAAAAACATAAAAGTTACTATTCACCATAAAATTATTTTAATCTCATTTAACCACATTTTACTTCTTAATGACAGCCATGTATGTCAGATTTTTTAAAATCAAATCATAGAGGTGGTAAAATTTCATTTAAACGAAAAATCAGTTTCTTTAACTACCACTTAGTGGTTTCACTATTCATCAAAAATTGATGTTTTTCAGAAAGATACCAAAACTTCACCCAAAGATATATTTGATATTCTTAATTCAAAAATGATGTCTATTTTTACAAAATTCAAACCATATCAGTTATATTAATTAATTTAATAATTAATTCCCGCTGTCATGACAAATAGCATGTTTGTATGAAACAATAAGTATCAAAAAATTGACACCAGTTTAAGTAAAATTTCAAAGTGAAATTGATTCCAATGACCACTATTAGATTAAATGGTAAAAATATATTCAGATTACACTTTAAGAACAATTAAAAAGATAATCTAACCATATAATTAAATTAAATGAAAAAGCAGTTTTGATGTAAAATGCAGTATTTTTCACTATTCATTAAAAAATGAATGTTGTCAGAAAAATACCAAAAATTCACAAAGTAAATTTTGATGTCCCAATCATAAAGAATAAGTTTATTTTGACAAACATAGCTTATAAAATTGTCAAAAGATATATTTAAAAATAGTTTGCCATCAAAAGGCAGTAAAACAATCCATTAAGAATATTAGTGTATTCCATGCTTAAGATTTGATTTATTTTGATTTTAAGCCTCTAAAACACTATCTATTTCATTAATAGTCATAGATAAAAATATATATTATTCATTACTTACTTGGGATGTTACATCCTTCCCCCCTTTAGAAAATTGTGTCACCGCAATTTATTTACTTATCAAATAAATGGGGGTACTTATCCCTCATTGCATTTTCAGATTCCAATGTTGCCTCTTCCATCATTTGGTTTTTCCACAAAACCTTTACCTGATTAATCACCTTATTTTGTAACACTTTCTCCCTGTGGTCAAGAATCTAGACCGGTTGTTCCTCATAAGATAGGTTCTCTTCCAGCTGAACTACCTCTGGACTCAAAACATGAGATGGATCTGGCATGTACTTCCTTAACATTGAAACATGAAAAACATTGTGTACCTGAGATAAACTCGAAGGTAAAGCCACTCGGTAAGCAACTGATCCAACTCTCTCTAGAATTTCATATGGTCCAATGAAACTTGGACTCAGCTTTCCTTTCTTACCAAATCGCATCAAACTTTTCCATGGTGAGACATTGGAAAAAACATGATCACCTACCTCGAAAGATAGATCCTTCCTCCAGTTATCTGCATAACTCTTCTGCCTGCTCTGAGCTGTTCTCATGTGTTTCTGTATCAGCTGAACTTTTTCTGCCAACTCTTCTTCCAAATCTGGTCCCATTAATTTCCTTTCACCCACTTCATCCCAGAAAGCTGGAGTTTGACACCACTTCCCATATAATGCCTGAAATGGTGCCATCTGTATACTAGAATGAAAACTGTTATTATATGAAAATTCAACTAAAGAATGATGTTGGTCCCAACTTCCCTGATAATCCATCGAACAAGCTCGTAGCATATCCTCCAAGGTCTGAATTGTTCGTTCTGACTGGACATCTGATTGAGGATGAAAATCTGTACTAAAATTTAATTCAGTACCCAACGACTTCTGAAGGCCTTTCCAAAAGTTAGAAGTGAACCTGGGATCACGGTCAGATACAATGGGGAGAGGAACTCCATGTAACCTAAATATCTCTTTAAGATACAAACGGGAAAGTTGATCTAGGGAAAAAGTATCTCGTATAGAAAGGAAATGAGCAGATTTGGTCAAGCGATCGACAATAACCCAGATTGCATTATTACCTCGAGATGTCTTCGGTAATCCCACACAAAGTCCATGGATATACTCTCCCATTTCCACTCTGGCATTGGTAAAGGCTGAAGCATCCCTTTCGGTAACTGCCACTCTGCTTTAACCTACTGAAAAGTCAATCACTTCACAGAAAAATCAGCAATATCTCTTTTCATTCCATCCCACCAGTAATACTCCCGAAGATCTCTATACATCTTAGTATTGCCTGGATGAACTGAAAACGGAGAACTATGAGCTTCACATAACAACTCTCTCTTCAACTGTGAATTACAAGGCACACACAATCTCTTCCCAAATCTCAAAACGCAATCATTATCAATGTTGAATTCAGGCAACTTACCTTTCTGAACCAGCTCTACCTTTTTTTGCAACTCACTGTCTTGCTTCTGTGCTTGCTTGATTCTATCTGATAGAGATGATATCACTGATACCTGAAACAAAACAGAAGAACTTCCTGCACCAAAAACTTCTATGCCAAATTTCATCAAATCCTTAACCAAAGGATCATGTTCCAAATGCAACATTGCTAATGAAGCATTAATTTTTTCGACTCAAAGCATCAACCACTTTATTTGCTTTTCCCGGATGGTAATGAATTGTATAATCATAATCCTTGATTAATTCCAGCCATCTCTTTTGTCTCATGTTTAACTCTTTCTGAGTGAATATATACTTTATACTTTTGTGATTAGTATATATTTCACACTTTACTCCATACAAATGATGCCTCCAAAATTTTAAATCGAAAACAACAACAGCTAATTCCAAATCATGTGTAGGGTTATTTACTTCATGAGTTTTCAACTGTCGTGAAGCATAAGCAATTACCTGATCATTCTGCATTAGGACGCAACCAAATCCTTTCAATGAAGCATCACTGTATATAACAAACTCACTATTCCTGGAAGGTAGTACCAAAACTGGAGCTTTCACCAATCTTCTTTTCAATTCCTGAAAACAATCATCACATTATTTTTTCCAGATAAACTTAACACCCTTCCGAGTTAGCTTAGTAATTGGACTAGATAAGCGTGAAAAATTTCTAACAAACCTTCGGTAATAGCATGACAAACCAAGGAAGCTACGAATCTCAGTTACATTTGTGGGTCTTGGCCAGTCTTCCACAACTTTTTTTTGCAAGATCAACAGTTATTCCATCTTTAGAAACAATGAGACCAAGGAAAGAAATTTGTTGCAACCAAAACTCACACTTGCTGAATTTTCCATACAGTTTCTTTTCTTTTAAGATTTTCATGATAACCCTTAAATGTCTTTCATGATATTCTTTACTTATAGAAAACACCAAAATATCATCAATGAAAACCACCACAAACTTATCCAAGAACTCATGGAAAATTCTATTCATTAAGTCCATGAATACAGCAGGTGCATTGGTTAGCCCAAAAGACATTACTAAAAATTCATAATGGCCATATCTTGTACGAAATGCAGTCTTCGGAACATCTTCTTCAATTACCTTCAGCTGATGGTACCCCTATCTAAAGTCAATCTTTGAAAAATACTGAGCTCCCTGGAGCTGATCAAATAAATCATCGATATGAGGCAAAGGATATTTGTTCTTAACAGTGATGTTATTCAAGGCTCTATAATCAATTCAAAGTCTCATTGAACCATCTTTGTTTTTAAAAAATAAAACAGGAGCACCATATGGTGATGTTCTAGGTCGAATGAAACCTTTATCTAATAAATCATGCAATTTCTCCTTCAACTCTAAAAGTTCAATTTGAGTCATTCGATAAGGGGGTTTTGAAATTGGCTTAGCATCAGGAACTAAGTCAACAGTAAACTCAACTTCCCGATCTTGTATTATTCTAGGCAACTCATCAGGAAAAACATCAGGATACTCATTTACCACTGGAACATCATTAATCTGAATAGTTCCTTTATTTTCAACGATGTGTGCAAGGTAACATTCATTTCCATCTTTTACAGTTTCTTGGCCTCTTGATAAGTTATCAACAGCAAGGGTTCATTCTTGTACACAAACTGAAAGCCTTTCTGAAAAGAAACTTCTTTACCTCTACATTCAATCTTAGCATGGTAAATAGAGAGCCAATCCATACCCAGGATAACATCAAACTCTACTAGAGGTAGAAAAATAAGTTTTTTCAAGTAGGTTCTATCCACAGATAAGGATAGGAAGAGTCTTATAAATTCTTTTTTCCTCAACATTTCCCCCATGTGTTTTTACCAAAAGATCAGGAGTCATTTCATGAGATGGTATTCCCATTTTACTAGAAATGGTTTCAGAGATGAAAGATTGTGTAGACCCCGAATCAAACCACACACTGGCATAATCTGAAAAAACAAACAAAGTACCTGATACAACTTCATTTGATGGACCGACATCTGCTGAAGTAGTTACAAAGGATTTCACCACCCCTTTCTGCTTGTAGTCTAACAGCTTCCCATCACTCAAGCTCTTTGTCGGACACTTGTTTGCATAGTGACCCATCTCATTTCACTTATAACATTTCACTAACAATAAATCAAATTTGGTCTTACCTTCACCTTGATCTTTTTCAGTGCAATCACGAGCCTTATGTCCCATCTTACCACATCGGTAGCACTTTCCCGAATTCAGAAGACATTCCCCAGCATGCCTTTTTCCACATTTATCAGAAACTGGAAACTTAGATTTCTTACCATTAGACTTTTTTGAAGAATTCTTACCTTTCTCCTGCCACCTCCGTCTCTTCTTCTGTTGGTTGTTATAGAACACTTGATCATCGAAAAACTCCATTTCCACCTTCTCCACACATCTAACAAGCTTTTCATAACTTTTAAACTCACAAGAAGCTAATTTCTTTCGATATTTTGGCTTTAATCCTTAGTAAAAACGATTGATTTTACTATCAAGGTCTCAGATAAAATTTGGAGCATACCTTGACAATCGAGTGAACCTTTCATCATAGGTAGCCACTGAGTCTTCCTCTTGCCTCAATTCCAGGAATTTCTTTTCCATCCTAAGTCGAGCAGCCTTAGGAAAAAACTTTTCAAGAAACATTACTCTGAATTCATCCTAGTCGAGAGCATCAATCTCATCAGCATCCCTGATATTTTTAACCATCAACCACCACTGATCTACTTCACCCTCCAAACGATAAATAGCAAGACTGAACTTTTGATTTTCTGAACACCCCATGACATCGAAAATCTTCTCCAGTGCTTTAATACACCCTTCAGCTAACACAGGGTCAGATGATCCTTTGAATGATGGGAGGTGTATCCTCATGAAATGTTCCACCACTGACATGTTCCTTTGCAGTTGATCTAGCTGATATCGTGCATGGATATCACCACCATTTATCACTTGAGTCAACTGCGCCATTACTGCAACAAACTGTTCAGTTCCAATTCAGACCATCTCAGGATGCTGATTCGGAAGGTTATTTCCTTCTGTATGCCTTCCTAGCACTGCTTCCCTATTTCCTCTACAGAAAACCATTCTGAACAAACATGTCATAGATGAACCAACATGGTAATCTTCAAATGCTATATCATTTCAAAAAAAAATTATTTTTGTATAATCATTTAATATAATTCTAACTCCTAAAGTTTTCTAAACCGTCCCCTAATACCAACTATAAGGTCCCAGCCTTAAACCTTACTTATTCTTGAGTTATTACAAGATTACACATTGAGGATCTTTTCGGGTTTAGAGTTTTAGAGAATTAGATCATAAAAATTGCATTACATTCCACATATAAACAAACTGGTTACATAAAGATAGTATTCTTCGTTCCCATCAATGGAAACATATTTAAAATAAAAAATGGATTCTTTCTTGACACTAACTTGACACTATCATCATATCATGTACCTTTCCCTTGACCTGTGAAAAACATTTAAAAAAAACTTGGGATGAGCATAAAAAGCTCAGTAAGGGATATAAAAATATGGAAAGGAAATATGGGTACATATATACATAAGAATGAGATCATACTTTACCCATAAAACATAAGCACTTTCAAAAACATCATCAAATCATGAATAAATCATAGAAATCATAAGACATAAAGGTAACTTGAGGCATTCATAACATTCTTACGTAGGGAGTAACCCTCTTGGTTACGTTTGGAATACCCATCACAGTATATTCCCTAAATCTCTTCGGAGAAACCTTAACGTTTCACTCCTTCACGTTACCCAATGCATTGGAGAGCTATATCAGGCTCACTTGCCCTTAGTTTATCACAGAACCACCCATATTCATAATAATGCACAAAAACCTTAACATAATCGTATCACATAAAACATGCATAAAGGAAACATAACATTTCCACCTTTCAATCACAAGATATCAATACAACACATTGATATGAAAACATTATGAAAACCATTTTCAATAAAAAAAATAAATGAAAAGTAAAACATGGAATTTATTTTTCTTTTAAAAAGAAGGTATGTCTTGTAGAGGAAGCCGAAACCCAAATAATGGTCACGGCGGCGGAGAAGTTGTTGTCGCCGCATACGTACGACAAAAACATTCCATTTTGTCATTTTGTAAAACACTTCGTATAAAAAAGATTCATTTTGGATAAATGTAAAATTCAAAGGGGTTTATACACCATATAAAAGAAAGTTGTGTATAAAATAAAATATGCCTCAATGAAAGGAGATTGAGACCAAGTCCCATACCTCGGGTCCGACTTGACTCGATCATTCTTTAATGTCCTGAATAATAAACTTGAGTTAATTTATACTTTCTTAAGAACCTTTTTCAAGTTCATTATTCCTTTTATATCACTTGTTGCCATTTCATGAACACTATGTAATTATTTAAGTTAATAACGGTCGTTTTAACGATCATTGGTACTTGAGTCAAAATAAACCCTTTATAATTACAAGTTTTTCATGTATCCATTATATCCAGAATTATAATCATGATGTATATATCATATATATCATATATATCCAGTATATACATGCATTTATAATCTTACATAATAATTTAGAGGTAAGAAATGAAATGCACCGTTCATGGAGACGGTAAGCCGTACGTACGCATGGACGCTACTTTCATTTCTATTTCATATTTTTTATGGAATGGAATCATAATTATATAAAGATATATTATAATTCCAGTATAATATAATATATAATACCATTAATTAAATCCTTTATATGTCCCACATATGGCATTAATGAAATCAAATCACTTTGAGGGGGCGGTAGTCCGCACTTCCTTAAATTAAGATATCGCGTTTACCCATAATGGAAACTATAAAGTTATGCCCAAAATGAAAAATACATAATCTTAAGGAAAACATAAACATATTATATATCATATATAAATATAGTGACATCTTAAGGGCCACCTTTGAAGGTGTTAAAGGAATGTTGAACAATCATCATTTTGGGAGGCATAAATTCACCATCCACGGAAACAGTATGTTGATTAACCATTAGATGTAAGTGTGTGTAAGTGTAGCTCTAATACTTCTTATAACAACATCCTAGTATATTGAGGATACTGGATGTTTTACAAAAAAATTAATAAAAAAAGTTTAGGGGGTTCTAGAAGCAAAATAAAACAAAAGGACTCAAGTGAAGACATTACCTTAAAATCGGGTAACTCCATTTGGTTTGAGCTCAAAGGCTTCCTTGGGAAGTCTTCTGCCCAAAGTAAGGCTTCAAGGAGTAAGAGAGGGAAGTGGAGAGACAAAATGGGCAGGGGTTTGCCGATCCAAAGGCTTTGGAAGTGTGGGTAAGGAGGTAGAGTTGGGGGCCTTTTATAAGAGGAGAGGAGGGGCACTCTTGGAAAGTAAAGAAATATTACTTTATTTGAAAATGAGTTTCGGATTTTAAAGGTCCCACACTAATATAATTCGAGTATAAGGTGATAAGGGTTCTAAATAAACCCACCCAATAGGTTTTGGACATGTTTAGGACATAGAGTTTACATTATCTTCTCATTTTATTTAAATCCTTTATTAATGAGGTAATAGATGCATCATCATGATGTCATAAATAATTTAATTTTTTTAAAGTATAAAAATTATAAAAAACTACTATGATGTAGGAAAGGTTTTTATCTTTCCAATGAATATTTATAGTCAAAAATCTGACTTGTATAACCCCATTTAAAAATTGTTTTCATAAAACATATTATGATTGTGTCATTTTTAATTTTTCATTAAATAAAAAGTTATTCATGTCATTTCCAAACCAAAGTGGCTCCATGGGGTCCCCAGGTTTACCCATGGATTTTCTTCATTGGCCATGACACATATAATGAGGGTAAGACATGTTTCAAGCTCATATCATACTATTAAAACATTATTTTTACCTTAAACTACACTAATTACCACTAATCGCGATTAAAAACATAAAAGTTATTATTCACCAAAAAATTATTTTAATCACATTGAACCACATTTTACTTCTTAATGACAACCATGTATGTCGGATTTTTGAAAATCAAATAACAAAGGTGGTAAAATTTCATTTAAACGAAAAATTAGTTTCTTTAACTACCACTTAGTGGTTTCACTATTCATCAAAAATTGAAGTTTTTCAGAAAGATACCAAAACTTCACCCTAAGCTATATTTTATATTTTGAATTAAAAAATGATGTCTATTTTTACAAAATTCAAACCATATAATTTACATTAATTAATTTAATAATTAATTCCCACTGTCATGACAAATAGCGTGTTTTTATGAAACAATAAGTATCAAAATATTGACACCAGTTTAAGTCCAATTTCAAATTGAAATTTATTCCAATGACCACTATTGGATTAAATGGTAAAAATATATTCAGATTACAATTTAATACCAATTAAAAAGATAATCTAACCATATAATTAAGTTAAATGAAAAAGCAGTTTTGATGTAAAATGCAGTATTTTTCACTATTCATTAAAAAATGAACATTGTAAGAAAAATACCAAAAATTCACACAAAGTAAATTTTGATGTCCCAATCATAAAGAATAAGTTTATTTTGAGAAAAATATCTTATAAAATTGTCAAAAGATAGATTTAAAAAGGGTTTTCCATCAAAAGGCAGTAAAACAATCTTTTAAGAATATTAGTGTATTCCATGCTTAAGATTGGATTTATTTTCATTTTAAGCCTCTAAAACACTATCTAATTCATTAATAGTAATAGATAAAAATATCTATTATTCATTACTTATTTGTGATGTTACAATAACAACCAACCATCACATGATCTTCATTCATCTATATGGTTTGAGCATTAAAAAAACTCGCTAATAAATATTTATGAAGGAATGTTTCTCTCTCTTTTATTAGATATTGTCTCTATATAATATTAAATAAAGAACTAAGTGTAAAATTACTTATTTTCTATGATAGTTTTTCTAAGAATCATCACCCAAAACCTTTTATCATCCAAACTCATTCTTCCACATTAGACAATATGAATCTATGATCCACCAAAATCCATATAAAAAATACATTTCAAAGGATACCCCTATAACGACCCAAACATTCATTAATGGAAATCCCTCTTGATCTAGTTTAAATGTATATTTATGTACAATGTTTATATAAAATGTAAACTTGTTTGGTTTTATGTTACGAATTGTGACCGTTTCTATTATAGTCATTGAACAGTGATCACATGATTAGCATAAATATAGGGCATTAACAAATCCAATTTACCCAGAAAAAGGAAGCAATGGCCTCGTCTAGTAGACGTACCCCATACGAAACCCAGTTTTCATAGCTCGGAAAGGAGGTGGCATAATTGAGCCTCACTCTTGACCAAGCTCAAGCCGTTCTTGAACATGTTATTCTTGAGTGCAACCGCCTATAGGAGAAGTAGATGTTGATAGAGATTACCACCCGACGGATGTAATATGAGCCACCCCAAGAGCCGGTCACCATCGCACACCTCACCCTTTGGTCTTATGCAGTTGTTTTAAGGGATTATTTAACAAGACCCTGGTACTATGTTTATGTAAATTATTTTTGTATATAATAATGAATATACTTTCATTTTTTATTGTTACCATGTAAATAGTTTTTAAAGCACAAATAGTATTTTTTGTTAATGTTCAACTAAGAAATCTATTTTGATGAATTAATAGATTTTTGAATTACATAATATTTTAATAAAATATTATTATTATTATTAAAAATTATTATTGAATATAAATGATCGTATAATTTAATTAATGTAATTGTAATTTTTATTATGGTTTGAAAGCCATTTTTGTCAAAACCCGTTAATTTTTTATAAATGCTGGTTTTTATTTTATGTTTGAAAATTAACATATTTAAAAGATATCTATATAAAATTAATATTATTTATGGAATCAGGATGTTAAAATTATCCAACGGGGAATTTTTCATAATTTTCAGAGACAGTCAAATTTTTGGGTAAAAATTAAATACCATTTAAATATATAATTTGTTTTATGACATAATAATGACACAATAGTTATGTAATAAAATACTATAAAATTTATATTCGGCCAATATATGTTTAACCATTAAAATAATGTGATTTTGGGTTTTTTTGATTTAGTTTAAAAAGATTTAGTGGACCCCTCATGACTTATTAAACATTTTTTCTTTTCAAATTATTTCCCTTGAGAGTGTGACTCACCTACACATAAGTAACCCCATTATTTTAAGAAGTTTAGAATTATTCCTTATAAAATATTTCTTTCCACTTCCCTTTTTTATAGACCATGGGAAAACCCATGGGCTGGTTAGTGGTTTGGATTAGTTTAATGTGAGGTGTCCCAAACCTAAATAATAAATAATTCCCTCACCATTCCTATATAAATCCAACCAAGATTCCACTTCATCCTCACTAAAAGACTTTGGAGCTCATACAAACTCATCCCCCATCTCTCTAGAATCCTTCCAAGTTTCCCCATGCTCCCAATAAGACTCTCTCAAGCCTTTGGAAGCACACTTCCATGTAAGAGTTTTTCTTCCTTTCCCATTGTTGTCCAATATACTTTAATCCATTATGACCTTTTAATTTGAATTATAAATGTTGGGGTATGGTTTTTCACCTCCCCCATAATGCCTTATTTATCTTTGAATGATTGGATACCCCTTTCTCTGTCATTAAATTCCTCGCATGTACACCTGTTACTATGCCAAAATTCCAAAAGAAATATCTCTCTCCTCATTTACATTCAAGAAATTCTTTTGTATCATGAATATAAATTACATTACATTTGTTGGGACATGTAACTATATAACATCCTTACTGTCCATGTCATTTAAATATGATGAGACACCCCTTTCTCTCTCATCAACCAATTTTACAAGTTCGTATGTCACGCCGTTTTGCTGTCAAAATTGCACTCTACTTTTCCAAGACAAAGTCATTATATAGTAAATACCATGACTATTTCTCTATCAAGGGTATTCACCTATAGGAATATTTACTTATTTTTTAAATAGTTTCATTTATGTATTCCACATTTTTTTATCGTGGAATAAATGGTTATGTTGGATGATTCAATGATTTATGATCCATGTGGCACACTTATGCATGAAATTAAATGTTTAAGAAGGGGGTGACCTGATAGCTCTCCAATGCATTGGGTAAAGTATTGTATCATGATACATCTTGTTAAGTTGGTGTTTACTCATTCTAATTCAAGTACAACAAGTTTTTACTCATGATTCATGTGCAATAAGGTTTTACTCATGCTCCATGTGCAGTGAGCCTTGGCTCATGCTAATTCCATGTTAAGTGTTGTAGCCACATTTCCATGTTATAATTATCATGCTTTATCATGAATATATGTTTAGGCTTCTCTTTTCCTCTATTGATATGCCTATTTTCTAACATGTAATTTATTCCTAATGTTATTCCATGATTAATCCCATACTGGGCATTATAGATCACCCTTTGTTTCATGCATGTCCTCAGGTTATCCCATGAAATGAAAAGTACGAGGGAATGTAGTGGTCATGGAAAGTAAGTTTTCAATAAAGATGTTCTTTCAGGTTTTAAGTTGTTATGTAATGATCATAATCCCTAAAGACACTAGGCCTATCAATTTTCCAGGTTGTATCAAATAAATTGTATGTAATAAATTATGATTAATTGTATAATAAAAGATCTAGGTTGTCATAGTTGTATCAGAGGATAGGTTTAGTTATATTTGGTATTAGGATTTGAAAACCCTAGTAAAGCCTTATAGAAAAGACTAAGTATAATAAAAACATTTCTACGTTTTGGTGAGTATGGAGTAAGTGGTTTATCTAGTAAATACATCCCTGTATGGATATGAGCAGGTAGAGGTGGCATTGGCACAGATGTATCAAAGGGGTGAAACCCGAAAACACCACTTTGAGCTAGACTTGAACGAGAACTGGTGCATGAAAATGGGTCTTTCTGCACTCTGGTTACAAAAATCCTGAGGGATATGATTTGGTAAATTCACAAGCTTAATATTAACCATTATTAAGGGACTAATAAAATTCCCTAAGAATATATGTTAGAAAGAAGATCATGGATAACATAGACTGAAACCAATAGATTCAAATGTTAAGGAAATAAAAGTTATTTATACGTCATCAATTTTTTTCTTGAATTACCCTTTATGTGTTACCCCTAACTATTATTTTATTCTACCCAATAGCTAGTAATAGGAGGTCTTAGGCTAACAACCAATTTTAAGATCAATGTGATGACTGTACTAACGGGATTCCCAATCCAATGAGAGCTAGAATCATGAACTTTTCCATGCTTATCCCTCAGCTAACTCAAGATTTGAATAGAAACATGGGTCAAAAGGAACATTCAACCACCCTAATAAATAACAAGTCTCTATTGAGAGCATCATGAGACAAAGGCCTCCTATTTTTAATGGATTATATGATCCCTCAATCGATGAAGAATGGATAAAATCCATTGAAAATATCTTCTCCATCCTTCAATGTTCTGAATAGGAGAAGGTTTTCCAAGATACATATTATATGGAGGGTGAAGCAGAAAAATAGTGGACATAGATCAAAAATACGAATCATGAGGAGGAGATCAAGTGTTGGAATGGAAATACTTCCAGAATATTTTTTTTAAATATTTTCCGCACACCCTCCAACTTAATATGGAAAGGGACTTTATTTCCCTCAAGAAAAAGATTACAAATATATCAGAGCATACGAGAAAAAATTCACAAGGCTTTCACGATACACCTCTGCCTTTATATTTACCCCCCTGAATGCATGTTTTACTTCTTCTTTGGTGGGATGAAACCTTGCCTATGGAAAGCGTTGGTGATTCGTGACTTCCACAGCTCTGAGGAAATTGTCTAATGTTCCCTCAAGGTCAAAATAGAGATCATATAATCTTAGGGGTACCATGGGGATACGAAGAATAAGGTGGAATTCAATGCTAGCAGTCCAATGGATAAATCCAATAGTGCTATGAAGATCCATTACCTCACTTTCCAAAGGTACAGAAAGAAGCACCCTGAAAATTTCCCGAAGCTGACAAGGAAATGCTTTAGGTGTGGAAGAGAAGGGCACTTGGCTATTAACTATCTTCAATAAAGACCCACGACTGTAATAGAGGATAGGAACACTCCATTTGAACCTCAACGCGTGGTTCATTGCTACAACTGCAAGGAATAGGGAATCTTGAAAATCAGTGCCCTAAGACAAGGGTTTTTTTGAGGAATCCAACAATGTTCAAGGCAGCAAGGGTAATATTTTTCCATAAATACTGCCAAAGTGAACCCCGACAATGAAGTGGTGATAAGTAAGCTAGATATTCATTCAAGAATAGTGAATGTACCTTTTGAATCAGGTTCTACACAGTATTTTATATCTCGAAAGTTTAGTAGAACAATCCTAGCACCACCACAAATCTTGGAAGTGAAGATGTCGGTGAGTACGAAAAATAGAGAAATCATTGAATCCCTTGAATATAACTCCTTCACTATCATAATTTGTGAATTAAACTTCCCAGAAAACCTCATCATACTCCCTATTGGGGAATTTTATATGATTCTTAGCATGGACTGGCTTTCCTTATATAGAGCCAACATAAATTGCTGAGAGAGGGAAATCACTCTCTATGTGGATAATTGGACCCTGATTATATACAAGTTCAAGGAGGAAGATGAATCTTATTTAGCTCCATCATCTCAAGTGTGGATATTACTACCCTATGAGCACGCATATCTGGCTCAGATGATTGAGTCCAAGGAAGCAATCATCCTTGAAGACATGCCTATGGTGAGGGAATTCACTGAATTGTTTCCCGGGTAATTTCCTAGTCTTCCTCCTAGAAGAGATGTTGAATTCACAATTGATCTTATACATGGTGCATTTCCAATATCCAAGACTCCATATATAATGGCTATTGTGCCGCTTGATAAGATAAAGAAACAACTATAGGAGAATCTAGAAAAATGGTTTATACTCCCAAGTGCTTCACCAGGGGGTGCACCAGTCCTCTTCATTAAGAAGAAGGATGGGTCAATGCACGTTTGCATCGATTATCATGAGCTCAAAAAAATCATGATAAAGAAAAAGTATCCTCTCCCATGAATTCATTATTTTTTCAATCAGCCGTGTGGGTCACAATACTTCTCCAATGTGGATTTGCGGTCGGGATATTATCAAGTAAGGGTGAAGAAGGAAGATATCCCCAAGACTGCTTTTCGTACAAGATGTGGGCACTATGAATTCATAGTAAAGCCTTTATGACACACTATTGATCTATAAATATTCATTTAATTGATGAATATAGGCTTTAGATATTACCTCGATGAATATGTGGTAGTCTTTATAGAGGATATTCTAATATACACCAAAAACAAGAAGAATCATGAGGAGCATCTAAGAACTGTAATAGAGACCTTGCGAAAGGAGAAGCTCTATGTAAAGTATAGCAAGTGTGACTTCTGGTTAAAGGATGTCTCATTCTTAGGCTATGTCATCACAAGCCATGGGATATCTATAGATCCCTCCAAAACAGATGCAATTTAGGGATGGCCAAGGCCAACATCGGTAACAAATATCCGTATCTTCTTGGGGTTAGCTAGATATTATCGATGATTTGTGAGAAATTTTTCACGATTGTCCAACCATCATACCAAGCTAATGTGGAAGGGTGTAAAGTTTTCAGAGAGTGATGAATGAAAATAATGCTTCAATGAGTTGAAAAGGAGGCTTATCACTGTGCCTGTTCTCACTTTACCCACATGTAGAGAACATTTTTTGGTATTTAGTGATTCATTGAATAAGGGCTTGGGATGTGTGTTGATGCAAAAGGACAAAGTCATTGCCTATGATTCAAGACAATTGAATGTTCATGAACAGAACTATCCAACACAAGACCTCAAGTTGGATGCAGTGATCTTAACTTTGAAAATTTGGAGGCATTATCTCTTTGGGGAGAAGTATGAAATATATATAGACAAAAAAAGAATCATTTACATATTCACACAAAAAGAGTTGAACATGTGCCAACGAAGATGTTTAGAGCTGACCAAATATTATGACTGCTATATCTATTTCCACCTTGGGAAATCGAATAAGGTGGAAGATGCCCTAAGTAGAAAGAACCCAGTGATTCTACCATTGATGAGAATTGAAAAGGATCCAATATTCTTATATTTGATGAATATGGACATGGGAATCATAAAGAAGGGAACATCATCAATCCTTTCATAGATTATTTCTCAACCATAACTATTGAAAGGTTAAAGGATACTCAAAAGAATGATGTGGGAATTCAAGAAAAAGTGTAAGCTTTCGGAAAGGGAAAATTCATGGTGTTTAATGTTAATGATGAAATAATTGTGAAATTTGGGAAAAGACTACGTGTTCCCTCAATTACAGAGCTGAAGAAGAAACTTTTGGATGATGCACATAGTTCAAATTTCTCTATTCACCCAGGAATCACAAAGATGTATCCAGATCTCTGAGACATTTTTTGGTGGGATAATATGAAGAATGTGATCATTGAATATATATCAATGTTCCTGGTGTGTCAGCAAGTGAAGGCAGAGAGGCATAAGTCTAAGGGGATGATGCAACCATTTCCCATACCATAATGGAAATGGTATAACATCACCATATACTTTTTCACCGGACATCTGAAGAAATCCAAAAGCTACAATGCAATCTGGGTTGCTGTGGATCATCGTACAATGGTTGCACACTTCCTTTCTATTATGGAGGATTTCTCATTAGATCAGATAGCATAGATATATATCAGGGAAGTGTTAAAGGTTCATGGAGTATAACTATCTATTGTGTCCTATCAAGATCCAAGATTCACCTCTATGTTTTGGAAGAGTCTTCAACATGCTTTGAATTCTTAACTGAACTTCTGTACGGCCTGCCATCCTCAAACTGATGGTCAATCCAAGGGGACTATCCAAAAACATGAATAAATTTTGAGAGAGTGCTCAATGGACTTTAAAGGAAGAATGGATCAACATTTTCCTCTTATTGAGTTCTCTTATAATAACATTTTCCACTCAAGCATCCAACTGGCACTATTTGAATCCCATTATGGGAAATGATGCAGAACACTGGCGTGTTGGGATGATGTCGGTGAGTGTAAGCTGCATGGACCAGAAATTGTCTAAGAAATGGTGGAGAAGGTGAAAACCATTTAGCAGCATATCAAGGAATCCTATAGTCAACAGAAGACTTATGTAGATAACCTTCGATGAGGCCTTGAGTTTAATGTTGAAGACATGGTATTTCTATGCATATCTCCATGAAATAAGGTCATGAGGTTTTGAAATAAAGGGATGTTAATTGCAAGGTACATCTGCCCCTTTACGATTCTTGATCGTGTTGGGGTTGTGGCATATCGAATAGCACTTCCACCTACCATGGCCAAAGTACATTATGTATTTCATGTATCCCCCTTAAGGAAGTACATATCAGACCCTTAACATGTACTCTCTTCAGCGGTCGTATAGTTAGAGGATGATCTTTTTATGAGGAGAAACTAGTGATGATCTTAGATCGTAGAAAAGAAGTTCTATGAAATATGACAATTGCCCTCGTCAAGCTATTGTGGAAAAACTATATGTTTGAAGAAGCGACATGGGAATTGGTGGAAATGAAGAAGTAGATTTACCCACATCTATTTTAGTATTGGAAAAAGAAAATTTCGAGGGAAAATTTTCTTAAAGGGGGAAAATTGTTATGACCCAAACTTTCATTAATCTAAATCCCTCATGATCTAATTAAATGTCTATTTATGTAAAATGTTTATATAAAATGTCAACTTATTTGGTTTTATGTTAAAAATTTTGATTGTTGCTAATGTATTCATAGAACATTGATCATATGATTAGTATAAATATAGGGCTTTAACAAATCCAATTTACTCAGACAAAGGAAGTGATGGCCTCATCCAATAGATGTTCCCCATACGAAGCCTATTTTTCAGAGCTCGAAAAGGTGGTGGAATCATTGGGATTCACTCTTGACCAAGATCAGGCTGAGCTTGAACACATTAATCTTGAGCGGAACCACCTACGAGAGAAGTGGAAGTTGATAGAGATTACCACCCGAGCGATGTTATCCCAGCCACCCCAAGAGTCTGTCACCATCGCACACCTCACCCTTCGATCTTATGCTTGTGTTTTAAGGGATTATTTAAAAAGACCCTAGTACTATGGTTATGTAAATTATTTTTATATATAATATATAATATACATTCATTTTATTATTGTTACCTTGTAAATTGTTTTTTAATGCACAAATAGTATTTTTATTTAATGTTTAACTAAGAAATATATTTTGATGAATTAATAGATTTTTGAATTAAATAATATTTAAAAAATATTATTATTATTATTAAATTAATTTTTGTTAAAAATAAATTGTAGAATAATTTTATGAATGCAATTGTAATTTTTAATAAGGTTTGAAAGACATTTTTGTCAAAACCCATTAATTATTGATAAATTTCAGTTTTTTATTTTAAAAGTAAAAATTAAAATATTAATAAAATTATTTAGATAAAATTAATATTATTTCTGTAATCATGATGTTGAAATTATTCTATAGTGAATTTTTCCAAATTTTCTAAGACAGTCATATTTTCGGGTGATAATTAAATACCGTTTAAATGTATAATGTTTTTATGACATCATAATGATCTAATAGGGATGTAATAAAAACTATAAACTTTATTTTCGGACAATATATGTTATAACATTAAAATAATGTTATTTTGGGTGTGTTTGATTTATTTTATAATGCTTTAGTGGACCCTTCAAGACTTATTAAACATTTTCTCTTTTTAAATTGTTTTCCTTGGAAGTGGGACTCTCCTCTACAAAAGAAACCTCATTATTTTAAAAATATTGGACTTTTCCTTATAAAATATTTTTTTCCCCTTCACTTTTCCTAAAACCATTGGCTGGTTTGTGGTTTGGATTAGTTAAATGTGAGGTGTCGCAGACGTAAATAATAAAGAATTCCCTCACCTTTCCTATATAATCCCACCCAAGATCCCACTTCCTCCAAACTCAAAGCCTTTGTATTTCGTCCAACCTTTGCCCTCATCTCTATATAATCCTACCAAAGTGTCCAAAGCTCTCATGAAGCCTCTCTCAAGCCTCTCTCAAACCATTGGAAGTACACTTCCAAGTAAGGGTGTTTCTTCCTTCCTCATTTTTTTCCAATATTCTTTAAATTATTATGCCCCTCTAATTTTAGTTATAAATGTTGGGGTATGGTTTCACACCTCCCCCATACTGACCTCATTATGTTTGAATGATGGGATACCCCTATATCTCTCATTAAATGCCTCCCGTGTACACCTGGTAGTATGCCGAAATTCATATTGGAATTTCTCTCACAACATTTACATTCAAGCAATTCTTTGGTATCATGAATATAAATTCCATTACATTTGTTGTGAAATGTATCTATATGACCTGCATGCATTCCTTGTCATGTAAATATGATTAGACACCAATTTATCTCTCATCAACCATTTTTATGAGTTCTTACGTCACGTCGTTATGCTGCCGAAATTGCACTGTGCTTTTCCAAGCCAAAGTCATTGTGTAGTGAATACCATGCCCATTCCTCTATCAAAGGTATTAACCTTTATGAACGTTTACTTATTGTTTAAAGAGATTCATATAAGTATTACACATTCATTTATCATGTAATAAATGATTATGTTGAATGATTCAATGTTTTATAATACAGGTGGAACACTTATACAAGAAATGAAATGTTTTAGAAGGGTGTGTCGGGATAACACTCCAATGAATTGGGTAAAGTATTGTTTCATGATATTTCATGTGAAATGGGTGTTTACTCATGATAATTCAATTGAAACTAGGGTTTACTCATTCTTCATGTGCAATGAGGGTTTACTCGTTCTCCATGTGCAATGAGCCTTGGATAAGCTAATTCCATGTTAAGTGTTGTTGCGACATATCCATGTTATGATTATCATGATTTTTCATGCCTTTATGTTTATGCTTCTCTTGTGATCTATTTATATGCCTATTTTCTAACATATAATATATTCCTCATGTTATTTCGTGATTAATCCCTTACTAGGATTTATAGCTCACCCTTTTTATTCATGCATGTCCTCGGGTTATCCAAAGCAATGCTAAGTACGAGGGAATGTAGTGGTCATGTGAAGGTAGTTTTCAATACAGATGTTGTTTTTCATGTTTTAAGTTATTATGTAATGATACTAAGCCCAAAAGACACTATACTTCTCAATATCCTATGTTTTATTAAATGAATTTTATGTAATAAATTATGTTTAATTGTGTAATAAAAGATCAGGGTTGTCATAACCCCTTCTGTATAACCTTTCTCTACACCTTTAAAGAGTATTATAAATGATTTTTATGAGATTAAACCACTTATGAAACACTCAAACACTATTTACTTTACTAGATTAAACACCCTAATTAGAAGATCAGTGATGATTCATAGTATTTATAATACACATCGTATTCTCTACCCTTTCCATCCAGAAAGGCATTGACACCAATGTCGCATGCTCAGGATTCAGGGGAAAAGTGGAATTATACCAAAAAATATTTTAAAACATTCATAGTAATCATATATTCTATCTAGATATCTAATAGGATCCTATTGACTAATAAATATATCTTGGTTGTGTTGTTATCACCCATCCATAAAGGCTGCTAGAAATAAAATTAGGGAAAACAACCACCTCTCAATATTTTCAAAAACACACCAATGCCTATTAGGTTTACCAATCCAATATAATAGGATGTGGATGGTCATCATAATTCATTTTTCCTAGTTTGATTGGATCCTAACCTAATAATTGTAGTAACCTCGGTGACCAAAATCCACAATACCCTAATGAAATTACCTGATTCACCAACTAGAATGAGTTCCCATGTGATAAGTACACCTATTAAAATCCAATGGGAATAAAACACCATGGGGTTTTATTTATTAGGGTATTAACCACTCTATATATACACCTCAATAATAATTATGAACATTGACATAATTCCACTATCAACATGAGAGAGTGGGTGATATGCACCCCACCTCTAGGAAAGCACTGTAGGTCTATCACCTGAGAATATCAAGTCATAGAGGACCACTAAGAAGACATCACCAATATTGGTATTTCATACATAATTTAATAGTTTGGGGATTCCACCATTGGATTATGTGAGAGATTTATCTATATTTTGATTAAATAAGTATTGTCCCAACTAAAGCAGCCCATAAAACTCATCCACCATCCGGATATATAGTCTCTTTCTTGAAGCGTTAAGTACCAAAGATATACCTTTATACAAAAATATCATCAGTATCTATGGCATTAAATTCATAAATAGAAATTATACCCTATGAATACAAATACCATACTAGGATATTTTGTTATATTATTGGAACACTCATGGAATGATAAGGAATAATAACCTTAAAACTCAAAAAACTACTCTATAGAATGATATATAGAAGGGTTAAATCCAAAATCCTTACAAACACCACATGGGTTTCCATCATTTCACTCAATAACACATGATCACCATCTATAGTATGTAGATAATCCATTTCTTTTCCACTAATTACGAAACAATCAAGGGTCACCATTTGGATTCATTTTCTCATTCATCCACATTCCCTAGATGTAAATTTTACATCTAAAAAAACAATTCATAAATCAATCCATACAATCTGATGGGAATATATATTTATCATAATGAGGGTTGGATCCACATTCCATACCCACAAGGAATTAATTTCAATAATATCTTAAAAAATGTCATCACAGAATTTATAAGAATCACCGATCAGATGAAATTCATTATTTAAAAACTGACTAAATAATGAATCACTATCCCCGTCAGTGAATATGGGGACAACACTTCACTTCAATGGGTTTTTAAAAGATGATATAAAAATAGAAACTCCCTATATTATAATGTTCTCACTAAGGGTCTCACGTGAATCTCCAACTTTAAAACCACTCATAGAAATACCAACTTCTATTAGTGAAATTATCTTTTAGTTTCCATTAATAGAGGAAATAGATATTATTGGAAGTTATTTCCTTTTATTAATTTCAATTTATATAAATTAATAACATATTTATACCATAAATTGTTAAACCATTAATTTTTTTAAAAATAAAATCTGTTAATAAATAGAAAAGAATAATATCATTAAATCTAGGTGATCCATGAGATCATATTCAGCCTTGAGAATCACAATTAATAGAACTAAACCTAATCTTATAAAAAAAATATCATTAATGGAGAATTAATATAAGGACCTAGCCTTAAACCTTACTTAATCTTGAGTTATTACAAGATAACACATTGAGGATCTTTTCGGGTTTAGAGTTTTAGAGAATTATATCATAAAACTTGCATTACATTCCACATATAAACAAACTGGTTACATAAAGATAGTATTCATTTTTCCCATCAATGGAAACATATTTAAAATAAAACATGGATTCATTATTGACACTTCCTTGATACTATCATCATATCATATACCTTTCCCTTGACCTGTGAAAAAAATTTCAAAAAAACTTGTGATGAGCATAAAAAGCTCAGTATGGGTTATAAAAATATGGAAAGGAAACATAAGTTCATATATACATAAGTATGAAATCATACTTTACCCATAAAACATAAGTACTTTAACATACCTCATAAAATCAGGAATAAATCATAGAAATCATAAGACATAAAGGTAACTTGAGGCATTCATAACAATCTTACGTAGGGAGTAACCCTCTTGGTTACGTTTGGAATACCCATCACAGTATATTCCCTAAATCTCTTCGGAGAAACCTTAACGTTTCACTCCTTCGCGTTACCCAATGCATTGGAGAGCTATATCAGGCTCACCCACCCTATGTTTATCACGGAACCACCCATCTTCATAATAATTCCCAAGAACCTCAACATAATCGTATCACATAAAACATGCATGAAGGAAACATAACATTTCCACCTTTCAATCACAAGATATCAATACAACACATTGATATAAAAACATCATGAAAACCATTTTCAATACCAAAATAAAATAAAAGTAAAACATGGTATTTATTTTTCTTTTAAAAAGAAGGTATGGCTTGTAGAGGAAGCCGAAACCCAAATAACGGTCACGGCGGTGGAGAAGTCGTTGTCGCCGCATACGTATGACAAAAACATTCCCTTTTGTAATTTTGTAAAACGATTCATATTAAAAAGATTCCTTTTGGATAAACATAAAAGTCAAAGGGGTTTATACACCGTATAAAAGAAGGTTGAGTATAAAACAAAATATGCCTCAATGAAAGAAGATTGAGACGATGTCCCATACCTCGGGTCCGACTTGACTCGATCGTTCTTTAATGTCCTGAATAATAAACTTGAGTTAACTTATACTTTCTTAAGAACATTTTTCAAGTTCATTATTCCTCTTATATCACTTATTTCCATGTCATGACCACTATGTAATTTTTTAAGTTAATAATGGTCGTTTTAATGATCATTGGTACTTGAGTGAAAAATAATCCCTTTATAATTACAAGTTGTTCATGAATCCAATATATCCAGAATTATAATCATGATTTATATATCATATATATCATATATATCCAGTATATAAATGCATTTATAATATTACATATTCATTTAGAGGTAAGAAATGAAATGAACCGTTCATGGAGACGGTAAGCCGTACGTACGCATGAACGCTACTTTCATTTCTATTTCGTATTTTATAGAATGGAATCATAATGATATAAGGGTATATTATAATTCAAGTATAATATCATATATAATATCATATTTCCATCCTTTATACATCCCATATATGGTATTTAATGAATCAAATCACTTTGAGGGGGCGGTAGTCCGCACTTCCTTAAATGAAGATATTGCGTTTACCTATAATGGAAACCATAAAGGTATGCCCAAAATGAAAAATACAGAATCTTAAGGAAAACATAAACATATTATATATCATATATAAATATAGTGACATCTTAATGGCCACCTTTTAAGGTGTTAAAGGAATGTTGAACAATCATCGTTTCAGGAGGCATAAATTCACCATCCACGGAAACAGTATGTTCTTTAACCATTAGATGTATGTGTGTGTAAGTGTATCTTGAATACTTATTATAAGAACATCCTATTATATTGAAGATACTTGAGTTGTTACAAAAAAAATTAATAAAAAGAGTTTAGGGGGTTGGAGAAGCAAAATAAAACAAAAGGACTCAAGTGAATACATTACCTTAAAATCGGGTAACTCCCTTTGGTTTGATCTCAAAGGCTTCCTTATGAAGACTTCTTCCCAAAGTGAGGCTTCAAGGAGTAAAAGATGGATGTGGAGAGACAAAATGGGCAGGTTTTGGCCGAGACAAAGGCTTTGGGAGTGTGGGTAAGGAGGGATAGGTGGGGGCCTTTTATAAGATGAGAGGAGGGGCACTCTTGGAATGTAAAGAAATGTTACATTATTTTAAAATGCTTTTCGGATTCAAAAGGTCCAAAATTAATATAATTTGAGGATAAGGTGATATGGGTTCTAAATATACCCACCCAATAGGTTTTGGACATGTTTTGGTCTTAGAGTTTACATTATCTTTCGATTTTATTTAAATCCTTTATTAATGAGGTAATCGCTGCATCATCATGATTTCATAAATAATTTAATTTATTTAAAGTCTAAAAATTATAACAAAACTACTATGATGTATGAAATCTTTTTATCTTTCCAATGAATATTTATAGTCAAAAATATGACTTGTATATCCCCATTTAAAAATTGTTTTTGTAAAACATATTATGTTTGTGTCTTTTTTACTTTTTCATTAAATAAAAAGTTATTTATGTAATTTCCCAACCAAAGTGGCTCCATGGGGTCCCCAAGTTGACCCATGGATTTTCTTGGTCGGCAATAACACATCAAATTAGGGTAGGATATGTTTCAATCTCATCTCATACTATTAAAACATTATTTTTACCTTAAACTACAATAATTACCACTAATCGCCATTAAAAACATAAAAGTTACTATTCACAACAAAATTATTTTAATCTCATTGAACCAAATTTTACTTCTTAATGAAAACGATGTTTGTCGGATTTTTTAAATCAAATCACAGAGGTGGTAAAATTTCATTTAAATGAAAAATCCGTTTCTTTAACTACCACTTAGTGGTTTCACTATTCATCAAAAATTGATGTTTTTCAGAAAGATACCAAAACTTCACCCGAATCTATATTTGATATTTTGAATTCAAAAATTATGTCTATTTTACAAAATTCAAATCATATAAGTTACATTAATTAATTTAATAATTAATTCCCACGGTCATGAAAAATAGCGTGTTTTTATGAAACAATAAGTATCAAAAGATTGACACTAGTTTAAGCCCAATCTCAAAGTGAAATTGATTCCAATGACCACCATTAGATTAAATGGTAAAAATATATTATAATTTCAATTTATAACCAATTCAAAAGATAATCGAATCATATAAATAAATTACATTAAAAAGCAGTTTAGATGTAAAATGCAGTATTTTTCACTATTCATTAAAAAATGAACATTGTCAGAAAAATACCAAAAATTCACACAACGTAAATTATGATGTCCCAATCATAGAGAATAAGTATATTTTGACAAACATAGCTTATAAAATTTTCAAAAGATGGATTTAAAAATGGTTTTCCATCAAATGGCAGTAAAACAATCTTTTAAAAATATTAGTGTATTTCATGCTTAAGATTTGATTTATTTTCATTTTAAGCCTCTAAAACACTATCTAATTCATTAACTGACATAGATAAAAATATCTATTATTCATTACTTACTTGGGATGTTACATCCTTCCCCCCTTTAGAAAATTGCATCCCCACAATTTATTTACTTATCGAATAAATGGGGGTACTTATGCCTCATTGCACTTTCATATTCCCATGTTGCCTCTTCCATCATGTGGGTTTTCCACAAAACCTTTACCTGATTAATCACCTTATTCCATAACACTTTCTCCCTGTGGTCAAGAATCTGGACCGGTTTTTCCTCATAAGATAGGTTCTCTTCCAGCTGAACTACCTCTAGACTCAAAACATGAGATGGATCTGGCATGTACTTCCTTGACATTGAAACATGAAAAACATTGTGTACCTGAGATAAACTCGGAGGTAAAGACACTCGGTAAGCAACTTATCCAACTCTCTCCAGAATTTCATATGGTCCAATGAACCTTGGACTCAGCTTTCCTTTCTTACCAAATCGCATCACACTTTTCCATGGTGAGACTTTGAGAAAAACATGATCACCTACCTCGAAAGATAGATCCTTCCTCCGGTTATCCGCATAACTCTTCTACCTACTCTGAGATGTTATCATGTGTTTCTATATCAGCTGAACTTTTTTTTCCAACTCTTCTACCAATTCTGGTCCCATCAACTTCCTTTCACCCACTTCATCCCAGAAAGCTGGAGTTCGACACTGCTTCCCATATAATGCCTGAAATGGTTCCATCTGTATACTAGAATGAAAACTGTTATTATATGAAAATTCAACCAAAGAAAGATGTTGGTCCCAACATCCCTGATAATCCATCGAACAAGCTAGTTGCATATCCTACAAGGTCTGAATTGTTCGTTCTAAATGCCCATCTGATTGAGGATGAAATGTTGTACTAAAATTTAATTCAGTACCCAACGACTTCTAAAGGACTTTCCAAAAGTTAGAAGTGAACCTGGGATCATGGTCAGAACCAATGGAGAGAGGATCTCCATGTCACCTAACTATCTCTTTAAGATACAAATGGGAAAGTTGATCTAGGGAAAAAGTATCTCATATTTTAAGGAAATGAGCAGATTTGGTCAAGCGATCAACAATAACCCAGATTTCATTATTACCTCGATATGTCTTCGGTAATCCCACAACAAAGTCCATTGATATATTCTCCCATTTCCACTCTGGCACTGGTAGAGGCTGAAGCATCCCTTTCGGTAACTGCCGCTCTGCTTTAACCTGCTAACAAGTCAAACACTTCACAGTAAAATCAGCAATATCTCTTTTCATTTCATCCCACCAGTAATACTCCCGAAGATCTCTATACATCTTAGTACTGCCTGGATAAACTGAAAATGGAGAAAAATGAGCTTCACACAACAACTCTCTTTTCAACTGTGAATCACAAGGCACACAAAAACTCTTCCCAAATTTCAAAATGAAATCATTATCAATGTTGAATTCAGGAAACTTACCTTTCTGAACCAGCTCTACCTTTTTCTGCAACTCACTGTCTTGCTTTTGTGCTTGCTTGATTCTATCTGATAGAGATGATCTCACTAATACCTGAAACAAAATAGAAGAACTTCTTACACCAACAAATTCTATGCCAAAGTTCATCAAATCCTTAACCAAAGGATCACGTTCCAAATGCAACATTGCTAATGAAACATTACTTTTTCAACTCAAAGCATCGGCCACTTTATTTTCTTCTCCCGGATGGTAATGAATTGTACAATCATAATCCTTGATTAACTATAGCCATCTCCTTTGTCTCATGTTCAATTATTTCTAAGTGAATATATACTTTAAACTTTTGTGATCAGTATATATTTCACACTTTACTCCATACAAATGATGCCCCCAAATTCTTAAAGAAAAAACAACAGCAGCTAATTCCAAATCATTAATAGGGTAATTTACCTCATGAGTTTTCAACTGATGTGAAGCATAGGCAATTACCTGATCATTCTGCATTAGGACACAACCAAGTCCTTTCAATGAAGCATCACTGTATATAACAAACTCACCATTCCTAGAAGGTAGTTCCAAAACTGGAGCATTCACCAATCTTCTTTTCAATTCCTGAAAACAATCATCACATTATTTTGTCCAGATAAACATAACACCCTTCCGAGTTAGCTTAGTCACTGGGCAAGATAACCATGAAAAATTTCTAACAAACCTTCAGTAATATCCTGCCAAACCAAGGAAGCTACGAATCTCGGTTACATTTGTGGGTCTTGTCCATTCTTCCACAAATTTTTTTTGCAGGATCAACAGTTATTCCATCTTTAGAAACAATGTGACCAAGGAATGAAATTTTTTGCAAAAAAAACTCACACTTGCTGATTTTTCCATACAGTTTATTTTCTTTTATGGTTTGCAAGATAACCCTTAAATGACTTTCGTGCTCTTCTTTACTTTTAGAAAACACCAAAATATCATCAATGAAAACCACCACAAACTTATCCAAGAACTCATGGAAAATTATATTAATTATGTCCATGAATACAGCAGGTTCATTGGTTAGCCCAAAAGGCATTACTACAAAATTCATAATGTCCATATCTTTTACGGAATAATGTGGTTTTTATAAAATCTGCCTCCTTTACCTTCAGCTGATGGTACCCCGATCTCAGGTCAATCTTTGAAAAAAATTGATCTCCCTAGATCTGATTAAACAAATAATTAATATGAGGCAAAGGATATTTGTTCTTAACAGTGATGTTATTCACATCTCTATAATCAATGCAAAGTCTCATAGAACCATCTTTCTTTTTAACAAATAAAACAGGATCACCCCATGGTGATGTGCTAGGTCGAATGAAACCTTTCTCTAATAAATCTTGCAATAGCTCCTTCAACTCTAAAATTTCAATTTGAGCCACTCGATAAGGGGGTTTTGAAATTGGCTTGGCATCAGAAACTAAGTCAACAGTAAACTCAACTTCTCGATCTGGTATTATTCCAGGCAACTCATCAAGAAAAAATCAGGATACACATTTTCCACTGTCACATCATTCATCTGAACAGTTACTTTATTTTCAACGATGTGTGCAAGGTAACATTCATTTCCATCTTTTAAAATTTTCTTGGCCTCTTGATAAGTTATCAACAATAAGGGTTCATTCTTGTACACAAACTGAAAGTCTTTCTGAAAAGAAACTTCTTTAGCTATACAGTCAATCTTAGCATGGTAAATAGAGAGCCAATCTATACCCAGGATAACATCAAACTCTACTAGAGGTAGAACAATAAGGTTTTCAAGTAGGTTCTTTCCACAGATAAGGATAAGAAGATTCTTATAAATTCTTTTTTCCTCAACATTTCCCCCAGGTGTTTTTACCAAAATTTCAGGAGTCATTTCTTGAGATGGTATTCCCATTTTACTTGAAAAGTTTTCAGAGATGAAAGAATGTGTCGACCCTGAATCAAACAACACACTGGTATAATCTGAAAAAACAAAAAAATTACCTGATACAACTTCATTTGATGGACCGACATCTGCTGAAGTAGTTGCAAAGGATTTCACCACCCGTTTCTGCTTGTAGTCTAACTGCTCCCCATCACTCAAGCTCTTTGTCAGACACTCATTTGCATAGTGACCCATCTCATTAAACTTATAACATTTCACTAACTATAAATCAAATTTGGTCTTACCTTCACCTTGATCTTTTTCAGTGAAAGCACGATCCTTATGTCCCATCTTACCACATCGGTATCACTTTCCAGAATTCAGAAGACATTCCCCAGCATGCCTTTTGCCACATTTATCACAAACTGGAAACATAGATTTCGTACCATCAGACTTTTTTGAATAATTCTTACCTTTATCGTGCCACCTCGATCTCTTCTTCTTCTGGTTGTTATAGAACACTTGATCATCGGCAAACTCCATTTCCACCTTCTCAGCACATCAAACAAGCTTTTCATAACTTTTAAACTCTCGAGAAGCTAATGACCTTCGATATTTTTGATTTAATCCTGAGTAAAAACGATTTATTTCACTATTAAGGTCTTGGATAAAATTTGGAGCATACCTTGCCAATTGAGTGAACCTTTCTTCATAGGCAGCCATTGAGTCTTCCTCTTGCCTCAATTCCAAGAATTTCTTTTCCATCCTAAGTCGAACAGCCTTAGGAAAATAATTATCAAGAAACATACCTTTGAATTCATCCTAGTCGAGAGCATCAATCTCATCAGCGTCTCTGATATTCTTAACCATCGACCACCACTGATATGCTTCACCCTCCAAACGATAAATAACAAGACTAAACTTTTGATTATCTGAACACCCCATGACATTGAAAATATTCTCCAGTGCTTTAATACACCCTTCAGCTAACACAGGGTCAGATGATCCTCTAAATGATGGGGGATGTTGCCTCATGAAATTTTCCACCACTGACATGTTCCTCTGCGGTTGATCTGGCTGATCTCGTGCATGGATACCACCACCATTTATCGCTTGAGTCAACCACGCCATTACTACAAAAAACTGTTCAGTTCCAATTCTGAACATCTCAGGATACTGATTCGGAAGATTATTTCTTTCTGCATGCCTTCCTAGCACTGCTTCCCTCTTTCCTCTACGGAAAACCATTTTGAAAAAACATGTCTTAGATGAAGCAACATGGCAATCTTCAAATGCTATATTATTTCAATTTGACCATAAAAAAAATATTTTTGGATAATAATTTAATAGAATTCTAACTCCTAATGTTATCGAAACCGACCTTTGATACCAACTATAAGGCCCTAGCCTTAAACCTTACTTAATATTGAGTTATTACAGGATTAAACATTTAGGATCTTTTCGGGTTTAGAGTTTTAGAGAATTAGATAATAAAACTTTCATTACATTCCACATATAATCAAAGTGGTTACATAAAGATAGTATTCATTTTTCCCGTCAATGGAAATATATTTAAAATAAAACATGGATTCATTTTTGACACTTCCTTGACACTATCATCATATCATGTACCTTTCCCTTCACCTGTGAAAAACATTTCAAAAAAACTTGGGATGAGCATAAAAAGCTTAGTATGGTTTATAAAAATATGGAAAGGAAACATAAGTTCATATATACAAAAGTATGAAATCATACTTTACCCATAAAACATATGTAATTTAACATACCTCATCAAATCATGAATAAATCATAGAAGTCATAAGACATAAAGGTAACTTGATGCATTCATAACATTCTTACGTAGGGAGTAACCCTCTCGGTTACGTTTGGAATACCCATCACAGTATATTCCCTAAATATCATTGGAGAAACCTTAACATTTCAATCCTTCGTGTTACCCAATGCATTAAAGAGCTATATTGGGCTCACCGGCACTTAGTTTATCACGGAACCACCCATCTTCATAATAATGCCCAAGAACCTCCACATAATCATATCACAAAAAAAATGCATAAAGGAAACATACCATTTCCAACTTTCAATCATAAGATATCAATACAAAACATTGATATAAAAACATCATGAAAACCATTTTCAATACCAAAATAAAATAAAAGTAAAACATGGTATTTATTTTTCGTTTAAAAAGAAGGTATGGCTTGTAGAGGAAGCCGAAACCCAAATAATGGTCACGGCGGCGGAGAAGTCGTTGTCGCCGCATACGTACGACAAAAACATTCCCTTTTATCATTTTGTAAAACTCTTAATATAAAAAAGATTCCTTTTGGATAAATGTAAAAGTCAAAGGGGTTTATACACCGTATAAAAGAAGGTTTAGTATAAAACAAAATATTCCTCAATGAAAGGAGATTGAGACGAAGTCCCATACATCGGGTCCGACTTGACTCGATCGTTCTTTAATGTCCTGAATAATAAACTTGAGTTAATTTATACTTTCTTAGGAACATTTATCAAGTTCATTATTCTTTTTATATCACTTATTTCCAATTCATGAACACTATGTAATTATTTAAGTTAATAACGGTCGTTTTAACGATCATTGGTACTTGAGTAAAAAATAATCCCTTTTTAATTACAAGTTGTTCATGAATCCATTATATAAAGAATTATAATCATGATTTATATATCATATATATCATTTATATCATGTATATACATGCATTTATAATATTACATATTCATTTAGAGGTAAGAAATGAAATGCACCATTCATGGAGACAGTAAGTCGTACGTACGCATGAACGCTACTTTCATTTATATTTCTTATTTTATAGAATGTAATCATAAAGATATAAAGGTATATTATAATTCCAGTATAATATCATATATAATATCATAGTTCCATCCTTTATACGTCCCATATATGGTATTTAACGAATCAAATCACATTGAGGGGGCGGTAGTCCGCACTTCCTTAAATGAAAATATCGCGTTTACCCATAATGGAAACCATAATGGTATGCCCAAAATAAAAAATACAGAAGCTTGAGGAAAACATAATCATATTATATATCATATATAAATATAGTGACATCTTAATGGCCACCTTTGAAGGTGTTAAAGGAATGTCGAACGATCATCGTTTCGGGAGGCAGAAATTCACCATCCACGGAAACAGTATGTTTTTTAACCATTAGATGTAGGTGTGTGTAAATGTATCTTGAATACTTCTTATAAAAACATCCTAGTATATTGAAGATACTGGAGTTGTTACAAAAGAAATTAATAAAAAGATTTTAGGGGGTTGGAGAAGAAAAATAAAACAAAAGGACTCAAGTGAATACATTACCTTAAAATCAGGTAACTCCCTTTGGTTTGAGCTCAAAGGCTTCCTTGGGAAGACTTATGCCCAAAGTGAGGCTTCAAGGAGTAATAGAGGGATGTGGAGAGACAAAATGGGAAGGGTTTGGCCGAGACAAATTCTTTGGGAGTGTGGGTAAGGAGGTAGAGGTGGGGGCCTTTATAAGAGGAGATGGGGGCACTCTTGGGAAGTAAAAAAATGTTACATTATTTTAAAATGATTTTCGAATTCAAAAGGTCCCACATTGATATCATTCGAGGATAAGGTGATAAGGGTTCGCAATATACCCACCCAAAAGGTTTTGGACATGTGTAGGAATTATATTTTACATTATCTTTCCATTTTATTTAAATCCTTTATTAATGAGGTAATCGCTGCATCATCATGATGTCATAAATAATTTAATTTATTTAAAGTGTAAAAATTTTAAAAAAATACTATGATGTAATAAATTTTCTTATCTTTCCAATGAATATTTATAGTAAAAAATCTGACTTGTATATCCCCATTTAAAAATTGTTTTCTTAAAACATATTATGTTTGTGTCATTTTTACTTTTTCATTAAATAAAAAGATATTTATGTCATTTCCCAACCAAAGTGGCTCCATGGGGTCCCCAAGTTGACCCATGGATTTTATTGGGCGGCCATGACACATCAAATGAGGGTAGGACATGTTTCAAGCTCATCTCATACTATTAAAACATTATTTTTACCTTAAACTACACTAATTACCACTAATCGCGATTAAAAACATAAAAGTTACTATTCATCCATAAATTATTTTAATCTCATTGAACCACATTTTACTTCTTAATGACAACCATTTATGTTGGATTTTTGAAAATCAAATCACAGAGGTGGTAAATTTTCATTTAAACGAAAAATTAGTTTCTTTAACTACCACTTAGTGGTTTCACTATTCATCAAAAATTGAAGTTTTTCAGAAAGATACCAAAACTTCACCCTAAGATATATTTGATATTATGAATTCAAAAATAATGTATATTTTACAAAATTCAAATCATATATGTTGTATTAATTAATTTAATAATTAATTCCCGTTGTCATGACAAATATCGTGTTTTTATGAAACAATAAGTATCAAAAGATTGACACTAGTTTAAGCCCAATCTCAAAGTAAAATTGATTCAAATGACAACCATTGGATTAAATGGTAAAAATTTATTATAATTTCACTTTAAAACCAATTCAAAAGATAATCTATTTATATAAATAAATTAGATTAAAAAGCAGTTTTGATGTAAAATGCAGTATTTTTCACTATTCATTAAATAATTAACATTGCAAGAAAAATACCAAAAATTCACACAAAGTCAATTTTGATGTCCCAATCATAAATAATAAGTTTATTTTGACAAACATAGCTTATAAAATTATCAAAATATATATTTAAAAATAGTTTGCCATCAAATGGCAGTAAAACAATCTTTTAAAAATATTAGTGTATTCCATGCTTAAGATTGGATTTATTTTCATTTTAAGACTCTAAAACACTATCTAATTAATTAATAGATATAGATAAAAATATCTATTATTAATTACTTACTTGGGATGTTACAATTAATTTTGACAAATCCTTAATTGAAATTTTTTGGAATGAGATGTTTTATTTAGGAGGTGGGCGTGGAAGGTATTTATGGGATGTAATGGGGGGATATTGAATTTTATAAATGAAAATATGGTCATTTAAAATATTGTCATTACAAATATGGGAATTTCATATAAGCATATTTGATAGGTATATTGAAGTTATGTATTCTTAGAAAAAATTAAAAATAAAGAATTGCATAAATAATAATTATCCAAACAATAACACAAGATTTAACAAAGATATTTAATTATAAAAATATGTTTATGTATTAAATATTATTATCTTGATTGTATGAAATGATTTATTTTTAAATTTAGAAAAATAATTTTAATATCATTATATTAACAGAATTAATTTTTTAGGGTATAAATATTAAATTTTAATAATATTTGCCTAAAATTATGTAAAAGTTATATTTTTTAAGGAACTATTTTTAAGAATTGAGTATAATTATACAAATAAAACTAATCACTATTAAAAAAATAATTTTAAATAAAATTTAATGATAATATATATTATAAAATAAATTAAAATTCATTCAATAAATGGATTGGTTATGAATAAATTAATTTTTTTTGTAAAAATATTTTATTCTAATTTGTATTTATATTATGCTTGCCTATATTAAAAATTATTTCATTATTCAATATATATTTTGAATCTAAAAAATATTTTTCATATTTTGAATCAGCATGCTTAAAATAAGATATTAGGTAAATATACTTTTTAGGAAAAAAATAAGCTACTGATGTTAATGTTAACTACAAATATAATGGTAAAAGGGTCATTTACAAATAATTATTTTTATCAATGCTTACTAATGAATTAAATTTTTATCTTTTTAATGAATATTATATTATTTTTAAACTATTAAATAAATATATAAACACTCATTTAATTTTTAATTGACATGAAATATGACTTACAACATTTAATGTACAAAATTCATTTTTTGGAAACAAATAGTTTTTTATACATATTTTTTTAAATTAAATTTTCATTGTATAAAATTTATAAATTAAATTTTGTTAATTAGGGTTAAAATTGTGAATCCACATATCAAATTTCTGTTTGAATTTGCATCATATATTATTTTAAAAAATATAATTATATTAAACGTTTCACTATAGTTAATAATGGTAAATATGGGTAATATAAAATGGCACAAATTTTTATAAAATAAAATAAAACTTAGTCTTTTATATGGTTTCAAAGTCAAACACATATGCCTCACCAATCATTCCTCACCTTACTCACCTATTCCCTGGGTGATTCAATCATTTCCCCTTACCTACCATTATTTTCCTAAGAGAAGTCCATATATTCACCTATAAAAAGAGTTTACATCCACCCAAAAAAACTTACCATATTCTTCTTATTTCTCTTGATCCATAGAAAATTTTCAAATTCATATAATCTTCTTCCATGTTTGAATCCCTTTTTTGTTGGTCCTCAAAGTGAGTATTATCCACTTTCTAACCATTTATTCTCTTTATTTCTCCTCCAAATCTATTCTAACCAAACTAATATAATAAAATAATATTATTAATATATTTTAAAATTAATTATATTAATTTATTATCCATATTATACCTTCTACCCATCTATTTGGAAAACATGATAATGTTTCTCATGTTACATGTGGATGACCACTTCCATTAATGATGTCATTAATTTTATGTCACTAACTTTCATGGGTGGTTATAAAAATTTATTTAATGAATAAATATGTTATTTTTGACAAGATTAATATTAATTAAATATTATTTAGTCAATTTAATAATAATATTATCAATTAGTCATCATTGTAAATTTAACCGCATAAAAATCCTACTATGGGGGGAAACACTTTCTTCTTTGTAACTAATAGATTATTATATCACCATTTTCATCAATATATAATTAATTAGGATTTATAGATTTAAAAAAAAATATAAACAATTCCATTATGCTTCTATATTTATGATATTAGAATAAAATCACATTTATGCTCATCTATTCGTTATAACATGTACTCTTTTATGTTGGTTTAATCACCATCAAAATGATGATATAAATTTTTACCTTTAATGATTACATTAAACTAATTAATAGTATTATATGATAATAATAATTTTTTTAAAAATAATTTTTTTAATGGAAATGATAATATCTAACTCATTATTAGGACACCGTATCTCATTCATTAAAATTTACCAGAATAGGCTAATCACAAATTTTTCCCTCTTGAATTGTAAATAAAAATATCAGGGATATAAATATGAAAATTATATAAAAAATTCGAAAATATATTTTAGTACCTTAAATTATCTAGTAATTGTGGAATTGATATCAAATTATGGGGATCAAAATAGAAAATATAAAACTTATACAAAACCATCAAGGTAACTAACATTAGATGAGGAAATAGACAATAAAAAAACAAATAAATATATATTTAATGATTATAAAGTAAGATTACAAAGGTAAATAGATAAGAATAATGTTATGAAATAATTTATTAATATGGATCTGTTTATTATAAATGGTGTTAAATTTCTTATATTTAATTCTAGAGTAATGATAAGGGTTTTTGTTAAACCAATGTTCATTCAATGAGTTTTTTTCTTTCTTTCTAAACATGGTTCCTATATATTGGGTAAATTATAATATATTATTGAATTATATTATAATTAATCCTTAATTATTTTGTATTTTAAATTTCACTCTCATAAAATCCTTTTCAAAGAAATAAAATTCCAAAAAAAATATTTCTGTAAGGGTTTAGTCATAATTTACATTTATTGATGCATGTTTTAATATTATTTAACTATTCTCAATTTTTGAAGATTACTTACTACCCCTTTAGATTATATTAATATTTATAACATTTTAATCATGGTATTTTCATGTATTTTTTGGATACCACAATATTCTATACATAAAATTTTTACAAAACTTTAAAAGGGGTTCCTCATACAAATTTCATTTCTTTGTGACATGTTCAATTTTCACAAGTAGTTTTCTTTTTTCTGGTGGTCATATATTAATATGGAAGTATATTATTATTATATTCTTCAATTTCATGTGGTTTAAAATTTCTTTTCATGTTTTATCCTTCATTTTTATTGATTCAAATGTTATCATCATCGTAGATGATTTTTCATCTCAACCCCATTTTCAATAAATCTTAATTATTATTACTTAAATATTATATTTTATGTTTATTATATTTTCCCATTTATTTATTTCATATTTTAAATTTTCTTTATCTCTTGGGAGTTTACAATTTTACAAAAATAATCATCATCTTTGATGTATTCCCTTATTGATAAAAACATGACATTGATATGGATAAATATCATATTTTTAATGATTGTTCCTCATTGTATCAATATTGTTTAATTCAATAAATTCTTTCCTTTATTATTTTGAAACCCTTATATGTTTTATTTAATTAAGACTTAATAATTGTTTTTACAAAATTTAAAAAGGAATCTATTTTACTCTTTTAAAAATTTTGGGTTTCAATAAAGATATTTTACAACATTTAAAAGACATCCCTTCTTACAATCCGTCTTTTCTCTTCAATACCATATTTATTGATATTAAAATTATGTTCTATCAAGGATCAATTGTTTTGATTTAAATAAATCTTTTGTTTTAAAATATTGTTTTCATGTTTCCCTCTCAAAAATAAATTTTTAAAGTGACTCATAACATAAAATTTTTATAATAATGATAATTTATTTCATGAAATCCCCAAAGATGATTTCACTTCAATTTTATTCTGTATATATAGTGGATCTATTAACTATGGGGTTATTATTCATGAATCACCCTTTGAATTCTATTATGAATTACTCTCTTTGGGTTATTTATTGTTTTTTATTAACTAGACTAATTCTTGAGTTCACTTTATGTGTTAACATGGGAAAATTTAATGAAATACATTTTATTTCCACGGAAATTTCATGATATAATATGTGATAGATTTCATATGGACCACATTTGAATACATATTGATGGGTTGGTTCTAATATTTCTCCCAATGTGTTCATTAAGGTTCTTTATCTCATTAGATAATTATGGGAAATGATTTATGATGCTCAAGACATTAATGGTCCATGAGTAATGATGTTGGAGAAACTAATGAATTAGAGGATTTGATTATAGAAACACTATATTATTGGACTTTGAATTGTAATTTCTAAAGGTCTATGTAATAATTTGAAATTATTATTCTTAATCCATTATTCTTTGTTAATTTATGATTCAATTAATTCATATATATTTTTTGTATTCATATGATTATGTTCCATCATTTAGGTTTAATGGATAATGTTTCTACATTCCTAAGACTAGGTATATGAATATTCATTTGAGATTACATGTCCATATAAAGTAAGTTGTGGAAAACTATAATGGTTTCATATAAAATTAATCATATAGTTCTCCAATGATCATTTAGTAACATATTCTTATGATCTAACACATTTATGACTCATTGATAATTTTTATGCTACTAAGATTTTGAGCATACCCCTTCATATATTTCTAATATTTTACAAGGTGTAACATGTGGGATTATGTGTACAAAGAAGAATTATATAGAGATGTTTTTGGAGATTTTTAATAAGTAGTGTGACGTTGGATTTTTTATATACCTAGTATCCCTAGACACTAAAACATTGGGTCTAGGGTTGTGAGGAGATTATTGACAAACAATTTTAATATTACTTAATTATAAAAATATCAGTTTAACTTAGGTAATGGTAGATTGTATTAATGTTTTTGTATAAATAGTTTTTTATTATAACAAGAACAAATGGAATGGGGTTGGTGTATCACATTTGGTATCAAATGCGTGTTTATTTATTTTATTAGATTATAACATGTGAACTTCAAAGATCTACATCATTATGAGTTTTTATATCTTTGGGGAATTTCAATTTTTTGTTTGTTAAGACGTTCATTTTGATAATTCAGACTCATATTGGAATTCATGGTGTTTTTACATCCTTAAATTATGTTTCTAGACATCCTTTCTGTCTCATTTGAGGTATAGAGTTCTCTAGTGGATGTTTGGATAGGGTTGGAGTGATCTAGAATACCCAAAAATTGTTGCATCATTCATTAAAGACATGATTATGTGGTTTACACCTTGAAAATGTCTATAAATATATTAGTTTAATCTATTTTAGGAAGGTCAAATAATAAACATATTGGTCATACCATGATGTAACACACTCGGTTTTTTTTAATTCAAGGTTACATTTTTTGGTTTCTAATTTGAAACCCAATTGATTTTTCCTCTTATTAGACACATTCGTACATTTAGAGGTCGAACCCCCTTCCTCTATTATTCCTATTTCCCCTCTTCAATGAGTTTTTAGAAAATATTATTTATTTTTATTATATCTATGATATCTCCCTCATAATATTCACTTTTTTATCATCTTATTTCAAACAATTGGATAGGTTTTGGAAGAATAATTATTCCAATGTTTTGAAAAGTACTCATTCTAGAAAGGTATTTCATGTGTGTCTCATAAATGAAATCCTAAGAAACTATATTTAAGCATTAATTAAGTTTTTATCTAATGTATGCCTCTATTTCTGTATTTTTTTATAGTTACTCTTTTTAAAATTTATCATTATTTTGGGTTTATTATTTGGTGATTTTATTTAGCATTGATCTGGGTGTCCGTCCAAAGTGGACTACAAACTATTGTTATTGTTTTTATTAGGGATTTTGGAAATTATGTATGTTTCAAATAATTGAAAAATTAAATATAAAATGTTATAAATAAACTAAATAGTTAATAATAATTTTATATAATTAATTATTTGATTTTTTAGGTCCAGATAGTTACCTTGGAGTTGAGGTGGCACTTAGAAAATCCTAGTTAGTGATGATAGAGATGTGAAATAAAGAATATGTAACTGTTTGAGGTAGGATACTATGAAATCACTTGATTCTCTTCATTACCTAGATATTTTTTGTCTATTTTCCTTTAATTGTGGTATTATTTGTACATTACCTATTTTGTGTGAGCTTCCTCAGGAGGTTGTGATGGGATCATGTCGACCTTATAGTCAACAAAGACCATATGGCATCATAAATAGTTTTATGGTTGTGAATTTTTTGAATGGGAATTTTTGGTCCTCCTTATTAATTTTTTAGAGGTGTGAATTGGTTTTAAAAAAAATTTAAAAACTATTTTTAAAAAGTTTTTTTTAATGGGGTTTTGGATAAAAGTTATTTCATAGAAAAGTGATGATTTGAGAAAGGGTATAGAAATTGTATTTCAAAATGGTGGAGTGGGTTCTTATGGAATATTTTAAGGGGACTATTTACTAATGTACTTGTAACAAACAACACTCTATATAACATGTGGTGGTAGTTATATTACATTATTGGCACAAAATATATGAGTACTTGAAGGACCTAAAAAAATAGTAGTCTTGGAATACATGAAAAACACGTGTTTTACAGATTATACTTCAAAACATAATGTTTTGTTTAAAAACTACTTTAGAAAATTATTTTCTCTTCTATTGGATAATATTACACATATATCTCTTTTAGGTTTCTTGGGTAATGAAAAAACCAAATATGTTTGAGCTAATATTTTAAGTAAGAATTACAGAATAATATATCATAATATAGGCTTGGAATAAGTAGTATGTTAGAGAAATTAAGATGATCCAAATAATTACAAAAATCCAAGGAAAATTATGGCATACTATATCCATGCAAATATATAAAAACTTGGATAATAGTTACTGATCTCATGTAGATAAAATAAATAATGATGGACAATAAAAACATACTTCCATTTCCTTATTCTAATATATCATACATAAAAGATATAATAATATGTGAATACTTTAGATAGTTTTTCAAATGATATATACTGATTAGTCAAGGGGATATCTATACCCTCATATGAAATTATGTCTAATTTAGTCATCTTATGGTTTAATAGACATTTCACAACATTCCTAAAAGAACATATTTCTTATTATTGATATATGGACTAATGGAAATCTATATAATGGAAATAATAAAATCCAATATACCTCCATTGAATGGAATAATGTGTTTGTCAAGGATAAAATCTCAAAAATAAATATATGAACTATGATATATTTCTATTCTAATAGGATGTACCATTTGAAATAAATAAACATAAGGCGATGGAGAGGATACTTTTAATTGGTTATGTTATTAATGGATGATAGAAATTGTTTTTGGTAGTTTAAAATGATTAGAGAGCAATGAAAATTAGAAAAATCATTCTTTATGGTTTATAAAGATTGTGTGATTTATCCAAATAACATCCCATGGGAGTGTCTCACTAGGTGTAAAATATTTGGTTTGCTTATCATACATCATGTGATGACTGGAAAGATACTCAACAAACCCTTTTCAGGATGATTACCCTAGTAAAATATATTCCATACTGAAATACACTTGATATTATCTAGATAGGGATTAATTTTTTGGAAATATACATAGACAATACATTCTAAACATTTTTATTTTTGTGTAATTTAAAAGCTTAGGTAACATTTGAATAAAAATTAATTGAAGAATAAAATTTTAAATGGTACCTTAAATTGAATTTATAATGATATCATCATGTTATAAAATATTAAAGGGGGTATTTATTACAGCATAAAATATAAAACATGGTGTATAACATAATCATGTCTCATGGGATTTAAATTTGATACAAGGAATGCTTACCTTTTTTACCACATATCCAAATGTGCTCTAACACCTATATAACAAAATCAAATATGTTAATCACCTATTTCAAAAACATAATATTAAGAACTACCATTTTTAAATTTTATTTATAATTATTCTATATAATTATACTTGTCTTTTATTATCTATTTTCAATATCATATGTGAGTAATATTTACCATTTCCAACCACTTTTGTTGTATTCGTTTTGTAATTCATTATTCTCTAAAAATTCTCCCCTACCAAATCATAAAAGGTATATAAATTTATTCATTACATTTATTTACAATGTTATAATTCCATTTTATGTCAGTTTTGGTAATTATCTATAAATATGAAACTGACTATGAGCATGTTTTAGTGTTTTTTAATAAATAGACATTGGTATTTTAACTACTGCGTTTAATGTTAATGTTACAATCCTAGAAAAAAATAAAATCATTCTATACTTATTTTTATAATGTATTGCTATAAATTAAATTCTTTTAGTCATCCTTGATATAAATTTATATCAATGTTTAAGTAGGTGTTTATACAATCCTAGAAAAGAACATTCCCTAATTAAAGGTTGATTATAGTTGAAATATAACTAGAACATATGCATAATAACCTTATTTAGTGTTTATAACTATGTTATATTATAATTGGGAATATTTTAAAAAATATGATAACCTATAATAAGATATTTCATAGTATGAAGAAATCATTTTCCTTAAGTAATATGATAATATATCATTTTCATGGGGAAAATATATTGTAAAAATTATCTCAAACAAAACATTACAACCATGTTTTAATCCTTTTTTAAGATCTTTAAACATCGGTTTATTAATTTTATCTTTCTAATTTATACCATGGTCGCTATTTTTTTTCCTTAAGTAAACAATTTTTTATGCCTATAAATGAAATTGAAATTATCACGTATTTTGAACCAACTAATTGAAAATATAAAAACAATTTTATTGGACAAAATTTCTGTAATTTTCAATAATAAATTTTAACATTAGCACATGTAACGTACAAAATCTAGTTTTAAAAAAAATTATATTGCTAAAAAAATATTTTGTGTATGGAAAAATTTTAAATGTTCGCATTTTTAAAGATATAAATTTTTATATTATAAATTTTATGATGAATTATAATAAATATAAAACAAAATTTTACCAAAATAATATTTAGTTATTGTAAAATACCAAAATAGTTTTTATTTTAAAATATTTCATAAATCCATAAAATGATAATAATAAGTTTTATAAATTTGAAATATTATTTTTAAATCATATATTATTACATGTAAAAATTACTTTTTACCAATTAATATATTTTATGAACTTTTTCTTTCATACAATTTGATAAAATTTATAGTTTTGGGAAAAAAATTCATGATTCGTCTGTAAATAAATTATTTTATAAGAGAATCAAAAATTAATCTTATGAAAATAATGAAATTTCAAATAAAAAAAAGTATTAATTAGGAGAAATAAAAATGTAAAATTATATTATAAATAATTTCATGAATAAATTTCCGTTAGAGTGTGCATGATGTAATCATTTGGGGATGCAGTGTTTACCTACTATAGTAGCTTCACGAGCATTATATTCTCCAATCTTATAAAATTGTTCCATGAAATTGTTTATATGTCTCCTAAAAAATATGGTTATTTCATGCTCATATATTCTTTAGGATCCCATGTTGTCTCCTCTATTTTTTTTATTTCTCTAAATTACTTTCTTCAGCCATGTTTTCGGAATCTATATCATTTTCTCTCTTATGTTAAGAATCTAAATATACTCTTCTTTATTAGAAATGTTAGGTTCCTTATCAATTCCCATAGATGTGAGTATATTCATTTGATCTAAAATATATTCCCTTAATAATTGAACATAGAATATGTTATGAAATTTAGGATGGTTATTTAGATTATACAATAAATAATCTATAAATCCAATTCTTTCAAAAAAATTATAAGACACAATATATGTTAGACTTAATTTCCATTCAAAAAATTTCAAAGAACAATAATACATAGTGTCACTAATTATAATACATGACCCCACATCAAAAATTACATGGAATTAATTTCATTATCATCATAAATATTTTTTTCTTTGGTATTCATTGATAAGATCTTGGATAGTATCTACATTCATGGATATATACTACAGAAGATCAGGACCCACTAACATCCTTCATCCTCCTCTATCCCAATATATTAGAATTTGGTTCCCATACAATTCCTTATATAGCACAATTTAGATTCTTTAATAGAAACTATTATTATAATAAAATCAAACTATTTGTAGATATTGATCACCTTATTCTTTTAATTCAATATAACAGGAACTTATCATGACTTATAGGGTATTGGTAGTAATATTAGACTGACCAACACTATTTGGAAGGTAGGTGGTTCTTAAATGTACCATAATGTCGATATCCATTTGGAGACTCTTCCATAATTTCTATGATTCCATGTTTGATCATGTAGTCACATTGAAAGTGGGGGTGCATCAGGTGTGAAATGAATTTACCTACTCTATTTAGCATAAAATCATATCTCCTTTATATTAATCAAATCTATTTTATCAGTTTGTATGTATGGATATTTAAAAACTCCCCCTCACTGCCTTCCCTTATGATATGATGATAATGTGAAGTAAACAATAAATATGAATTTTTACAAGGTTTGAAATCAATTTGAGGACCTAATACTTGATGTTTCAACTCACTTAGAGTCATAGATCCATCCGATAAAATATAAATCCAGTTATTCAAGTGGTGTGTAAAGGATTCACCTTTAACTCATTACTTTACTACCTTACCCATGTGAGGGGTATTTATAATTTGTCCCATAGTTTATATATATCCCAAAATTATCCTCTTATCTCTCGATATGAATGTAGAAATTATTAATAACAAAATGAATAGTCATCATAGGTTATTTATGAACTCATTCATGGTTTTAACTTTTACTACCTCATGATATTTTGTAGTGTCCCGCATGAACATCGACTTATGCTCCGCCTAGTATAATATTTTTATTGAAATATATCAATGATGGAGTTGTTTTTTCAACACTGAACTGTCCAATATGTTATTTCTAATACCCGTTAGGGTATTTCACCATAATATAGTATACCTTATATATAGTCTTCACCTATTAGTATAATGTTTCTAGTATACCTTTTCCTAGAATACCTTTTTTATATTACATGTCAGTCTAATGCACCACTATCTAGTGTACATCTATCTGGTTCCCCTCTATATATAACTTCCCTATCCAAATATTATCTATATATTTCTCTTACTTAATCTACATAGTATTTTTTTTTGGTAATTCATACCCTAGGATCACTAAAAAATCAATATTTTGACTTTTTCGATAGCTACTTCAAACACACAACTTAGGAGATATTTCCCTCTTTATGTAGGAATAATTCTTATAATCTATGAGAGGTAGACAAATTCTTCTATTTGAACTTCCCACTAACTCAAAAGTTAAATTATTTACCTTTAATAACTATATAATAATTTTTTATTAAACATCATTAGATATCCCATAAATCCTAGAATAAACTGTATCCATTCTTCCTTAAATCCCATTAGATTTATAAAAATTTATTGAAAAGTTATGCATCATCAAAATTAAAAATATTAAAAAAATTATGTAATGTTCTCAATTACCCTTATAAATATTCTCTATCTGGTAACATTTCAACCGATGTCAGTTCGTACAATTCATTTCTATCTGGTCATCATGTTTTAGTATTCTCACTCATTCTCTATATACTGTTCTTCACGATATTATTCTGTCTGATGGACTCCCATAAATTTATCATTTTTGATCTATCTAATAATTTTGATCCTATTTATTTGATCATCCTATGTCTAATCATAATTATTTCAATTCTTGGTCCATTATACATAGTATGGTACTTCTTCTAATAATAATTATTTTAATGAAATCATATTTCTTTGTCGAACTATCTCCCATCCAATTATTCCTCAAAATTCATATCCCATCAAAATTAAAAAATATTTTGAATGATAATAATGGAATCTTCATTCTTATTGTATCTATCTGGTCTCATTATTACCACTATGTCAGAACACGGACTATAACATCATTAAAATGTATCTTGTTATTTTTACAATTGAATCTCAAATATTATGAAATTGACTTTTTGGACCTCATTTCTATCCATGTTTGATATATATCCAATATCACTACCAATATAAATCTGAATATTCATCAAATCTCTCCAATTGATGAGATTCATACATATTTTTTTGGTAGATCAAATAACTCTTCATCTTATATTGTTACAATGTCATTTTCTAGTCATATTGTATCATATTGAATTGTTTCGGTAACCTCTATCCAATATCCACCAACATTATGCTTCAAACTATTTAGTTTTCTATAGAATATTGAAATCATAATTTGTTCCACTATATCTTCATTCCATCCCCATATTTATATCATAAAACCCATTTTTAAAATGAACTCACCCATCATATTATGCAGGATTTGTTTGTTCTGACTATGTTGTATTATTTCACAGTTGTCCTTATGATGCTTTTACATTAGGGACTTATTCTATAAGGAGTTAATTATTCATTAATATTTTATAAATAATTATAGAATTGGTTCCATATTCCTTTAAAATATATATATGAAATTCTTCCTTTGTTTTATTCATTGACTTTTCAGCAAACTATTTAAAATAAAAAAATTCATTGTCAACATAATCATTAGATATGAATTAACATATACCCCTATGTATATTATGTCAATAACAAATTATCCTTAAATTCAATGAGATTTATCCCTAAATTTTTTGGAAAATAATCAAATTCTCTTTTATATTCTCTCTAATGAAAATTTTTTGTATCTTATTTCATCTCCCCCTTATTGTTATGAATTTGGAATCCCCCTTTAGTGCCAACTATGGTGCCTGAGAGTATAATTATTAAAACATCTTCTTAATCCCCATATCCATTCAAATATAAACATTAGTTCTTTTAATGAAGGATAACATAAATTTTACTAATGTTAAAATCCATAAATCAATAAACTCTTGGTCTACATGGTGCATGATTAGTGTATAAAACAATGGTGATTAACTCAAAGAATAAAGTTGTCCATATAATATACCAAGTGATTTATAATTTTGTTAATCATTATATTAGGGAAAAGTTAAATAAATTTATATTCATCTTATATCACTTTAATCATATCATACAATATATCAAAAAATAATGTATTAAAAAAATTGGCTTCTCCTAATTTTTGATATTATTTTTAATTTTTCACAATGAAATAAGTTTTCCCTTTTACATTCAAATGTATATAATCATATGAGGATTGTGTGAGTACATACACTATACCTCAAAGAATAAAATTTATGCAATTATTTTTATTTATTTATTTGTTTATTTTCTTCAACATCTTACTCGGTTCTAGGATTTAGTTACTTCAATAGTCAAACCACGAAATAGCATTTGATGTTATAATACCTTGGTTTTCAAGAATATGTCACTTTAATTTAGTTTGTAATGATTTTGAAACACTATATTCCATATTACATCCGAGATCACTAATAATATCATCACATTATATTCCATTTTGAACATAAATACTTTTAACAAATAAGTGAATAAAGTTGATCTTTCTTAGATTCATTATATAGATCAATATTATTGATAATGTTTTCCCAATCTAGAAAATATATTCCCTTATTCCATTTCAATCACACATTCAACATAATATTTCTAATATTTACTCATATTTGGTGGAAGGTGTTTAGTAATATTAATTTTTCTCATAACATTAGGTTGATACTTCTTTATCACATCTATAGGAAATGAACGTACATTTTTATTATTTTCTTCTCCTTTCAACTTCCCATATTCCTGTAACAATTCTGGTTATAAAACCTTGAAAACATTCAGAAATATTCATCATTATTCTTTTACTAATATTTATTTACATCACCACTAATTACTTGTTAATATTACCAACTTTTATCTATAAACATATCCTATTCTAGTAGAATTTTTATAAAATTTCCAGGTGTGTTTCTGCGTAACATAAAACAAACACCGAGGTTTATATCTTTTGGAATGTTAATTTTTAGAAGTACGTTCCTATGATATTTAATTTCATCTTCATATATTTAATCTACTAATCCAATTTTCTTCTTTATTTATGGGGTTTATTGAATTTTTTATTATATTCCCTCAATCGTATGAATTATTTATGGAGAGAATACTATTTTCAATGAATTTTCTTTTTAGTCAACATAAGTAACATGTTTTTATTTCTATTTAATCTTCTAATTTTTTTCCTTTGGTGTAACCTTCTTTTTTTAATTCATTGATTTCCAACCTAGGTAAAATTATAGTCTATCTTCCTTATATCATATTTCATATTTTTTTCCTTATTATATTATTTTTATGCAAGTGTTTCTTGGTAGGATTAGGTTATATATTTTCTTCATTAGGAAAATTTCTTCTTCAATTTTCACAAAAATCATCTTGATATTTAAATTATATTGATTTTGATATATTTATTTGAGGTTTGGGTATTCTTTGATGAGTTTTGCATACCATTAACATTTACCCCTTAATATTGGCCTTATTTTTCTTTATACCGGGGAATATAGTTTCGAAAATAAATAGTCATGTGTCAAAACATGCCACATCTCAAACATTATCCAATAACTCTTAAATTCAACTACTTTGTCGTATTTTTTATAGTAATGACTTTTTATAAAATTTATTTATTCTAGATATTTTATTTCTTCTTTCATAAATCTTGAGGTGAAGTTCATATCCTTTCATTTCATACTTCCACCACCTTATGAGAGGTGGGTTTCATAGAATTCCTGACACATTTTAATCTTAAACTATAACCCTCACTAGAAATAAAAGATTTAGTGCTCACATATTCATCAGAACATGGGGTAACAATTTTATTCTTCTTATCAGAATATTATTCTTTTGAAAATTTAATATGTTTAGTATATTTGTAATTAGTATTTTATGAAGTAATAATTTACTTTGAAAAATTATCAAATATTATTTAATTTACATTATGTGATGATTCTACTTTAGTTCATTCCAAGTTTATTTTCCTTAACTCTTTCTCAAGACACAATAAATTTAAAGTGTTCTTCTAATTTTCAAGGCTCACCACTTTATCTTCACTGTCAACTTTTAAATTATTTATCTTTTAATTATATAACTTACTCAATGCATTCAAAAAAAATATGAAATTAAATTACATAATTTTTCATAATCATTTATTTAGTATTACTAACATCATTAATTACATTGGATTATCCTACTGGTAAGGGATATTTTCTTTGACAACTTATGTTAACACATCTTCTTCTCACAAGAACCTCTACAAATATTCTTCCGTAAATATATTATTTTCATTATAAGATGATTATAATTTTTTATTATTCTCATTGAGTTTATTCTTGTTGGTATAGCTATTTTTATTAGACTTTTTTCCTCACACACTTTACCCTCTTCGTATGGTGACCATTCATTCTCTTTATAAACTCTAGCCTTTTCATCTAACAAAGAGTTCATGACATCAATGGTAGTTTTTAAATTATGGATTTATCCATTAACCACTTAATTTATAATATTATTCTCACAAAAACATCTTATAAATTATGTTTCCTCGTAGTTTATATTTTATTGATAATTTAATATATTTTCTTTATTTCGATCAATGATCTCAGTAAGAGTTTACACTCTTAGAACTTCATTCCTAATAAATACATTATATCATAAAGTTTTTATTTTTAGAGGATATTTCATCTTTTTTTATTCGATAAAAGTAAGTATATAGGTAATAACATTAGCATGTGAATTTATCTTGTATTATTTGATTTTAGAGTAAAAATAATTAATTGATCCCACAGAATAAAACTCATCCTAGTTTGAGAAAAATTATTTTAGAGGATTAATTCTATTAGATTCATATTAAATCTTAACAAACACATTATCTTCTAGTAGTGGTGGATTCTCATACTGTTATATTTGAGAAAACAATTATTATTTCTTTTGATCTTCTTTCTTTATACGATTCATATAATTTTTATCCAAAACATCCGTATTAAAAAAAATAAAGTCAATTCCATTTCTTTTATGTTAGATTTGACATTATTATCCTATAATGAAATAAATTCAATAAATATTTCTAATATTCCTTTTATATGAAACATTTAGAAATGAATGCTAATAATATAATAGATCCAAACACAGGAAAAGAAGGATTTTATACAACATGATATTTAAAGTGAGATTATCAATACCACTTAATTGGGGGTAAATCAAGGGTGACAAACACTAACTAGTTATATTACATTTAAACTCTTCTCTACAATAATTTGATATAAAAAATTCTATAGGTTGTTATGTATATAACTTTTGAAACTCACCCTCACCACTTCCCCAAATTTTATATTGATAATTTAATTTTTGTAACACCCAATGATTTTTATAAGGTTCATAACCTATGTTTGAACATCCTAATTTCCATGTAAAATCCCATCAAGTCATATATTCTTCTAATAAAATATCAATTATAAATTAAAAGTGGTTTTGGAAGTAATCACCCTTAACTCAATTGCATTACAATGTTATAGATGTAAAGGGTATTTTCAAGAAATCCCATAATTGATAAATATCCTTAAAATATCATAATATCTCTCAATATGAAAAATGGAATATTTATATTGGAACTTGATATCAAAAAATGTTCTTTCTAAACACCATAATAGATGAAACTCCAATAGTCTCAAGATCATTGATTGTATTTAGCATGCATGTTGTCCAATCTTCTATCAAGTAAAGTTTCCTTAAAGAACACTCTATATCAGGGATTGGTCTGTACGGTATCAATAAATTTTATATACTATTACTAGTACCCCTATGTGTGATTAAAATCTATCTGGTATACATTCTTTCTAATGAGGCTTTGTCTAGTGAATTTTTTTCATTGTAACTTTTTCTCATGTACCTTCGGCCTAATGTGCGTCTATCCGGTGAGCCCCTATCTAGTGCACCTCCATTTGATTCCTCCCTCTCTAGAAGTTCTCTATCTAAAAATATTTTATCTCTTTCTCTTTACTAAACAAAGTGGTTTTTTAGTTGGAAATTGTTACAGCATCAAAGTCGTATTCCCAGATCTAATGCTAAAAACATCATCATTGCATTTCAATATTGATACGAATAAACATATCCCAATTTTATCCATCCAAAAAATTAAAAATAAAACTGAACTATCATATCACCTAGAAAAATAATAAAATTTTAGATTAGAGTTTTAGAGCATTAAGATAAACTCTTACATTATAATATCCATGTCCTGATGTGATCATTTTTTCAAATATACCTTGGTTTTCTTATTTCAAAATTAGTATTATACATATAGCATAAAATTCTCCACAAATGAAATATTTATAGAAAAAAATAACATACAAAAATTCCTCATAACCTAGAAATATGGACACAAAACAAGAGTTATATAAAATGATTTATAAGTGTAAATATCACCATTATGAATTAAATGCCATCGATGATCATAAGTTGAGAATAAATATATGATTATATAATAAAATTCCATTAGAATAAAATAAGTTAACTCATACCTATAAAAACATGGATCATAAAATAAGGGATATGGTATTAAGATTTATCAAATTTAAGATTCATAGTAATAAATAATCATGAACCATATGATGTCAATCTTGATGAAAGGAAACATTAAAAATTCATATCAAGAATAAATAAAATGTGTTGGTATCTTGAAACATTATCATGATAACTTATATCAGGAATAAATAGATCCTAGTTAAATATATATATATAAAACATCCATTTTTAATTATATCCTTCTTGAATTTAAAGACAAGGAACATTAGCCATTGAATTAGAGACTAATATCAGGTAAACCCATTCATATAAGTTGTACTAGGCTCACCAATCCATATAAGTTATATCTGGTTCAACCATTCCTATAAGATTCATCAGGCTCACCCATAATCATCAATAATGCCTAAATATTATAAAATAATATAACACCAAGAATATTTCATTTTTAACATCAACCAGTTAACAGTATATTCAACTCCTTTATAGTTGATTTACCCATGGAAAAGAAATTATTTTCATGAAAATATTCTTGAAACAATCATAATCCATCTTGAGAAAGAATAAGTATATATCATTAAAAAATATTCCCAGTCATGCATATGTAACATCAATGTTTTTTGTTGTCGTTGAATATAAATATCATTAAAATATAATTAAAAAAATCATGGGAAAATAACCTTTCTACACTGAAAAATAAATTTTAAGAACAAAATATTAACAAAATATTATGAAAGTATTTACTTTTCAAATAACCATCGAAACTTATAATGTAATATTATTGGAAAATAATGGATATGATGGAAGTAAAATCCATTCATGTCACAACTTTCATATATAAAAAATATTTTCAAACTACTTTAAAGTAAAGAAAGAGTGACCCATGTGAAATACAAAAAGAAATTTACTATTAAATCATTTTAAAATAAGGTAAACTTATTATAAAATAAAATTAATAATCATTTATTTTTAGAAAATAACATTTCTGAAAACATTTTAGAAAACATAGATATGGAAGAGAAATATTTCTTACCTAAATAAGAAACATGATTGGTATCACTTACAAAGAACTGTATTGGTGGTTCTTTAATAAATAAGATAGAAAATGAAAAATAAATATGTTAAACACATTCATAATCAAAAGATAAAAAAATAGTTGTGGATCATTGAACTAAGATCATTTTATTTCCCCAAAATTAATATTATACATAAACAGTTTCTGAAAGAAAGAAGATTGTAATATAAAGCCTTTACAGATTTGGTATCTTTTGAATAAAATGTCATTTAAATAAAGAATATAAAATTTCTCTATTAATCACATGATTTTAAAGAAATGATATATAAAAAAACTCATATTTTGTACGTACACCATATATTTTACACCTTGATATTTTTGAAAAAAAAAAGAAGTCAAGCTCGATAGCATAGAAGGCACGCAATGCCGAGCTTAAATGACCTAAGAAATATATAACTATTATAAACTAGTAGTTAAATTATTGGTTATGAAGAGTATAATATAATTTAATATATATATATATTTCACTATCCTACTCAATTTAATTTATTTATAAATTATTTTCAAATAATTAATCATTTTATGTAAATTAATTTTATTCTTCAAAAATATGTTTTCTTCGAAATTTTTTTTATTAATTCTTATTAAAACAATTATAATTATTTTTTTGAAATTTATGAAAAATTATTTCAAAAAATAAAATAAAATTTTAAATTTTCATATCAAAATTAATGTGTGGTTAAATTTTGGGATTTTTCAGAATATATTGATTTTTCAGTGAAGAGTGATAAATACCAATGTTTGTAACATTGTCTTCTTTTTACAAGAAATTATTTAATTTAAAAGTAAAGCTGTGTTTTGAATATGATTTAAAGTAGAATAATTATAATTTAATTATATTTAATGATACTAATTTCATTTTAATCATATTTATATTTAACTTTATTTTAAGTTTATTATTGTGTTGAAACATTGTGTTTTTCAGATAACTGTTTTAAAGTGCATAATATTTATCTTTTTTAATTAATTAAAAAAACTCAAAAAGAGGAATTATATAAATTAAATCTATATATTCTAAATCAATAAATATTAATTTTAATTAATTAAATGAATATTATTGTTAATAAATTTAATATTAAATCATCCTTTATGGAAAAATACACTTCTTGAAACCCCGCTTTTTCGTCACGTTTTTTGGTGTAATATAAAATTAAATTTCTCTACTATATTAAATTTAATTTCATAAAATTTATTCCATTTTTATAATCAAAATAATTTATATTATATAATAAGGTCAAACTAATTTTTTAACATAATTAGTAGGGAAAACAATAAAAATAATAACCATTGTTATGGTGAAAATTGGTTTACCGAGGGTTCAACTAGAAATATAGGACTAACATGACCTAAAAACTGTTCTAAAATTTGTTTTGTGTACATATTTAAACCTTATCCTATCCAAATATTTATAATTTTTCATTTTAAATCCTTTTGGAATGTGAAAATTGTTGTTAACCCTTTTTATTTAAAAAACAAAAAAGTGTGACACTCACTAAAATTATAGAAGGTCACCCCTCCTCTCATATTCCAAACATTATTACCCTATTTATTGGTTAATAGATACCAAATATATTACTTCCATACACATGTTCTATATCCATTATTTTTATCATAAATCCATCATAAGAAAGATTTTGGTGCATACCTGGGGAGGTTGTATAAAGAAGAAGTGTCGTGTTTATCCATGTGTTTGTATTTTTTATCTTCTTAACCCATATTAAAATCTCCATCCATTATTATTATATAATAAAACTATTATAAAACATATAGTTATATTTTATTATGTTCTTTATATAATTTAAATACATCTCTTCTTCCATCAAATGAGATACAAATCTATCATTTATTTGATTGGAAGAATATCGGATCGTGAACCAATGTCATTTGTTTTCCGCCATCACCTTTCACAGTCTATTATAATGACGGATTTAAACTATATATATATAATATTTTTAAAATATTTATACATATGGAGTTATTTTATCAATTTTAAATTTTTTACTTCCCATTCCATGGAGTAGACGATAACGTCACTCAGTTGTATGGTGGACTACCACCTTGTGAAGCGATGTGGCTCATTTTTTCACCAACACCTTTCATGGATGGTAATAAGGACTAATATAATGAATATATATATTACATGTATGATGTATTTATGATATTAATTATGTTTTTATCATTTTGAGTACATAATATGTCATTTTCCTTCTCATACTGAAAAATGATAATGTTTTTCAGGCATACATATGGACTACCACATTCAAGAAGCGATGCGATTCTTTTCTTCATCACCACATCACATAGATGATATATATATATATATATATATATAATTTTATTTAATAAAATAAAATTATATTTATGATATAATTATAATTATATTAATATATAATATTTCTTAACTTCTTTCCATATTATCATTGAAAAATGTAAATTTTACTTTTTTGTACATACGACCTACCCTCTCCATGATCGCAATGTAGTTAATTTTTCATAACTATAAATTATGATCCATTTTAAAATTATAATTTATTTATAAATTATATAAATATTTAATTATTATTATTTGGGTTGTGTAGAAATAATGATCACTTTTTCCATGATAACCATAGTAAAGTTGTTTTGAAACTTTGAATTGAACATCACGAAAAAAAAATTCATGGAGTTAGTAGATAATGTATTTAAATATTATATTAAAATAAATAAATTAATTGTTTTATGTTTATTTTATTAACAAATATTTTTTTATAATAATTTAAATAATTAATATAAATTTATTATATAGGAGGTTCGATCGCATTCCATAGAATTTGGACTGGAGGAATGAGTTTTGTCGTTTATCTTTAATTTCACTAAGACATATTTCACATTATCTAGTTATTTTTTATTAGGTGTATATACTGAACATTAGTTTATTTTATGTTTCATTTCATTAAAATTATTTGGATTTAAAAATACATATGAGTTTCTATCTTTAATTGTGTTTTGATCCATATATTACCAAAGATGTAATGGATTTCATCTCAATTTACATTCAGATAGTCATATTTTATTGTTATACTCAATAATTCATTTATATTGTGAATCTTCTACCAATTTTACATGTAATAACATCAATCCTTCATACATCATTTTATTTTTTATTTCAATTTGAATTCTATCATCCATGGGGGAATGACATGAATGTTACCTTGTGGTAAATGATTTCATAACTCAATTTATTTTCATTGGGTCATATTAATTTTTCATTTTCATTGATATTCTAATATTATGTGGGTATTGAGTTTTTACAATATTATATTTTTATATACACTAATTTCATGTGTATTTACATTTGAAACAAACGCTTGTTTCATTTATTTATTCTCAAATCAATTTTATGATCATTATAAGGGTTTGTCCTCTCAAATTGTCTGCTTTGGGACATAGGTTATGTAATACACCTATCTTTTTTTATGAGGAGTATATACTACCCCATTTACATGTTATTTCATGAAAATAATTATTTTCATGATATTTAATCTATCATTTGGGGTTATTCATTCAAACAACTTATTATTGATGAGTTAAAAAGTGGACAAGGCTTAATGTTATAGTATCCTTTCTTTCGGTATTGTTTACTTTCAAGGTTCTTTTATAAGAAACCATATGATATTATTTTCATAAACAAAATATATCTCTTGTCCATCGGTTTTTATTGAGGTTAAATAATATATTTCCATTTACTCGATTATTTATTAAGGATATATCAAGAAAGTCATTTCTATGTGATAGAAATCTTCTATTTTCATATAGATTGGGTGTCTTTCACTTACATATCTATGTTTTATAAAATGTATTCAAAAATATTATTCTATAAAATTAAATTATTCCATAAATCCATTTTACATGATCTTTTACATTTTTTTAATTTTTTTTCAATTTTCTTAATGGTTCGCTTTTGAATCCAATTTTCAATTTTATTAGAAAATTATGTCTATTTTTAACATTTAATATAAGAATATATTATACTATTATCATTTACATTGTTTTCATTTAATATTAGGTTATATTTTCCAAAAAAATCAAAATAATATTTTTTCTATATTTTCTGAATTTTATTAATTTAAAAGTAATTTTCAAAATAAAAAGATAATGTTCCCCAAGAATGTTTTTATAAATCTATTAATGGAATTTATATTAATCAAAATCAAAAAAAAACTTTTGGTTACATATGATAAAATATGGATATTTTTTAATTATACCATCCTCATTATTTTATTAGATGGATTAAGATTATTTCAAAGAGACTAACATGGAACCCATATCTTTTCTGTGGTTTGATCATGTCTCAATGAGATTATTATGAAAATTGTTTCTTATCCAAGGTTTATTCATGTTACTAAAAGAACAATGTTTGTCTCAATGTTTTTATGAAGAAATTAAATCATTATGTACTTTATTCAATTTTTCATTCTTGAAATATGTTTATAATGATAGGTGGTTCCATTATAAAATAGGTATTAGTGGTTTCATAATAAACTATGGATGGTTGGTTATATTATTAAACAAGGGTGGTTGGTTTAGTGATAAACCAATGATAGGGGGTTCTTGATGAACCAAGGATCTGTGGGACTTTGATATCCCTTCAATGCATTGGGTACTTCGGAGATAGAAGTTGAACATACTTTTTATTCCTTTTTTAAGAGGTACAAGAAGATAATCTTCCAAGATACCAATACATTTTATTTTTCTTGACCTGCTTGTAAATGTTTATTTTGATCAAGATTGATATCACATGGCTCATGATTATTAACTTTGATGACACTTTTCTTTTTAGAAATTTGGTTCCATGTTTTAATATTTGGTGATCCAAGTATTGATGGGTATGAATAGTCTTATTTTTTGTCCGTCCACTTTGATTATTTCATCGTACACTTATGCTCATATTATTCCCACTGATAACGTTCAATTATTAATTCTTACGTTTACCCTTGAAAAAAATTTAATTCCACACTACTTTTTTTCTCTTACCCTTGTTATAAATATTAATTATATTAAATGTGTCATTAAGGGTTGCATATGCATGATGACGATGAATTAATATTATATATAAAAATGTGTGTGTAGTGGTAGAAGATTTTAATCTTTATGATGTTTTTGATTATGAATCCATGGTGTTAATAGATTTAAATAATTACAGAAAAATTTTAACATAATAGGTCCTTCATAATTTAAGAGTTCCAATATCTCATTTATATGTTCTCAGTTTCTAATAGAGAAAATTAGTTCACCTTCATCAGTATCAATGCAAGAAATGTAATATAATTTTTTGAGCACCAGATATGGTAGTTTGTTTTTGGGGATGAAATAATAGGTATCACATTAGGGTTTAGATAAATTTTTATATTATGATGTTTTCATGTGAGTTTATCTTAAGAATTATGGATTCCTTCATGGATTTACATGTTTATGGTTAATTGTATGTTCAAGACAAAGACGCCCCATTTGATGTTTTAAATAATGAAATTTGGTCAGTATTAATGAACTTTTTTGAGACATTTTACTAGGTCTAAGTATATGTAATGTTTTATGTTAAGTTAAAGTATTACTTTTCATTATGTGGACATAATTTTTATGGAAATAATAAATTTGGGGTTTATATGATCAATTATATTGATCTCATTATACTAACACAATTTTTATCATATAGGTAACATTGGGATTAAAAATTGATTTGATGAAAAAGTGATAAAAGTTATTTCAAAATAATATCACCACTGTTTTTTTAATATAAGTAGAAATATATGATATTACCTTTTTGGTTAAATGATTTTTTAATTTTGATTTTGTTGATGCTATTTAAGAATGATATAGTTTTTACTATGGGAATTAATATTGAATTTTTGAGATTAATATATTACCTCATCATATGAAGGTTCACTCATTTTGGGAGATTATATTACCAAGTGATAACCATTTTAATTTTGTTAATGTGAAAATATAGGTGGAATATATTTTATCCATTATATGGTTGTGTGATCATTTAAATGTTGATTTTTATTTATTTTGACATAAAAATCATCAGGAATACACATTGTTTGGATAAAAAAGATATGAATATGGCGGAAATTGATTAATTGATGAAATTTAACATATAAATTAAATATATATTGATGTATATTAATTATATATTGTAAAAAAATTATTTATCTCTTAATGATCATAAAACAAAAATTGTATCATGTTACATTCATATCTGATGAATGAATAGTCCTTTAACTCATCATAGATTTATGATTTTGAGGTCCTTAACATTCTATTTATCATTAAATATCTTATGATCGGTTGAATATCAAAAATTATTTATTCTAATTTTATATGTTCATCGCATTCAACTAATTCCATCCTACGTGGAAGTGGTGTTATGTGCTGACTTTCATATTTATTATTCCTTCTTAATAAGAGAAAGTATTACTAATCCTTTTTACGATGTGAGTTTAAAATATAGGTATTTTCCAATGTACAAAATTTATTCACCAATTAAAATTTATATTTTAAATCCATACCTTATTAAGGGGGTAGAATGTATCACCCTCATGTTTAAAAAAATGAAGCTATGATCAGTAGTTTACAAGACATGAAACACTGAACTAAATTGTCCCACAAAATATATAACTGTTATAAACTAACCATTAAATTTTCAAGTATGACTAGTATTAACTGATTTTATGAAATATAAATATTTCCTAATCAATATAAATTATTGATAAATTCATAGTAAATAATCAAGTAATTTTATTTGTGTAATTTTATTTTTCAAAATATGTTTTCTTCAAAAAAGTTCTTTATCTATGTTTTTTAGAATATATTACAATTAATTTTTTGAAATTTAATAAATTTAATTTTATAAAATTAAATTATTTTTTAAAATCATCATATAAAAACTAACACTAAGTTAATGTTTGGGAATTTTTGAAATATATTACTTTTTAGTGAATAGTGAAAATATCGATTTTTGTAAAACTATCTTTTCATTTCAATAAAATAAGAAATTTAAATGTCTATTTATGTATTTAATTTGATTAAATGTATGATAAGAGTTATTTATTTATATTTAATCCACTTAATTATATTGTAATACTATTAATATTGAATTTTATTATAATTTTATTCTTGGGTTTTAAAATTAGAATTTCTCAAAAAATTGTTCTAAAGTGCCTAATGTTTGTCAATTTTAATTAATTAAAAAGGCCCTAATGAGGATTTTTTTAAATAAAATTTATAGAATATATATAAATAAATATTTATTTTGATTCATTAAATGGATATTATTAGTCATTAAGTTCTTATAATATCATCTTTTTTCAGATAATATACTTCTTGAAAACCGAAAATTTCATTGTGTTTTCAGTTTAATTTTGAATTAATTTTTTACAATTATATGAAATTGATTTGGTAAAATGTATTAATTATTTGGAATCATAATAATTATTGCTATCGGATAATTTCACCTTATTTTTTACCATAATGAAAAGTGAAAATAGTAAAAATAATTATTACAGTGGTTAAGGTGAAAATTTGTTTACCAAGGGATAAACTAAAAATATAAGCATTAAAATGCACTAAAAACGTGTATAAATACATTTTTTGTCAATATTTAGAACTTATAATGTCTAAGTATCAATAATGTACCATTTTGGATCCTTTTTTATTGTAACAAACATGGGTACACTATTTTAATTTCAAAAATTACAAGCGTCCCACCCACCTCACTTATTAAAGGCCACTCTCTCTTATATTATTAGCACATTCAAAGACTTTTTTATAGTGAAATTCATTATAAAATATCTTAATTATTTTACAATAGATGACCCAGATCCTTTATTTTGATAATAATGGAATCCATTGAATACTTTTGTTGCTTACCTAATGAGGTTGTTTGAAAAAAATAGGTATCATGTTTAACCGTGTGTTTTTTATTTATTTGTCCTTATAGCCCCTCAAAATCATCTTAAATTATTATTATATAATAATAATAGTGTATGAAATTTACATAAATGATAATATATTAATTTAAAAACTTTAATCCATCTATTTTTTCATTAAATGGGCTATGAAATCATCATTCATTTGTACGTTATACAACTACCTCGTAAACTAATGTCACACTTTTTCCAGCATTGCTTCTCACGTGTTAATATAATGGTGAATTTAAATAGTATATATGATATTATTAACATATTTATAATATTTTAGTTATTATTTAACATATATATTCATAGTTTTATTACTTGTAAATTAATATAATGTTCCTTGTGTGTATGGAAGACTACCGTCGTGCGAAGTGATGTAACTCATTTTTTTACAAACAGATTAAATTGAAGTTAATTGGGATAAATATAAATAATATTTTTAATATAAATAAAATAATTATTATATTTATGTCATATTTATCATTACTAATAGATAATGTATAATTCTCTTTCTTATAATGAAAAATGATAACGTTGTTTGTGCGTATTCGTGGACTACCTCTTCCATGATGTGATGTTATTCTTTTTTCCATCACCACATAATTTGGATGATATATATAAGTTTATTTAATGAAAAATATGATATTTATTAAATAATTATCAATATATTAATATAAAATAATAATTATCTTATTTATATAATGATCTTTGAAAAATGGAAACGTTATTTAGGAGTACATGTGACATGCCGTCTTAATGATCGTACCATAGTTAATTTTCCACAACCATCATTCAAGATTGGTTTTAAAAGTATAATTTATGTATAAATATGATAAATTTTTCATGATAATAGTTATATTTTGTTGCAATAATGACCTATTTGACCACATTCAGCACACTAAATCCAATTCGAAATAATGAACCTAACATCCAAAAAACACCCAATATAGACATAACTAATAATGTATTTAAATATGTTATTAAAAATAAACAAAAAACAAAAAAATAATAATTTATTAAAACTTGAAAAAAAATATGAAATAAAATAATTATTATATATTTATTATACAGTATATTCGATCTTCTATGATGACTATCAGACATGAGGTATGGGTTTCCAAATCTCACTTTTTTAGATAAAACCTATTCCTTATTAATCTCTTAATTTTGTGGTGTGGTTTATATAATTCCCATTAATTTATTTTATGACTATTTTCATGAAAAATATTGGTATTTAAAAATCTGTATTTTTATCTATATTTCATGTGGTTTTGATCAATATATTAATAATGATATAAGGGATTTTGTCTCAATTTACTTTCATTGAGGCATATTTTATTTTCCTTCACCTAATTACATTTTTATTATATATAAACTAACCTTTTTAAAGTAATATTTTTAATTATTCCTAAATCATTTAATTTTATGTATCAGTTTTAGTTATTTCATCCAGGGTGATTTTAATTAAAATTTACCAAGTTGTAAAGAATTTTATTACTCAATTTCATTTTATAAGGTTATATTACTCTATTATTGTCTTTTATATTATAATTTTTTTTGTGTGATAACTTTTTATTATTTAATGTTGTGTTTAAACTTATTTTATTTATATTTATAGTTGATACACACAATTTATTCACTGATTAATGTTATGATCATTGTAAGGGGTTCACATCTAAAATTGTTTTTTTGGAAATATGTTTTGTTATACACTTATATTATTTTATAAGGTGTATCTACTACCAATTTTACATTTTATTCCATTAATCATATTTTTTAATGATATTTAAAGTATCATCTTAATTTATAATTTCATGGGGCTAACGATTGAAGAGTTACCAAAGTGTTGAAGGCGCTATGTTAGAATCTCCGTTCTTTCGAGATTGTTTATGTTCACGGTTACATTGGAGGAAATAAAATGACCTTAGTACAAAATTTAACTTTGAAAAAATAGTTATTAATGTGTTTAGCATGTTTTATTTTTATTCAACCCATATTTATGAAATAAACATAGATAAATTTATTTTTAAGCGATACTAATATTGTATTTTCTTATAGATTGGATATATTTCTCTTCGATATCCATGTTTTATAAAATGTTTTAAAACTTTCTTTTTTTAAAAATTATTTCTTAATTTCCTTTTTACATGATATTTAACTTCTTTTAAAATGTTTTCAAATAATGTTTTTTAACATTTACAAATTTTATCACTTTTGAATCCCTTTTCCAATTTTTTTAAAAATGAATGCTTATTTTTATCTTTATTGATATGAATGGATTTTCTCACCATGATGTACTTTATTTTACTTAATGATTCCATAATATTTATTAATATTTTTTTAAAATAAATTTATTTTATATATTTTCTGAATTTATAATTTTTAAAAGTGATTTTCAAAATGGAAAGGTTTTTTTTTCATATGAATGATTGTAATAATATCTTAATGGTATTTACATGCATCAATTTCAACAACCTTTATTCTTACATATTCTATAATGGAGATATTTTTAAGGATACCATCCTATTTATTCCTCTAAATGTATTAATATTATTTCAATGATATTTACATGGAACCCATTTCTTTTCTATCAATTAATCATGTTTCAAACAAATTTTTATGAAGACCATTAATTTTCCATAGGTTAATCTATTTTCAATGTATTTTTTTGTAGAACCCATTTATTTTCCATCAGTTAATCAATTTATAAAAATAATAAATGTTGTTTAAATTATTTTATCAGGAACTGAATTTTATTTGTACCTCATTTATGATATGGTTCATTGACATTGTTTATCATGAATGGTGGGTTCGTTATAAACCTAGGATGGGTGGTTCCATTATCAACTAAGGATAAGTGGTTAAATTATTAAAAAATGATGGTTTGTTCTATAATAAACCAAAAATTGGTGGTTTTTCGATAATCAAAGGATGGTTGTGTCCACGATAGCCCACCTATGCATTAGGTACTCCGGAGATAGAAGTTGGTCATAATGGATATTCCATTTGTAATATTGATTTGAATATAATGTTTTAAGACAAAAATAAATTTTTATTATGATTTCTGTGACTATAAATATTTTCATTGATCAATATTTACATCACATGGCTTATGATTATAGATTATGATGACTATTGCCTTTGTGAAAGAATTTTTCCATGTTTTATGATCCAAGTGTTTATAGGTATGAATGTTATTATGTTATTCTCATGCACTTGGATTATTTCCTTATAATATTATTCTCATATTATTCATACTGATGTAATTAAATTTTAAATGATTATGTTTACCCTTATTAAGAATTTTATATCACCCTTCTTATGTTTCCTTTTCCCCATCTTATCCATAATGATGGGAAATTAATTATGTATAGAGGGGTTTCACGTGGATAATGATGATGAAGTAATATGAAATATGAAAATAAAGGTATAGTAGGAGATTATTGTCATCATTATGAACTTTTTTTATGAATCCATGATGTTAAGATTTTATCCTAATTCTCTAGGAAACCTAAACCTAAAATTTTCATTAGAATATAAGTGATATCATATTTCCTTTCTATTTGATAAGATTTGGATGGAAAAAAATGGTTCACTTTCAACAGTATCAAAGTGGTAAATATAGATATATATTTCTGAGCACTAGATCTGGGAGTGGGTTTTAGAGGCAATTATAATTTACAGAAATCATGTTGTATGACACGAAACTTTTCTTGAGAAAACGAGATTAAGTCAAATAAAACCCTTGAAAAGATCATAACTATTGAAGTGATATTTAATCCATGAAGTGATTATGTTTACATATGTAAATCTGGAAAAATTAATTTAAAAAAATTATAGATCAATTAACACATAATAATTTGACAACAATGTCAATGAAGACGAGTTATTACCCAATGAATGAAAATTGAGTTAATAAATATCTTACCACTTTGTAACATTAAATCCAAATATTATTTAATGAAATAATATCAATTTTAACATAACATATCATGAAGTATGTTGGATTCATCTAATAACATGTAAAAATTTATTATGTTCACCATAGAAAATAAATTAGGTCCATTACAATAAAATTCGACTCAATGAATGGAAATTAGGATTAAATCCCTTACCTCAACTCTATAACATTCTTGCATGACCTTTAATTCCAATATAATAAACATAAATAATTTATAAAACATCTTAAAAATATTTTACATGTTTAACCCATTATAATTATAAAATTTTATTAATTTATTTTAATATCTTTTTTATTATATAATCAATTAAGTACACATCGGGTGTTATGATGAAGTTCGGTTCATAATTTCAAAACATATTCAATTTTTACAACATGATCAAAGGGTTCATTAGTAAATAATTTATAGAATAATAAAAACTAAATTATGATCATATTTATTCCTTAATTATACTTTTAAACCAACTCATTAATGATGTGTATGAAAAATTAATAATGTCATAATCAAGGAGATGATATGTCTTACGTATGCATGAGTATCATTTTAATTTTTTAAATAAAATGAGATAAATAAGGTAAGTATCATTTAATATATACAGAATTACGATTATATAATAAATATAAATTTTTATATTTAAATATGTTATATTTATTATCCATTTTATGTGGTGATTAAAAATTAATCACATCATTTCATACATGTGGTAATACACATGTATGTAATAATGACATTATCTTCTTTAAAAAGATGTAATTGTAAGATAATAGATGTTATATTATGTATATATAATAAAAATATTTTCATAATATCAAATAAATACATAAAATCTAACAATATGAACAACAATAAGAGCATGTGATGGAAAATCAAATACATGGTCTCGTTAGATGAAAGTCCACCATAAAGAAGAATGATGGTATAGTTCTTCATTTGATGGAAGATGAGATGGTTATAGGTTGGGTCATTAACATAAAAAATATAAGTATATATTATATATGGTTTTTATATTTTACATTTTTTTTATGAATATACGAAGGACATATAAGAAGTAATATAATGAAAAATCTCCAATACGAACTCTACCGATTCATTAGACAACCTCTTTATGTTTATTCCAAATTTATTCCTAGGATGGTTTTATGATCAAAATAGGGACTCTAGTTCCTATAGTAGGATGTTAATAAGGTATTTTGATTGGTATATGTTTATTCAAATGGCTTATGATGTATGGTTTGGAGTGGTAGGGTTGTCCTTTTGTAAGCGGGGGAGAGAACATGCTTAGAATTTGAAGAAATATTAAAATATTTTAATCTATAACTAAAGAAAAATGGATAAAAAATACACCATTTATAAATAATAGATTATATAAGGTAAAAATATGGAAAAAATATATAATATTTACAATTTTATAGGTCATTTGAACCCTTATTTCTTTAATTTAACCCTTAGTGAACAAGTTTCAACCCTAACCACAGAAAAAAATCATTGTTTTTATAATTATTTATGAAAACAATTTGTGTTAAACTTATTCAAAATACTAATTATTTTAATTCCTAATATGGAATCTGTTTTACCAATTTTGATTCAAATAATTGGTATAATTTTATTTAAAATTAATCCCACAAAATATTATGAAAAACATGTTTTAATAAAAATTATTTTTTCTGTATAAAAATGATTTCATATGAAATTAATGTATAATTTTGATTTAAAAAAATAATTGGATTAGTTGTAAAATAAATGAACTAATTTTTCATTTAATATATTTTAAAAAAATCTACTTTATAAATTCTTGATACAAAAAATATAAGTTTCAAAAAAAATTGTAATTTCTACGATTCACTGAAAATTTCAAACATTTCCAAATACCTTGAAAATTTTAACTTAAATAAATTTTTAAATGATGAATTAAAAAATAATGTTTATAATTCCAAATTAATATTATATAATTCTTATAAAAATATATTAAATAAAACCATAAAATGCATGAAATCACAATTTTAATACAAATAATATATTTTTCCTTTTTTATAGAAAAATTACCTAATATTCTTATAATGAATATAACTGTATAAAATATAGTTAAGGATTTATAATAAATAATAAAAACAATTTATCATAAAATTACATAATTTGTTTCATTTCTCTGCCCTCTTAGAAATTTCATCCTCAATATTTAAACATCATATTTGTAACCAATGATTTGATTTTTGAAAATACATTTGTTGAAATCCAACATCATAATAATGGTTTATAAACCTCTTCTTGAAAATAAGGAATGGGAATTATGAATTTCAACAGGAATAAAAATAACAGGTCTTAAAATATTATAACATTTGTGGGTTGTTTAAATATAAAAATTAATGAAAAATATAATGTCTACATAATGATAGATAGTGACCCATCATTGGGATGATAGGTATCTATCTTCGGTATTTACTCTATGAAGACTATAAAAACCATTCCCTTTACCATCCCTTAGAGCCTTGTATTTTTTAGAGGTTCATCTTTTAAAATCACTTGTGTTTTTCTCCTAGATTCAAATATAAGGGGAGCACCACTTCAGGAAATATGTTATTCCTGAATCAATGACTAATTTCTATGTAAATTACTTCTGACTCGAAAATATATTTTATTATTATCATTAGGGTATATGTGAGGATATTCCATTCATATACCTAATTTATAAGAAACCAATTTCCCTGATAGGCACTAAGGATTAGCTGACTAGTGATGGTGGTAATGACAATGAGGATAGAGAGTATTTTCCATCAAAAGATATCTAGGTTTCCTTTCATAAATATGTATCTACTGAGGATATTTTTGGATCATAGGAAGGAGGTCAGGACTGGATAATGGATTCCCAAATTTTGAAGCTCATTCCATAATAGATCCCTATAGATAATTTATACATTATAGTTCACATTTAATTTCTTTCATTTTCCTGTGTGCCAATGGTTATGTGAACAGTAGTGTTGGACCCTAGGAATCATTCGGTTGGGTCACTAAAGCCTCTAACTAGCGATGTTCCAGATTTATCTAACTTCTAATAAGATTATAGTGCTTTTTATAAGGGTAGAATTATATCTCTAACATTACGTTGTATGGAGGTAGTTGGATGATGGTTGGTTACAAGAAGAATTTTTTTAATAAAGATGGTGATAAGAGAGAAGACAGTGAGATAGTAGTGAAGAAATCACCACCGACATCATTACATAGAGTAGAACCAACATGGATAATTGTAGAGAGCTTTGGGAGTCCTACTGAATTTGAGAATGCGTAAGGGGAGTATACCTAGTTTTCACTAGGCCTTTATGATCTTAATGCAGCTGAGTATTACCATAGAACAAGTGTGGGTATAAGAAAGAAGGATCTCTCTAAATTAAGTGGTTTCTTAGTTTCACCTAGAAATAAATATATTCTTTAAAAAACTACTCTTTTCAAGAAAAATATAATTTCTACTATATCTTAGAGGAAAAAATTAGAATGAAAGACTCATGAAGGAACCCACAAAAATAAAAAGTGATGCAATAGGTGAACCAGCCCGCTATTGGTGCTACTTCAGACATTTTTGAATAACATGTATCTTATCTTAAATAATGTTAGTCCATCACATCATAAAAAATGATATTAAAGGTCATAATCACTTTCCTACTGTTATTCCTATGCAACAAGACCCAATAAGCCATGAGTCCCTAGTTGATGGGAATAAACAAGACCCAATGGACCTTTAAGGAATTGATCTTAGCCACTTCACCATCCCCATAATTTTTTTTGAGTAGAAAAATAATTACCTTATCTCTAAAAATCTAGCATGTAAATATTGACGAGACCCCAATTTCTAGAGAACATCTAGTTCTTAAGTCTCACTTTTATTATAGTTTTGTTTTTTTTTTCTCGAGATGTCATGTTTTTGGTTCCCACTAAACCCAAAGTGGTTTGATTGAAAATCAATAAAAAATTGATTTTAAAAGAGAGATTGAATGATAAAATTGATCAATATAAATTGAATGAGAATGAGAAATATAAAAACCACAAAAACATAAACCAAAATATATTAAAAATCCCATCGATTAATCCAATATTAAAGATATAGTATAAAAAATTTCAAGATCCATTTTTCTGAGTTAAGGAATTCATTTTCCATATAGAATAAAAAGATAAGAAAATATACTTACATTATTATCATAATTTGATTATATAATAAATTTATTCAATAATTGCATCTATTTTTTCAAATTAAGGGTATTCAAGATGAACTTTTTATTATTATAGCACTAAAATAAACTTCTAGAAGATCACATAATACTAAATAGGATAACATGCTTTTCCGATTGTCATTATATATTAACCAAAACTAAAATTGTTATAATAGGGTAAGTTAATATCCAAAAATTTTAAACTATCATTTTAATAAATAATACATTAATATTTAAAATTCAACAATAATAGAAAAGTTTCAATATATATCATTCCATAAATAAAATAACCATATATCTCAAATGTCCTAAAAATGTTAAAGTTGATAATTTTTTAACATCAATGTTTATATCACGCCTTATAGATTTTATCTCCAAAAATATATTGGTATTATTCTAAAATAATATTTCACTTTAAAAAAAATTGTTTCATATACCTCAACCTAATAAAACATCTCAAAAAAATATTATTAATAACCTCTAAATCTCATAACATAAAAAATTGAAAGGGATGTATAAGTCACTAAACTTATGATCAACCATATTATTATAATAATATGATGGTTTCTATAACTCTTAAGATAACTATATATGAAAACATCTTAGTCTCTATTTTGTTTTAAACCATACTCTGATACTAACTATTACAACCCTAAAACCATAATACCGATCCAGTGCCAAAAAACATTATATTTTTATCTTGATACAGATAAAAATAAACTAATTTTCGCAATCAAAAACATACAACAACAAATTGAAATATTGGATCTCTTATATACCCAACATCTTTTTATGATTTTAGTTTTATGAAATTCAGACTAAATCTAACATAACAATACACATGTCCTCAGGTGATCATTTCTTCTACTACAAATATATTTTCTTGTTAAGCCAAAAGATTATTTTTTACTTTTCCATTCCTTCTATTTTTAGAAATCAAAAACACTTTCATAATTTTTAAATACTTGATTTCTAACTCTTTTATGTCCAAAAGTGCATTTAGAATTTTTTTGAGGAAAACATACACTTTTTCGATAATTATAAATACTTTTAAAGTATTCATTAATATAAACTAAAATTTTTTTCATTATGATTATTATGTTATATATGAAACAGATAATAATTTGATCCTAATATATCAAATTGGAATTTAGGCTTTTTGTCTTGACATATTATTGGAAATAGACTTCATAATTGGACTTCATATTGTAATCGATAAAAATCTGATTCACTCTCATATAATTTATCACAACGACATTCTGTAAGAAAATCCATTGGATTGACTAAAGATTTCATTTTAAATATGGAAAACTATATTATATTGTATTGGAATATATTATACATAGAAAATGAGTAATCAAATTGACATTGGGATTTATATTATGTTATAGTCATTGGTGTTCCAGCAATCCATGTTTTTTCAACAAACTCCGTAGAATATGACCATTGGGAAGAAAATATAATGACAGGGGTTTTACCTATAAATACCTAGTAATTTGATGAGTTTGATGTAGATTTTTTCTTGAATATTTAATTTACAGATATCTCTTTCATTATATCTATAAAGATTCTAAGTGTAAACATCTTGTTCTTAGTTCTTGTAATCATTTAGAGTCTTCTATTTTATAATCATTGTTTCTGATTGTGTGAATACGATCTAGAGTTCTCGGTGTAGGAAGACATAGATCTGGTCTACTTAGTTGAAGTCTTGTGATGATAGTAAGATAAAATCTGATCCATCATAAGGAGTGTAGTTGAGGATAGGAAAACAGAGAAGTCGATCATCATATCAGGTGCTCACTGGGATAGAAAGATAGACCAATCATTATATAGAGGGATTTCCTAGGTAAAGGAAAGATAAACATTCATTTCAGTATAAAAAAAGTGATCCTTATCCCAGGTTATTTTTCACCCAACTCTTTGGGTTAAAATAATTGTATTCAATTGTATTACTTGTTTTATTACAATTATTTTATTTCCACTATATATAATAGAAACAGATACTTTTATATTCATCTTTCTTGTTTATTATAATAACTTTGATTATGATACAATTGTTTTACTCAATATTACTCTATGAATATTATATTTCTCTTATTATGATCTTATATTCTTTAAGAAATAATCAATAATTTTATTATTATTCTAATATATTGGAACTGTCAGGATTATGATGCTTTTTGTGTTTACTCAGATTAAAATCATTTAGTACCATGAATATGAATAAACTCATATAACGTTACGGGTGCTTACTGATTACAATTATATACACTATTAAGGTAGAATAAATTTATCATTGTGACCTATGACTTATTTATTATAATCTACTTGATTATAGTGTTTCTATTATCAAATAAATGTTACAAGTCTGATTGCTGGTTAAATACATAATAGGTTTTGTGAATACATTTTGTTTGAAATTAATAAAATAAGTCTCTTTTAAAGATAAAAATGAATGTTTTTAAATCTAAAATTCACCCCCTTATAGTATTAATCCGTATTCATATACATTATGATTTAACAAATTAGTATCAAATCCAAGTCACTATAATACTGATACCAACATTAGGTATCAAAAGAGGATTCCACTTCTCAAATATTTTCTAACCCCATTTCTTCTTTACTTCTATATATTTTTTAAAATGTATTATAATTTTTTTATAAATACATATTACATTATCATGTATTGTGGAAACTAATTTTTATATCTATTTAAAAAGATAGAAGGAATAAATGTTGGATCCTAAGAAAATCTCAATCCCACTAGACCATAATTTTTTTGATGATGCTGATTATGACTATTAGAGGTATTGAATAAAGATTTATGTGATCAATATAGGAGTAGATAATTATGTAATGATGAATGGGGATTATTAAATTCCTGATAATGAAGTTTGATCATTTACATATCAAGAAAATCTGGAATATCAGTTTAATTTGAAGGTACAAAATAATTTACGTAGTTCTATGATAGAAACATATTTTTTCATATTTATTCTTGTGAATTAACTAATATTATTTAGAAGATATTATAGGTTACTCATTTTAGGACTTCATAGGTTGTTGAAACCAAAAGAGAAATTCATAGATCTGATTATCAAGATTTTGAATTTCTACCTGGTGAATGTGTTACAAAGATGTAACAAAGGTTTATGAAAATTGTAAACAATATATATTCAATGGGAGTGAAAGGATTAGATAATAAAATTATTTTAGAGAAGATAATAGATATCATACCCAATGAATGTGAATCTAAAAGAATAGTTGTTGAATCATGGATGATAAAGAATCATACCATTGTTGACTTATTTGGAAATATTTTGCAATATTCGGGTAGAATAAAACGTGATTTTGAAAAATCTAAGAAAAATAATGGTGGAGTTTTTTTCCATACTACTATAGTTACTGCTAAATTTCCAACACCAGAAATGTTTTTTATATCTTCTATAAAGAAAAAGGTCTTTATCTGATCTGATTTTAGTTATTTATAGAAATTTACAAATGAATTACCTAATCTATCTTGGATAATAAACACGATAGTTGAAAAAAATACATTTATTATTGATATAAGAAAATAAAGAAGGATATGAATGAAAATAAATATTATAATTTATTGGATATTAATGTAGGAGATATAGATATATCAGATATGATTTTCAAAGGCTAAAAATAAATGAATGGAAGAAACAAAATTTAGATGTTAATCAGAAACGTTTTACAAGTCAAAATGAATTAAATACCTAAAGTTAATGATTCATATAGTGCTAGTGGAGTTGACTCCTTAAACATTTTTTTTATAATAAATTTTTTGGTTAGAGGATCATCGGTTTTCATTCAAGAATACCAAATGAATGCCTTTGTCTTATGTCTGAGGAAAATAATGGATGTACCAGCAATAAAATTACTTTTTACATGGGTAGATTTTTTTCCCATCATATGACTTGTAAATAATACATTTTTTAAAATATCATAAATATGAATGGTGAAAAAGTTTCCTACAAGGATAGTTCTATAGGATAGATTATCAGTATAGGTAATATAGAACTTCTTGGTTAGGATTTAATTTCAAATTTTGTTTTGTTAATGGTCTTAAACCCAACCTTGTATGTATAAGTCAATTATGTGATGAAGGTTACCTCTTGAATTTTATAAATGATAAATATTTAGTACATAATTTCAAGGATGAATTAATTCATTCAATCCATCAGCATGATAATACATACACACTAAACATATAAGACCATAGCAGCTAAGAATTACCTTTCCTTAGTGAAATAGAAGACCATTCATGGTTATGTAATAGAAGTTTAGAACACTATAACCTTAGAAACTTATGTAAGATGACTAAGAAAATACTTGTTAATGATTTACAGTAGTTAAGGCTTGATTCATCAAAAGTATGTGACAACTGTAAATATGGTAAGACGAATAAGTCAAGTATTAAATTTATTGGTGAATTCTCAACTTTTAATGCTTTATAATCAGTGCACCTGGATCTTTTCGATTCAACATAAACTATAATTATGGATGGAAATACAATTAATTTGTTTTAGTAGATGATTACACTAAATAAACATCAATCTATTTTTTTTAAAAGAAATATGATGCTTTTTATTATTTCAAATCTTTTCTACCCAATGTTAAAAATGAGAAAAACCTTCCCTTGATAACTGTTAATTGTGATCATGGTAGAAAATTTGTAAATTTAGATTTTGAAGATTTTTTTAATAAAAAAGGCATTACACATAAATTTTCCACACCAAAAACTCCACAAAAAATGGTCTTTTTAAAAGAATAAATCAAATTCTTCAAAAAAATAACAAGAACCATGTAGAGTGAATACTCAATTGAGAAATATTTTTTGGACTGAAGTGGTTGTTACATATTGTTATACTATAAATCATGTTTTGATTTGAAATTTTATTAATAAAACTCCTTTTGTGTTTTGATTATAATGAAAAACAAAAGTTTCTTATGTCAGAGTATTTATATAGAAAGTATTCATCCTAAATACGATTCATAATTTACAAATTTTTTCACCCTAATCCAATGAAGGAATATATTTTATTTATTCCACTACTTCTAATAAATCTATTATTTTTAATAAAAATTCATATACTATTAGGGAAATAGTACATGGTAAATATGATGAAACTAACCCATTTGTTTTCAAAAAAAACACAACCAATATCCTTAGATGTGTTTTCAGAAACTGATTCTCAGCCATTTTTGGAAGCTTCTTCTAATAAAAGAAAATATAAAAGAAATAGTTTTTGATGAATTTAGTTAGGATGATTTTCTAAAATATGTTGATGAACATGTTTTACAACACCCATGTTAGTCATTTCTTAGGAATCATTGTAAGGATAATATCATTGGGGATGTTAATCAACTTTTAAAGATATGAATTTTCTTCAGAAATAAAGTAGAACATTTTGATTTTATTTTCCAATTTGAACCCAAAATTCCTAAATAGGCTTTAGGTGATGAGTTTTTTGTTAAGTCTATGCAACATGACCTAAATGAATTCAAGAGGAACAATGTTTGGACATTGGTTGAATGACCTAATGGAAATTTAATAATTTGAGTAAAATGGTTCTTCAAAAACATATGTGATGAAAATAGATTTATCATTAGAAATAAAACGAGACCAGTTTTAAAAGGTTAGAATTTAAAAGAAGGTATAAACTATAAAGAAACATATTCATCAGTATCTCGATTAAAAGCTATTTATATTCTATTGTCCTTGTCTGCATTACTTAATTTCATGATTTTTAAAATAAATTTGAAGTGTGCTTTACTTAATAAAATTGTTCAAGTGGATGTTTATGTTGAAAAATCGCTGATTTTGAAAATAAAAAACATACTGAATATGTTTATAAAAATACCAAATATTTATATGACCATAAAAAAACCCCTAAATCTTGGTATGATAGATTAATTTGATTTTTGATAGAAAAAAACTATGGTAATGGAACTATTGATCCTACTATTTTTATAAATAATGTTAATAAAAAGATTACAATTTTACAAATATTTGTTGATGAAATTATGTTCAGATAATCTCAATAATCACTAAATGGTACATTTGTGAATGTAATGACATTTGTTTTTGAGATGAGTATGATGGGTGAGTTAACATTTTTTCTTGGTTTTCAAATTTATCAAATCTAGAAGTTATTTATATATACCAAAATAGCTATATAACATATCTTATTAAAACTTTTTGATATGAAAATAAAAAAAGTATATTTACTATCATCGGTACCTCAAATAAACATTATCTTGATGAATCTGGGAATCTATTATGTCAAACAATTTGTAGAGGTATGATATGAATTTTACAATACATAAATTCTAGTTTACTAGACATTATTTTTTATATATACTTATGATCATGATATCATGATATTATAAATGAATCACATTTAAAAGCAGTTAAACAAATTTTCTGTTAACAAAAGAGAACCATGGATTTATAACTTTTCTATTCTTCTGGAAATTATTTTCAATTAAAATAATTCAGACTCTAACTTTGATGGTTATAAAATGAATGGAAAAATTACATTAGGAACTTTTAATTTCATTGGAGATTAATTAGTTTCTTTGTCTTCTAGAAAACAACACATAGTAGCAATTTCCACAACTGAAACCGAATATGTTGCAGCTAGAAGTTGTTGTTCTCAAATGTTATGGATGCAACCCAATTTCACTGATTATGGAATGAGTTTAATAAAAACTAAAATAATATGTAATAAAACTGGTTCTATTGCCCAAAGTAAAAAACTTTTCCCATTACTCTCATTAAAAACACATAGATATTAGGAATCACTTTATTAGGGATCACACACTAGAAAGAGGTATCATTTTACAATTTTTGGACCATAAGAAAAACTTCCTGGTATTTTTACAAAACCAATACATTTTGATTGATTTTAATATATTGAACGAAAACTATGAATGATAACATAGATTAATTTTTCAAATCTACTTCTTGTTTAAACCATATGTCCAAATTAGTTTACTCCTCTTCATAGGGGGTATATATAATTGTTTTTTTTTCTAAAAAAAATTCTAAAAAATTTATCATATTTGGTTTTCTAGATTTACATTTCCTTTTAATTTTGTTCATATTATGTATTCTTAATAGAATCAATGGATTCAGACAACAACACAAATTTTTTAGATTCCTTTTTAAAAAAATTGGATTCATAAAATTCATCGTAATTAGTTTATTAAATCGGATTTTTTTACATCTAAATTATATTTTAATTTTATTTTAAAACATTTAAATTTAGATTTTATGTTAATATTGTTATCTTAATCTAAATAGTTTTCAAAATTTAAGAACACGTTGTCAATACCGATGACACTCCCCTACTACGAAAGGTTTTGTTCTTATTTTTAAAATTTTCAGTGTATCATTACATTCATTATCATTGTTATTGTTTTATTTTTCATAAAATGCATTTTTAATTGTGTTTACATCCAATACAATAAGAAACTCAAGAGTTCAAATTTTAACAAATTTTATTCAAATCAATCTCAACCATCATATCTTATAAGATATTTTATAGTTATTCTATTAGATCTAGAATGTTAACCAGCACTCTCAATCACCTACATAAAGAGCCACCCCCCATGTCCCACATTGATTATCTCAAGTATTTCTATTTGAATTGTTTCTTTTTTTATGTCACCAATCCCAGTTTATTATTTATTTCTGAATCTTTGGTATCAAGTCCAAATATGATGGAACCTATGAAAGATTAAAAATGTTGGTAAATTTTATGAAGAAGTTTAGTAGAAAAATATTTTTATGAAAATAATTATTTTTCTCTATGGAGGTTAATAGATTTACAAGTTTGGTATTCATTGTCTGTTGAACAAAAACATCCTGATTATGATTTTTTTACTAAGATCTGGTTAGAGTTTTTTATGCCTTTGTAATGTTTTTTGCAGAAGTTGGAAAAGAGGTGTTTTCATTCTGAATTTATGACAATAGCTAAAAGATGTAATATAGGATATCCCTAGTATTTCTAGGTTTTGAAAAAATGAGATTATATTTTTCATTACATAAACTACATGTTTCCTAGGATATGTTTAACAAATATTGAGTTGAAATGTCTATTTAAAAATTTCTCAGATGATGAACCAAGAAATGTTACTCATCTTTTTCTATTTCATAGAGTAATATACATTTTTATTAGAGGGCTTCTAGTCCCAATTCAGGGAGACATTGATACTTTGAATATATCAGATAACTTCATTTAGGATTACTTGGATAACATGAGGAAGATCAATTTGGAAGGTCTGTTCTTCTAACAATCAGGAATATAAAGTCACGTTCAATAAAGTCACAGATTTTAATGTTTATATCTTTGATAAGCAAGATTATTGAAATATGTATGAAAATTTTTAGCATAGAAAACAAATCCAAGGAAGTCAAAGATAATATTGTGTTTATTACTAATGACACAATGAAGCCTATAAAGTATGTGTTCAATACTAAATCAAATAAGTTGGTTATGTATATAGAGGATTCTAAATCGGAAGTACAACCATATTTAAAATCAAATAATGATGTGATGATTGATCAAAATAGAAAGTATGTATCTCAACCTCTAAAAGAATAGAAAAATAAATAAATTCTTCGATGAAGTATCAAAATAATGGTAAAGGAAATAAGAAGAGAGGAAAGATAGAAACCCTCAATTCAAACTCAGCCCTGATAAATCTTTATTTGTAAAAATCCATCGTACCAAAAATCAAGAAAAAAATCCAAATTAAAGAAACAAAATAAGAAAGTTCATAGTGAAAATTTAGTTTATTCATTAATCAAATGAATATAGGTTTCTTCTGCAAAATTTGTTATACTAAATTTGTATGCTAGATTGTATCGCATAGAAACCAATCATATAGATGTTGTTTCTCCTATTATTTTAAATGAGGGAAAAACAATAAAAGGTATTATTGATGTGTAATGGGTACATGAAATCAATCAGAAAGAAGAAATAAATCAGGAAGAAAATTAAGTAGAAATTTAATAAAATGAATATGATAATGATGTGACAGATGAGATTAAAGATGAAGGTAATAAAAATCAAAATTCTAAAGATGAAGAAGAAGAAAAAAAAGAAAAGGAAAATAAAAACATTGATAAAGAAGATATCTCATCCAATAATATTTCATTAAATATTTTACAATATTCATCAAAATATTTTATTTCCTTGGGAAACCAGAAAGATAAATCCATAAGTCGATAGAAACGAAATTACCCATCAATTAAAGAAGTATATTCTTCAACCAAGAAGGATAAAACATACTAGAAACCAAAATAGAAGATTGTAAAGGTATTAATTTTGATAATAATATCATAGATATTTATGATAGAAATTTGGATGGAAAATAATTGAGAAAACTATTTTTGGGAAAGCTGAAAATGGAAAAATAAAATATGTGGTAGTTAGAACAACTCATTCTAATTTACTTGAGATTGAAATATCTGATTCAGTGGATAAAATCATAGTTTAAGAATTTCATTATATAGGTCAAGCATAAAAGATTCTTGAAGAAACAATTTCTTACATTCCTAGATTAGAAGAGATGATAAATTTAGTACATGAAAATCAAATTTAGAAATTGAATTCCTTTAAGGTTTTACCTGATAAAGTTTTCCGTAATGAGGTTGAATTGAAAATTTTTCAGGATGTTTGTCAAACCAATAAGATATCATGTAAAAAAGTTATGAAATGGTAACATAATATTAATTATTATATAATGTTATAGGATCAACCATTTGATGAATAAATAATTACATGGATAAATCCATCGAATCCTTCAATGACTTATCATAAAATATAGATGAAAGGGTGAAGTGTGTGGAAGAATTTAAAAACACATCTAAAAATCATACTAAAGATGTTGATTAATTAAAAAGATAGTTGAATTTCATGTAGTCCCAGATATCAAACCACAATCCCTATAATTTTGAATTCATTTCATTGAAGAAGAAGAGTGACAAATTGGTTGAAAATAATGGAACTCAAGATAAAAGGTTACAGGATCTAGAAATTAAAAAATGGTCTCATCAAGAGTTTATTTCAAAGATATAAGTATACAACAAGAGGTTCAAGAAATCAAATAAAATGTTCATATCCATGAAAAAAAAAATTAAAATCTATTCACATTGAAATCTTGTTGTATTTTTGAAAAAATATTTAAATGAATGACATTTTTCTTCGAAATACATTTGGATGAATGTTCTTCAATTCCTATTGACTTAAATATTCCTTCATATTTATTATGGATAATTGGTTTCTTTTCTATATACTTTTTTCTAAATATTTTTAGGTGTTACAATACTTTACTGTATTCCTTTATAAAAATAATAATGGGGGAGAATTTTATTTAGAGGGGGTGTTTAAGTAAGGGGTAGTGAAATATATCTAAAGAATAGAATAAGGTCCTTAAGAGAGTTTCTATCCTAAGGGGGAGTTAGTCAATTTAGTTAGTTATTTCAAATGATTTTTAAAATTCATAGGGTTATAAGTTTTTTATTATTTAAATATGAATACGATGTACTAAAAAGATAATAGAATTGTGTTTTTCAAGTCCATTCTTGTTTATGTATTCTGGTTTGTGATTTCCAAAATGGGGGAGATTTTTGGGTCAAAATTTTCATTAGGATTTTTCAATTCAATCTATTTATGAAATCACAAAATCTTTCTTCAATATTAAATAATTTATTACTCACTATTTTATGTACAAATGTGTTTTTGGGATGTTTTTGAAGAAAACATACACTTTTACCATACTTAGAAATAGTTCTAAAGTATTTATGAATATAAACTAAGCCTTTCTCATTATGATTATTATATTCAGTATAGAACTGATAATAATTAGATCCATATTTATCAAATAAAATTTTAGACATTTTGTCTTAATATCATATAGAAAATAGTTTTACTAATTCATAATGATATCGAAATCGATAATAATTAGATTGAAACTCATAAAATTTATTGTAATTACATTCTGTAATAAAATCCTTTGGATTGACTAAATTTTAAAATTTTAATATGGAAATATTTTTTTCAATTATTTTGGATTAACTTTTACATAGAAAATATTTAAATAAAAATTAAATCAAACTTTCTTTTATGATATAGCTATTAGAGTTCCATTTGTCCATGTTGTTGTAACAAACATGGAGAAATAAGACCATTGGAAAAAAATATGACCATTGGGAATAAAATATGACCATTAGGGATTTTGCTATAAATACCTGACCAATTTAAGTGTTTTGGTGCTGTGTGTTATAGAAATATTCTATTTAGAAATTCCTCTTTCATGAGGGATATAAAGATTTTAGGTGTTGAAATCTTATTCATAGTTTTTTAATCAATTAGAGACTTTTTTGTAATTTGTTTCTGATACTTTTAATATCATTGAGGGATTATATGGCTAGGGTGATAGAGATCTGATCAACTTGATCGAGGACTTGCAGGGTTAGAAAGACAGAATTGGATCCATCTAATCTAGGGTTATTGAAGATAGGTAGGTATAGAATCTAATCAATATATCTAGGGAGTGTTGGGATTGTGAGACCAACTGATCACCCAATCGAGGGATTTCCCTTGTAAGCGAAGGACAAAATTTCATATAAGTGTAAAACAAGAGAACTTTATCCAAGTTTATTATATACCCGACTTTTTGGGTTAAAAATTTTTTACTCATTTGTATTACTTTTTTTATTACTATTATTTTATTTCTTCTTCATAAAATAAAAAATGTTACTTTTGTATTCCTCTACCTTGTTTATCATAATAACATTCATTATGATTCAATTTTTTTATTCTATATTACTATGTGAATATGATATTAATTTGATTAGGATTCTGTATGCTTTTAGATAGAATCAGTAATTTTTTATTACTATGATATATTTTAACCATCAGGATTATAATATTTTTCTATTTACTCTAATAAAGTCATTTTCTACTGTGAATTGATTAAACACTGATAAGTTCTCTTCTAATTACTGATTACGATTCTATACACTGTTATGGTAAAATCAATTACACATTCTGACCAGTGACTTACTTATCAGAATCTACTTGATAATTATATTTTTATTATCAGACCCAAGGGACTTTTCCTATTACTATTTAAATACTGAATAGTTTGTTTAATATGTTTGGTTTAACATTTTTAAACAATGTTTCTTTTAATGTTAAAAATGAAAGCCTTTAAATATACAATTAACCCCCCCCCCCTCTTGTATTAAGTCATCTTCGTATAAATTACTATCATTTTTTTCTTATTTCACAATGGGTCTTCATCATCTCCTATATAATAATCCACACATGAATTCTTTCTAGACACAAATTAGTTAACATCATTCTTAATAACTCATGGAAAAAAGAAACAACAAAAGGGTGAGCTAAATTTTTCAATAATGGTATACATAATAATTAAAAATGAATTTCATTAGAGAGAATAAGATGACAATAAGGTTATGAATAATTACCATTGTTAGTTAGAATAACAGAATTCAAAACCATAAAAACCAATATCATAAAAAATAAGACATGGAATAATGCATTTAAAAAGGAAATAGGTACATGAATCAATAATCATCAGCTACGTAATGTCAATATTGATCAAAGGAAACATTTAAAACTCAAATAAATCATTAAAAAACGTTTTTCTATCTTAGAATATTATCTTCATAACCCATGTAAGAAATAATTGATCCCAATTAAATGAATATGAGAAATTTTAGGATCATATGAGTACGTTGAAATAATAAATGTTTGGGGGTGTAGTTTATAAACTAGAAGCTATTATTTTTCATAATATCTTTATATATGTTTATCAGAAAAATATTTTCTTGGTAAATCAATGTAATCAAAAAATAATTGATTCACTAATTTAAATAATTAGGTTTATGTTTTAAATACTCAACATTACTAAAATATATGTACTGTGGAAATAGAAAATTCTTAAAAAATTATACAAAAATTTATAAATGTAGTAATAGAAATTTACATATATTTTATGAAAATGTTTAACACATTAATCATTACATTAGAAGAATTGTGTAACTCATATAAAAGGAATACTCAATGATAACCAAACTATTAGGGTGTGTGTTCTCTAAGAAATAAATCCCCTGATACAAGGATTAAAATAACTTTGTTTCCCTATTCATGAGAACCCTTGATCAGAAAGATTAGAGAATCTATGTGTTCCTATCCTCAGAAGCCTTCAATCACACAAAATCATTAAAACAAATACAAACATTGAAAATATAAAGTAATTTACAAAGTTCATCACAAAAGGATTCCTAAACCAAAGACTCTCTAAATAATTCAAATAAAGAAACTAATCAATGTAACAATATGTTACAAAAATATTCATAGTAACTCATATATTTTCTTTGATTCAAAATCATTCATCTCCTTAAATGATGCTCTAATTTATATGAAAACCATGAATATCCATATTTATGAATCATTGGAGTTGGTTGCAATGAATTCAGATAAAATCTTCCATTACATGGAATGTTTTACATTAATTTCCCATCAGGTGGAATGTTCTGAATCAGAGTAAAAATAAGTTAGAAAATGATGGTTTCCATGTTTATAAACCACTAAAGTGAATTCAAAATTCATCAGGTAGAGTAAAATCTATTTTTCCGGTAAAAAGAAATTCCTCAGTCAACATATTTACAAGGATTCATCTATTGATCATGTCAAACTCCATTTGATAAAGTTTTTATATATAAATTTGTCGAATGAGTTTTTTTGTGCATAAAATCATGGATTTTTATAAAAAAATTCTATTAAAGATTCTAATCATCCATTGAATATATGGACTTTTGATGATAATAAAATTATTTCCCATAAATATATATTTATGGGTTTTAAAAAATTACTTTCCTATACAGATATTCATAAAACTTTGGAAGAATAAAACTTAGTAAAGTAGTAAAAAGGTTTGACTGTGATTTTAAAAACTAAGGTAAAATAGATTCAAAAGAAATAATTTCACTCAACAATCTCCCCCTTTTTCAAGACCACAAAACATAACTTTTAGAGAGAAAATTTAATGTATTAAAACAATAAAAATACTTACTTTCCCTTACTTTTATAATATTTACATTTTAAAATATTTTAAATAATCGTCCATTTCTTTATTTCTCCCATTTAATATATAATAATTTTTAAATAGATGATTTTTTCTTACTTTTCTACCCCTTTGTGATTTTTAAAAATAATTTGGGAATGTTGTAGTATTCCTAAAGTATTGGTGAAAGAAATAAAAAAATCAAAAAACTTTTTTATAAGTCATCAAACAATCTTCCAAAATTAAATATGAAAAGATATTTATCTTATGAAATTTGGGAAAACACCCATCCCAAATAACTATAGAAGAACATTCATTTGTTAAAATGAATTAAAAAAATATTTCATTATTACAAAACTTTTTCAATAGTATAGAACGTTATTCATTTATAGAATGTTTCATCATAATAACATTAAAATTCATAATATCTTCTCAGTATTTCAAATCTTCATCTCTAGATAATTATAGCTTTTTAACTTCATCATAGAGAATATGATACTTCTTGTTCTCTTTCTTGAGATGGAATAGTTATTCATTCAAAAATTGAATCATAATGTTATCATACTTCAACTTAGACACTTTTTCTTCAAAATAATAAATATTCTTCCTTATCTATTGATTTCTATTCTCATGGGTCACAGTGAGAAATTTATTATTATCAATATCTCTTGAATTATCATTAAATTTATAACTGAAAACACATTCAATATTTAAGAAACATTTTAATGAACTTATTATCCTAATTATTTTCTCATCATAAAACTTCATATCGAATTTAGTGTATTTGACCCATTGAACAAGCTGTTTCAACATTATTCATTATTATTTTGAGTTTCTTTGATATATTTGAAATTATATTCATTTTTATTTATAGTTATTTTCAAATATAATAATGAATTATAACTTTCAAAAACATATTTTCACCCTTATATTTTTTGGAATCTTTCTTCAATATCATGGAGGAAATAAAGAACATCATTGAGCTTATGAGAAGATCCATTTAATAATTTGTATTAATTTCAATTATTTACGATCATATGAAAGGATAAGAGTATGTTTATTCAAAAAATCAAGAACAAATGAAGGAATATGTTATCTAGAATCAGAATATTTTCCCTTATTTCCATAATATTGACTGAAAATTAACTTTTTTATTAAAGAAACACTTTTATGGAAAAAGTGAGAAACAAAAGTTCAAACACTAAAATAAATAGATGAAACATTAAAGAACAACATAATCCAATTAGATTTGATCTCCCTTCTTATATTCCTAGAAAAATTTCTAACTTGAGTATAGGGATCATCCTTCAGAAGATCTTTGAAATGATCTTCCAGTTTATCCTTAGCCTGAATGTGCACTTCTTGGATGATCCTCCCATCATTAAATCTCCTAATCAATATCGTATACTATTTTTTAATCCAGTTAATCTAATCCTTATTGGTAACCACCCTTAAAGGTTTTCCCATCATCCTATTAGATTCTTTGGCTCTATCATTAATTGTTAGAACTGTTTCCACCATTTCTTCCCCCGAGTGCATAAGTAGCTCCAAAGAAGAAATATTCACTATACTAGAATCTCGCGGTTGGCCAATGTCAGTCTTGGAAGGGAAAAGGGGATCAATGACTTGCATCTTGGATTTGGACTTCATCGTAGATCTAGTCTCCCTTGGTGGTGGTAAATAAGAATAGTCTTTTCTTTATTTTTGAGTGACCCTCCACATATTAGTTCACCTCAAGCTTACTGGATCACCTTAGAATTCTACTTCAATATCACCTGATAATAGCTTAGATTCCCCATCACTAGATTCTATCCCGGATGAGCTCTACTTCAGGGAGGGCCTAGCCAGATCAGCTTCAGCCTCTTGTTCTGGATTAACCTGTGACATCCCTTCAAATCTATTATCCAACACAATTTCATCCATCTCCCTACTTATAAAATTCCCAAAATCCCATTACAAAACATTACCACCATGAGATTCACCATCCCTTATTTTTTTGGGTTCTAAAACATTGACATTAGTTCCAAACCCAGTGTGCATAGCCTCTGTATTTGAAGTTGTCCTAGGAGACCAGGTTCCTTCTTCTTCAACTATTTGAGAATCCACCGCATTGAGATCCCTACTGGGTTTCAACTCCTCCAAAGTGTCACCCTATGTAGTTGGATAATGTTGTGTTCCACCCAGATCCTCCCTCAAGAATCAGAAGACATCATTCGCCAATGGATTCATTGCCTGAGGTACACAACTCACATCCAGTGCAGAATTAACCATAGAGAATGCACCAACCAGCTTTTGTCTAGGTAAGCCTACCATGGAATGAGTTTCTAGATCTTTACAGCTACCCACACCCATATAATTCTTTTCTCCCCATCAACATGTTTTCAAAAAAATTTCTATCCTCTTATAGACATAACAGAAATCGGACCATGATTCATATACCATCTCTTATTCGCACTGGAATTCTTCCTCAACTATTATCAGAACATAATTGAAAGCCTATTTGGATACATATACTTCAACATAGACCTGCAGATTAACAGTATGGTAAAGAACTTCGGTAGGATATCCCAACATAGATATATACCAACTAAATTCCCAAGAAATCTAATAATCGAGTGATTTTGGAACGGTAGTGGAAGGTTAGGGAAGCGTAACCAAACTACCACTATGGGGGAATCACGCCTCATTTAGAAATCAGAAGTCCATCAGAAGAGGTAAAACCGATATCTGTTGAACGAATGGGGAGTATAGGACCAGGATATGATTAAATCCTCCTCTGGGGAAAAATGTAACATGATATGTCTGATATCAATCACACCCACTATTTCCCTTTCATGTAAATCCTGAGAACCAAATATATACTTATCAAACGAATCAACCGACGACCATCATTTCATTAACTGAGCTATCAGTGTAAGATTCAGAAGTTATTAGGTTTCGTTGAAATCCACAATTGATAATGGTAGATTAGTAATCCCATTAAATAAATCCAGAAATTTAGAGCCTAATGAATATTGAGGAAATGAAGGGATAAAGTTAGGGTTAGAGAAGCACAAGAAAGAGGAACTCACTCCATTGTTTGATGACGAAGTTCCCTCCCCCGCTAATGGGGAGGGACCAGCGCAATGTATATCATCATCACAAATAATTAATGTGAAGTGTGGCTCCCCCGATGCGGAACCATTTCCCCTCGATTCCTTTTTTCTACTATATTTTTCATCAGAAACATCTACTAATTGAACAAACTTATTAGATTGTGCTTTATAGAACACAATTGTCTAAGAACACTGATCTTATTCTTCCTTAGTTAATTCAAATTTTTATAAACCATAATGGCATGTATCTCTATGATAATAATTGGAAATAAAATTATATAACAAGTTACTAATTTTATCTCCAACATTAATATATTTTTCAATATATTTTTCAATTTATTCTTCGCTTCTTGTCTACCCTTATCTAGATTTGTTATGAACATTAAGAACAGATGTATATTTTTAATATAGATATATTACTACTATGAAATCCATTCATGTTTCATCCTCAATTGAAAAAGGAAATTTTTATTATTGAACATGTTGTCCATCTAGTGGAACTGACTTTGAAACAACAGGTTGTACAATTGATAATGAAGAAATTTAGGGATTTTTTCTATGTGTTGTAACTTTAACATTATTAAAAAAATTATTTATATATTTTTTAAAAAATATATATTTAAGATTTCCCATATCTTTTATTTTATTAATTATTCTTCTCTACTTCATGAATAATTTAATAATATTGTTCTTTCCTTGACAGGGCCTTATCATTATAAAATCAAAAACATGGATCACAAGGATTATTTTCCACTTTTTTCTTCTTTAGATATGGAAAATCCTCATATGGAATGGTTTTAACCTTATTTTTGGGAATATGTATGGATTCTTTTATAAATTCCTGACCCTAAAATCCCGAATTTGGTGCATTATTTTAACACATTGGCATGACTACAAGGAATCAAGTCCCGAAGGACTGATCAGTTTAGCAGTCTTGGAAAATAGATTACATACAAGAACATTACATTACACATTCTAAAATAAAACACAAAATAAATAATCCTTTGATAATTCCATTAATCCCCTTGATTAGCCCTACATATCTGTCATAATACACTTCTTGGAATCCTTGGAAAACAAAACATAAGAAAGGGGTCAGCTCAGATGCTCAATAAGGGTAAATAATTTTGTGGAAGCTATAAACATTTAAGGAAAGATGTGTAATAAAAACAATAGCCTTTTAAACATAAACATGAACATAATATGGAAAAAATAAATCGAACAATACCATATACACATTCAAAATGGATATTATACATGTCTAATAGTCACATGTAATATCAAATTTCATAAAAAGGGAATGCATGTTGTCGGACATCATAACCACAGAGTCAAGGCCTCGTGCCAAGACTACAAATGAAATAAAATTCAATGCCTTGTGCCAACACACTAATTTTTCTCATGAGACCCACTTATTCATCGAGCGGCTATAGTAGTCCCCACCCATCACTTACTAAGTCCAATGCACTCCATATATGAAAAATGTGAAGCATAACCTAAAAATTTGTATTAAAACTAGTATATGAAGTGTCAATACATTAACCGTAAACCATGAATGATATAAAAAAAGCGCATTTATAGTAAAACATATGATAACTCATTCAATAAATTATGGAATATTTATAATAAATCAACCACAATCAAGAATAATATCTAGTAAAATATATTGACATAGTTGAAAATGATCAGTAAAACACTTTGAGAGAAATATCCATTCTTCATTAAAATCATATAAAATTCACAAAATTTAGAAAGGATGAAATTTAAAATATATTTTTGAATATAAGTTTCCCATACTACTTTTAAACTTTTTAAGTGAATTAAATTTTTAAAACATTCATGTCTATATAAATAAATCCATAAAAACATTTCGAAAATATGGACATTAATGAGAATGATTTAGAAGAATAAATATTTAAACCATTTAAAATAATGGTTTAGTTAAAGAGTCCCTTAAAAATAATCTTTTTGATAAATATTTTATGAAACATGGACATGGATAATAAATATGTCCCAGTAAAAACTCACACATACACAATCTCAGATAATAATGAGATTGAATAATTAACCCTTGCCTTGTACTTTCCATTAGTCGAGAGTACGTTTAACCTCAAGTATAATGACCATAGTATGTTATTAAATTATTCCGGAACCATATTAATATTTATGATATCATATATGATTCTTGTTTGACTTTATACTACACATTTAATAATAATTTTCATGTTAAAGTAACATTTCGTGTAATAATCACTTTCTTTATCGTACATGTTTTAAATATTTATTCTTGGACATATCACTTTGATCATGATTTAAATACTTCTATAATATAAAACATGATTTATATATCATATATATTCATAATATAAATATTTATAATAGATATTTTTATGAAATGGAGACAACGTTCATCGAGATGGTAGTCCGGACGTACGCATGAATGTTGTTTCTATTTTCTTATCATATAGTATGGAATTTTGTAAAAAAAGTATATTTATCTACATAAATATATATTATATCAGAAGAAATATTATTTCATATATCTCATACTTAATAAATAAATGAATATTTATAAAAATTCTTAAATGGTGATCATTGAAGATGAATGTCATCGCGTCGTGGATGCGGTAAGCCATATGTACGCACAAGCAACAATATCATTCTATAGATTATAAAATCGTGTTTAATTGGATGATATATTATATATAAATAATCATTACCATGTTATATTAGTTATTTAAATTTATTATACTCACTAATTTACCCTTCCAAAAAATGATGTGTTGAATAAAAAACTACACCACGATGTGGAGACGGTAAGTCGTACGTACACACGTATTGTGACTTTGTCATTCATAGGATAGAAAGAATAATGAATATTGTTTTATGATATTTATAATAATGTCTTATTATGTATTAGGTACTACAGTTATTATTTTAGTATGTAAATAACAAAGAAATAGGAAGTGGAAGAAGAAAAGAACTTTGAAAGAGGAGATGAAATAATTACCTCTTCTTCAGTTGCTTCCTTTTGATTTGATCAAAAGGGCTCCATAGGGTGGAATTATAATCAATTTAAGGCCTATAGGTTTAATTTATGGTAGTTGGGATAATATATGAGTAGGGTTTGTCTGACCCAAATGGATTTTTAGGAGTGAAGTTAAGAGAAGGGGAAGTACCCTTTTATAGGAGTGGTGAGAGTCACTTTAGGAAAAGCATGAAATATTATTTTATTATAAAATAATTTTCAGTTTCTAATGGATCCTAGTGGATTTTATTCAATAATAAGGTTGTTATGGGTCTAAATCCACTTGACCAATAGGTTTTAGATAGGTTTAGGTCACCATATTAATCTTATCTTTTAGATTAACTCTTTGTTAAATATTTTAACATTTACCACGTCTTTTTGTATTTTTATATTACATGGTTAATAAACATACTATAAAATTTCAATAGAACCTCAAGTTTTTCATTAATGACATATCTATCATTATCAAAGTCATTTGGTTGAACTATATATTTTTAGGATTTTTATATTATTTAATAAGATAGTATTTGTATTAAAAACTCATTTCTGTCAATTTTGACACTATTTGATAATATATTTTTCATAAAGTCATAAAAACTTTATGACTTCGTAAAAAATATATTTAGTCATCCCTATCATGTCAAATACACCAATAAAATTCGTGCATGGCTTCAAATGTATAAATTTACTTTTATTTTGATATTTACAGTATCAATTATTTTAATCATTTATTAATAAGGTAATTATGGTATCATCATTATGTAATAAATAAATTTAATTATTTAATGTCTAAAAGTTATAAATAAAGTACAGTGATGTAGGAAATATATTTATCTTTTTAATTCATATTTATAGTCTAAATTATCTTATTTTCAACCCTATATTAAAATTGTTTTAGTTATAACCATTGAATTTAACACTTTTAACCCTTCTTTAAATAAAATAAAATAAATGTCCTAATCTAACCCAAATGGATCAAAGGATCTTATTTTTTTCTAAGGTTAATTTTTTTCAAAATACACTTATCCAATAGAATTATAAAATGTGTTGGGGTAATTTTAATATTATTTTTAACTTTAATTACCTTATTTACATTTAACCGTGGTAAATAAAATTTAAAAGTTATTATTCTCCAAAAAAAATTAATCCTATTAAAAAAAATTTTACTTACTGATTTCAACCATTTATCTCTAATTTTTGAAATTCAATTCACTAAAGCGTTAAAATGTTGATTTATTCAAATTTGTAAATGTGCCTAGAAGGTGGGTAAAAGATGTTAAAGTAGTTCAATAAATTTTTATATATCTAATATTATTATAAAATGAATCCAATGAATTAAATTGTACTAATATATGTATTATATATCTATTTTAAGATAAACTTTTAATAAAAAGAAATTACTTATATGAAATAGTCGGTTTTTATTTATTATGTAGTATTTTTCCCTATTCATTATAAATAAAATATTTTCAAAAAATTACCAAAACATTATCCTAAACTAATTTTGATATTATAAATTAAAAAATGATATCTATTTTACCAAATTCAAAACATTGAAGTTGCATTAACTTATTTAAAATTAATTCCCATTGTCAAAACCAGAAACCTGATTTTTTATAAGTAATCACTATCAAAATATTAAATAAAGTATCTCCAATTTAAATGTGTAATTAATTACAATGACCAACACTATATTAAATTATAAAGATAATATCTAATTATACTTCAAAACCATTCAAATTTATAATTTAAAACTATAAATTATTTGGATTTAAAAAATTAATTAAAATTTAGTATTTTTCAATATTCATCAAAATATGAATGTTATTATAAAAACACCAAAAAAAATTTCAAAAAAAATTTTAATGTCCTTATTCTAAAGAAGAATATTATTTTGTCAAATTGATTATATAAAAGTTTCAAATATTGGAGTTAAAAAGGGTTATCCATTAAATGGCTGTAAAATTGCATTTTTTTAAAAACACATCTTTTATGTAAAAAAATAAATTTTGCCTTATATTATGTCTAAAAAACACATAATATGGATGTTAATATTCTATCGAGTATATAAATGTAAAAATACTATTTATACTATTCATAACCACATTTTAAATAGCTAGTTTGGTAAGTCGAGGTGCGCTCGAACTCAGTGTTGTGTGAGGCCAAAGATACTGAATTACTTTAAAAAGATAACATGTTATGAAATCATGGGGTGTTGAATTCTCCTCTCCTTCAATAAATTGTGTTCTCTCAATTTGAAATTGTTCTTCGAAAATAAAAATATTGAAAATAGAAAATACCTTTGTGGAAAACCCACATCAGAAATAGGGTTACTAAAATTTCGTCTTAATAAGAGGGAAAGGGAAATGAAAAAGTCACCCCAAAATTATGGTTTTTAATAGAAGAAAATTGGTGGAAATTATAGACACATAATTGGAGGTAAAATGTAAATATATATATATAGGCATTGATTTAGTTCATCAATCAAAAACAGGTGAAAAATAAATGGAAAATTGAGGGTCTCAAAGCCAAAAATCTATGATGATTTAAAATATCATCAGTTCAACATAACATAAGGTATTAAGACAACAGATTTTTGGTTTTAAGATCCTACTCTTAATGTTTAAGAATTAACCTCTTCCCAGAATAAAAAAATTATACTTGAAATGTTGAGTTTCGTCCTTTAACTAATTTCTACAAAAAAACTCATCTTTCACTCCAACAGATAATAGAACTCAAAACTATTCTATTTATCCTAATTGTGTTGAGTTACAAAAATTGTATTTATAATTTATCTATCAAACAATTTTAAAAAACTACATTATATAAACCCATAAATCATGTAGGCATGTCGTAGGTGATGTACCCTTGTCGCCCTTTGGTTGTGGGTCCATGTATCGCGACCATGTGAGATGCGACGGGTTAACGCTTGAACTCCGAGTTATCCTTTTTATAACAATCCCAAAGTAATCTTAAGAAATTTTTCAGCCATAAACCATAGTATCCAATATCCCACATAACTAATTCCAACCATTAGACTTATCCTAAATACTTTTGTCTAAACTCATAGTCCAAACTTTATAAGGAAGGTAAACATATTGAAGAAATTTTTTTCATGTAATCACATGTGAATACGTTCATAAATTATTCTCTTAAAACATGGTAACACCCTCAATTTCTATAAAACCTTATTAATTACATTCATACTTCGTTATTCCCTATAGAATACGGGATATAATCCTTATATCAAAAAATTTTGTAAACTCCAACAATTATGGAACAAAAAAACAATTAATTAGTTTCAAGGTAGTCAAGAATATCAAATATAATTTATCCAAATCAATCATCTCTTATTCCAAAATAACTACCTCAGTTTTAGGACCATATTAAGTTATATCATTCCCTCATCCACATATTTTCAAAAAATATTAACTTGATATTGTGTCACTTTTCTTAGTACCATACAATCTCAAATCCTTAATGAAATATTACTACAATACAATCCTTAAATATGTTATAATTCATATAACTTTAACATCATTAATAAAACACTTGAATGAAAAAATTATTGAATAACAAATTAAAAACACTAATTATTCCTCTTAATATGTGATAGTATCATAACTTTATTATTATCCAATAAAATCATTTGGGGTATACTCTGGTGATTGGGACATTGTTTTATGTAGTCTCACAACTCCTTGCAGATGAAGCATTTTACATTTGAAATATTTTTCTTACCCTTGAAATCACGGACTTGGTGTCCTTTTTATCCATATTTATAACAAACTCTCATTCCATTAAAGCACTTCCTAGGGTGTTTCTTTCCATATTTATCACATATGGGAAAATCCTTCTTTCCCTTCATCACTTTATCCATCTTTCTCTCTACAATCCTTTTCCTCTCTTGCTTCCCTGCAAATCTATGAGACATAGTGAATCATTTACTTATCTTCTTAACGTGTGATATTATTTCTTCATATGATGAGAATACATGGGAGACTATTTACTTTCTAAATGTTTGCTTAAGACAATGAAATATATGAAATGTCTTACTCTTTGGATCAGGCGTATTGTAGGAGTTATCATTTCATCTATAGTGAACCTTTTCTAAATGACGAAATACACTAGGTTAGATCATAACATAATGTATAATCCAAAAACTAGAAAAATTATCAACATTAATCGAATATTTCTCACATATATTTTCATAATCATAAAAAAGGATTTCTTTGCGGACATATTAACTCATTAATCCTTCATAATTGTTTGTAATTAAAATGTGAATTATCTGAAGCATATCCCTCGAGATTGTCGTAACCAAGAGTGTAGGAAGGCCCATTGTCGTGCACCAGTTCTCATTCAAGTCTAGCTCAAAGTAGTGTTTTCAAGATTTTCCCCTAGATACATCTGTGCCAGAGCTGCCTCTAGCTGCTCGTATCCAGATAAGGATGTATTGCTTTAAAATTTCACAAAATCTCTACATTGCCAAAATTTTAGGAAGTTCTTCTATATTAGTCCTCAATGTTTATCTTTGGATAATGTTCTCTAATTAATGTTTTTTAAAATCTAGTTTCCAAGGTTTATACAAATCTTCCTATGATACCAACTGTAAAACCCTGACCCCAGAATCCCAGAGCAAGTGCATTATTTTAATAGATTTCCATGATTACAATGAATCATGTCCGGAAGGACCAATCATTTTAGTAGCCTAGGAAAATAGATTACATACATGAGCATTAAATTAAACTTTATAACATAAAACAAAACGTAAATAATCTATTGAGAATGCCATTTATGCCCATTCTTATCCCTGTATATTAGTCATTATACAATTCTTGAAATCCTGGCTAAACAAAACATAATAAATCAGTGAGATCAGATGCTCAGTAAGGATAAATAATATAACAGAAGCTATAAAATTTTAAGGAAAGAAGTGTAATAAAAACAAAAACCTTATAAACATAAAATTGAACATAATATATAAAAAATAAATCAAACAATGCCATATACACATGAACATGGATATTTTATGAGTTAAATAATCATGTGTAATAACTAATTTCATGACGAGGGAATGCATAATTCCAAACATCACAACCACATTGTCAAGGCCTCATGCCAAGACTGCAAATAAATTTTTTTTCATGGCCTTATGCTAGGACACTAATTCTTATCATGGGACCTACCAATGCATCGAGGGACTATAGAAGGCCCCACCCATCACTTACTAAATCCAATGCATTCCTCATATGAAAAGGGTGAAACATAACATAAACATTCGTATTAAAACTAGCATAAAAAGTGCCAATAAGCAAACCATAAACCATGAATGGTATAAAAACTCCACATCCATGGTCAAAAATTTCATAACACATTCAATACAATATGAATGATTTATAATAAATCAACCTCAATCAAAAATAATATCCAGTAAAAAATATTGACATATTTGAAAATGATCAGTAAAACACTTTGAGAGAAATATCCATTTTTCATGAAATTATTTAAAAGTCACACCATTTTGAAAGGAAAAAAATTAAAATATATTTTGGAATCAAATTTTACCATACCACTTTGAAACTTTTTAAAGGAATTAACATTTTAAAACATTCAGGTCCATATAAATAAATCCTTAAAATCATTTCAAAAACATAGACATTAATGAAAATGATTTAGAAGAATAAATATTTGGACCATTTAAAATTATGTTTTAGTTAAAGAGTGCCTTAAAAACAATCCTTTTGAATAATATTTTATGAAACATGGACATGGATAATAAATATGTCCCAGTAAAAACACACACATACACAATCTCAAATAATAATGAGATTGAGGAATTTACCATTACCTTGTACATTCCTTTAATCGATGGTACGTTTAGCCTCTTGTATAATGACCATAGTGTGTTATTAATTTATACCCAAAACATATTAATATTTATGATATCATATATGATTCATTTATGACTTTATACGACACATTTAATAATAATTTCCATGTTAAAGTAACATTTCTAGTAATAATAACTTTTTTTATTGTAAATGTTTTAACTTGTTATTATTTATCGTATCACTAAGATCATGATTTACATTCTTCCAGAAAATAAAAAATGATTTATATATTGAATATATTCATAATATAAATATTTATAATAGATAGTTTTATGAAATGGATATACCATTCCTGGAGACAGTAGTTCGTACGTATGAATGAATGTTGTTTCTGTTTTCTTATCGTATAGTATAGAAGTAAGTAAAAAATTATATTTATATAAATAAATATATATTATTCAATTATAAATATTATTTCATATATCCTATACTTAATCAATATATATTTATAGCAGTTCTTGAAAGGTGATCGTTGAAGATTAATCTCATCACGTCGTGGAGATGGTAAGCCGTACGTACGCACGAGCGATAATATTATTATATAGATGGTAAAATGGTGTTTAATTTGATGGTATATGATATATAAAAGGTCATTAATATGTTATATTAATTATTTAAATTTATTATACTCTTTATTATACTCATCCCAATAATGTGGTGTTGAATAACGAACCACTCCACGACGTAGATATGGTAAGTCATACGTACGCACGTATGGTGACATTGTCATTAATAGAATGGATAGAATATTGAATATGGTTTTACCATATTTATAATAACATATCATTATATAGAAGTTACTAGAGTAGTTATGTTTTTATGAAAATTACAAAGAAACAGGAAGTGAATTATAAAATAACTTTGAAAGAGGTGATTAAATAATTAACTCTTCTTCAGGTCCATCCATTTGAATTGATCAAAAGTGCTCCATAAGTTGGCTTTATGAAAAAATTAATAACTATAGGATGAATTGAGTGTATTTTTTAATATATTTGAGTAGGTTTTAACCAATAAAAATGGATTTGGAGGTGTGAAGTTATGATAAGGGGAAGTACCCTTTTATAAGAGAGGTGAGGGTCACTTTTGGAAAATATTGAAATATTATTTTATTATAAAATCATTTTCCATTTTTAATGGATTAAAATTGATTTATTTCGATCCAAAGGTGGTTATGGATCTAAATCCTTTCAATAAATAGGTTTTTTACATGTTTAAGACACCATATTAACCTTATCTTTTTTAATTAACTCTTTGTTAAATAGTTTAACATTTACCATGTCTTCATTATTTTTTTATGTTACCTGGTTAATTAGCATACTATAAAATGGCTGTAGAACCTCATGTGGTTCATTAATGACATATATTACCTTATCTAAGTCATTTGGCTGAACTATTGATTTTTAGGATTTTTATATTGTTTAATAAACTTTTGTTTGTATTAAAACCTCATTTACGTCAATTTTGACACTACTTAGAAATTAATTTTTTAAAAAGTCATAACTACTTCATGAATTTTGAAACAAATACATTGAATCATATCTAAAATGTCATATTATCCTAAAAAATTCTTGCATGTCATCCAATGTCTCAATTTATATTTATTTTTATATTTATAATATCAATTATTTTAATTTTTCCTTAATAAGATAATTATTGTATCATTGTTGTGTCATAAATAAATTTAATTATATAATTTTATAAAATTATAAATAAAATACCATGTTTTAGAAAATATTTTTATCTTTATTATTAATATTTATAGTTGAATTTATCTTATGAGTAACCATATATTAAATATGTTTTAGTTATTGAACTTTGAATTTAATACTTTTAACTCATCTTTAAATAAAATATAATAAATGTCCTAATATGACCCAAATGGATTAGAAGGTTCTTAATTTTTTCCTAAGGTTTATTTTGGTCTAACTACACTTATCTAATAGAATTAGGATATGTTTTGGGGTAATTTTAATATTATTTTTACATTTAATTGCCTTATTTACTATTAATCACGGTAAAAAAAATTCAAAAGTTACTATTCACCAAAAATTATTTTCAATCCTATTGAACCAAATTTTATGTACTGATGACAACCATGTCTCTTGTATTTTTGAAATTCAATTAACAGAAGCTTTAAAATTACGTTTTATGAAAATTTGTAAATGTGCCTAGAATGTGGGTAAAAGACTCTAAATTGGTTCAATGAAATTTTATATGTCTAATATTTTTAAAAAATGAATCAAATGACTTAAATTATACTAATATATGTATTTTGTGTCAATTTAATGATAATTTTTTTATTAAAAATAATTATTTAAATGAAAATATCGGTTTTTATTTACTATGAAATTTTTTCAATATTCATCAAAAATTAAATGTTTTCAGAAAAATATAAAAAATACATCCTAATATAATATTGATATTAAGAATTAAAAAATGATGTCTACATTATCCGATTAAAAACATAGAAGTTTCATTAATTAATTTAAAATTAATTCTCATTATCAAAACCAGAAAGCTGGTTTTTGAAAAGTAAAAACTATCAAAAGAATGAAATGTTTTTATGTCCAATTTAAATGTAAAATTACGTCCAATGAAAAATATTGGATTAAATTATGAAAATATAATCTAATTATACATCAAAACAATTCAATTGTATAATTTAAAACTATAAATTATTTTGAATAAATTTTTTTTAATTAAAATTTAGTATTTTCACTATTCATCAAAATATGTATGTTTTTTGAAAAACAAAAAAAAATTATCCAAACTAAATTTCAATGTCCCTATTCTAATTAAGATTATTATTTTTGTCAAATTAAATATATAAAGTATAAAATATTGTATTTAAAAAGGGTTCTCCACTAAAAGGTGGTAAAATTTTATTTTTTTGAAAAACACTTCTTTAATCTAAAAAATTTAAATTTGTTGTTATATTATGTCTAAAAACAAATAATAAGGATGTTAAAAATATTTGGAGTATATAAAATTCCAAATTCAGTTAATACTATTTATAACTGCTTTTTAAACAGCAAGATTGGTAAGTCGTGGTGCACTCGAACTCAGTGTTGCATGTGGTGCAAGCTAATAAATTACTTTAAAAAGATAACATATTATGAAATCCCAGGATGTTACATATTCTCTATATTTTCTCTCTTATAAAACATTATATTCAAATTTTATATTAGTATTTTTGACACAAATTTGTATGATTTGTCAGAAAAATCTTAGGATGCGGAAAAAACACGAGCCTTGTCTTATTGTTTTTTCTTCAAAAATTAATGAAAACACCTCCATTATTGGAGTAACCATACCCAGAATCTTATAAACATATATGAAATTTAACAATAATATATTTAAGAAACAAGGAACTGAAATAATAATAAACTTAATAGTTCTTCACTTGATAGCCATAATGTAGATAAAATTGAACTTCATAATGTTAAACTTTCACATGTCACAGAAAAAATACAAAATACATATATCCTTAACTTTGAGAGTGTCATGATCTAATTTTTGTGGAATATGATAGTTCAACATTCATATAGCCATTACTCTAGCATTATAAGTAATATTGTGAATGTTTCTTACATTTTCATAAGTGGGAAACAACCATGTTTTTGTACTAGAATTTCAAAACCATCCATCTTTTCAAGTAACTAATTTGTAACCATGTTTTATTATCCTTTATAAGGATCCCATATTAGCACATCCTCCTATAAAATAAACTTATAAAAATTCAAACAATGAAAAATAGATGAATTTTAGATTATCTACTTTAATAAATTCAACTAAGGAATAGAAATCACTAACAATATCTAGATAATGAAGATCAAATTTATCTTTTTTTATAGAAATATGTTTCCCAAATTAAAAGATAAAAATTGACAGAGAAAATAATATTACTTTTTGTACCATGATAATTCTATCACACTCTATTTTATAAATTTTCTATCTAAAAAATTACATGACGAAGTTATCATTGCAGGTCAAATGAAGTAGATTTATTATATAAACTGTAAATAATCGAGCAGAGAGAAGACCGAGTGGCGAGAGCTGTTTATATAAATAGGAAGACAATGAAGAGTTGGTGATCCACAAACCTTTTTATAGTATCTATAAGGATTATTATTAAACTACCATAGAATTAAAAATTTATATTGAATCCCTCGTTTTAATGAAAAACTGTTAATACTCTTGAAAAATTAAATAAATTTACAAACATGAGTTTTTTAATGAAAAAAATATATGTTTTATCAGATGAGATTTTCTCTGATTAATTTTTTTTTAGAAAATATAGAAAATTTATAAATAGGGAAAAATAGATTATATTAATTTGTAGTATAAATTATTATATATAAATTACCTATCAAAGAATTAAATTTTAAACTTTATAATGAATTTTTATCTCATAATTGTAACTTTTTAGTATTCTAAAAAACATTATTGTATCCTTTTATTAAAGAATTTTCTTAGGATTTTTATTTATAAAATATGGTTGGATATTTTTTTAGAGAATCCTATCTAGATATTTATTATAAATTTCTATGTTTGCAATGTTTTTTTCTAGAAAATCATAACAAAGAAGAAAATTTTTTAAAAAATTGAAAATAGATTAAAAATGTTCACCCATATTTTCAAAAATTTTATGATAATGAGATATTGAATTTTTATGTAGATAGGAATGAATATTTTATACCAATCATTAATATAGTTTTTTATATTTTCTAATATATTATAATTTAGGGGTTTTATAAATAATATCACTAGGTTGTTAATGTATTCCAACAATTTTTATAATTATATATACCTTTTAAATGAGATCTCAAAAAAATGGTGTATTATATCTATGTACATATCTCATCAGTGATTTTATAGGTTTTTAAGTAACACTATGAAACTTGTGTTATCACAAAATAAATAGTATTTTTTTGTAATAATACATGAAAAAATTAGTGATTATATATAGTATTCACAACACAAGAGTACAACAACTTCTAGCTTCCAAATTTTTTCCATTAGTAGTAGAAATTACTATAAAATATTATTTCATAAAAGACAAATAAAATATAAATTATCTTTATAAATTACATGTTCTATATTTACTTTTTCTTTCCATTTTACATCCAAAAAATTAGCATTTACAACCCTTTTTTTAAATCATTTCAAAAATAATAAAATAATCCAAGATTCATAGTTCCCTTAAGATATTAATTTTTAAAATATTTAATATGGGAATATTTTTTATTTTTAAGATGTATTTCACATAATATAAATTGAAAAATTAATTCTAGTTAAAAAACTATAAGATATAGTTAACTACGAATCATTCCCCAAAAATGATTTTGATAAACTATATCCCTAGATTCATCAATATCAATTGTTTTTAAGGTCCAAATAGGAGTAATAATACATTTATCATTCTCATATCCTTACATGTTAAGAAAATATTTTATATTCAATTTTAGGGATATAAAATTTCATTCTGGTTTTTTTTGAAATTTTGAAAACTAAGTAAATTATTTAATTCATCCATAATTCTCCTTTGAAACTCAAATTTCATTAGATTCAAAAAGGAATTTGTGATATATTTTTGAAATGAATAAAATATATTGTCAACAATCTAAATATGAACAATGTTGATATCCTTGAAAACATTTTAATAAAATTATTTGCATTTTTAATTCGCTTGAAAATTTATTTTGTAACAAAAATACATGTAATCCACCATACTAGTCTCTAGGGGCTAGTGTAAGTATATAAAGTTCATTAGTAAGTCTAAAAACATGATCTATAAATATTTTGTTTTCAAAACTAGGAATTTATTCTAAAAAAACATTTTACTATTCATATCTCTTTATAAAAAAACATGTCACTTCCATTTAATAAATGTTATATTTTTGAAATGCTATATATTATACAAGTATAAAAATATATTCAAGTTTATATACTCAATAAAAAGTCTCTTAAAAATCTATTCTTTCTTGTTTAATATAACTCTTTTTAATAAGTCAATAATTTTTTATAACAATTATTCCATCTTTTTCATATTTTTTACCAAATCCCCATTTTACTCTGATTATATAAATATTTTTAGGATGGTTAACCAAATCCCAAAATTGATTCCTCTCAAAATCCTTAAGTTTATCTTGGATTTCATTTATCCAATCTTCATCACCTAAAGACTCATAACGTGCCATTGGTTTGTATTATGATAAAAATACACTATATTTAAATTTTTTTCTTAGGGATCTTATAGTTTTAATTGGTTGATCTAAATCACCAATTATATTTTCAACATGATGTTTCCTAATAATTTTTTGATTCCATGGGTTTCAAAAGGTTGTTCTACAAAAAAATGTTGAATTTCATTATAAGGTAAAACCTCAGAAAATGTTTCTTCAATTTCACTATTGTGAGAAGAATTTTCCAACATGGGCTGAATAAAATATTATTACGTACATCCAAACATGTGGTATTATGATTTTTAAAAAAGGAATTAGTTTCATCAAATTTTAAATGGACTATTTCTTCAACAATGCATTAATTTTTATTATAAAATTTATAAGCCTTATTTGTTGAATAATAACCTAAAAAAATTCCATTATCTTTTATTGGAGAAAATTTCTTTGAATTATCATTAGTATTCAAGAATAATACATTTTATCTAAAAACATTAAAGTAAGAATGTTATCGTTTTATTCTTGTAAAACTTCATAAAAAGTTTTATTAATAAAAAGATGTGTAAAACATTATTTATGGTATTGTAGGAATCACTAACTACCACCAACCAGAAATATTTTCAAATTTATTATTTACTCAACATGGTTCTAGTAATCTATATTAAATTTATATATATTATTTTAACTACATAGTTTTTTGAGGTGATTTTGGGGATTTAATGTTATTTATTAAACATTTATTACAATAAAGAGTTTTTATCTTAAAATTTACAAATTATCCACCATGGATATTATAAATAGTTACCAAAGGTATACCTTTCTATGTTTAGCAAGCACTCCAAATTTTTTAAAACAGAAAAAGGATTCTATCTTTTTTCCCATAAAATTGATCCTTATGTATCTAGTGTAGTCATCAGCCAAAACATATATATTATATTTTCCTCCAATACATCTAGTTTATGTAAGACCAAATAATTCCATGTTCAATAACTATAAATCATACAAATATGAAACTTCAATAATAGAATTAAAAAATTACCTATGTGTTTTTTCAAATTTAGTAGGATCACAATCATTTTAAGAATTGATCCAAATATATGACATATCTCTAATTCCCATTAACATAAATTTTATCTAATGTTCTAATATTAATGTGTCCTAGAATTATTTTGGAATAACAAGATTGATACTTTATTTCAATAAGGAAAGGTTGATATTGTCTCTTAATATCTTCTATGTTAATTCTATAATCATTGCCATGCCTTTCAGGTGAAATAATGAATTGAACATCTAAAATTTGAATAATAAATTTATCATTCTCGATGATTACACTTTATCCTTCATCATGTAATTGGATTATAATTGTATAGTTTTTCTTATAACCAACATCAAATAAAATGTATTGAATTAAATATTTCCCAATAATAATGATATTATATATTCCATAAATTTCTACTTGAGCATTATCAATAAAAGAGACTTTTCCGCCTTTCATATTAACAATCTTCTAAAATAATTTCTGATTTCCAATGACATTATTAGAATAATAATTATCCAGATAATAGGTTTTATCTATTGGTAGTCATTTTATTTTCCTAAAAATAAAAACAGTTAGGTTTTGGGAACCCAGATATTCTTAGTCTCAAAATTGTTAGAAAACAAGATTTTAGGAATCCACATTAGTACAACATTTTTATATTGTATATTAGTTGATTATTTATAAAAATAAGCTATATTATATCAAAAATAATTTATTATTTTTAGAGAAAAATATTTTTTTTTATTTTCCACCACTTTGAAATTTAGTAGAAAATGAGGCAATTTTTAGAAAAAAGATATTTTTAATATGGGGATTTTCATTTATAAATCCCACCCTAGAGGTATTTGTATGAGCATTTACTTTTCTATAAATTTTTTCAAAATTTTCCTTCATAGATGTAAAATTTGGTAAAGTTTTCTTTTGACTAAAAATTCTTGAATTTCATTTTGTAACATAATTATTATCCTTAGTAGTTGTATTAGAATCATATTTACTTTGTAAAACTAATGTAATATTTGATATATCTGAAGTATGTAATGAAATTAGTGAATTATACAAGGATATTTCTTCCTTATATACTTTATTTTTTAAAAAACTTTTAAATTCTATTTTTCTAATCACTTGGTAAATCTAGATAATTCTTAAAAACTAGGTAAATATTCACACTCTTCAGATTAACTAAATTTTTATTATTGTAAATGGTATGAATCATCTTTATACTCAGAATTAGGACAGTTTTCATTTAATGTAAGACTACTAATAGAATATTATAATACCATTTCAATGAAGCATTCATTTATCTTTTAAATTAAAGAATAAAAATACCAGACTTTATAATTATCACAAAAATCATCAAAATAATTTTTTAAAAACTATCTCCTCTTGCTGTTTAAAACAATAAAGTTGAATTTAATTTTTACTTATAGAACATATTTTAACTTATTTCTTTTTTACATTCTCTTGTGTCTAGGAAAATCTAGTCCTATATGACATAGTTTCATACTTTTATAAAGTATCCTCTCTGAAGAATATTTCTTATCACTTCATTCCTAATAATTGATTTTATAATTATAACGAAAATCATTCTTTCATAATATTTTTTTTTACTATTATAAATATTATCTAGTTAATTTTCAATTTATAATGTTGAACTAATTTTAGTCACAACTTTAACTTTCATATTGTTGGGAAGATTTTGTAACTTTCTCATCTAATTTATCATCCTTAGTAACATTCTATGTATAAGAAAATCAACTCCATTTTTCTTTTTATCAAATTGAATGTATCTTCTAAACCTAACATTATACTTTTTGAATGTTAAAATAATATCATATATGCTGAACTTTTTTATTTTCCTATTATCATTAAGATCTATTCTTCTAGATTCCCATTCACTAGGTAAAGTCACAATTGTATTTTAATCAAAAAAAATTCCTTAGTTTATTCTTTATCCACTAATGACTTGAAACTATTTACAATTGTAATGAAATTTTGATGAATACTTCTAATAGAATATTTAGGTAAAAGGAAATGGCTTTATAATCAACTCCTTATATATTTCATCTAGTATTGATGAATTTGGATGTTCTTAAGTGAGTAACCTAAATATTTTTTGATATACTATAGGATGATTTAGAAGAAGAAATTTGAAAATATTTGTACCTAGTCATAGAACATAATAAAGTATTTATGACCATGTAATTTAGTTGAAATTATGACATCACATCTATAGAAAATGTAAAAACTTTTTTTTGTAATTTTGTAATTTCTAATCAATATAGAGAAATATTAAACTCCAGTATTGATAACTAGTGTCTTCATATTATCTCTCAAATAATCATAGTCAACACAATCAAATATTGGTAGTTTTCTAGATTTAGATTTTCTAACGTTACAACATTTAAACCTGCCATCTTTACGAAACCAAAACAATCTTTCCACAAAATACATGTTAGTGTAAATATCTTATTAAAAATAGATTAAAAGATATAAAATGATTTAGTTTAGAAAAATTTAAAACTAAAAACTATAGTAGATAATTCTACAATACCAGATATAGGATTGTAATATTTTGTAAAAACACTAGATGTGGGGGATTGAATTATATTTTACAAAATAAAACTAATAATATCTATAACCTCTTAATGTTTTTTTATTGTTCAATTTTTTTTTGATAAATGAATGTAATCATAAAACTAATCATTCTGATACATTATAAAATTATAGATAAGGAAACATTTAAAAAATACAACTTTCCACAAACACATGGATTGTGGAAAAGTAAAAAACTAATAAAAACAATAATAATTAAACATTATAAAGTGAGTTTGAAAACATGATAGAAGTTTTATATGGATGTTCCACTATTTGACCTTTATTTTTAAGAACCCTGTAACCTCAACTTCAGGTATTCACAATTTTAACCAAACTATAAAGTTTTGTCTTCCTTAGGAAAAGAAGGCCTCAAAAAAATATCCAAAGAACATTTCATCCATTGAAATAAGAAACCACAATCAGCCAGATTAGACATAGTTAGTCTTCTTATCCCTATAATCCCTTGATCACATTTGATTTTTCAAATAATTATAAACATATAAAATCTCAATGTATTTACAATAGTCCTCACCAAGAGGATGTAGTAAGTAAGAACTATAAAATTAATTATAATGATGTGATCAATCTATAACAACCTAATAATTTATAACATATTTATACTCACATAAATTTTCTTTCTATGATATCTTGCATTACAGGAAAAAAATTTAACATACCACATATGGTAGAAAATACTAATTTGTTTATAAACCTATGATTTCTATTTAATAAATTACATATTTTTAAAGTAGAATTTTTTTTAAATGATTTAAATGTAACATAAGTATTATTTAGTTATATTTCATAAAATTAATCACATCTAAAAATTTTATACTAGATTTTAATATATGTTTATTTTGAGGCTTTAAAACACTTTTTTATAAAAATTGTTTTAAATTGCATAATGTTTCTCTATTTTAACTAATTAAAATAACCCCTAATGAGGAATTGTCTAAAATAAATGTGTATATTAAAAAAATATATAAATATAAATTGAAATTAATTTATTTAATATTACTTTTAATATAGTTATTATAATATTATCTTATGCTTTAAAAATTTATTTCTTGAAAACCCCATTTTTCTATATGTTTACAGGTTTAATTTTAAATTAAATTCTTACACTTATATGATTTTTATTTTATAAAATGTATTAAATATTTTTCATAAAAATAATTCATATTATATAATAATATAATCTTTTTGTTTTTATAATAAATAGTAAAAACAATAAACAAAATTGTTGTCGTGCTAAAATAAAATAAAAAGGGTAAAAGTTGGTAAACTTGGAGGTAAAGAATAAAACATGTCTAATTTTTTTTCATTAGCATGGTAGAGGTGTTTCATGACCTTATATCTCCTCCACTAATTTATTTTTCAATTCTAGAGGCACTTTTCTAGAGAGTGACTTCCCATTATTAAATAGTTTTGGGTATTTAAAATAACGACACTCCTCCTCCCTTATAAAGGGGACCCCCTATCATCTCCTTTACAAACTTCAAAAACCCATTGGTTTTTACACTACCAAAAAAATTAATTCATCATATAAATATCCAAATATTTGAAGCATTTTTTATCAGAAATCTAATATATGAAGACTTTATGTATAATCCTAAAGAGGTGGTCTGAAGAAGATGTAATAGTCTTGAGAGAACTTTTTATTTTTTTTTTCATCATCTTACACCTTACATAATTTCCTAAAAATTAAAACATAATAATAATAATAGTTTATCCTCTATATTTATATGGTATTATGTTTATGTAATAATACTCATTCATCACCTATTACATCAAATGGGAAACAAAACTATCATATGTGTGTATGGAAGACTACCACCTCACAAATCGATGTAATTTATTTTACATAATCACCTCTTATTGATATTAATAATGATAGATTTAATGTTCATTTATGATATTTAGTAAATAATAATCATTCTTTAACACTAATATATCATAAAATTTCTTAATGTGAGTCCCGAATCAAGGTTCCACCCAACTGGTTCCCTATACCCGGTTGGCCACATGACCTCAAGCACATTTCCCTAAATTCCAAAAGTTTATGACTAATAGAAATGGACTAAGGTGTGATAGTGGAAAAAATATTCCATCATTGTTAGATTGTAATATATCAGAATAATAATATACTATATTTGAATTATTAAACTATATACAACTGAAATAAATAGCAGAATACTAATAAGATAAATAACCAAATATCATTCCATACAAATGATGATGCAGCATGTCACATGTTCTAAGAGAGTACCCAAACAAGTACAATATAGTAATACACAATATATGTCTCAAAATCAGAATGGAAACAAAAATATACTATGAAGCATCGCAAGCCTCGTCTTGATCCCATGCTCTCCAACTCCTAAGAAGCACATCAAATATCTATTGCAAGGTGCTTTCCATAATCCACACCTACAATAATATAATATATTTGGGCCCAAACTTATGTCCCAAATAGGGTATGAGACTATATCATAGTAGCAAACCACATAAGTTATGTTCTAATTAGTTACTGAATATATATAATAGGTAGTGTACAATAGTGAAAGCAATAAACAATAGGAACTCAAAAGTAAGTATAAAAGATGTCTTAGAAGACAATATAATCAAGTATAGGTGATAAATGAATCCAAGATTGTGCCATGGCTTAGAAGAAACATCATTAGTCATTAAATTTCATTATTCAACTCCATTGGATTATATAAAAGTCTCCAGGTCCACCTTAGGAATGATAACCCCCCCATATAAAAGTAACCATTAACTCGTGACATAATAATGATTTAATAATTTTCCAATGGAGACAATTCTGGGTATCCCTCAATAGATCATAGGTCTGCTTTGAATTTTAAAGAAGACTCAATGAGACCGGCCACCATATATGTGGATTTCTCATAGCCTTTACATAATTAACCTCTTAAACCAAACCATTATCTTATAATCAAGACAATGGTTCACCCAAGGTATTTAAGGTACAATTAGTCACATGAGACCAAACTTATCTTTTAAATGAGATTGTGGCTCACCCATTTATAATTACCTCTTTTATCATTTAATTTTATTACACATTAAATCTCAAAATAAACATATGCGACTTAAACTATCACATGGATTTAACATAATCAACTCATGTGGGATATGTTTATATAATAACCAACACATGTAAATTAAAATATAACATCATCAAACAAGGATAAATCGCATGGTAAAAACTTATAACAAAACTATTATGCAATTTAAACAATTACAAGTCTTATCAAAACAAGTATCTCTTGTGTGAAATTCATATAATGAACAATGCATTTTTAACAATCCATGAATGGAAATTCATGTCAAGCCTCATAGGTCTTCTCGGCCAAATGGCCATCCATGGGAAATTCACCTAGGGAGTGTCCCTAAATGAAGGTTAACAACCATTAACAAGCATTAAAATTATCTAATTAATTTCCTAAACATCCATAGACAATAATGGTGTTCATTATCCAATCATGCGACACCCAAAAAGTGGGCACACAACACTCTAGCATATATAAACATCATGACAATTTCCAGAAGGAAAAATACCACCTACCACATGTTAGTATGACTATCATCATCCTATGTGGATCATTAATTCAATTAATAATGGAATAGATCTAGAAAAAATGTATAAATTCTTGACTTTAAATAACTAGATCGAGAGAATAAATTAGGGAAAAAAGATTAAGAGGAATCAAGAGATCACTGAGGGGAATCCAATGCATATGACGGTATTTGAAAGAGAGATCAAAGAACAAAACGGTAGGAAAAATCCCCTTCATATTTTCTTTGGCACACTGGTTATCAAAGGGGGTTTGTCTCTATTCATCTAGATAAATAATGCTATTGCCAAATTTAATCAATTTAAAAAAGTACATGTTGTGTACTTGAGACTACATGTCGTTTCTATAGAAATTTTTTCCAGACCATTGCATGGTTGTGTACCAGGATTACATGGTATATAACTTTCCATACATGGTGTGCACTAATAAGTACATAGTGTGTAGTTCCCAGTCACGTCAGGTAGAAACCCTGAAGCCAACCCCTCAACCACTTTTCCCCCATTTTCGTAAGTATAAACTGAAAATAGAAGATCCATATTCCAAGAAAGAACGAGGTTTTTACAAATTCCCCCTTAAAGAAATTCATCCCTGAATTTCCATTCCATAGGTGGTGAAGGAACATCATATAACAACTCTGGTTGTTGAGATCGTACGTTAACCTCCCACTTCCAAGTATCATCCTTCACTTAGTCATTCTACCATAGCACCTGTACCAAATGAATATACCAACCATGGAGAACATTCATGCTACTATTCAAAATATGAATGGGATGCTCCTCAAAGGACCCATATTCCTACAACTCTACTTCCTCTAGATGAAAGGTGTGTGATGGGTGCAAAAAATTAATGTCTCAACAGAGAAACATATAACAAATCATGAATATACATATACCTCTGAGGTAATTTCAATATATTCAGAACTGGCCTGACCTTCTCTAGAATCTCAAACGGACTGATGTATCTCGGTGAAAGCTTACCCTGGCTCCTGATCCTTTTGTGCCCCAACCTCAGTGAGACACGTAATAAAAATTGATCCCTAACCTCAAACTCCTAAGATCATCTATGGAAATAGATGTATGATTTATGAAAATATTTCACAGTGTCCATACATTTTCGAATCAACTGAACCTACTCGGTTGTCTCCTGGACAAGACAAGGTCCTTGCATAGTTGCCTCTCCTGCCTCCAGCCATCACATGGGTGATTTGAATGGCCTACCATATGATGCCTCATATGAAACCATCTGAATAGTATTTTGAATGATATTTTTGTTGTAAAACTCAACAAGGGGTATGTGTGTATCCCACGAACCCCCGAAATCCAGGATGCATGCCGGAAGCATCTCTTCATGCACTTGAATCATGCACTCTGATTGGACATCTATCTAGGGGTGGTAAGTTATGCTTAGAAGCACCTATGTACTCAAATCCCTCTATAGACCTTTACATAAATGAGATGTCAAGTGGTATTCCCTATTTGTAATGATGTAATGAGGAATCCTTTGTAGTCAAATAATATCTCAGATGTACAACCTCCCAAGGTCATCGATATTGATTGTTTCCTTGATTGGAAGGAAATAAGAAACTTTTGTAAGCCTGTCAACCATAACCCATACTGTGTCATTACCTCGAGGAGACCTTGGTAGACCCATCATGAAATCCATCAAAACATCATTCCATTTCCACTTTGGAATGGGTAGCTTTGGAAAAATTCTTACTTCTCTTCGGTGTTCCGCCTTCACCTACTGAATGATGGAGAATCTCATGAAAAAACCAGTTGCATATCCCTTCATTCCTAGAAACTAGTACTAATGATGGAAATCATGATACATCTTGGTAATACTAGGATGAACTTCCCAAACTGAAGCATGAAAATCCCACATCAACTCCTCGTGCATGTCAGCTGATACCCAAACACTACCCTGTGACGAAAAAAAAACTCATCCTCTCTTATTGTCCGACCAGGTGGAGGGTCCTCACCTAACATACTCTCTTATAGATATAGGCCTTCATAATCTAATTACTACTTCATATTCAATCTATCTTGTAATATAGTGGTAACAACTAAGGATGTAAGAAAAGTCTTTCCCTAACTACTGTGCGTCTCCAAGTGAATCTTAGAGAACAACCCCATCAGCCACCATTCATTACTACCCTGATGAACTACCTGTATCTGATTCCTCCTGCTCAGTGTGTTGGCCACTGAATTTCCTTTCCCAGGCATGTAAGAAAGATAAATTTCAAGAGACTGAAGGTATTCCACCCACCTTCACTACCTCAAATTAATATTACGCTGAGTAAAGACGTATATAAGACTTTTATGGTCGGTGTACCCCACTAAATGCTCTCCCAATAAGTAATTACTCTAATAGTGTAAGGCATAAACAACTGTTGCTAACTAAATATAATGTATCAGGTAGTTCCTCTCATGTGGCCTAAGCTGCTGAGACCTGTATGCAATTACTTGATCTCCAGGTATAATCACTGCTCCTAGCCTAATACATGATGCATTGCAATATAGAGTATAACTAATGTATGACTCTATAAAAGTTATTATAGATGATGATGTTAATCTCCCTTTCAACTCCTTAAAGTCATTATATAAATAATATTACTATACGTACTTCATATCCTTATTTTTTAATCACATCATCGACACTTATAATCATGAGAAGTCTTGTATGGAACACCTGTACTAACCAAACAGCCCTAAAAACTCTACACCTCAAATATTTTCTTAGGATGCTCCCAAGATTCTACTAATCTCACCTTCTCTGGGTCCTATAATACTCTTATCTTTGAAATGATCTGAACTTGAAAGCAAATCTAGTCTATATAGATGTGGCACTTTGAGAGCTTAGAATATAATTGATTCTCACTTAGTGTACTCCAAATCATCTCAAGATGTTTGGCATGGTCATATCAATTATGAGAATAAATCAAGATATTATCCATGAATAGTACATCAAAAGAATCAAGATATAGATGGAACACTCATTTCATCAGTTCCATGAAGACCGCAAGAGAGTCCATGAGACTGAATGGCATAACTACATACTTGTACAGACCATGTCTTATTTGGAATGTTTTGTGAGATATTTTTGATGATCTAACACATAATTGATGATAACCAGATCTCATATCAATCTTAGAGAATAACCAATCTCCCTTGATCCGATGGAAGAGGTCTATTATCAGTGGAAGAGGGTACAAGTTTTTAACTATTAACTAGTTTAATTTCTGATAATCCACACATAGCCTAAGGGTACCATCCACCTTTTTTGAAAAAAGGACTTTCAATCCCCATGAAGAAGTATTAAGTTAGATAAAAACCTTTAACTCCAAAACATATACTATCCTATTGAGCTCTTGTAACTCAATTTTAGACATTTGATAAGGAGGAATGGATACTAGTGTAGCTCCTGGTACTAGCTTGATAGAGAACTTTCCCCTAATACTAGGGAAAACTTGAAAATTAGTCCTGGAAGACGTCCCTAAAATGATCAAACACTAAAAAAAGTCTATATGAAGTATCTACTATTCATCTGGACATAAATTGGAAATTTATGATGTCATCCCCCTTAATCCACCATGCTCGGGTCTAGCTCGGCTCGCTTGGACATGACATTGACCATTGTGTAGAAATGATCTTCCCTATGGTGACATAAAACTCACCCTACATCCATAAAAATTGACAAAGGCTTGAAACAATACTAACCATTCCATTCCGAGTATGACATCAAATCATATAATTTCAATGACATAGAGATCCCAAATGATGTGACACCCACCAATTTCAATGGGGCACTCCTTGCACTTTCACACACATACAATTCAAATCCCTAACAATGAATCTAGTTTCATACCATCATTAGAATTAAAAACACAATGCCCTAGGCTATCCAAAATGGGCATAGACGTTAAACTATGTGAATCCCCTATATCAAAGAGTACATAAGCTAAAATAGAGGCAACTAGAATAGTACCTCTAATAGTAGAAGGTTTGGGATCATGCTCCTGCTGGGTATGTTGCATTGTATAGGTCTTGCTGGTACCATGGCCTTATGGCACTACCTAGGTACACTAAGGGAACCTGTCCTACTATTGCTGAGATTATGGTGTCTAGCTACCATAGACCCGACCACTATCTCAGCATGAACAACACAACTCATTCTAGTTCCCCGATTGCTGATAAGATGTTGAACCTGCTCCTAAACGTGGAGTTGGTGTAGACCCTCTCTCACTATATTTTGGTGGAAATTTCTTATTGAAACACTATAATTATCCTATCTTGCCACAATCTCAGCACCCGATTGGGCCCATGATGCACTGAGGTCTAGTATTGTCAATTCTTATACATTGGATGCACCTCACTTGGCTATTGGAGGATATGTTCTGAGTACTAGATTCAAAGTCTGTATGCTCTAGATGATGCTTCCTGCTACCGGTCGAAATAGTACTACATCTCGGTGTCAAGATACCTAGGATCACACCTCCATATTCTCTCTTATTCCCTATGTAATTAGTTCTTAGTTCTCTATATCAGATATGGTAGTTAGTCGGAAGATATTCACTAATGAGCGGATGTCTTACAAAAGACCATCCTCGAATCGCCTAGCATTTGATAGATTGTAACCCATAATAATAGATGTGAAGAGATGGATATTACTAAAGTGGGAAGAGTAAAACATAATTGATAAAGCACCCTATGCAAAATGCATAAACTCATGGGCTTTGTTGGCCATTAGCATCTTGGGATAGAAGTAGACATAGAAGACTGTCGGAAAATATTCTCACGCCATTTCTCGTTGATGCTCTATCTGGGTGGTAACATCCCACCACCTTTTATAGGTATTGTGAAACATATAAGTCATGAGTTTGACCTTCCTCTAAGGAGTAGTCTCATGTCTCTCTAAGATCAATAACATAGCCTCTATCCATGACTCTTCTGCCTATAGCATACCATCACCCAAATAAAATGAGCGGATGCTGCTACTAGAACACTCATGTCAATTCTGTCATAGATGTGGTAGGCTATGGTGCTCCCTGAAAGGAATTCATGAACCTCATAAATCCTTAATGGAAAATTACATCAGAACTAGTGTTTGGTATAATAGTTGGTTCCGAAACTAGCATGATTGGAGGGTCTTTGGTAACCTATGTCCTACCACCTCCTGGGTATGATCATCTCCAACCTCCTGGCATACGACTGGAGGTCATCGTGGTGGAATTTCTCCTTAATGTCCAGAACATAAACCAAAATATCTTCTTATTCATCAAGGTATGTAGATCAAGAGTACATGAACTAAAAAAGATTAGGAAATCCTCAGATGTTCAAAAAAAATTGGGTACACTGTGTGTATAACTAAACAGGGCATGTCCCCTTAAACTCTCATATAGGCATGTACTCCATACAGCCTAAGCATGTAAACATCCTGGGTACATGGCGTGTATACTTAAGCTCTTACATGTCCATGTACTCCCATCGGCCCGAGGTGTGTAAACACCCTAGGTACATGGCATGTTAGTCTGGTATAAGGCGTATACTCTAGTCTTCCCTCCTAACCATGTACTTTAGCATGGTTGGATCCACACAGGTCTGCCTATGAAAAACTACATGGGGTGTACATATTGTACATGGTGTGTTCTGATTAAAACTCAGAAATCCATGTTCTCTCTCACACGGCTAGACTCAGGGTCAAAAACCACACAGGGTGTACTTTTAGTAGATAATGTGTACATAAAATGTTATTTTCTTCCTGAACATAAGATCACACGGTTTGTGTTCAAAAGACCACAAACCCTGTTGTCTAGGATTCCAGACATTGAGACTCAAAAACATCCTCGAAGCCTCTATTTTTGAAAAACAATGCGACAGTGTTCCAAAATCTAATCATTTGGGGGCCATACTCACTATGAATCAGTGCTTGGTATCCACATATAGCACATAACAACAAAATCTATATCCCATGTCTAAAATTTGATGCACTAAATTTTGATCTAAGAGGGTCTATATTCCCTGGGGCTAATGTTTGGAATCCAACCAATTCACCCATAACACGTACAAATACACCTATCAAAAAATCATCCATATTCATCATAGTACTTATCCCAACAGCAAGCATATCTAGCACAAAATGTATGAAAACAACAGGAAATCGGTAATGATGTCTAAATGGCATGGCAAGAATGCATGGAATGTGATTTCTAACAAGTTCCTATATCATGCATGATATTGCATACCCTCATATAATTTGGTTGCAATAAAATATAACCACAATGATATCAATAATAACAGCCCAAAACAAGTGTGTCACCCAATGGTGAAATTGATAAACTATAATATCTCAAAATCAAAAAATTATGATTTCATTCAAGGTAATTTGGATTTTCACTATACACAAGATAGCTACTTCTGTGCATAACTAATTACCAAATTCCATTTTCTTTATATGATCACTAAACAGCACAGAAAGCTAGGAAAGAAATCATATGATGCCACTTTCAAATATCCTGGATCTGGGTGCCGGTCAACTAATGCCCTGTACTCAGTTGGCCACATAGACACAACTGAATTTCCCCAAATGCTAGACGCTTCTGACAAGCAACATGGCCCTATGGTGTGATAGTGGAAAAATTATTCTCTTCTTGGTAGATTATACCATAGAGGAATAATAATATATAATAGCAGAAATATTAAAAAACAAAAAATTGAAATAAATAGTAGAAGACTGATAAGATAAATAACCAAGCATCATTCAATACAATATAAGATACAGCATGTCTCATGTTCTAGGAAATAATCCAAACAAGTAAGCTTTAGTTATACACAATATATGTCTCAAAATCACAAAAGAAAAAAAGTGACTAGTAAGAATCACAAGCCTCAGCTCGGTCCCATGCTCTCTGACTCCTAAGAAGCACATCAAGTACCTATAGTAGGGTTCTTTCCCTAATCAACATTAGTAATCATATAATCTATTTTTGTCATGAATCATGACCCAAATAGGGTGTGACACTAAATCATAGTAGGAAATCACCCAAGGTCTATAACAATATTTCAATGAATATATATAACATGCAGTGTACAATAGAGAATGTAGTAAATATAAGTTACTCAAAAGTAAGAATAATTGATGTATCAGAAGACAATGTAATCAAGTATTGGTGAAGGGTGAACTGAATATTATTCTTTGGATTGGAAGACATGTCATTAGTCATTCTATTTTATTATTCAACTCCATTGGATTACATGAAAGTTTCGAGGTCTGACCTAGGCTTGACAACCTCCCTATATAAAAGTAATTTTCAACTCGTGACATAATAATCATTTAATCATTTTCCAATAGAGCCCGTTCTGGGTATCCCTCAATAAATCCTAGGATCGTATTGCATTTTAAAGAATAATCAGTGTGCCTAAACACCATATCTGTGTCTTGATCTTGGCCTTTCATAATTAATTTCATGAGCCCATACATAGTCTTTTAACCAACAAAATGGTTCACCCAAGGTATATAAGGCGTAATTAGTCACATGATCCTAACCTTGTCTTTTAACCAAGATTGTGGTGCTCCCATTGATAATTTTCTCTTTTTATCATTTAATTCAATTACACATTCCATCTCAAAATAAACATATATAAATTAAACAATCACATGGTTTTAAAATAATATACTAACATGGGCTCAGTTTACATAATAACGGACACATGTAAATTAAACAATTACATTGTAAAACAAGTATAACTCACATTGTAAAAACATGTGGCAAGCCTATTATGAAATTTAAACAACTACATGGTTTAACACAACAATTATCTAATGTGTGAAATTTATATAATTAATAGTTCATTTTTAAAAATCCATGAATGGAAAATCAAGTCAAGACTCATTGGAATTCTCATCCAAATGGCCATCCAAGGGAAACAGACACATAGGGTGGACCTAAATCATGGTTCAAAACCATAAACATGGTTTCAAATTATCCATTTAATAACCTAATCATCAATCGGAAATAAAAAGGTTCACTGTTCAATCAAGTGACACACTAAAATTGGGTGCGTAGAACTCCGACAAATATAAACAACATGAAAATTTGTGAAAGGCACAAGACCACCTACCTCATGTTAGTATGACTCTCCTCATCTAGTGTTGATCATCTATTTTACATAAAATGGTGTAGATCTAAAAAAATTGGTCTAAATAATCAACCATAAATAACTAGATCATGAGAATAAATTAGAAGGAAATGATCAAGATAAATCAAGATCTCACAGAGGGGAATCCAATGCATCTGATGGTGTTCTAAAAAGTGATCGGATGATGAAACGAGAGGCAAAACCTTGTTAGGATTTTCTTGGGAACACTTCTTATTGAAGGGGTTTCATTTTTTCCATCTATAAAAACAATTTTGCTTTCCGATTTAGTCAATTCAAAAAAGTAAATTGCATGTACTTGAGACAACACACCATATCTGTACAAATTATTTCCATACCATTACATTGTTGTGTACTAGGATTACATGGCATGAAACCTTATATACACGACATGTACCTATAAGTACATGGTGTGTAGTTCCCCATCATGTCGTGTAACAAGCCTGTAACCAGCCCCTAGACACCATTGACGCCATTTTTTAAGTATAAAATTAAAATGAATGATCTATAACTCAAAGAATAATTGGGTTCTTACACATAACATAAAATACATTTAAAATTTTTGCATCATTTGTGTGTAGGCTAAACTACTACCTCGCAAAGCATTGTGATTCATTTATCTTATTAATAGATCACATTGATGGTTTATTTAAATGTAAATAAAGACACAAATATGATATTTATTATATTTATGATATTATTATTATTCTATAAAGATAAAATAACACTTACCTTATTCCCATCATGATTGTTTATAAATAGAAATGTTTCACATGTGTATGTATGACCTACGGTCTCCATAACTGCTACGTAGTTTATTTTTCACGACAATAATTCTTGATTGTTTTTAAAAGTCTAATATATGTATAAAAATTATAATTATTTCATGAAAACTATTCTATATATGATTAAATAATGATCTATTTGAACAAGATGAATGAAACTATTCCTTTTTAAAATTATGAATTGAGGATCCATAAAATACATGAGAAGGACATAACTGACTATGTAATTAATTCTGTCATTAAAATAAATGATGTAAATGGATTAATTATAATGTATTAAACCTATAAAATATCTTTAATAAAACAAATAATTAATATAAGTTTATTATGTAGGAGATAAAATACATACACGGTAATATCATACTTGAGGTAAGGGTTTCAATTTCAAAAAAAATCCTTCTTTAAGAAATATGCTCTTTTATACACCTATTTTATTTTATATGGTGTATATAATACACAATTAAATATTACATCATGTATGGGATTATTCAAATAATTCATTAATGTGGGTTATGATTAAAAATTTAACAAACTGACAACGGTTTATGCTTGAATATCATATTTTATGGGATTATTTTTGGTTGAATTTCTATTGAAGGAGTTTATATGATCATTATCCAATAAACCATTTTGTGTTTTTGAATTTTATTTTTTTAAAATTGATTTTCAATGTTGTAATATTTTATTCCTCAAGAAATAATTTCTAATATTTTTAAAAGTATTTCTATTCATCAATGAGAGAAACCTTTAATGTTATGTAATTATTATAAAATTTTTATATATGTCACAGACATATATACCTTTATTACCCACCATTCATTTAATGGTGTAATGAATGAATTATGATCATTTCTCAAATATCGTAATTGTGAAAATTCTTTTTAATAGAAAATATCGAAGGATTATATAACCTATTTTCTTTCTATGGTTAATTCTTATATATGTTCCTTATGGTTTATTTTCTTATATAGAAAACATATGCATGGATGTTAAATGATTGTGATTGGAGGGCCTAGAATTATATATCCTTCCAATATATTTTATTATTTTTTAGTCTCATGAGATGTCTTGTATGAGACAAGGGATTGAAATTAATTCATTATGGGACTCTATCCACCATGTGATTTATTCTTATAAGTAGCACTTACCATTGTTTATTTCATGTTTTATATTGATTTCACATTTCCTATGATTCCATGATCTTATGATACAAGTTTATTTATGTGAGTCTTACTTGTGATTACTCACATTCTTTATATTATATGATATTAGGTTACACCTTTAACTCACATTTTTTTCTTCCATATAATGTTTATTTCAATACTAGTTTTTTAGATCACCCCTTTTTCTATGTATTCCCATTTTTATAACATATAGTTTTCGGAGCTTGAAAAGAATTAGGATCTTATTATTGAAAATAAAATAAATATGTTTTATTTATTATCAATTTTATATATTATGAACCTAGTATTCCAAAGTCACTAGGCCTCACAATATTGGGGTTGAAATTAATAGATATCTATGTCAAACATCATCTATTTTCTGTTAAAAATGATGGGGTTTTTATAGTTGCTATTAGTGTAATGTTTTACTAATCCTTTGGAAACAAGGATGAGAAGACATTATTAATAACCCTCCGGATAAGTCTAAGGATAATAATAACTCTAGAAAAATATCATGGAATCTATGTGATGTATAGAGTAAGTGGTTTTCAAGAAATTACATAACTATATGAATACTAGAAGTAATATTTGATCATGAATAGATGAATGTACGGGTAATAAGTCTAAAAAAGGCTCATCAATATTGAATTGAGAATTACTAGGTATATGATAATGGGCCTTACTATGCACATGATTCGACACTCCCATCAGATATGTTTTAGAAATTCAAAAATGAATTATAAACTATTATAAAGGACTTGAACCACTTTTTTTATAAGGAAAACTAATAGGAATCATTATCAAGAATAATATAAATTTAAACATAGAAAAAAAAAATAAGTCAGGATATACTTGTCATTTATAATTTTTTCCTTATAATTTTATAGGTTTTAATTTTTTTTTAATTTATTATCATATTTTTTTTTTATTTATTTACGTTAATGGAGGAAAATAGGATAATTCATTCCCAAAAACAATGTGGTGGGAAATATAATGATTTCCTTAATCAGAACCTCAGATAATATGAATGGAAGTTAGAAATCTTATTATCATTCCAAATGATCATTCATGAATTACAATTAATAACTAGAACATAGGTGAATTCCTAAACACACCAAAGAAGAGAAGGATGGAATCTCATGGAAGTTCAAATTCTAAAGATAAAAAAAAGATTAAATTTCTTACATGTCAAAAATGTGGGAAGAGGCTCCATGAAAAATAACATAAAGGAATTGGAAGGTGGTCCATTTGTGGAAAATTAGGGCACAATGGAGCTAAATTTTTTAAGATAAATTCAGTGTCTGGTTAATAAGATGTGGGGAAATAAAGTTCAATCTAAAGAACCAATATTGGTTAAATGTCATAAATTTGGGAAACTTCGTCATTATCGGAGTCAATGTCTTAACAATAAGATAATTTCTAAGGTCATATTTTATGAAAATCAATTATGTGGAATGATTTATGTGATTATCTATTATAAATCAAGAATCGTGTTATTGATGTATTTTTTCTAATAGTGTACTAGTTATAATAATAATGAAACATCTAAGGATTGTTTTGCATTAGTTTTTTTTAGGATTTTCAAAAATATATTTAATTATACTAATGAGCAAGGAATTGTGATTTAGTTGTAAGGTTATATTTTATGTAAAAATGATTTATTGAGGAAAATATATTTCTTGATGCTGAGGTAATTAAATTTAATTAGAAATATTTGATTTTGTGGAAACTATTGAGACGGATAAAATTCCATAGAGGCTAAAAAAATTATTTAATTTCTAAATATATTTTTAATATGTTCATCAGATTCTTGAGAATGTTATATAAAAAATGGGAGTTATGAATATGATTTTAGAATAAATTTTTCCATAATTTTAGAAAATGGGAAACCCACATTCTAAGTAATAACTTTTCCACATCTGGTAAGGGTATGGGTCTTAAACTCAGTATTGAAGGGTGGTATGGGTGAATTACATACCACTAGCCAATTTGATTTACTGGTTAGTATGAAATTATTTTACCATAACCTTTTTTGTGGATAAATATTAATTTGGTTTTATAAAACATATTACGGGATTAAATATTTTTGTTTTTTTGGGATTTTCAGGGGATTAATGATGTTTTGGGAAATATTTTATTTCATTGAAATATATATAACCTTATCATTATCATAATGAACTATTTGAAAATAATTATTTTATGTTTTTGGAGATATAAATTAATGGTTAAGAGATAAACTTTAAGGTTAAAACATTATTTAATTTAAGGTTATTGAGTTTATTTGGGATATATGGTTACTTATGTATGGACTGATCAATGTTAAACCGTTATTTTTATTACACTATTTTGGAGTCTAATACATTCATATTCATTTTTTGTATTATCTTACCGTGTGATAATTGTTCTGATTCTAATAAAAATAGGATGAATTTCTTGTTACTCTATTATAAATCTTATGTTATGTTAAAAGTTAATTTTAATGCATAGGTAAAAAAATTTATATTGGATATTCATTCGTTAGAGTAAGAGGTGAGGTGTAAATTGATTGAATCCCCACTAAAGGATGAAATTGGGTTTATTAAATAAAAATATATCCAAGTATGTATATTTTCTAGTGTTCAATATCTTGATAGAAAAATAATCCCTCAAATATTGGAAAAGGACGTTGAAAAAATAATTGTTATATTACATTTATATCTAATAAATCAATGGTCTTTTAATATATAATTGATTTATGGTTTTTTGGTTTTCAACATTCAATTGAGAATTAATTTTCTTGTGTTCAATGATCTATATCACTCTTCATAGTTATTTATTACCATATTATATGTCCATATTTTCACTTCCCAGCAATGTTCCCCTAGGTGGAAACCTAGTTATGTGATGAAATTAATACTTCTCATTCCCCATTTTAATTGGATTCTTTATTAACCCCTTTTATGATGGGGGAATTTCAAAAAATAATTTTTAAATTTATAAGCCCTAATATCTGACTACATGTTCAAATTATAAGGGAATAATTTAATTAATAGTGGTGTACAAAAACACCCATAGAATTTAGAATATATTTAATATTAAATAAATTTTATTTCTCTGATGTATTCTCTTACATTGAAAATTTAGTTTTAATTAATGGAGATATAAAGTCAAAATATTATTATTTAAACTTGAATGAGATAACCTTTTCATTTAATTAGTGGGTAATAATAGTATTAAATAATTTATGAAAAATATATTAATTTATTACTAAATATATATTTATTTACAAATTCTTAATAAGTAATCACTCAACATTAATAAATATATTTTATTCTATAAAAAATTTCTTCCTTTAAAATGGTTTTTATATCATATATGTTACAATGTTCAAATTAATTATTTTAAGTTTTAAAAAATTTATTTTATAAAATGAATATTTTTTTAAATCATCATATCAATATTAAATAAGGGTTAAATATTGGTATATCATAGAAAATTTGATTTTTTATTGAATTTTAAAAACATAGATGTTTTTTGTAGAACTGTTATTTTTTTAGTGAATTAAATAATTTAGGAGAATTTATATTATATAATATGATTAAAAATTAAAATAATTACTATTTGTTTATACATGAACCATTTAACTAAATTTAAATATTATTTATAATAGATTTAAATACAAGTTTATTTTTAGGATTTAAATCTTTTTTTTATGAAAATTATTTTAAAGTGCCAAAATGTTTATCTATTTAAACTAAATAAAATAACAACTATTTAGAAATAGTATAAATAAAATTTATAGATTAAATATATATATATATATATTAATTCAAATGAATCTAATTATGATTAATTGTAATATTTTTAATTTATGATCAAATTATTCTTGAAAAATGAATTTCTTTAAAACTATTTTTTCAACACATCTAGTTGAATGAATTTTAATTGAGTTTTTTCAATTATATGAAATCAATTTGATAAAATAAATTAAATATTTTTAATCAGAATAATTTATATTATTAAATATGTTGAACATAATTTTTTTTTAAAATGAATCGTAAAAATATAAAAACAATATAGTTACCGTTGTAAAATAATTAAAAATGTAAAAATGTGTAAAAGTAGATATAAAAAGTTAAAAATGTTTAAAACATGTTTCTTTTGAATAATATAGGTGTGTATCATACTTATATATCATAAAATCCTTTATTTTTATATATTAGTGGTACTTTTATTGAGAGAGACTTCCCGTTACTGAATAGGTTTTGGCATTTACAAGAATCGAACTCCTCCTCCCATATAAAATGGCACCCCGATATCCTCTCCTTTACACACACATAAAAACTGTTGGATCAGCCAATACCTACCCATTTCAATTATTTAATTTCATAGCCTCATTCTAGAATCATTAGTCTGATTATAAAGGCAAACTAGGAAGGTATTAGGTATAATCGTGAAGTGGTGGTCCAAAGAAGAGGTAATTGCCTTCATCGGACTCCTTCTTCTTTTTCTTCTTCTTTTTACGCAATAAAATTTGTATCAAAATTAAAATATAAAAAAAATCATCTCACAAATATAGATATCTTTTTATTTTTATGTAATAATACTGATTCATCTTTTCTTCAATCAAATGGGAAACAAAATCATTAATCATGTGTACAGAGGACTACACCCCCAAGAAACGATTAAATTCATCTTCCACAATCACCTTTCATGGTTGTCGATAATGATAGATTTAATTTTTATATATTATATTCATAAAATATTAATAATTATTTAAATTTAATATATAATATTATTTCTTACATTTCCATTAATTGAAAAATGATAACGTCGTTAGTGGGTACGGTGGACTAATACCTTATGAAGTGATGTTATTCTATTTTTTGCTACCACATAACATGGATGGTATATATAAGAATATTTAAAGAAATAATGTGATATTTATGATATCATTATAATTATATCAAGATAAAATAACGTTTATATTCCATTCATTATGATCATTGAAAAATGGAAACATTACGCATGCGTATGCATGGCCTACTGCCACCACGATTGTAATGTAGTTCATTTTTCAAAACCATAATTCGTCATTATTTTTAAAATTATTTTTTATGTATAATAATTATAAAAACATCATTATTGTTATTATATATATTATATTACAATGACCCTTTTACCATGGTCAACACAGCGATGTTGTTTTTAAATTATGAAAAAAAGCGTCATCAAAATATCTGACGTGGACTTAAATGACTATATAATAAAATAAAAAATTTAAATAAATGAATTAAAGGATTGAGTATAAGTTATTAAAACTATAAATGGTAATTAATAAAAATATAATTTATATATTTTTTATTATATAAGATATAAAATACATACATGACATGCCTCGACAAGAGGTAAGGGTTTCTGTTTGAAAACATACTTCTTTGAGAAGCATACTCTTTTATAAACCTATGTAATTTTTTATTTTTTATATAATGATACTATATATATTAAATCATGAATACATCATACTTTATGGTATTTCAAGTTACAATTCACTTAAATATTTCATGCGGGTTCTGATTAAAAAATCACCATAGCAGATAAGGATTTTGCTTCAATGTCATTTTATTCAGGATTTTTTATCATTGAATTTACATTAATGGAAATTATTTCATTATTGTAAAATATACCAATTTATTTTTCATCTCCTATGTTTATTTATGACATATTCATTTAGTACTAAAATTTTTAACTCTTGGGTACTTAAAATGGTCGAAATTTATTTTTTTAAAAAAATATGACTTCATTTATTTCTTTAGTCAGAAATCCTTTTTCCATCAAAATCATTATTTTAAAAAAAATTTAAATAAGTTTTCAAATATTTCCAAATTAATTATTAAATAATATTTTACCCATGTTTTAATTTATAAAATTATTAAATGAAACATACCATCATTTTCAAAATGAGGCACTATCTTAATTTTCTTATAAAATGTGAAATGAGTGTTTTTTACCTTACAGGGAATGTACATAATTACCAAATTTCATTTCCATTAAATATTCCATCATATGATTTGAATTATTTTTTCATAGGATATGCTCAAATAATATTTATTTGAATTTTAGTTTTTCAAAAGTGATTTTCAATATGGAGCTATCATTTTCCTCTGGAATGTTGTTTAATATTTTAAATATTACTTATATTCATCAATGAAAACAGCCTATCATGTTATGGAATTCTTAGAAAATATGTATATATGTCTATTACATATATACCTTTCTAACTCTCCCTTACTTTAATAAGGTAATACATGACTTATTCTTAATTATAAAATTCATTTATTATGAAATTTTGTATGATTATGATATGATTAATGATTATATAACCCATTTTCTTTAAATCAGTCTTTCATATTTTTATGTCTTATGATTTAATTCCTTATGTGGAAAACATATGCATATACATGAAATGAATGTAATGGGTGCGCTCAGAATTATATATCCCTCTAATTAATTAGGTAATGTTTTAGTCTCATTAGATATCATTTATGGGATTATGGAGTGAAGCTTATCCAATATGGGATAATGTCCCCCATGTGATAAACCTATATTTATACATATGGAAAAATGACTTCCCTATAAAAACATTATTAAAACAAGGGATGTATAAAATTTAGTAATTTATCAAAAAAGTGGGTTTTTAATTTCCAAAACCATGGTTTGAATCTATAAAAAGATAAGTATTGAATTCACAAAAACCTCCCTAGTTAAATACCTCTATATTCTCATAAAAGACAAGGAACATTACCAAATGAATTTGATAGCTATATCAGTCTCAACTATACATATAAGATGTATTGGGATCACCCATTCAAAAATGCTATATTGTGATCACCCATTTATATAAGTGGTATCATACTCAATAGTCATAATAAATAATTTCTAAATACCATACATGGATATAACACAAGGAAATTTTCATTTTTTCATCAATCATTTAAGAAAAACATGATTTCCTTTTTTAATTTATTGACTTGTGGAAAAGAAATGGGTTTAAAAAATATATTTAAAAAAGTTATAATCCATCATTATAAATTATTAGGATGGAATCATTAAAAAATACCCCCATTAAAGAATAAGTAACATCAAGGGTTATTACCATTGATGAAAAGAAATATCATTAAAAATTTATTAAAGTCATTCTTGTGAAAAATAAACTTTCCACTATAAAAATCACTATTAAAAAATAAAAATTCACAAAATATTTTGAAAATTATTTTCATTATAAATAAAAATTTTAAAATATAAATTATTCATCAAATTAAATAATTTTTATGATGGAGGGAAAATTAAATCACGTCATAAAAGTTAAAATTAAACTTTTTCCCATATTTTTAAAATATGGTCAAATGTTACCCATGTTGAAAATATAAAGAAATTTCCTTTTAAAACTTATTAAAATAAGGTCAAAGATCATTAAATTTAACTTTTGGAAATAATTTATGCTTATAAATGAATATTATCAACCAAAAATTATAAATCATGGATATGGAAGAGAGATATTCTCAATCTAAAAGAAGATAATATATCAATATCACTTACAGGAAAATTTACTGATATTTCTTTAATAAATAATGGAAGAAACATAAACTAAAAATGTAAACTAAATTCATTAACATAGTAAAATAATTTTTTTTCTTCATTAAAACAAGATTATATGATTTCTTCATATGTATCCTTGAACATAATCAATCTCTAAAAGAAAGAACATTATAATATAAAACATTTAACGATTTGGTAATTATAAAATCAACAGTTATTAACATAAATAATATGATATAGATCCATAAATACAAAGAATTACATGAATTAATATGTCAAAATTCATTCATATGGTAGTATGTACACCATTTAAGGTAACCATGGTGCATGGAATGAAATGTAACCCATGAAAATGAGATTGAGACAAAGAAAACCCTTCCAAAGATCAAAACATTTAAAGTCATAGTTTAGCCATGAAGTTGTTATTTATAAATATATAACTAAAAATAAAACTAATTTAAATATATAAAAATATAATTTGGTGTTCCATTTATTCATAATCATGTAATAACAATGTTAATGAGGAAGTGTTATAACCTTGTGAAAATGGAATTGACTTAAGAAATAACTTACCAATTGGTAACCTTCATGTCAAATCCCCTTGGATGAAATAATTTAAATTGAAACATAAAATACCAATATATATGAATGTATAATGATATGAAATTGAAAAATGGTCATATATACACCATATAAATGAAATTAGTTACATAACATTAAAATATATCTCAATGAAGGGAAGTTGGTTTGAAATTCATTACATGAAGTCCAAACGTGTCATGTATATCCATTAACTCATTTATAATAAATTTATATAAATTTTTTAACTTTTTCTAAAACCTCATACTACATTAACCATTTTTACATAAACCATATATTTCATTTATTTTAATGACATAATTAATTACATAGTCAATACAACATCTGGTGTTTTGAGGTTGTTCAGTTAATAATTTCAAAATGTCTTCAGTTTTCTGCCATGTTAAATGGGTCAATAATCCATTATTTAGAGATTAATAATCATGAAATTATTATAATTTTTAACCATTAATTATAATTTTATAACCAACTATTAATGATGGTTTAAAAGGGTGAATTACCTTACAATCATGGAGATGGTAGCCAATATATATGCCTGCGTAACGTTTTTATTTTTCAATGAGAATGAGGGAGAGAAGAGAAGTGTAATTTCATCTTTCTTGAATATAAATTATATAATAGATATAATATTTAATATTTAAATACATTATATATATCATCCATGTTATGTGGTGATGAAAAAAATCACATTTTTTGTAGAGGTGATAATCCACATGTATGCACGAACAACATTACCATTTTTCAATCGATAGAATGTTAAGAAACTATTTGATGTATTATCCTTAAAGAATGAATTCTATTTCATGAATTATATATATATATATATATATATTAAATCAATCATTATAAATAACAATAAGAGTTTTTTAGGGAAAAATAATTACATCGGTTCACAGGTAGTTAGTCCTCTATACACATGGATGATAGTTTCACTTCTCATTTTATAGAACAGGATATATATATATATATATGATATGAAATTAATATAAAAAAATTAATTTATGTGGAGGATACTGATGTTTTTACTTAATCATTTTTGGAGAACATTCTAAAGAGGTATAAGAATTAATAAAATGAAACAACTCAGATGGGAACAATAATACTTCTTTGAACAACCCCATTAGGTTTATAACTAAATCCTTCCTATGATGCTTTCAATATCACAAAAGATACTCTATGTCATGGGGATAGATGTAAAATACTAATTTATGAATTTATTGTCCAAAAAAACTATTTTGAATTATGGAGTGGAGTGGAGATGTGGTGTATGATGTGGCCTAAAAATGCATGATTTTTGCACATCTTTTTATTATTGTTTTAGTGCATTATTTAATTAATTTTGCGGTTATTGATAATTAATTTAAATTTATTAATTTTTTTGTTTTACCTCTTATTTAACAAATTTTCATTATTAAGATTATAATTTATTACTTAATATGATTTTATATGATTTGCATAATTTTTTTATTTATTTAATTAATTAAAAAATTATTTTTTAATTTTTCTCAAAATATTAATTTTAATTTGTAACTTTTACACATTTAATTAATTAATCATTTTATTTAAACAATGAAATATTTAATTTAATCTTTTAATTTTTTAATAACTTCAATTAATCAATTTTTAATATTTAGTGTGATTCTAATTTTTAATTTAACATTTCATTTAAATTTAAATTTTTGAATATTGAATCATTTTTTTATTTTGATTTATAACTTTAGTTATTAATTTTAGTTTATTCTTTAGTTATGAGGTTAATGACAACTAATTAGTCAATTGTTTAAAATTTTATCATTTCATTTTTATTCATTAATGTTTTCATCTATTTAACTAATATTTTTGTTAATTCTAAACTATGTTAATTTTATTTCTATAATTAATAATTTTTAATTATTGCGGATTAGTTACTATAGGTTTCTTTCAAAACCATGTACTTTTCCATTTTTTATGACTTATCGTTGCATCCCCCAATGGTGACTCATTTTTACTTTTCCAATATTTATCGTGATAAGTCCCACTGTGGTCTCTAATCCAAATCACCCTTCTGTGACACACCATCAATAACAAAATGACACACCATCACTCTTCATCTCACTATTTGTGTGATGATCTTCCTTTCACCATTGGTTCCTCACACACTATCTATCTCCTCTGCCTACACACTGCTCAAATCACTAACACCGCTCAATCCCAAACCATACCAATCACCATTGGCCAACCCAGAAAACATTCTTACCAAAGTTCTTCTTACTCGAATTCGAAATCAAAATCAGAAAATCAATCTAGATATGATGAAATTGAACCCCCATATCAGATTTTGAACTAACCTAATCTATTGAAGAGGGTGTACCGTGGAAGGAGAGTTGAGTCGCTGCCCATTGCTAAGAGTTTTAAGGATAATCAAACTATCACCAAACAAACTTGACCCCACTAATTCATTAATATGCAGTCATCACACACCACTATGGAGAAGAGATAATCGATGTAGGTCAATCTATCGCCTAGATCTAACCTTATTGTGTGCTGTAAAACATGGGGGAGTAAAAAATTATTTGAAAAATATATATAATAAAACCATAATAATAATAATAATAATAATAATAAATTCATAAAAATAAAATTAAATAAATAATTATATCAAAAATTATAATTAATTAAATTAATATACTAAATAATGTTTTTAATAAAATGATTTTAAAAAGATAAAACAGTATTTAAAATAATTGAATATAATCAGTTAATTATAATTAATAAAATTTTATAAATTTATTATTAATTTATTAACTTTATCTAATTTAATCCTTTAAAAATAGGAATAATTATATTTTATAATGATATTAAATTATTAAAAATATTAATAATTAAATAACTTAAAAAATAACAAATAATAAAATCATTAAATAAAATTAATGAAATTAGTCAATAAAAATATTTATTAATAATTTAATAAAAACTGCTATAAAGAAATATTAAATATTAATTTAACGTTAAAATAAAAATAATTAGTTATCTATGTAAATATTTATTAACTTTTATCATTATATAGAACTGTATTATTCAACCTTTGTCTATTATTTACAGATATAAGTGAGGACCAAAATCAAGTCCAGGTTCAACCCAACTATTGGGCTAGTTAGTTAGAGGGGTTCTATTAATGTGATAGGCATGTGAGAGAAAAATACAAAAGTGTGTTGACTTAGTAAAAGATCAAAATTGATTTGATGTAAGCATGGTTGACTAATAAGAAGTTGACGGAGGATTTAAAAAATCACAGTAGCAGCAGACAGAGGAAATCATATTCACGACATTCGATCCAGAATACACCCTATATAGAAGTGGATTTCCATAAGACTTCTTATAGAAAGGATTCCTAGAGAACAACTTCTCGGAGATTCGAGGAGAATTAGTTCGATATTTGAGAGGGAAATCAATTTCGTCGCTTTTTATTTTCTTGAATTGTAATTGAATTGTTTTTAAATCTCGTTTTTATAATAACTATAGGCTATATATTTCAAGTTAGGTGGAATTTCTTGTTCTATTGGTTACCTTTAATCTGCCTTTACACTTTTTCATTTTAATGTGTTTTTATTTAATCATCAATAATAATTTTGATTTCATTTGACCACTTCGTACCACTCACATTTTATTTTCAATTCCATTATCATTCTATGAGTTTGATCATGGGTACATTTTTTCCAAACACTTATATCAAAAATAAAAATTCAAAACATTTGATGATATTGTATCTATTGAATTATTGAAATTTAATTCTTGTAGTCAAATCCTTCTTGGAGTGGAGAACTCAAATATTTTTCAATCTGCATGATTTACCTCCTAGAGAAGGAAATAAATCATCCATTTTCATTGGTTACTTTTTATTTTCATTTCTATGAAAATGAACCTCTTTAAACTAGTGAAATTGATATTTACCTAGTCATTTTTTCTTGTTTATTCATTCTTTAGCATTTATTTCTATATTTATCACTATTTTTCTATATTTTATCATGTTTTATCTTTACTGCTTTCAAAGAATATTAAAAATAATAACAAGTTAAAAAGTATATATAATTCTACCCACAATTGATAATAGTGGGTTGTTTTGAAAAGAAATTTTGTGGCACTACCTTCCCTATGTGTTCGACCCTACTTTATATTATACATTTTAGTTAATATGAATTATAAATAATTAAACAATGACAATAATTCAATGAATTTTTTTTCATGATTTTGGCATTGTTTCCATGGAAGGATTCGAGTGAAAACATTTCAAATTTTAAAAACCTTTCAAAAAAAATTCAATTATAAAAAAAATTAAAACAATTGAAAAATTGAAAAGTGTAAAAAAAATTATTTGTCAAGTAGTGTTTGTTCTATTTGTTATTTCATTTTTTATATTATTTTATATTTACTTTGGTTGTATTTTTATTGATTTATTATTACAACTATTTGGGATAGTTTTACTTTGTTATCAATTTTTTTGAGAACTATATCTTATATTGATAGATTAGAGCCCTTGTACCCTAAAATTGATAAACATTTAACTACTCATAAAAAAGAAAAGGAAAATTTTAATGGAAAATTGAGGTGATAGAGTTCATGTAAACAATTTACAAAACCCTAAAACTGGACTCCTAGATAAAACAAAGAGGCCAAGGGTAAGGGAGATTCTACTCCCTCAAGTGTCGATCAACCCATATTCTATTAGACTTTCACCTAGAGCAAGAAACATTAACTCAAATAGTCCCACCTTTCACTCCTTCCATCATTTAATGTACTATCTAATGAGGACACTCTATCCTTGACTAGATATTTCTACAATACAGTGCAATAATTAACACTTCAAGGACTCATGGATATTGAACATATAATGAGAGTATTTACCTTATTTACTTAAAGGGAATGATTGGAATTGGTTTTTGAGTTTATATGAGAATATATTTGAGAACAATCATCAAGTTTATAACTCATTTATCCTGAAATTGTATCTCCACATACAAAAAGGATAACATATATCAAATAAAAACGTTTTTACCAAGAGTATAGCAAAGCCCTTCATTAGGCTAGGGATATATTTAGGGACCTCTTTAGGTAGTGTCCCCATCATTAACTCTCATCCCATATTCTCATAGAAACATTTAGTGAAGGGTTATCCTCCTATAATAAAAACCTTATTGACCCATATGCAAGGGGAATTACAATGACATGACTAATGAAGAATTGAGAAAAAAAATTACAATGTATCACTCAATTCCCAACAAAAAAACTCAAGAAGGAAGAGAGTGAATAGAAATCCAAATACAGTTTTATGAATAGGAAATAAAACTCAATATCAGCTTATTGAAATTACTAATCTACTCATGACTTTAATGAACCAAAATTCCAAAAAATATAGAACTAACTTGGCTATCAATACAAAAACCAATCAGTTAGGTAATAATTTACTCAATGTGTAGTATTTTGGCATACTGAGAATTTTGGCCCAAAGATTGACACGTCATCCCAACAGGAAGACTCAAACCTTATTATTATGGTCCAAGGATTCCAACTAAGGATGACCCATTTTAAAACAATTACAATCAAGGCTATAGTAACCAACACAACATGTCATGGAAATAACAAGGGATAATTAAAACACCCATTTCCTCGACCTACCAAAACCAACCAACACAAAACATTCAAAACCAATAGATGGAAGTATCATATAATTCTCAAGGAAATTATGAGGTTCAAATGTTTTCAAAAGTAGATAAAATTTTAAATTTAAAGGATTCTCAATAGAAAGATTCAATACTTAGTTGAATAAAAAATAAGCCTAATATGAATCTGATAAAATTCAAATTGATTCGATAATGAAAAAAAAGAAACATAACATGGACAAATAAATAGATACATAACTGTTAAGGATTGAGGAAACATTCATTGTACAACATAACTAAACCCTAGTGATAATTTCTTGGATTTTGTTCCTAGAAGTGGAATTAAGACTCAAACTATTGCTGAAAAAGAATTTGAAAATGCCCAAACTGAAAAAGTTGTGTGAGTCTAGAATGAAAAATATACCTGAAAAGACTATGGAAATCAACAGAGAATGTCTTGAAAATGAGGATAATAATATTTTTTCACCTAGAAATAAAATTTGGATTTTTTTTAAAATAATAAGAATAATGGAAAGGAGAAAATTTAATAATAGGTGTGTTATATTCCATCTATTCTTACGATCATTTTCCCACCTATTCCCTTCCCTAAAAAACTCAAACAAAAAAGAAACACCAAGGTTGAGCTTCTACAATTCCTTATGAATTTGACTAACCTCCAAGTGAATATCCATTTCTTCCAATAATTAATTCAAATTTAATGTTACTTAAAATATCATAAAAATCATTACAAATAAAAATAAATTTGAAGAATTTTCAACCTATAGCCTCACTGAATAGTGGGATGATGTCCTCCAAAATAAAATACCTCCAAAGCTCAAAGACCTCGGTAGTTTTTTCATACCATGTAACATAGGAAATTCAAATCAAATAAACTTCTTGTGTGACTTAGGTTCTAGTATCAACCTTTTCCCATACTCTTTATTCTATTAGTTGATATTGGGTGATATTTATCTCGCCGCATTCATCCTATAGTTGATGGACCACTCACTCACACATCCTGTGGGGAGGGTAGATTCCTTTCTATTTGGAGTTGGAAAATTGTTTCTTCCTATTGGATTTTTAGTATTAGATATGGAGTGAGATCAATATGTTCTTATAATTCTGGTTAGTCCCTTTATGGACTCTGGTGGAGTAGTTATTTTTGAGTCTAAGGGTCAGTTGATCTTTAAAATTGGAGAGAAACAAGAGGAATTCAATGTCTTTAAAAATTCAAGGGACTAATATTCTTTGAAAATTATCCAATGGTAGAGTCATTAGAAGCTAAAAATTAAATTAAATGTTTTTAATAATCTTAATAACAACCCTCTATTGAATAAAATAATTTGGAAATTGAAAATCATGATTACATATTTCAAAAAAATGGATATGCTCAAACAGAGAATCTAGGTAAATTTCTAGAACTTGACAACTATCAAATTTTTTATTCTACTAGAGGGGTTTTATTTTCTTCTGAACTTTAGAATATTCTGATTGAACTTGAGGTTGATTAAACTATCATCAACACATCTAAAAATTTTGATGAAGTTAAATGAGATATTATTAAATAACTTGATGATTTTTCATAGATAAATCTTTTTAAACTGAATCTGGAAACAATGGACAGTGAGTTTTCTACTTTGGATAACATTGTAGTAAATCCTAAAAATAATATATAAATTGAATATATGTTCACATTAAAAACTCTCTATAAGAGATCTGTTGAAGACCATTTTTCCCTTATTCCCAAGAGCCTTCTTCCAAGTGTCAAACCACACACTCTTGAGCTTAAACCACTTCCTACTCATTTTAAATATTTTTTTGGGTAATATTTTTAGACTACCTATTTTCATTTCTATTAAGTTGAAAGATAACCAAGAGTAAATATTGTTAAGTGTGTTGACGAAATTTAAATCTTCCATAGGCTAGACCATAACAGTTATTAAAGGTATTAGCCCTTAATTTTGTATGTATAATATCCCTATGAATCCAGACCATAATCTGTGAGTGGAGTGTCTAAGAAGATTAAATCATGTCATGAAAGAAGTTGTTAGAGAGGAATTAATCAAACTGTTGGACATTGGTATCAACTATTTTATCTCCAATAGTACTTGGGTAAGTTCAGTCCAAGTATTCCCTAAGGAAGCTTCATGGTTGTAAAAAATATTAAAAATAAAGAAATTAATGTTAAGAAAGAAACCTAATGGAGAGTCTGTATAGACTATAGCAATCTAAATTCTTCTTTTATGAAATACCATTTTCTAATGCCCTTACTAGATCAAATTATTGAGATCCTTGTTTGGAATGATTTATTAGATTTTATGGATAGGTATTCTAGTTACAACTATATTCCATTTTCTCAAAAGGATCCAGATAAAACTACATTCACATTCCTCTTTGTAAAAATTACCTACTGGAGGATGCCTTTTGGTTTATGTGGATCCCTTGAAACCTTTCAATATTGCATAATAGATATCGTATCTAATTTTATTGAGAGGATTATATATGTTTAAAAGGGTTATTTATCCATTTTTGGAAGAACATTTCGTACTTGTTTAGGAAATAAGTAATTGGTGTTAGAGAGATTTTTAGAAACCAATCTCATTCATAACTAGGAAAAATGTCAATGAATAGTCATTGTGGGATTGTGTGGGGACCTAAGGCTTCCAAAAGGTGTCTAGAGGTTGAAACTATCATGATAAAATTTATTTAAAAACTATCAACTATGGAAAATGTTAATGGGGATAGAAGATTCTTATGATATGCCAGTTTTTACTAGAGGTTTATAAAAGGATTTTAAAAACAAAATAATCCCTTGTGTTCCCATATTATTAAAGATGCACCCTTCAATTTTGATCAAAACTATCTGAAATCATTTAATCTATTAGAAGAAAAACTCACTAAATCATCTATCGTTACTAAACCAAATTGGAAATTACCCTTTGAACTAATGTGTAATGCTAGAGATACGGTTTTTGGAGTTATCATAAGATATAGGAGGGATAAGAGGATACATGTGGTTTATTATGCTATCAAGTAGCTAGATGAGGCTCAAAAGAATTATAACACTACTAAAAATGAATTTTTGGTTGTGATCATTTCTTTATATAAATTTGAGAAGTATCTTCTATATTCGAAAGTCATTATTTTTACTAACTATTATTCCATAAAATATTTTATTCACAAAAAGGAGGCTAAACCTAGGTATGTTAGATGTATTCTATTGTCAAAAGAGTTTTATATGGAGATTATAGATGAGCTGTGAGCTAAAAAACTAGTTTATTATCACCTTTCTAGGATCCCTCACTCACATTTTAAAGTTCTAAGGGAGGTTAAATTTTCCTTTCTTGATTAGATACTTCTCACTGCCTCAATAAGGCAGTCTCCATGATTTGTATATTATTCCAATTTCCTCGAAGTTGGTGTCTTTCCCAAGAATGTGTCAAATAATCAAAGGAAGAATTTCATTTTAGAACATAAGTATTACGTTTCGGATGATCCTTTTCTATTTAGTTGGTGTGTTAATAGAATTATAAAAAGGTGTGTTCTAAAAGAAGAGATGATACCAATACTGGCGAGTTCTCACTCTTCACCTTAGAGAGGACATCAAGGTGGTGAAAGGACTACCCAGAAGGTCCTCTAAGATGGATTCCATTGGCATACCATATTCATGTATTTTAGGAGTTTTGTTGTTGGATGTGATAGATGTCAATGGTTTGGGAATGTGGGGAGGAACTAGGGGTTTCTTATCAGGGGTATTTTAGAATTTGAGATTATTTGTTTTTGGGTTTATATTTCTGGGGTATATTTTTATTATATAATGGGAATGAGTACATTTTAGTTACATTAGATTATTTTTCCAAGTGGATTGAGGTGGTAGATCTTTACAAAAATCATCGAAGCAGGGTAATAATTATTTTTTAAAAGAACATATTTTCAAGATTTTGAGTGTTAAAATCCTTTATAACTGATAATGGAATGCACTTTAAAAACATCATGTTTAAGGCTTTAATGAATAAATATGGCCATGTTCATAAAATTGGTACTGGTTACAATCTACGATCTATTGGACACATTGGGATATCAAATAGGGAGTTGAAACAGATCTTAGAGAAAACTATCACACACACTAAGAAGGAATAGTCTCTGAAATTATATGTAGCATTATGGTCTTAAAGAATATATTTTAAGAAACTAATAGTTATGTATTCATATGTGTTTTTATTTGTGAAATGTTTTCATTTTCTTGTGGAGTTGTTGCACAAGTTGTATTTAGAAGTTAATGCCTTATATTTTGGCTTTAAGAGTGCTGAAGAGGGGATATTTATTATGTTGAGGGAGCTAGAAGAGAATAGTAGAGAGTTATATGATAGCTCTAGAATATACAAAGAGTGATCTAAAAATTTTTAGGATGTTTTCATATGAAAAATAGAGTTTAAACTTGTTCATAAAGTCTATCTCTTTAATTCAAGACTGATGCTTTTTCTAGGAAAACTAAAATCCAAATAGTCATGGCCTTTTATATTCATTAGAATGCTTAAGAACGGCATTGTAGAAATTGTTGGAGAGGAAAACAAAATTATTCTTGTTAACAATCAATAAATTGAACTTTAATTTGAAGTACAACCAATGGGCTAGGCAGGTTCCATTATTCTATAAAACTGAAATTAAATAAAGCATAACTGAAGACTTAATACATAGTTCTTCGTGGGAGTCAACCCATGGTGTATTCTTTGTTTTTAATTTTTTCACTATTTTTTTTGAATAAAGTACGTCTTTCTATTATTTTTGTTCATTTCCTGTTATTGTTTATTCTTTGTCTTAATGTTCTATGTTCTTTAAAAGAGTATATTGTTGTGTCACTGAAGGAGTAGTACTCCCTCATTTCTGAAATCATAGAAATCTACCTGTAAAATCTTCAGTGAATTATGGAAGTTCTTTACTTCTTATTTCTGCTTTAAATTTTTTACTCCATTATTACTTTAAAAAATAAGCTCTATTGATTCACCATTCCATTGCTAGTGGTGACTCCCTACAATGGGGAATCACTTGTTAGTAATTTGTGGTGAGTCAATAATTCTTTTTTATTTCTATAAAAATTTTACTGTATGTTTTGCTGCTATTGGAATTTTTTTTTTCCATTTTCATTTTCTTGAATTTTTTTATACATAATTTTTATTGATTTTAAATCTTTTCACTGTGTGGAAATAAGTGGGGGGAATTTCTAAATATATGTTGTCTCTATGTATGCTGTTTAGCATTATTTTTTTTTCTCATTTGAAAATATTTTTCAATCTTATTTCTAAACGTTTTACACTATATTCATTCGATTTTCAAAGTTTTACATGCGACTTTTGGAGTTTAATTGACAAATTTCAATTCACTTTATATAATAAAAATACATGTAAACCTATAGTAAAATATTTTTTTGGAAATCAATATACTTTTTACCTTTAATGACACCCTTTTACATGTAATCATTATACGTTAATGAAAATTTTATTTTATCTTTAATAGCCTAATTGTCTTCTACAAATTTAAATTTAACTTTGGGGAAAATTTTAGGTTTTATGTATGGGAGAGGGGGTAAAATTATGTTGAACGAATATGTGCCTTAATGGTATCCCATCAAATCACAATTCTTCTAAAGTTTTTATTCAAAAATGTATAAATGTTTTAAAAATTCTTTCACAATTTGAGTTTACATAGGCTTTGCAATGTATTCCAATAATGTAGTTCCTAAGAATAACACCTTATTGGTATTTAAGAGTTTCCATGAATCTAAATTTTTTGAGGATGAATGAATATTGAGTGAATTTTCTTATTTATTTTTTAAATAATCTGGTTAGGAACTATGTTTGAGAGTGATATATGGTAATTTTTGTGGAGTTATGATCATAAAATTGGTGACTAGAAGATCAAACCTTTTCCTAGGAGACCCACTTTTTAGTTTAAAAAATGATCACATTAATGATCCAACGTAAATAGTATTAATATAAATCATTATAAATAAGAGAAAATGGGAATTTGGGAACCCACTGTGAACATATGAGACTCTAGCCACTATGTGTGTTTTTATTAACAACATCCATTTAATATTTGAATAAGTTCTATGTATAGTGCTTTGTATAAGAAATATGGCTGGGAAAAATTAAAATAAAGTTTCTAGTGGAAAAAAATGATCTCATTAAGGTTATGGGAATAATGAATGCTAGATGAAGAAGTGGGAATTGATTTGTTTGAAACCATTTAATTTGTATCAATGAGGTGATTCTAAAAAATTAATTTAATTTTTTCTTTTGAAACCTAAGAGAGAGTCAAAGTACAAGGTGCCTTCAGGCCAACAGTTTAGGCCTTCAGGCCCGTGGTTTGGGCCAATGGGTCTTAGGGCTTTTCGGCCACTAAAAGTTCGTTGGGATATAGGGCCTTCAGTTTACCAATGGCCTTCGGGCCATAGGGAATCCAGGCCACATAAAAGTCAAAAGAAGGGAAGTCCATATAAGAGAAGGCCTAGACTGGGATTTCAAGAAAAATGATAACCCACATAGCAGATCTAACCATATTGGAAGAACGACAGTGTATCACAAAATTCAATGGGAATAGGCACCGTGAATTTCTATATAAGGAAATGTTTGTCAATTATCTATATTGGGTGGGGAGCTAAGCACCTTCAATATTCAGATACAAGGGAGGGATCGTTTCATGTGTGCCAATTCATGGGCCTTTAAGACCATGATTTTTTCATCTATGGGCCTTTTTCCTTATGCATATAGGTCATGTAAGTGTTACCCTTCTACCATTAAAATTCGGAGTAACCAAAAATAAAAATTTGGCATTCGGGCCATTCAGGATAAAGTACAAGGTTCCTTTGGTTATGTTTTTAACTACATTTATTTTTAACGTATTATCAATCTTAAATTTAGGGATTAGATTTTATTTTTATGTAATTCTTTAAGAAAATTCATATATGGGGACTTAAATCCCCATTTGTAGATGATTCTTTACTTCCTTGATTACTTGTATGTAATTGAGATTGGGAAATATTACTTTTTAATAATTTATTTTTAAATCATAATACTCGGTTTATGATCCTATACTTCTAAACTTCTGAACAAGATTCATTTTGAGATAATTAATTAAAAAACTCTACAATTTTAAAATAACAAAAAATGTAGAATTGATTAAGGAAAATAATTTATTATGTTTGGGGGAATTTGTTGTGTCCTTAAAATGAATGATTTTTTCACGTATTTTTATCATGTTTTTAATGAATTATTTAACTAATCTTGGTGATATATCTAATTAATTGAAAAATATTAATTTTATTTTTTAAAATCTTATTTAATTAGTTTTTATTTTTAATCATGGAATATTTTCCATTAATTATATTTTATATGATTTATTTCTATTTTATATTTATTTAATTCATTAAAACGTTTTTATATTTTTTTATCTAAAAAATATTTTTAATTTTTTAATTTTTATTATTTAATAAATTAATCCTTTTATTTAATAAAGTAAATATTTATTTTAATTTTTTAATTTTTATTAAATTTATTTTATCTGTTTTAAACATTTAATGTGATTCTAAATTTCAATTTAATATTTTATTTCAATTTAAATTTCTGTGTTTTGAATAATTTATTTGTTTTAATTTATAATTTCAGTTTTCAATTTTAGTTTTATCTGTATTTTTTAGTGGTAAGATAAATAATTTTTCAATTAATTTAATTTTTATCAAATTCATTTTTATTTTTTGAAGTTTTCATTAATATAATTAATAATTTTTTTAATTCTTAACTATGTTAATTTTATTTGTTAAATTAATGATTTTTATTTATTATTGATTAATCCCCGTTAAATTTTTTCACCACTAAGTATTTTTCCATTTTTTTATGACTCATCATTGGATCACCCAACAGTGACTCATTTTTCCTTTTCCAAACTTCACAATGGTGATTACCACACATCGTTGCACCACATATCGTCAGCTAAGAATAGTGTCTTCTTGAGACATCACCACTCCTATCACTGTTCTACTCTATGACAATTTTTTGTGACACACCATTTGGAATCCCAACCATGAATCATTTTTCCTTTGTCAAAATTCCATCTATAGCATGTCAGATCATAGCATCTAGTCCCACTCACCATTCTTCGACACACCGTTAGAAAAAAAATGTCTCACATTCACTCTTCATCTCACCGTTTTTGTGATGATCTTCCTTTAGTCGTCGATGCCTCACACACTCACCATCGCCCCTACCTATGCACCACTCAACTCACTGACACCACTCAAAACTGAATCATACCATTCACTATCGGCCAACCCTAAATCCTTTCTTACTGAAGCTCTTCTAACTCGAATATGAACCCAAAATCAACCAATCAATCCATGTCTGATGAAATTGAACACCCATATCAGATCCAGAACTCACTCAAACTGCTGATGACCTTGTTCCACTAAAGGAGGATCAAGCCACTACCCATCGATGGGAGTCTGAAGGCCGAGCCAACTATCACTGAATGAACACTACCCTATTCATTCTTCAAGATGCATATATATTTCACACCACCATAGATGAGGGAGAATCAATGGAAGAAAAGCCATCTCCTAGACCATAACTTATTGTTCTCTATAAAACATGGGTGGAGTGAAAAAATAATTATATATATATATAATAAAAACATAATAATTATTATTATTATATATTAATAAATTACTAATATAAAAATAATTTAAATAATTATATTAATAATTATTATTATTTAAATTAATAAACCATCTAAATTTTTTTAAATAAAATAATTTTAAAATGATAAACAAATATCCTATATAATTTAGCATAATTAATTAATTACCATTAATAATATTTAATAAATTTGTTATAAATAAATCAACTTAATATCATTTAAACATTTAAAGAGAAAAATAATAATTATATTTTATAAATATATTAAAATATTAACGTTATTAATAAATAAATAATTTAATAGATAATAATTAATAAAAGTTTCAAATAAAATTAAATAAATTAGTAAATTAAAATATATATAACTAATTTAATAAAAAAAGGGCTATAAATAAATATTAAATAGTAATTTAATATTCATATAAAAATAATTAGTTACCTCAGAAAATATTTATAAATTTATATCATTACGTTATAATGTATTAATCCATATTTGTTTATTATTTTCACATACAAGTGAGGACAAAAATTACGTCTAGGTTCGACCCAACTATTGAGCGAGTTAGTTAGAGGAGTTCTATTAATGTGATAGGCATGTGAGATAAAAATGCATGTGTGAGGTGACTTGCTGAATAACCATGTTGTGGTGGTGGAGGAAGGGGTGACAAATGAGAATTTGATAGTGGATTTCAAAATTTGCAGTAGTGGTAGATGGAGGATATCTGATTCATAAAATTTGATATGGATGAAACCTGAAGTAGTAGTGGATTTCCACAATACTTCTTTGATCAAGGAGACCTATGGAACCACTTCTAGGAGACCTGAGGAGTAGTAGTTTGAGATTTGAGAGGGATATCACTTTCTCCATTTTTCTATTTCATTAATTGTAATTGAATTGTTTTTAAATATAATTTTTGTAATGAATATAGGTTAAATATTACTAGTTCAGTTTAATTTTATGTTCTACAAGTTATCTTTAAACATCCATTTAACTTTTTTCATTTTAATGTATTCATTATTGATTAGAGAGATCAATTCTAAGTTCATTCGATCGCTTAGTGCCAGTTTTATTCAATTTTAAATTACATGATTGTTTGGTGAGATTGATCGGGGATAGATTTTTTCCAACTACTTTAATTCAAAAAGAAAACATTAAAAAATTTAGATAGATTTTATATGTTGACTTCTTATTATTTAATTCTTGTATTCGAATCATTATTGGAGTGGGAAAATCTAAGATTGTTCAATCTGTGAGATTTATCTCCAGGTGAGGGAAACAAATCATTCTAATGTTGTAGTTATGTTGAAATTTAAATTCAATAAAAATTATCCTCTTTAAACATGTAAAATAAATCTTTCCCTAAGAATTGTTTCTTGTTTATTCATTCCTTGTCATTTTTTTCTCAGTTTCTCACTACTTTTTCATATTCTTTTGTGTTTTATATTCAATTCATTCAGAAAATATTAAATAAAATAAAAAGTTAAAATATATATTTCCTCCCACTATTGAAAATCGTTGGTTGTTTTGAAAATTAATATGGTTACACTACCATCCTGGTGGGTTCTACCCTACATTCCCCTAAACATTTTAGTCAATAAGAGTTATAAATAATTAAACGTTGACACAATTTCTACGATAATCAGGTTAGTGTCCTTTTATATGTGGGGGAAAGAATACACATAGAATTAGTACTCATTCAATGTAGATCCAAAATATACCATTTATGAATCATATATGATATATGGTTGAAATATTTTTTGGAAATATAATTTAGAAAAAAAATTATGACATTTTAATCCATATCCTTTTTAATATAACCCCAGAAAAACTTGTTTTGTCCTTAACTATGCCAACAATGTTTTTATGATTTTACAATTTCTTATGACCAAAACATTGGTCGAACATATTACATAATATTAATTATGATAATTCTTAATACTCAATGTATTTTATCAAATTAACTTTTTTGGAGTGAAAGAATTTAATATAAAATTAACTTCACAAAATGTGATGAAAAATGGTTTTTTTAAACAAATGCATTTTTAAGTATAAAAAAAATTTATTCAAAATTCATATAAAATGATTACTCTGAAGATGATTTTTTTTTATAAATTTCAAAATTGGGATAATTTTTATTTTAAAACATTTTAAAACAAAGTTTTACTTTAATAATTCTTTAAATGAAAATGCGGTTTTCAATAAAAATGGTATTGTATAAAAATTCCTTAAAAACCAAAATCAAAATCAAAAATTCAAAAAAAAATTCTTAAGATAATTTTGACATTCATAAAAAAAATTATGATAATTTGTTCAAAATTAAATTCTATAATTTAGAAAATAATATTTTAAATAAAATCATATAATTCATGAAACCCCAATTTTGTTAGAAGTAAAACTTTTTCCTTTTGGTTGAAAAATTGCATAATATTATTATAACAAATATAACTGTATAAAACATTATTAAATAATGTTCAAAATACATGAAAATTATTTATCTTGATATTACCATGGTTTTTACAAAAATGGATGTAGTGCTCTCCAAATAATAGTAGAAATTCTTCTCTGTTACAATAGCTAAAACACAAACACAACACAAGAGACTTTACCACTTTATATAGGAAATATTCCTATAATATATATAAGGAATATGTAGGATTTAGTTTTAACATTCCACTAAATCAGTTTTTGAATAGACTAATTTTATTATCTATCTGATTATTTCAAGATTCAATTCCATAAAATCTTCTATAATACCTTTCATTAAATCCTTTCAAATCATCTTTAAATCTAGATAAATTTATGATTCTTGAAATATCCGCTCAAAATCATCCCAATTAATTAATTTGTGATTCTTATGTATTTTTTTCAAAGATTATTTTCAAGAATTATATATCTAGTAATAATTCATCTATTTATTATTTGTTTTCTTGTTCTCAGACTGATCATCTCAGTTAGGTACATTCAACCATTTTCCATTTGAAGAACTTCACATGTTTCTTCTATTGATAGACTCACCTATTTTTTCCATGTTGTTCAATCTAATGATTTTGAAAATCTGTAATTGAACATATGGATTCTACTTAGACTATATTTAGAGATCAATATAATGTTCTCAATCTTGTTTATCTTCCTAGAATCCTCTATCTGATGAAACCATATTTCTCTATCTAATGCTCATCTATTAGATAAACCCTTGGAAGTATATCTGGTTTAACTTATTTAAAATTTATTCCAATATAAATTTATTCAATTGTAATATTTAATCATTCCGGTAGCCTTCATACTACTTTATTAGATGACTATATATAAATTTATCACAACATATCATTATCTTTGTATTGAAACAACTCTATCTTCATAACATGAACTTGACAGTCATCAACTCTATCTTCATTTTATGTAATTCATACATCTCTAGATAGTATAACCTCATATATTCCTCCTCTGTCTCCATTTGATGCACTTTATAAATCTCTATCTAGTAGAATAAAAAAACTCTTCTTCTAATGGAGTTAGAGATTATCTGTTTGATCATACGATGTCCAATGGTCTCATTCTAGTGACCTCAGAAAGGAATCCAAAAAATTATTCCTTCCAACAAATTATGTTTTTATAAAATATATAATTAATAATTAAATCCTTTCTAAATTCATTTAATTTCAATATTTATGGTAGTAGCTCTCTTTTTATGCTGACTTCACCCTATATATTTAGTAATCTTTAATCTCCCAGGTAATACTGGACCACTTAACTATTGTTCTTAAAGTGTTTTTAAATTCAATAAATCTTACTTTGAAAATTATTCCTTTTTTACATATATGGAGATACATATTCCACTACTTGTACTTTCTTATATAATACCTGTAATAAACATATCCTTCAACATACTCATTATGATTTTAAACAATTATGGAAAAAATATGATATATCATCATTATCAGATATGAGTTACAATTTGGATGTGAACCGAGTGTCATGATTAGACCCAATTAATAGAGATTCTCCATGAATTATCATGATTTCATTGATAAATTAATAGTAACCTTAATCAAAGGGTATATATTCCCTTACTACTAATAAATTTGGAAACTTGTTATAGTGATCAATGATGGCCCATATATCAATGTTCTTCCTTGGATTTTTCATATGTCTTCTGATAATGTCCATTGTAATATGTTCCCACTTCCATATAGTTATAAGTATTGGTCACATGATACCCTTGGTATGTTTTCATCCTTTTATTACTTACTTGAATACTAAGTATATAGACACATAATCCACAATTTCATACATCATATGATCAAATTGGAAATTTTATCTAAAATCCCTATATATATTTTTATGACAATGCTTTATAGTGAAATTTTTCATGTGTTCTTTATCTAAAAGAACCCTCCACATTTTACGTATGGATAGAACACATAACCTCTTTCCAATATTCAATAATACATATTTATAAATGAGGTTTTAAATTTATCATCAGTTACTACTTTAATAATTCATTTTATATCCTTCTCATCATGTTTGTAAATATATATATTTTCCATTAATGATGGTTTAACAATTTTATAAAAAAAGAATGATGTCTCCCCAATCCAAAAAAATTTACATATCCATCTTTACTGGATCACTGAATATTGCATCCTTGTTAGTTTGGATCATGTGTTATCCCTTTATCAATGCATTTTTACCTTATTTTCCATCCCAGGGTAGTAGTTTCTTGAAAAATCATAGTCTATTTGAATATATACAATATTTTTTACATCATAAAGGGATATTTCTTTGAGAATATTTACATAAATATTTTGTATTCTTTATATATTTCATATATTTTTCCAAAAAAATAGTTCCAACATATACTAAAAGAAAATATTACTTCTTATAATACAATTTCATGGGTTTTATAGTTCAATTCAACAATCATGAATTGACTTATTTTATAAAAAACTATATCGTTGTATATAAGGATACAACCAAGTCCTTTCTTTCATTCATCGCTATATATTAAAAATAATTCCATTCCAGATGGTAAATTAAATTTTGGTTCACCAATAAATATCCACTTAAAAACTCGAAAGAAATATTTTTATTCACTAGACCTTGATATTCATCCACTTTGCTTGAAAACGTGGTTAACAGGTTGGACAATTAGGATACATTTTGAACAAACCAGCAATAGTAACCTGCTAATCCATGGAAACTGTAGATATCAGATATCGTTTTTCGTCTATTCCATTCACTAGCTACATTTATTTTTGATTAAAAAATAGATAATCTTTATTCGAAGAAAATATATCCTATAAAATAAACTTCATACATCCAAAACTGGCACTTATTAAATTTCCCATATAATCCATTTTCGCTAAGGCTCCCAAGAATTATTCATAAATTTTTCCCATATTCAGAATTAATCTTATAGGACCTCAATATAAAATCAATGTATACCTTCAGGAATTTATCCAGATAATAATTGAATACCCTATTCACCATATCCCTAAAAATATAATTTTTTTTAGTTAACCCAAAGGTCCTTATAGTAATCTCATAATGTTCATTTCTCATATGGAATGTCATCTTTGGCATATTCTACTTCTTCACCATTAACTATTTATAATAAGAGTGAAGATAAATTTTTGAAAAATATTTTGCTCCTTGAATTTTATACATTAATACATCAATGGGTGGTAAAGAATATTTATGATTTATATTAATGAAACTGATCTCCCAATAATCGATGGAAATTATCAAAGCCTCATATTCCATTTTAAAAATCAAATTATGTGAACCTAATAGTGAAACACTAGGGTTCATAAATCCATCGTCGCATAAAAAATAGTTTTTTATTTTACTCTAACAACTCCACCCATTCCATTCTATAAATATTTTTTGATTTGGATTTTTCATCATGAATGATTTTAGTGAAAACCCAATATTCACTCTCAGATGGATGAATAGGTCATTCCTACAGAAATATATCATTATATTTTTGTATAATGGGTAAATCCTATGTCCTTAGGATTTACATCCTATCCATATATAGTGTTTTCTCTTCCTCTTATCCTATAGTTTCATTATTATGAGCCACTGAGGTTGGTATAGAAAGGACCTAGGGGTAAAATAAATTCCTTGAAAATAAGGTAATAAATTCCCCCTTCAAAATTAGTAATCTCATTATATAGGTAATAAATTATTTCATGTTACACAAGGATAAAATCAATAACAAGGATTATATAAAAATAAACCCTTGGTGGAATAATAATATTTTCTGCTAGGGAACATCTACACAGCATAAAATAATCTACTTGGTAAATTTGGATTTTAAATAAGAATCTCATTAGGAAACATAACTTAAATATCCTTTTTTAGAGTATTAGTTGATGATTCAATGTTCACAGAAAACATGAATGATATAATTGAGTTTTTAAATCTAAAATTAAATAAATAATTCTCTAATTTGGGTTTTAGGATTAATTTACTATCTATCACTCCATTTGGTGCTTTAATCACCATTGTAGTGACTGTATAATCTTAGTTATTCTCTCATCACCGTTACTAGTGTATATTAACTTAAATTTAGGGAATTAATTTGTATAGTATCCAATATTCATATAGTTATTTCATTGAATATCATTAACTCCTACCATTCCTTTTCACTCAAAATCATGATGGATATTTTATCCAAACATAAAAGAAAATACCATTCCCATTTAGAATGTTACTTAGTTTTTTTCTTAATAGTTATTAAATGTGGGAAATTCCACTCTTCCCTTTACCCATTATGGTGTACTTTTCTTTTATGGTTACCAAAGGACCTCTTCATCTCTGTATTTCATTTAAATACATAAGCCTTATAGAAATCATTCTTCGTCTTAATAGAAGTTGAGACTCTATCCTCATAAAATGAAAGTTACTAAGAGTGTAACACCCTTCGAAGGCTTGGAATTATTTCATCAATGAAATAGTCAATCCTTTTTTCTATCTATGTATATATTACCTTGCATGTCTAGATAACCTTGAAATGTTATCCCCATACTAGCAACATTTTCCACCACCTTCTATTTGATATTGTGGAGTTTTTGTTCCATTTCTCTCTTTTCTCACGAGGAATTTATTTTTCAAAGAATATCTCCTTAAAAATTATGTGTTACATGTGATCTATATGTATACACACTATAGTTTCCTAAATTAGTCACCACCATTGGTCTATATCCCCCACCAGATGATATACCTATATGATGACCTTTTCACTTTGACCACACACCATTGAGAGAACTAACTATTCTCGAGACTATGTCAATTTTTGAGATACCATTCAGTTTGTATTTCCATTTAATGGTAGAGGTTTATTGAAATTATTAAATCCAATATAGTTTCCCAACATTTTAGATATCACTACAAAAAAAAAGATGACTTAATGGCAATTTATTTGTGGCAGTTCTAATAACCACCCCTAAAAATTTTATTTAATATAATTTATAATATATCTGTCGTTTGATATAACCGTATTTAAAAAATTATTTTTAAATTGAGTGGATATTTTATTTAAATAGTTGTTTAGTCTTTAAAATATACCTCAATTAAACCTCATCCACCCAAATTGAACCCTTTGTCCCCTCCCCTTCCCCCATGATCCCTCTAATCCCCTATGTTAAATACTCATCCCTTACCTCTAATCCACAAGACCCTGACACCCCATTCTCCTTGACGATTATCACCTCTTGTTGATCTTTATCACCCCGACCCCTTAATCCCCTATGATGACCATACCCTCCCCCCCCACCTACGATCCCTATGACTCTGACCCCCTACTCCCTGATGATAACACTACAAAAATCCTAATTTTCCTTGATAGTGACCCCCAATAGAGGTCCCTCTTACCCATTTCCAAGAGATTGGGACCCCCAACAATAACAACAACCCTAGCCCCCTACTTCCCATGACCGCATCCTCCACCTACATTTATCTTGACCTAATTCCCCCTACACATGTCTATTAGAAATTCAGACTTCAACGGCCTCATATCCCAAACCTCTATATTGTTTATTGAAGGTATGACACTTTTTGTATTTTTATACGGATTTTAATTATATTATATAAATATCTTTGTAATTGAGGGTTGATTTTGGGGCTTTCTTCATAGGATGATTTCATGATTACATTAAAAACCTTTCATTGAGAATAAGACATGGTTTTGAAGAGTGGATGCACCTCAATGATATTATAGGTGATTATATTAATTTTTTTAATTTAAAATAATTTATTATAAATTGTTATAATTTATTATTTCTTTCACATGGAATGATACTGATTTTCTAGGGTTGTTGGTGTGGAGTTTTAGATTTAAAGCTTTTACATTTTTATTAAGATGCGGGTCAATATTAATTTTTTTTTTCACTTCCCCATTTAATGATCATTTAAATTTTTTAAATAAAGGATAATTTTTATTTTAAGGTCAACCTTAAGGTCCATTGTGCATATGATTGGGGAGAATAGTGGTTTTATTTTTTGTAGAGAAAACCTTATAATTTAGCATATGGTTTAATAACAAAATAAAAATGTATTTTATATGTCTCTATTCATAATTAAGGGAGTGTTTTGGGTATTATTATTACCCTTAGGCATGAGTGTTCTGGTGTATACTCACCTCCGAGTGTTTCCTTATATTGGCCTATTGATATGAAATGAAAAATTTTAGAGGTGGGGGTTAATAGACTTGTAAAAAAAATTAAAACATTATAATTATAACATTTAACATCATATATGGTTTAAATAAAATGATAAAGATAATTTAGTAGAACACAACCTATCAATCATAAGATAGTGCAACATAAAATAAAAAAAATGATCACATAATTTTTATAGTACTTAGATTCAATATGAAACTATTTAAAATATTTAATCCCCTATACTCCATGAGATAATAAATACTCACTAAAGAAGAACATGCTTATGAAGGGAGTAAAAACCCTTTATAGAAATATTTTATTATTTTATGAACAAATTAATAACCAAAAAATTTTCAGACCTAATTTTTTAAATGAGAATAAAAACTCAAAAAAGATGTTCTTTTGTGGTATAAGTATAAGTAAACTCATACGTGATTTTTTGGGGAGAAGTATAAACTGAAACATTAAGTTAAAATAGTGGATTTGAAATAATACAATGATGAATATTAAAAACTATATTAATAATGGTGAAATTTTAGAAGTATAGAAACTTGATAACATCATAAAAATTAATATCTTATTGAAGAAAAATAATGAGTAAAAAATAAACACCAATTCTAATCACAGATGAATATCCTTTCAGTATCATATGGATGAAGTAGTGAATATATATTATGTATTTTATATTTATCCCTTTTAGTATTAGTAAAACCAACTCCATCGGTCAGTCCATGATCTTCCTTGTTTATTCATTAATGGGATGTTTCATAAAACTAATTTTAACCAATAATAGTCAATACATATGAATGTATAGAAATATTACAGGTCCCATCTCTTTTTTAAAATTGTATCATAAAGTTAATAAACTAAATAAAAAATAATCTTTAATAATGACTAAAATGCATAATTCTTACTACAAGATAAATAGATTTTGGTTACATGAAGCTTTTTGTATGTGATACTCTATTCATGCTAAGTATTGTTTCTCAAATTGATTCAAAAAATGTTGTAAAACCATATTTCATGAAATTCTATGAAGCACATGGAAACACATGCACTATATATCATGGTTCTAAGTTCTTGTTTTGAGATAAAACAAATCTTGATTTTCATAATTATTGAAGCAATATATACGTATAGTAAAAATAATGTTTCTTCAATATTATTTACTAATTATTAATATGAAAATGAAAAAAATAGATACATTGTAATAGAAAAATTATGTTAATTTATTATTATGAATTAATAATAGTATTCTCGACATCATGATAACCTATCCCATTGGCTTAGTGAACATATTATATGAAATTAGACTATGTTATTGTGTGTGGTAATATTTATTTTATTTATGTTTTTTATGTTTTTAATATTAAATTGAATCATTTTTTGTTGAATTTGTGATATATTGAATTAAGAACCTACCCTTATCAATGATGATATAGGGTGATATTTAATTTGGATTATACCTATTTTATAAAAAATCTATATCTTTATATCTAAATATAAAGGGAGAAAATTTACAATCTAGTACCAGTGGATAAATATTTGATTAATTTACATTTAAACACACCTTATTATGAAAAGGGATTGAATAAATTTTTAGATTATTAAATTATAAACCAATTAGTGGATTGTTGAATAAAATTTAAACATCTGTATTGTAAATTCTAGTGATGGTTATATATAAATGAAGTTTGTAATCATTTTATATTGATACAATTTCCTTCTCGATATGTATTTTGGACTTGGCATGTTGAATAAAATATTATAGAAAGTAAAAATAATTACTATTATGAAAATGAAACATAAAGTGAGCCCTACATAGGTTAATTATATAGTAAATTTGATAAATGAAACTTTTTTCATTTCTGATACAATTTAAAACATTTAAAAAGAATAATAGAACCTTCAGTTGATCTTGAGCAAGTAACATCGTTCAGAACAACCATAGAAAAAATGATATTTATGATTTAGTTGATGTCTGACAAAAATAATAATATTAAGGATGTGACATGTATTAAAAGTTTTGTTTTATACTTAAGTTTAATCATATCAAATATCTCTTTGGAAATACTAACAAATAAATTCCCATTATTTTAGATTTTCATTATATTGAATTTAGTAAAGATATGATCCATGCATTGTTATATGAGAAGAAGAAAATCATCAACATACATAGATATGATTATTCAAATATATAAGTATTTTCTAATGACATCATGTTTTACTAGGGAGAAGATTTTAATAAATAATAATTCAAAGGATTTCATACATGAAGATAGAATTAAATTGACAATAATGAGAGTATAAATCAATGAAACCCTTGTAAAAAATAGAAAAATAAAACTCTTTCAAAGGTATTGTTTTATTTTCCTCTAATACCACAATTTCAATGACTATTCAAGTCATCTAAGACTACATATGACATGAAGTGGAATGACAATGATAGTAAAAATGATGGATTATGAGACAACCAAAATATTCAACTTAATGGAAGGTGTTTGATTCATTATACCAGTATTTTTCCTTGGAACCTAGTAATGAAATATTGGGATTTCATTCTAATGGTTTTAACAATTTTTGTACATTAAGTAGTAATTATAGCATTTGGAAAAAAAATTGATCCCATATAGTCTACCTACATGGATATATATGAAGAAGACTTATTTCATTATTTCAATGATTACTCCTAGAAGGAAAATTCCTTGAAAGAAAATTGATGTATACCATCAATCTATAATCAATAAATTATGAGAATTATGGGATGATGTACTGGAAAAATATGAAGCGTTGATGAAAAACTATTCAAAATGCATGATTCCTTAATATGGAAGATTTGTGACTTTCTCGTACTAGTAAACATATCTAATTAGAACACTCATACTAGTTTGGCTTATCGAGTTTGTAATTTCAATTTCAAACCTCAATGATTACATTATTATATAAAATGGTTTTTATGTGTCATGATCAATTTCTTGATTATTATCCTAAATTCAAGTATAAAAAAAATAATTCAATAGAGATATTAAATTGAGGCAACCAATGAAGTTATTATCCAGTTCAAAAAATATATATACAATTAATTAATGTCATTGTACAATTTGGAAAATGTAATCAATTTAATGAAAGTGGGAAAAGGGTATGAGGGGGAATATATAAAGTATTAAGAACACAATAGTGTAATAAAATGTGTATATTTTTTATACTCTCTTAGTTATAGTTTAATTTGATACATTATAATCTTGATTTAATTCATATTGAGAATACATTTCATGACAATTCATTTTTTACATTGCCTAATGAGTAGGTTAATTCAAAGGATCCCCTAATAGATTATAAGAATTTGTAATCAATGAATTTATAGAATTTATTATTGGAAATGATAATGAAAGAATCTTTTATCTACTTTTACAATGAAAAATAATTTGAAATACATAATCCTTTGATCTTTAAAGAATGTAAAAGATCTAGATGGATATTAAAGTAAAATTTCAAGGTGTGTTGACTTAAAACATAGAATGTTAAATGGATTGAAAAGTGATAACTCAAAAATTTTGATGGAAAACTTATTTCCAAGGGAATTTCATAAGATTTTACCTGAAAAAGTAATTGTGGTTATAGTTTTCTTGTGTTATTTTATCAAATATATTTCTAAAAAAACTACATTTATCTGAAATTGATTACTATAAAGAATTTTTTTTTAACTTTTTCATTTAGAAAGGATATATTAACCATATTTCTTCACATTAATGATTTTTTTAAATATTTATTCGGTTAAAGAAGGTAAAATTTTTAGACTAGTACACTATCAATGAATGTATCAAATTGAGAGTTTCATTGATATTAATTTTATTTTCTTTAGTGAATTCAATATTATAAAATCATTACGTATTTTTTTAATAACTTTATATATTTAAATAGACCTTAGGTTGTTTAACTTCATTGGAGAGGAATAAAGATCAACCAGAGAGAACTATTTCGATAAGTTATATAGTTGAAGAGTGTATGCTTATTTTTACTATGTTTTTTAACTGGGTTGTGACTAGATTTAATAATATTGGATTTGTTGAAAACATCTCCACTAATTCTCTTTTTGAAGACCAGTCATCGTTATTTCCAACTATAAGATGACCAATTAGAAAGGGGTGAGATTTTACACTAAATGAATTAGAGTTTCTACAAGAAAATTGATATGTTTTACTCAATATCCTTATTTTAGATCCCATCATTGAAAATATTGGATTTAAAATAAATAGGTGAGTTCGAGCTCAAAATGTGATATAATTACCAAAATTTAGTAATAAGGATATTGTCACACAATTATACCATAATGTAATTGTGTACTCATATTAATATTATTGGTGTGTAGTTATTTTTTTATGTTAAAATTAAAAGAATTACATATTATTTTGTAGATAATTAATGTTGATAATCTATATGAAATATCTAATTATTTTAGTTTTGTGGCTAAAGGTCCTCTAAGGTAGGATAATAAATTCGATTCTAATAATATTAATGGCTTTAGGTTTCATATAATTTACCATGAAGAAGACTTGAAACTCTATGTAGTGGTGAAATTAAACTTATGGAGGTGGGATACAATAGAATGTTGAATGATATAATCAAATTAAAATATAATATTAAATTCATATTTACCTTATTCAAATTCAATTTGTTAAAATTTGATTGCAGTATATTGATATATATGGTACATTTTACTTCTTCCAACTTCTCCCTCGTTATACATATTCATGAGCATGTAGATTGTGATCCATTAATCTTGGATTCATAAGATAATATGGTCTATTATGTGGATGATGAGATACATGAAGGTTGTAGAGTTTTTGTACAGTTAAAGAAGAGAGACTTGTATGATATTGGCAGTAAAGATCAATTAGTACTTTGTGATAGTAAACCTCAACAACCACAACAAATTGACCTATTTTTAGAAATAATATTGAAACAGTACAACTTGAAAGAGGTATTGAAAATGAAGTACTCATCATAATGGATTTTGATAACAAAGAATACAAAGAATATAAATATAATTGAATGTTTAAATTGTTAATGAATTAATATATAATTTCTAATTTATATGTTTTTAGTACATATATACATTATTCGATTTTTTCCATTTTTGTAAAACTATTTTACATAATATTTTTTTACATTTAATATATTATGAACCATTAGATTTAAAAGAATTTCAATACCAAGAAAATCAAGACCCTGTTGATCAACATCTTAGAGAACATTGCCTATATCATCATCTTCGGTATGTCTGAGTGATTACACTATATTATAGACTTAAAGTGAGCTACCAGTTTCCCTGTATAATGTCGTTAGAACATTGTATGATGCACCTCTAACAATGGATCAATTTATAAACCCCTTATCTAGGGGGTATTGATGAGTTACCATTATAGGTATGTATTTTATAGTACAAAAAAATTATTACTTAATGTATTCATTTATCGAATTTGAAAACATAACAGCAAAAGAGATATAATTATAAATATGGAATATGTATGGGACCTAATCAACATCAAGATTGTCATTCCATTTTATGAGTTTGGGATTTCTATAAGTGATTCTTATAAAATATATAGATTGATTATTTGGATGATTTCATATAAGATGGTGCATTTTTATATTAATTATAAATATTAAACTCATATTCCCAGATCTTGAAAAAATAAAAATCTTTGATAACCATGTAAAGGTAAAATTAATTTTGAATAAATGATTAAAATTTTTAATATACTTATAATTTGTTATAATTATTTTCTATATGTTTTTTCATTTTTATACACAGACTTTGTCTCATTCCCTTGGACCCTAGAAAATATAGGTATGAAATTAAGGTATTTTAAATAGGTGTTTTGGTATGAATTTAATGACACGCAATGAGATCAGAAGAAATGTAAGAGAAAGTTGCTGAAAGCATTTCTCATGAGTAGTGGAATATGATTATCAATATTAATAGATATGCATCTCATATGATAATTATATATTATAAAGTATTTTAATAACATAAAAAAATAAAAAAAAAATTTTATTAATTTTTTTCTTTTTTATTAGAATTACCTAAAAAACCACTATGAAACATGAGAAATAATCAAATCCTCATAATGTTGGTTATAGTAGTTTTTTGAGATGTTTAACATTCTTGTATTTATTTTATTCACTACTAACTATATTATTGTATTATAAGTAAATGTTTTTATAACCTATATGTATATTTTTATAAACGGTAATGAATTAGGTCACTCTATTAGCTTGATAGATATGGGAATTAGTGTTCATAAGAAACTGCATGACAGTATTGTGAATGAACCTACCATAGATATTAGAGAATGTAATTTTCATTACTATTTAATGTCATTCCATTATTATAAAAAATATTAATCAACAATTAATTATAACAACAGACTCCTTAAACCCAATTAATTTGGGTTGGATATATGGATTAAACGATGAATTTATCCCTATTGGAAAAAATTAATCCATATAGATTTCCCCATTTAAATTGGTTTAATGAATACTTGTCATTATAATTTATTTTTCTCTGTTAAATTTTTATATTAATTAAATAAAATTAAAAAAATGAAAAAAAAAATTATGAATTAGATAATATTCGGATGTTCAAATAATTTAAAAAATAATTGTTAATATTATTGTATTAAAAACATAAAATTCAGGGATCCTTTGTTATAAACTCTTTACAATCATCATCAGTATCCTAAAATGATGTTACTGCAATCATTTTAGAGAAGGAACGTCATGGGTGTGAATGGGGAGTGTGTTCAGGGCCTACAACATCATCTATCTTTGGTATTGATTCATATTCATTTACATTAACACCCAATGAGGGTTTGAGTAGTTCCATTGATCCATAAAAAAGTGAAATTTTAATGTTGAAAGAAAAATAAGAAGAACATAAATCTTATGGGAAAATACATTATCAGTGTCAAAAGACGATGGAAAATTATTTAGTGTCTTTGTTTCAAAGGATGACCAGCATGATCCCCATGAAAATTTCCATCTATATATATCATCATGCTATATTATGTTTTGAACTCCATAAATCATTGACACATTTTAAGAGACTGATAAAAACTATCATAAATAAAATTAAAATGACACTTTTATATTGGTAACACGTTGTACGAGTCATACCGACCACATCATGTGTCATATTGACATGAAGTCAATTCCTACATGTCATAAACGAATTATGTATCATTTTTTTAATGATTTAAAATAATACAACCCCATTTATTCAATTTTTTATATGTGATAAGCATTTTAAAGTAAGATGACACTTATATTGAAAACTCACACTTAATGGCACGCCACCAACTTCGTGTGTCTGATTGATTTGTGGATGAGTACTATACATTAAAAATGAATTTTGAAACTTTTACTAATGTTTGGAACTATTATTTATCTTTTTAATGACATTCATAATGTGATAGGTGTTTTTAACCCAAATAAAACATTTATATTGAAAACATGCTCTTCGAGTCATACCGACTGCATCAAGTTTCATATTAAAATTCCATTAATTTCTACAAATAAAAAACCATGTATTTATCATTTTATAATATTTTAAAAATAATATGATCTTTTTTTCTCAGTTTTGTCTATTTTATAGGTGTTTTAATGTAAAAAAGGACACTTTTATATTAAAAACATGCACATTGAGTCATAACACTAACTTTGTATGTTCTGTGACCATGAAATCAGAGGAAAATTTTGCTAGATTTATTTTTAAAACGTAGGAACATATTGCATATCCTTATGATTTATGGTTTCCCCAGGATACCCTTAAATTTTATTTAGTGTTTTAAAACACAAAAATGTGCATGTAATGGTAAAAATATAGAAAACAACCTCATATTGACAGAAAATCATGGTACAACCACCTTTGATTTATTTTTGACATGTATTTAGAGACAACACATCCATCCATTGTGAATTTTTTGTGAAATGAATCAATAAACAATTTCTATAGATACTACAGTCTTTAAAAAAAGTTTTGGGGGATCAACACCAAAGACATTATGCTTGATGGTTGTGAAATAAGATGAAAATTATGGTATATTTATTTTTAAAATTTAAGAACCGCAAGAAAATCATTACAAGTTATTTTATTCTGGTGATGATCGTAAATGCATTTTTAAGGTTTTAAAACACTCAAATGTTTTTGATGATAAAAATCAATGAAAATGACATATGATTAACATGAAATCATGTGAAACCACCATTAAATTATTTTTTATGCATATAGTGAAAATTAATCCATTTGAAATTTGGTGTACTCTAGATTACTTAATATTATATTTTTTAGAAACCAAAATCTTTAAAAACATGTTTCACGGGGTCAAACAATGGAAAAAATGTTGGATGGATGTGAAATCAGAGGGAAAAGATTGTTGATTGTTTTTTGAAATTTATTAATTGATGAAATTTCATTCTGTGTTACAGTTTTTCTAGGATTTCATTAATTGTTTTAGGGATTTAAAACACTAAATGTGCATATAACAACAAAAACAATATAAAATGGCCGCATATTTGTGTAAAATCCTAATAAAACCATTTTTTATTTATTTTTTATGTTTAAACCTTGAAATATTTTTAATCTTGTGTGCGGTTTGCTCTGAATAACTCAATAAAATGTTTTTAATCATACTAATTTATTTTAAAACCTGTTTCATGGGGTTAAAACTATGTAAATAATGTCGGATGACCTTGAAACCAAATTAAAAAAAGAATTTTTATTTATTTTTGGATTGTTGGAAATGTGGAAACATCATTTTGAGTTATAGTTTTCCCAAGATGCCTATAAATGCATTTTTTAGTGTTTTAAAACACTAGAGCATACATGTAATGTTCAAAACCATAGAAAAAAACTAATATTATTGTAAAATAATGGGAAAACACCATTTAATTATTTGTGACAAGTACACATAGACAAAATTTCTATCAGATGTATGGTGTTCTCTTAATGAATCAATAACCAGTTTTTAAAGATTCTAAAGACTTGACCAATTTTTTTCAAGGGGTTAAAACATTTAAAATGATTCTATATGGCCATAAAATCATTTGAAATAAAACCAAAGATTTATTTTCGAAATTTTAAAATAAAAAACATTTTCTTCCACGTTATAGTTTTCCTATGAGTCTCATAAACACATTTTTATGTTTTAAAACACTAAAACATATGTTTCACCATAAAAACCATAGAAAAAGATCTCATATTTATGTGAAACCATGTATAAAAAACCATTTAAATATTATTTATGTGTATGAATATAAAATACATCCATCCGACATGCGGTGTGTTCAGAATTAAATATTTATCATTTTTTAAAGAAACCAAAGTATTTGAAAATTTTTGTTCTAGGGTCAAAACATTGAAAACAATGTTTTATGGATCTGAAAAAAGAGGAAAATAATCATCGATTTATTTTTAAATTTATGAACTGATGAGACATCATTTTGATTTACAGTTTTTCTAGGATTCCTGTAAACCCATTTTTGGTGTTTTAAAACATTAAAACATGTGTGTAATGGTAAAAACTATAGAAAATGAACTCATATTGATGTGAAATCATGGGTAAAGTACCTTTAAATTATAGTTGATGTGTATATATATAAAAAACCATATGATGTATGGTGTACTCAGAATGACTCTATTAGTAGTTCTTAAAGATACTAATGTCTTCAAAATCATGTTTCATAGGTGTCAAGACAAGGGAAATGATTTTATATGGGTGTTAAATAAATTAAAAACGATTTTAGGTTGATTTCTCAAATATTGGAACTTACAACATGTCATTACGTGTTGAATTGTTTCCTAATATTCCCTTAAACCTATTTTAAGTGTTCCAAAACACTAAAATGTGTGTATGATATTCAATACCAAAGAAAAAAGTATCATATATATGTTAATTCATTATAAAAATACAATTGAATTATTTTTCATATGCACATAATGACTAAAAATTTATCTAACATGTTGTGTTCTCTAAATGAATCAATAAATAGTTTTTAAAATACTAATGTCTTTAAAAACATATAACATTGGGTAACAAATACAAAATGACATCAAATAGCAATGAAATCGTAGTAAAATTAGAATATACTTATTTTTGAAATGTATAAATTGAAACCATATCAATCTAACATTTTTTTCCCAAGATTCTTGTAAATAAGTTTTCAGTGTTTTAAAACATGAAAATGTGTGTTTAATGGTCAAAACCAAAGAAACAGCCTCAGATTGATGAAAAATCGGGGGAAACCCACTATTAAATTATTTCTCACATATGAACATCTGAAAAAAAATCATATGACATGTTTTGAGATCAAAACTAGTTAATAAGTGGTTTTTAAAGATACCGAAGTCTTTAAAAATGTGTTTTTTTTGGGTCAAAAATACACAAATGTTGTCATAAGGTCATGAAATCATAGAAAATTGACCATATATTTATTTTTAAAATAAAGGAACTGATGAAACATCATTCCAAGTTATGTTTATCTCGTTATTCATAAAAACATAGTGGGAAAACCAAGAAAACAACATTGCATATTTGTAAAATCATAGAATAGTGACTGTTGATTTATTTATGAAATGTAGTAACATGATTACCTATCATTATAAGTTATAGTTTTCTTGGTAATATCATAAACATGTTTTTAGTGTTTTAAAGAACTAAAAAATGTATGTAATAGTCAAAACCATATGTAAAGACCTCATATTGACATGAAATCATAATAAATCTGCCATTTAATTTGTTTTGAAACATGATACATGATGCCATATCAAATTCATTAAATATTTTTTATTTATTAAATTTGATACACACTGCATGTCGATTATAAAATGTATTATATTGTAATATACTTATCAATTTTCATTTCCATTTATTTAATCATATATTAAATAGGTAAATTTATGTTTCAAAAAGTTTGATGGAGGATATAATATTTTTTTTATGTTAAAATGTCTTTTGTTTTATTTAAAAAATAAAAACATTATGTGTAACATTCTGAAAATATTCTGTGACTATTACCATTCACAATTTATTTCTTAATAGTGTTGGTATTTTTTGTAGGGGATAGATATTGGTGGTAGTTAGGATCATTATAATTCTAATCCATGAAATTCTTCATAGGGCAGTCATAGGGATTATTACTTTTTAAGGTATATTTAAATATTATAAATAATTACACTATAATTATGAATCATTATGTTCATTTATAATTTCTATCTTCTTTTTTTGTTGAAGTTGATGACATGATGAGGTTGGTTCTAGTTGATAATAACATGTGGTGGTATATAGATGCAACGAAGGTCGTGGGATAGACATATATTGTCCATGATTTGTTGTTGGTGGTGGATATATTTTATATGTATACATTGATTAATGTGTTTATGAATTAACTACGGTTACTAGTTAAATGAGGTTATATAAATATTTATTAATATATATATATATATATATATATTATTTATGATTTATTATGAGTTCATTTCTCATTTATGTTTTAGTTTGTATATCATAGATTTTATATTTATATTTTTTATTAAATATTTTGTTAAAAAATTAGTTTTTTGAAAGAATAAGAAATATTTATGATAAGTTCTTCTAAATATGTATATTTATAAATTTATTTAGAATCGGTTATAATAAACCACCGAAAAACATAACTAATTCAAATATATATAGCAGTAGTTATGTTTATTTTCTATTTTTTATTTTCACCTATTTTTTTAAAAAACATCTACTAAATAAAATAAAAACCACCTCTAAATTCTCCAAAAAAAATAAAAACATCCTCTAAACAAGTAAATTTTCTGCAAAATGATTTTCGATCATCGAATACGAAGCATTCCTCATAAATTTCACTAAATAATGTAGATGCAGTTTAAACCCCTATAAGTACAAAAAAACCCACCACTAATAAATCCATTTCATTATAGTTTATATAGGTTAGTCTATAAAGGATAGTTTATTTATGGTATCCTAGGTTAACATACTTAAAGTGATTATGATATGATCTTCCCCAACTCTAACTTCATTTTCTATATCTTCATGAATATTCCTACGATAACAACAATTGTTGATATAGTTCTCATTCTGTATGTTATCATCCATCCCTAATAATGGAATAACCCTAATTTGTAAATTATTTTGAATTGTAATATATAATTCCTACGAGAATTTATGAGTAAATTTTATTTAAAATCAGATGGTTTTTCATAATAATTTTTATATCTAACAAGGTTCCTCTAAATCTAATCCTCAAGGATTTTATTAAACATACTCCGATACTAACATTAACAACACAGACACAAGATACCATGATCCATTAGTTATATTAAAATTTTTATACAATATACATGATTTCATGAAGGATCCAAAAACAAATTAGTATTTGATTACTAGATAGATAAATAGTCTTCATATTACACATGAGAACATAAAGTATTGCATAAAAATCTAAGAGAAAATTATTATCACTAATATTAGGTGCTTAAAAATAACACATAGTTCTCTTGATGGTTTCTTAGGGAAAGGAAACCAATATAAGGGTTTAATAAAATACTGAGTAAGGAGTGTCACATAGAGGAATCTATCATAACCTAATAATTTCATAGATGTTAAGTAAAAGAAAATTTGATAGTTAAAATTATTTCCTAGTCAAATGAAATTGTGGCCATACTATACCCATGAAAATAAATAAACATTGGATCATAATTATTGATCTCATACTATATGAATGCATAATGTGGGACAATATAAACATACCATCAAGGCCTTGTTCAAATTCAACATACTTAAATGTGAAAGGAAAATTTTGAATACCCTTTATAGATTGACTCGCGTAACCTAATGATACATATAGGGGATACCTATACTAATCCCAACCAATTTCTAATTAAGTCCAATGCAATCATCTTATGATTTAACAATACATTTCTTAATGTTATCAAAAATACATTTTTACTTAAATATAGAAAAATAGAATAATGGCTATCTGAATAATGGAAATAAGGGGAAAAATATTTTCCAATTCAATTGAATAATGTGGAAGTCTTGTAGAATATCTAAAAAATAAACATAGAGACAATTAGTTATTATCAAAGTAATATGAAGAACAATTTTCAATGAAATAAATATAACGTGATGTTGAGGGTGCATTTATAGAGTTTGATTATCAGTAGAATAGTAAAATTGAGTTTAAAAGTTTTTAATGGTAGGGGACCAAATAAGTCATTACAAAATACTTTATTATGGTTTCTAAGTATCATATAAATTATTCAAAGAAGATCCATTGGGGGTGACATTCCATTTGTATATTCTTACCCTCTCGGAGTGATGGATCTTCCCCTCTCCTTCCTGATATTAATCATTTCTCCATTTGGATTTTCTTCTTCTTTTTTGTCTGGTTTTGCTTTCTTGTGGTGTGTTGTGGATGCCCTTGTCTACTATAATCACTGTCTAGACTCAAAATTACTTGTGCACCTCATGGTCAGTGATGGAGGGTATGTTTTAAAGTGGTTTTGGGTTTTGGTTCGGCACACGATGGTTTTTAAGCACTACCTATGTCTATTTCCAATAGTTTGGGCAGCTTGTTGTCTTCCACCTCTTCGACGGTCTTGGTGTTAGGAACACTCTATCTCTTAAAGCCCTTCTTGGACTTCATTTTCCTTGATGAATCTTCTTTTCATATATAGATTTAGGGTCACTATGATGTTTTGGGATGTGTGGTTCGGCGGCCTTTGGTGCACCATGCACAGGATGAGGCTATGTTCTCTAGTGAAAACGGTTCCTAGTTTCCCATATCTACAAAGTGATTCTTCCTCAAAGATTTTTTCAAAGGTATTTGGTGTTTTTATTAAAATTATTGACCTATTTTAATTTTTCTTTGCGTAAATGTTTATTTGGTATCGAGTTTTAGTGTTATTTGTTTCTTTTGTGGTGTTTGATGTTGTCATGAATGGTGATAACTATTGTGAAGAAGACGGTGTGGATGTTGAGTATTATAGTGGCACCAGTGGTCTTCGATATCTGGCAGTCTCTGGTGTCTGGTGTGGTAGTTAGACGGTGATGATAATGTGATTATTGATGGATATGACTAAACAGTAATAGTGAAGATGATGATTGTAAAGCCATAGTGGTACTCATGATGATGATGAAAATCATCTGGTTTTGTGGATTTCCTTTGAATTTTGAAATGTTTTCATCATGTATTGTGGAGGTTTTGAATTTTGAAATATGTAATGGTTAGATTTTTTTTTGTTTCCCACTCACCCATAAATCACCTCTTGGAAATCTAATAAAAATAATTTTCAGTCCTTATAATATAATCATGTATCATGGAATTGAGATTTGAGAGAAAGATTGGATATCTTTATTTCCACATATCCAAATATGATCGAACCTCTTATATGAAATTTGACTATCATAATCACAAATTTTATAACATTATTCTCCTTTTTTAAAATTTATTTTTAATTCTTATCTACATATATATTAGATATTTATTCTTAATTTCCAATATCTGGTGTGAGTAATCTTGATTATTTTGAATTAGTTTTGTAATAGTAATGTTGTTATTCATTCTTTACACCAATATAATCTTTACCAAATCATAAAATTTACTAGAATATATGATTTATATATTTTTTTAATTTCATAATTTCATTTTAGGATATATTTTTTATAATCATCAAAGAGGAAATCGGCAATGAGCAAGTTTCAATGATTCTTAACAAACGAACATTGGTATCTTAACTAATGAGTTGAGTATTAATGTTACCATTATAAAACTAAAATAAAATATTTTTTTATTTATTCATATAATACATTACCATAAATTAAATTCCCCTCATTTTCCATGATATAAATTTATAGTATTGTTAAAGGAGGTGGTTAAGGCTCACAAATAAGAACATACAATAATTAATGGGTCATTATGAAGTGATTTAGTGGAAATATCTCTATAATATTAGAAGAATTACCCTATTTTGTGATTATTAGTTTTTTATATCCTTATTTTATGGAATTATAATAAGAATATAACATATATGATGTTATTTCATAGTATAAAAAATCATTTTTTTCTCTTAGAGTGATCTTTTGGATTAATGAATTTGCCATAGTTATTTATTTTTCATATTGTATATAGGTTTTAAAATGTGTACTTGAATAAATTTAAAATTTTTATAAACATACATTTAATTCATTCTCATAACCATCCTTGTATGGTGGTGATGAAATGTTAAATGGAAATCAATCGTTCCATGGATTTTATCATTAGCACATATGCATGGATGGGGATTTTGTTCTCTATAAAATGGGAGAAATGTATACTATTTTTTCATCTTAAAATATTAAATTTGTTATAAATATAATTATTATATATGAAAATAAAAATTTTGACAATAATTATATGTATTTTAAGGGAAAAACAAGATTCTTTATGGAGGTGGTAGTCCGTACACACAAAAATGTGGTTTTTTTTATTTTCCATAAAAATTAAAGTGAAAGGTGGTTCATATTTATCCAAATATAATAATTAAATTTTTCATAAAATAAATAGTTATTGAATTATATATGAATGATTAAAATATATTAATAAGGGTAATATAAAAATGCAATGAAATTAGATAAAATTAGTGCTCATATTGAGGACATGATATTTCCATTGGAGTAGGCCATGGAAAAGGAGGGATTAGGTTAATCTATTGTGATTAAAAACAAAACTGGTTCAATGAATAATATAAGGGGTATAATAAGGGAATTTATTCAATAGATAAATTAATTTTTTGAGTGGTATTGAATGGGTATCGAGATACCCCTTTTACAAGTGCTGGTAATGACATTGTTTTTAAATATTTCAACATAATATAGAGATGGAAAATGGTTCACAGGACATGAGGCTCCAAAAATGCACAATTATTGAGGTTATAATGAGAAAAGTCCATTAATATCGAAAAAAACATAATTAAAAACATATTTTTATCTTTTTTAGTCTTTTTACCAGTTCATTTATCACAGTTCAAATTTTTTCCCATGGTAACTTTTTTTTACCTATATTAATCAATTTTTAAGCATAAAATTAAAACGGGACTTATTATATAATTTTATCCTAATGACTAAAAATTTGAAATAAATTATTTACCATAAAATTTCTTTATTTAAAAATTACCAATTATAATAATATTCTATGTAACATGTAAAAAATCATTTAGAGAAAAATATTTTTTAGGTTTAGAATTTATATACTCAGTAAATTATCAATGTTATTTGTTTTAATTATATAAATTGGTTTATTATAATATTAATGTGTCTTTAAAATCAATATAAAATCAATTTTTCAAAAATAATATTTAATTAAATTTAAATAAAAAAAGTGTTTTTGCTGGAAAATATCATGTATGTCATTAAAATGATAATAATAATAGGTTTTATAAACTCATAATATTATTTTGGAAACAAATATTTTTACATATTAAATACATCATTTACCAATTAAATGGTTTTATACACTTCTAGGTCCCACTTATAAAGTCATAAAATTAACATTTTCATAAAAACTGTATTTTTCACTATTCACCTAAAAATCAATTATTTTAGAAAAACCAAAAATCTTAATCCTAAGATAATATTGACATTAAAAATACACAAATGAAGTAAATTTGGAAAAAAATTTAATTAAAATTTCCATGTTTAACAAATTCATTAATAAAGGCTCTTTTGCATTATATAAGAGTTTTGGGATGTAGTTTTTACCTAATATAGTAGAGTATCATGTATTATAGGAATAGTATGTGTATTGTGGTAAGTGGTGACTTTTATGAATTATTTTTTATATAATGTGACTTGGATTATAATTGATTGTTCAAGAGGAATTATTGAGCTGGTTTTGGTCCTTTTGACCTCTTGAGGGATATACCATGTTTCCTGATGATTTTATACTTTTTGTGATAATCTTTTATGATTTCTTGTTGATTATGTGTTTCACATTGATATGTGTTGTTCTTATAACCCTGTGAGAAAACAATTTCTGTTTCAATTTATATTTTCTCCCATGTAGATAAAATAGAAACCTTGATGGGTGAAAATGGATTTTTTTTTATTTTCTCGGTACACAACATTAGTTCCTAAGGGACTGGTTCCCTAGTGATGCCCTATTGTGTTGTGTGATGTGTTTTCAGCCCTGTGTATATTTAAAAAGTTTATCTAAGAAATAGACCTTAATGGGGATTGGGATCCTAATTCCTGACCACTCTATGTGTGATGTAATATTTAGATGGGTTATGAAATTGAAGTGGAAATTTATTTTTTTATCATTTTATTAGAAAGTTTATTTTGATATATGGGACTTAGAATAGGATTATAAGAATTTTTATGTGTCAAGATAATATTTTTGTAGGAGGTAAGAGGCCCAATTTATGGTACAATTTTTTAAGGGGAATATATAAGAGGATTGGGGATATTTTATTGTTGAATTTATTATCAAGTCAAAAAAGATTTTTTGAAGCACTACTATCTAGATAGTGGTATAAGTAGTAGCTTAACACCCTATCAGAGTACACCAAAAAACTTGTGGACCACCATCTCATTGATGAGGCCTAGCGGTAGGCTAGTTTTTTTTTGGGTAATTCTTTTCTATAGGGAAGTTATGTCATTTTTTCAGGGTTTCAAGGTTTTAGGGTCTAAGGGCTCTGGAGGTGGTTATTTTATCCAGTCCTACTCAACCACTTCCCTCCATAAATCACCATAAGTTTTTGAGATTATATATGCATTTTTGAATGGATAATAGGTATATTCCTCATTTCATCCTCTTTTCTTTCTTGTCATTTTTTACCTCTCATTTTGGTTCCTCTGGGCTAGGGATTTTATGATGATTTTATTAGACCATGTTGAAATAATACATGAATGATGAAAAGTTGGCTTGTCTTGGGTATAGGGTATCCCTAGAGGATGATATAATTCCATCACACATCATTTTGATTGCGGAATTATTCTCTACAATTTGGGTCAGGGTTTTTATGAAATTTTGAGACATTGTCAATGTAATATTTTATTTACATTGGCTATTTTTCATGGATTTTGTTTAGGGTTGTGTCTGGAGTGGTTCACACCCTATTTCCCATGGTTTCCATTAAAGGATGTATCTCATTGAGAATTCAAGAATTATTTTGAAGTTGAATTATTTTATTACATAATTATCAAATTTTATAGATAATTATTTATGAATGCTTAGAATGTAATTGGGACTCAATTAGATAGACATTGTCTAGTTAATATGACATATAATTTGGTGAGATTGATCAGGGAGTTTTAGACCTGTTATATAAAATGAGAAGGCTATATTTTATGGTAGTCTGTCTAAAAAACATGCCCCGTTTATAATATGAATCTTTATAGTTTCATGTGTCATGTGGTCTCACCATTTAGGGAGATCAAACTCGTTTAATTTAATTACTTTTTTAAATGATATATCAGATGCGTGGACTATAAAAAGTGTTGAGGATCACATTAGACCCTTGCACATTGGATTAGTTGTATTTTTCATTGATGGGTGTAGCTTTGACTATAAATTCAATCCCTATAGTAAATTAACCATGAGGGGTATGAATTAAATGATAAATAGTGTCCCTTAATATAGGTTCCTTGGTGTCCCATGAGATGTGGTATGTGATGAAAAAAATTGGATAGCTGGTATAGGCCATGTGAGATATCTTATAGCATATGAAGTAGATGAGAAGATTATGGGATGAGTATTCCTACCCCTTTGAGATGTGATAACATATTTTGTATACACTGATGTATTTGTGGAAACATTTGGTGTGAAATCCTACATAGGATTCCATGAGTGTTTACATGGTCCATGTGACATCTCATAAGAGTGATTTTTATAAGGACTAACAAGGGAATCCAACATGGTCATAATATTACTATAATGGTGTTGATGGATGTTAGTCCTTATGGGTGATAGGTGTTGAACTGATTGATTTAAATTGGATAACAGATCCCATTGGGGATTTATTTTCATAATGAGACCAATATAACTCTAGTGATTGATTAACCTAAAGATAGTTGTGTGCATAGATGAGTTTAGATGATTTTATGTTTCACAATAGAACATTAATAAATTACACATTCAAATGGGTTTTAGGGACTATTATTGGATGATTAGAGTGGGATTTACTACCCACTAATTTGTATTGTGATATATAAGATTCCATGGACATGCTCTTAGGATCCATCATCATGACTGTACTTATTTATAATTCCATATGCATGTTCCATTAACTCAAATATGATATTATAGTAATACCCAAGACACATTTTTTGGATTCATATGTATTGAGTAATGGAATGAACCATACTTTCTCCAATCACTTAGATTTTATACTATTGTAGTGAATTGGATATGCTCCTAGTATTTGGATTTGGACACTACTAGATTTCTCTAGATTCCTATGAATCAACTAGTATGACATGATACTTATGGATTACTAGGATTCCCATAAATAAACTTCTAATCCCTGAAACTATTATATTACGTATGATTTCTAGGATGAATATTATCTTCCATGATACTATAAGATTTTGTTAGATATATAGGAATCTTCTTAGAGCCATGATAGTACAAGATTGTCTGGGATTCCCTAGAATTAGACTTTGATCCATGATATGATTGGATTTCATGGGATTCCGAGTAATACAATTTTATTACATGATAATATTATATTACCTAGGATGTGTTGTTGGGGATTATCCATGACTCTAGTATATTTGTAAATATTTCCTGACATTCCCAAATAAAACCTTTCACTAGTCAAAATAGGTATGCACACTCTTGGATGTCTTGTTATAACACAAGGACTGATGGGGGAAATTTTATTTATGATTCTTTATATATTTTAATATTCAGATGAGAATTTAATGTGTATCATACACTACAATTAATGGTTATGTATGGTATGACATTTGTCGATCCCTATTGAGTTGTACTCATACCCTGATTAAGAATCTAAGTCACTTAGAAACATGAGAATCCCCAAATTTTTCATAGGTATAACCAGGGATAATGCCTTAGGTTTGGATAGTTTAACAAGTTAGATTAGAAAAAATTTCTACATGGATAACATATGTCCCATATATTTATTATATCCTACTATTTATTTATTTTAATTATAATATTTTTTTAGACTATTATGTGATCAGTTAGTTAGATTTTTAGTATATATGTCTGCTATATTTTTATTGCAACTAATTACTCTATTATTTATTATTTTGGGTTATATTTGGTTATTGTTTTCTTACTGGGAACCCAAATATGGGGGTATATTCTCTCCATGACCACACCTTATACCCCCTATACTAGTCGATATCCATTGGTGCATAGGGATAAATTCTTGAGGTCATGTGGTGACCTCATTTTGTTACTATTCAGAGTTAATAGGGGAGGGAACATTATAAAGTGGTGAAATAGGGGATTATGTCGCACATATCAAACTTGAATAATTTTATATTCTGTCTTTGTTTAATTATTTAGATATATGGAACCTTGGAGACATATAAATTAATTGGATCTTATAATAGAACCTGGACGGTTATGTTGTGAAATCCTTTTCTGGTGGATGAATATGTTACTAGGGATATTGGTTTTATGTACTTGGTTTTCACTATTATAGTTGGTAGACATCACCTTGGGTTAATGACATGGTATTTTGAGTTTCATGAATCATTATAAATTTTGGATCATGTCCCATAGGGTCAAGAGGTATCTAATACATAATGTTTGGCACAAATTATATAGATGACATGAAGCTTCGTATGTATGATTTTATTAATGATGATAGTTCATCTTTTTAATCTATCCACAAAACAATATACGGTGTTTCCAAATATATGTTCTTGGGGGAATTCTACTCAGTTGATCTAGTATGTACATCCTTACAATAGTGGGTCATTTTTATCTAATTTCATGACACTCATTGACGGTATTGGTTAAAACGTTCCCTTGTTATCAATACATAAGGTGACCCAAGTGGGATGGTATAGTAACTATGTTCCATGGTGGTAAACCACCATGTGGGTAAATTTGATACTAGTTATATAAATGGGATACTCAACACATATCATCATATAGTGATACTATTATTTGCAAATGCTAGAATATGAGCATATGATCCTCGATGGGGTGACTCTCGTATGCAGAGGTTCAGTGCGTATTAGATTACAATCATTACTCTCAAGGTTCGATCCCCATATAGAGATTTTTTGTGAGAATATATTCCTTTCATAGACTTTTGGGTTCTCTCATGTTTCCAAATATGGATTATAGAACCCAGTTTTGGTATTAGAATGTGATTTTCCATATGGTTTTAAAATATGAATAGAGAGGTGTTCCGTGAGAGTTGTGACATTCACGAGACTCAGTTTATAGTCTAGGTGGGAGGACCTATAAATCCTTTACATAAAAATAAATATTTCAGTGTATTGGTGCCTAGTGATATGTGAGGGTAAAAATGAGGGGGGTTATCCCATAAATGTTTTTGATTTAGGGACATAAAGCGTGGGAATATGGTTTCATTTGAAAAGTTTGAATTGTTGGTACTATAGAATTCATAGTCTAGGAATAGGGATTCATTAACCATGATTAATTAATGCAAGTAATACCTTGGGGATATGGTTTATATTATTCATGATTTTCATAGAGTATGATAATATCCTTAGATGGGTTTGAGAAATGCTTGTGATGGTGTTGTTATTTTTGGAAGTAAATCACTTAAAAGGATTTTGGGTATTGATTCCTAATTTGAGAGGGAATGATCAGTATGAGGATTAAACCTGTTGATTCAAATTCACATCCAGATATTGGTGATAGTGTGGGAAGTTGTTTTAAATTTAATAGCCTAATATTTTATACCTATTTCTTTTTTTATAAACTAAAAATATTTTACATTTTTCATTACACGGTACCCCTAGTATAAATGAACTCGTGATATAGTATACCATTATGAACGAGTTATTTTATTTTAATATATGATTATAATTAACCAAATTATGAAATATACCAAAAAAATTCCTAAATTCAAATGAATTTATTAATGATTAAGAAATATTCTTTAAAAGGTTTATTTTTTTTATAAAATGTATTTTTTCTATAAGATGTGTATAATTTTCTAATAATAGTATATTAATCACTATTTAAAAGTGATTACAATAAAATATATTTTATATTTATTAGTAAACATAAATATATGAGTTATCTAATGGTTAGGAATATGGATAAAATATTTTAAATGAAAAACGAGTTATTTTTCATAAAACTATTTTTTATGTATGGAATTTTTTTATCATAATAAATTAATTGTATCAATTATTATTGATGTTTTCAATAAAAATTTTACTAGTAAATATTCTATAAAATAGTTTATCAGAAATTCTATATTTTTTAAAAGGCATGAAATGTAAGTAAAATCGGGTTTATACTAAAAAATTCAATTTAATCAAAATTGGTTGCAATTTAGTTGTGGATGATTACTTTAAAATTAATTTCTAAAACATATAGAAACATAAGTTGATAAAAAAATTTCCATATTCAAATATTCACTTATATATTTTTACATGATCCCAATTTGATTTTTTTTCTTAATATAGAGTAAAAATATTAAAAATATGTTACCATAGTTAAGGATGAAACAAGTTTATCAGGGGTTAGAAAAGTGATAAGAGTAATATTTCAAAATACACTAATTTAATTATAATTATAAAAATAGATTTTAACTCTATTATATCTTCAAATTGAATTCATTCCCATTTGGATCCACATTCACAGGTATATAACATTATATTGTTTGAATATTTTTTGAAATTCATTATGTGTCATCTTAATCACGTATAAAATATATCCTCCCATACAACCTTAGTAATGAATTATTGGCATTATTACCCATACAAAAAATACTTTAATATATTCCTATAAATATTCCATTTATAATAGATCATGTATTCTTCTCCTAAGACAAATCATTCAAGGAATAAGGTGTAATCCATATACTATATCTCAAAGAAGTAGTATAAATCCTAACTGTGATTGTTAAATTTTATTTCATCATCCACCTTCTCAAAAAGTATTTTATATATCATTGAATTGTGAATTTGGTATCATAAATATACTTATATTTTATTGTTATTAATTAACAAATATTTTCCACCTCTTTTCTATCAAGGGGAAATGAAAGTATCGCTCATGCATGCATGTGGATTACCACCTCCATGTAAAGATAGGATTTATTTTCCATACCCACCATACATTGACATTTATAATTATGTATTTAATAAATATATGTGATATTTATGATATAAAAAATATATTTAATGATAATTACTCAATAGATCTAAATAATGCTTTAAATAAAAACCAACATTATTTATCTCTTGGGTTAAGAATCATCTTCTTCTTTATCCATATTTTATTTAAAATATTTCAATAATGTTTTTATCATTTTCAAATTATTAATTAATTTCATTTTTACCCATGTTTTAATTCTTAAAAAATTGGTTGTAAGGAATTTTTTTTTGAATAAGGTACTTTTTTCATATGTGTTAACATAATATATGTTTTAACGTACACTTCATGAATGTAATTTTCCATGATCATGAATAACATTTTCATTTTAACTTCTTTAATAAGTTTACATGGTAAATTTTGAATAAAATTCCTTAATATTCTTATTTATTTTTAATTGTTTTTTAAAATGTAATTTCAAAATGAAAAATGTACTTTCCTCAAGAAATATTTCAGTGAGCTTATTAAAGTTTATTTTTCTATTTTAACATCTCTTGGTGTTTTATATAATTACCTTGGGATATGGTCTCATGATATCATCATTATTATTTCTCTTGATGGTTTGTGAATATAATGATGAAATATTAATGAAGTTGTTTTATTTTTCAAAAGTTAAGATATGATGAAATTATAATTGTTTTTATGATATTTTGGAATAAATATGAGTGGGTAATGTTTATATGGGGGGTGGGGTTGTTATATCCATCCAATGAAATAGGTAAATGTTAATTTTTGATAAACTCAAGGGTATATAATAGGTTATCCCAAGACTTGAAGTGGATAAATAAAAGAGGTTATCTGAATCCCAAAAGGGTTTATACATGAGGTTATCCCAAGACTAAAAAGTTACAGGGGTGGTTAACCCAATACTTGCATATGACAGATGGATTGGGTGGTAGCCTTGGCATAATATTTCTATTATCATGAACATGCACACTTTATTCCACACTATTATGACACGATATTATTCCAATGTTATCCTCTCATGGATTAAGCTCTATGATTCATTTATGATTCATGTCTTCTGAAATTCCAAGATTTATTTTATGACTCATGATTATGATATATGAATTCCTAGATATGATTTTCTAATGTCAATATCATGTTATCATACTATTATTCTCTTGTTATTCTTAAATTATCATTGATACCTCCCTTGTTTACACTTATTTATAATCTGATCTCATGCTTTATTATGTTTCCTTTCTCTAATGTTATGAAGAATATTTTTGAAGTATGATATATCAAATAAAAGGGTTATTTGTTAAGAACATATTGTGAGATGATGTATATAATTTATATAGCTGTTTTTATGCATCCATGATTTAAAAAACACTAAACCATTATTGTTCAACTGATGATCACAATGGTATATAATGAATATTCATCAAATAATATGTAATTTTTATGAATGAAATACTTATTCCACCTAATTAAATGTCGGAAAGACATCAGTTGTAAGGTTAACATGTGATTGGATAATGTCATAGTAAAATTAATGATTTTGAATAAGATATCCAATTCTATATATGACATGGTGAAACTCACATGATTGTGGAGAATAGTATGTGGTTGGTCATGCAAGTGAAGTACCAGTGATTTGAAATTCATAGTAGCATGATTAATGTGATGAAATATAGTGTTTTGGGTTCTTAATTTTGTTAACATCAAATGATATCAAGGCACATAGTGTGATTTTAATAATGGTGTTACTATATTTTAGAATGATGAGTTGGATATGAGCGATTTAGTTGAATAATTTTTATGTCATGGTTTGAAATGAGTAGAGTTGTGTTTATAGATCAATAATGAAATGCATGTGGGAATGGTTTCCAAAAATGATGATGTTACTAAGGGGTTTTCACCATTAATAGGTGGTGATTTAATGAATGGGATGGGTACAATGGTATGGTCAACTATATTTGATCCTGAATAACTGCTAACAGGATTGGTGAGCATGGTTTCGAAGGATAGTCATATGTTTATTGATGACGAGACATTTTGAGTTTTCACTCCATATTTTTATATGTGATTCCATAATGTTAGGGATTTACCATTAAATTGTATAGTTTATGACCCTCTTTATGGTTAAATTTTGAGTAGATGTCATTGATGGATTACTCATGAGTAGAGAATAGATAGTGAGCGATGCTTCATGTTTGGTATTCTTTGTAAAAGGGACAGAAAAGTATAGTCATAATGTTTAGTTATAGATAGAGTGTGAGCCATAGTGATTAGAATTGTGTTTCATTTTGGTTGTGATAATGAAACTCCCATAATAGGAGTTGTTGATTAGTCACAAGAGGTGCTACAAATTTTTTGAAAGGTACTTTATGCATCAAGATCGGCCTTTAGATGATTGAGTTGGCATCCATATAATGGTGAGTTATTGAATCAAATTTAGCAGGTTATGTATTATATACCAAATATTGGATTCTAATGCAGTGATGGATGGATTCTAGGCATTAGCTTCAGGCTTGGGATGAATTTATTATTATCTGACCATGTATTGGATCAATCCTATGTCAATGATCAGGGTGAGAGCACGATTGTTTTGTGGATGGTGGGAATTTAACATGAAATTTCCTAGAATATTGTGTTAGTACTTTGGTGTGAGTGTTGAATGATATTTGAATGCATCTGATTTTCAATTCATTATGATCTAGTGGTTTGATTATGCATAAATAGTTCAAGCATAGAATTTATTGTGGCATGTACATCATAGGAGTTCCAACGATTGATTTTTCATAAAATTAGTTGTGGTGAGTAAGAAATAATGTCGGTTGTGTAAAATTGTACAGGAGGCAAATGTATTATGAAATTTTTAAGGCTTTTCATGGAATAGAAAATATATTTTAGATTTATTTATGGTAGGTAGAGTATTGTCTAATTCACTATGAAATAAATATTTAGAATAGTTCAAACTTTTTGTTATTTTTTCTATGAGTATTTTAGTGCAGGGATATAGAGAACAAACTGATTTGGTCATTAGACAACATCAAATGAATTATTATGGGAAATTCTAATGGTGAGGGGCATTGTGTCTCGAGATTGTTTTTATTAGAAGAGGATTGTGGTGGGGATTTACAAAGGAATGAGGATGACTTGATCGATAAAAAAATGGTGTATTGGGATATATGAGTGTGGGTAAGGGTTTTACTGATATTTTATGGATAGTTAGGAGTGTTGAATATATTTTTTGATGAATAATTTAACAAATATTTGGGGTTCTGTTGCAGATTTTTATTTAGCATTTTGGAGTAGAACATGATTAATAGATGTTATTATAGTGTCCCATATAGTGTAAAGTTATTAAATAAATGGTTTATGAGACTTAATGAGGATGATAAGTGTTATGTTGGGAAGAATATAACACCACATGTCTTTGAGGTTTATTAAATTATAAAGGAATTTGAGTTTTCCATTTTTAGGATTGGGACTCTGAATGTTATTCTAACAGTTCGTATATCTCAAAATAATATTTTTATATACAGAATGAGTAATGTTTGTTGGTATGTGTGTTCATATTAATCTATAAGATTTATGATGGTAGGGCTACTAAATTTGACTAATTCAAAACTGTATAGTTAGTACAGACCTATCGGATATCCAATAGGCTCAGTAATGTCCTTGCACCTTTTTTATACTAATCATCTAGCTGGATTTCCACCAACACATCGGTGAGGCCCAATGGAATGATGATGTGTCTTCTTGAATTATTTTTATTTTCTGATGTTTCATACTTTTACTGTTGGTGGTCTTCAGGTTTTTAGTGGACCAGGGAGTCAAGGGAATGCCATTTTGGCTAGTCTCTTCTTCCACCTTCCCTGATTCATCCCCATTTGGTTTTGGGTGATTATAGATATTTTTTTGTGAAAATAAGTGATATGTTCTTCGATTTAATACACTATTCATCCTTATCATTGTATCCCATTGATTTTGGTTCTTTTTCTCTAGGGATTTGGTAGAAATTTTATGTGAGATTGGGGATATTGTATGAGCATGATGAGGGTTTGGGTTGTCTTGGTTTAAGGGTATCCTTAGATCATGATTTCTAGATGTCAAAAATCAATTCTATTGTGTATATGTTTTTTTATTTTTCTTTGTCTTATTTAACTAAATGGGTTAAATTGTCTTATAATCATGTGTTTAAATTGGGGAATTTTATTGGCTTAGGTTTGGGTTGTGCAGGGGGTGGTTCTCACCCTATTTACCATGGTTATAGTGAAAAAATGTGTCATAGTGATATTTTGGGAATTATTCATTTGATTAATTATTTTATTGATTCATTATAAAATATTATAATTAATTTTTTAGTACTGCATTGTTTTAGATAGGGCCCCATGTGGATGAACATTAGATGGTTAAGTTGAGAAAAACTTAGATAAGATTGAGAAATGAGTTTTCAAGCTATGATATATAGTTATAAGATTGTATTTTGAGGTCAGTGATCATTAAGACATTACTGTTATGTATTATGCATGTTTAGGGTTTCATATCATATGTTGTTTCTCTATTGAGGGTGATCGACCTAGTTTAATTTAATTATTTTTGTTAATGAAATGTGAGATGCATTGACTAGAAAATGTGATAAGGGTTAGATTGGACCCTTTTTCACTATCTTGGTTGTCTCGTTCACTAGTGGTTGAGACATTGGATATAATTTCTTAAACAATAGTAATTATACGCTAATTGTTATGATTTAAATTAGATGAATACAATGTGGTATCCCTTATAATAGGTTCCTTGGTAACCCCTATGTAGTGTGATGGGATTAATAGAAATGGTTGGCATGTATAGGTCATGTGAGATTCCTTATAGCCTATGGACTAGAGGATATCGATATGAGGTGTTTGTTCTTCCCATAAAGAGTTTTAACTAGTTTTTTATGTGTACCATGATATATTTTTAAAACAAATTGGAGTGAAGTTTAACATAGGAAAACTATATTTTTTAAATGCACCACATGATATCTTTTGAGATTGATTCCTATAAGTAATAACGTGGGTGTATAATGAGGTTGTGATATTATTAGGATGGTTTAAGGGGATGTTATTCCCTTAGATTGATGGTTTTTTATCTGAGTTATGGTAATGTTTTAAAATAACCCACATGGGGTTCCCATTCTTGATTATACAATGGGGACCCTAGTGAGTGTCAAGTGATAGATTTACTGAGATAGAGGATAGTATAAAGATATGTCTAGATGATTCTGGGTGTCACTTTAGAGCCCAAATCAAAGATGTAATATAATGGGTTGTAGGAACTATGATAAAATTATTTGAGTGGAAAATATTTCACAAAAAAATTACTTTTAATATGTTGTATTCTATGGAGCCAATAATTGGATCTTATTTTATTCATAATACTAATTTTTAGTGCCCCAAATGTGGTCTAGGGATTTATGTGTGATACTATGAGAATTAAATAGTTACGCTTTGGGGATTCAGATGTGATGACTAATAAAATTACATAAATATTAATCTAGGTGTTAAAAAATTATAATGTGGAAATAGTTAAGACATGAACCAATGTTTTAGATGAGAAAACTACTTGATTTCCCCTGAAGCCCACGAATTTTCATTTTAGTCATAATATTATAATATTTTTATGGATGCCTGGATGTAGATTTTGATCCATGAAACAATTAGATTTCTTAGGATACCTAGGAATCAAATTTTAATCCATGATACTACTAGATTGTCTAGGATCCCATGAATTAAAATATGATCCATTAGTCTGTAGTATTTTTTTGGATTTTACATAGTCAGTCTTTAGGCCATGATACCTCTTGATTACATGTGATGTCCTACAATTTGCCTTTGTTCTATAATACTATTAGAATTATTAGGATATATAGGAATAATCCCTTGAGTCATGATACTACTTGATTTCCCTGGATATGATTTTGGAAATTATTCCTGGGTCGGTTCTTCTTAGAATGATTTCATGATGTTCTTTAAAACACACATGCATTAGTCGAAGAATATATGGTCCATCATGGGCACCATGTTATATCCTGAGGATCAATGGTGATTACTTTATTTAGTCTTAAATTATGATTTTATTTTTATGTTGATCATTCAAAATTTTAAATACACTTCTTCTAGTAGATATATAATTGACCAGGTTGGAAATTCCATAGAGGGTTATACTCACACCCTCACTAGGTGTCAATGGAACTTGGATTCATGAGTATCCCTCACTTGTTTGTGTGTATAAGTTGCAATGAGGCCTATTTTTTCATAATTCAAATCTATATATTGGAAATATTATATTAATGGATGAGTTATAACATTGAGATATACTAGAAACTACTACTTATTTATCTTTTTTATGGAATATTTTATCAGCCTAGTGGTTTATTGATTTATGTGATTATGATTCTCTATTTAAGATTCATTCTTTATACATCCATGTTATTTGATGTTTATTAGTGTGGGTTGTGTTTAGTTATTTTAATATTAATTTTAAATTATATATTAGGTTGTAATCTCCTCATGGTCAGACCATAGACTCCCACTTCTTGTCAGATTCCTTTGTCTTATAGTGGGCAATCCTATGGTCATATGGTGACATAACCCGCTTTCTATTCATAGTGACCCAAGTTGGGTTGTAGGATCAAAAGTGTATATCGATTTCTATAGGTGGGGGTTAATTTTAGTCTGTATAGTAAAACATATAATTACATATTATATTTATGATGGTATTTCTAAAAAATATTTTTTATTATTTAAGAATGTAATTGAGAAATATTTTGTACTCATATATTATAAAATCAAAATTTTGGAAAAGTTTATTATAGATTGTATAAAGATTTCCATATACATACATAGTAAAAATATGGTAATGATACTCACATATTATAAAAAACATTATAAATTAATTAATAAATAACACAAATAAATTATAAATTAATATCCACCATTTTACATTTAGTGTAAAGGAAGTCAATAACCCTGAATTTTACTATCCACAGTTTTCATCAACCATAAAGGCCATTCTTCCTTAAATAAGGAAGCCCTCGATACTAATAAAGGATGTTCCTCTATTTCTATAGACCTGATAACCCATGTTTAAAAGGATTAGAATCTCTATCATCCTAAATCATAGAATCCATTGATCACACCATATCATATAGGAAACAATTAAAAAATAATTGTTTTTAAAGAACTTGCAAAAGAAACCCCACATGGGTTCCTTAAAAAAATACAATCTAAAAGAATAAAATGAAGCACTATAAATGAAAAAAAAGGTGTTCCAAAAATCATAAAAAGTAATTTAGATTATTGATAATAAAAAATCTTTTTATTCCACAAATGTAGAATCAATTTAAAGGTATTTGTATTGCAGCCATATTTAGTATTCGTTGGATTCAGTTTCTATAACATCTGGAAAACATATTATTCCTTTGAATGTTTCAATGTAAATTCATATAATGATAACCTTTACAGAACCATTAAAATACTTCTATATTCCATATTGAATAATGATATTTATTTATCTAGTGGAATAGAATTATTCAACTATTATATTTTATGGATGTTTATACAGAAATATTGTCTACACCCATCTGATGAATGTTTGACTAATAGACATAGAAGAACATCTTCTCATGATAATTTCTTGTAATATCCTTAGTTGGAATATACAAATCTACATCCAATGGAACTATTTACATTCTATGAAAACAAAATAACATGTATATATGGTTAAGAATATTCCATATGATTTCCTTTATTTGGAGAATTTGTATAAATTTTTATCCAATGGAATGAAAATTCTACGTCTCTTATAATATATCTACTATAAAAAAATATTATGATCTTGGGAAGTATGAATTTTAGTAAAGTAAAAAATTAAATAAATTGTTTTTTATTTCCAAAGGATGGTTATAAAGTGTTAAAATAAAACTTTACACTAAAAAATATCCCTCTTTTTAGAAATAACAAATCACAACTTTGAAAGGAAATAACTAAGTCAATTTTTTTTAAACTTACTTACTCATATATCTTCTACATATATGAACATTTTTTTATGAGAAGCTATATCTTTCTAAACATCTCCCCTTTGTTCAAAATATCTTTGTATCTAATAGATATAATTTATTCCTTCTTAATTCAAATGAATTTTAATTCTTTCCCACCGTTTGTAATTTTATAAAGGAATTTTATAGAGGTAGAAGATATAAGAAAATGTTAAAAAAATATTGAAATAATATATATAAAAATATAAATTAATATAACCAATATATATGAAATAAATAAATCTAAAAAACTAGAGATCATATATCAAAAAAGTTAGGAAGAACATTCATCCAAAATTTAGGTTTGATTATTACAAAAATTTTAAGAGTTTCAAAAATGATTATTTCACTGAGAGCTTATTAAAAGTGAATTTCATATTCCTTATAAATTATTGATACATCTATGTGTTATAAACTACTTATTTTAACTTCACTAATTAGTATTCAAGAACTGTTACTTTCTTTTATCATTATTGATCATTGACACTTATTCTACTAGAATATGAATATTCCTCCCATGTTTAAAGAATTCATTGTCTTATTTCATAGAAAGAGACTTTATATTATGAATTAATCTTGTGTTCTTAGAAACAAATTCCCTAAAACTTCTTAAATTTTTAGAAACTAACTTTGTAACTATTTTAACTTAATGAATATGCTCATCATAGAACATAATATATCCCTTAGTATGTTTTATCCACCTTCCAAGTTGATTCAAGTTTCATTATTCAACTTCGGATTTTCGTTAAAAGTACAATAAATCACACTCATTTTGAATCATTATATCATAAATTTGTATCAATGAATTAAGTTTTTCCAACAAGTCATTATTCCCTTTACTATTTTTATATATTTCATGAATATCTAGAATGAAATGTAAGGGGTATTCAATCCATTTAATGAATTCATTGAAATATTTCAGTATCATCTCTATCCTCTAAGATAATATAATGGGTATAGAATGAGTGGAATCTATAGAAACATCTAGAATATATGGGGATAACGTCTTGAAGTTCCATCCTTATCTTTTATTTTTATAAAATTGAGATTCTGAGATATCCAAAACAACAATTTGTTTCCCATGTTTTGTTTTTTTATTTTTTCTATGTCTAAATATTATTTATATAAAAAAAGGGTTGTATAATACAGATTTACTTATTTTATATTTTTTTCTTTTTCAAAAATAGAATGATCAGCATATTTCAGAGTTTGTGATGAAAAAAAATGAAATATCAGATGATTTTTCTAAAAAAACTAGATCCTTTCTTTACTATTTCAAAAAAAAATTCATCTTTGTTTTATTTAGAATTTTTTTCAAATTTCTCTTGAAAATATTATGATTGGATATTTTCAATAAAAATAAAATTTTCTTTTTCCTCTTTAATGGGAAAATCTATTACTAAAGCATGAGTTGATTCTTCATCCAATTGAAATGACTAAATATTTCAAGTTGAATAATTTTTTTAAGTATAAGGGATATAGGATCTTCTCTCTTCATTACAACATTAATAATGGAATGAAATTCTTCAACTCCTTTTGGGACTCTTTTAAACATATTATATTATTTATCTTTCTTTTCTTCCCCTTTCCTTTTCATATATTCTCTGGTAATTTGATAATTTTACTCTTTCAATCCTAAGGTTTTATCATTTTACATACCAAATCATAGATCATTAGGTTTTTTTATTATATCATCTTCATAAAACAACTAAATTATTCATTATATATTGTTTTATCCTATTTATTATGACTCGGTGGTGTATTCTCTCCAACCATTATCTTAATTAAAACATTATCTTTTATCTTTTAAATTTATTCAGTAGAAGTAACATTTAATGAATTATCAAAAAACATTTTATAATGATGGAAAAATAAAATATGTATCTTATTGATTGTTTCATCCCCAATGTTGGATACCTTCTCCCTTCCTATAGTGTATTCATTGTTCATTTTATAAACTTCCATTAATCTCACCAATGATTTTTAATATAGAATTGATAAACAAGAATCAAAAACTTTTTCTTCTCATTATTAAATGATTTAATTCAATTGAAATAGTACTTAAAAAGGTTGAATTTCACACATATTGCAATGAAAATAAAAAACATAGATGTATTAAACATTGTGGGTATCTCATTCCCATTTACGTTGCATTAAGAAATTTTGTAAAGATTGAGTAAAAACTAATGAATTTGGAGAAACCTAGGAAACCATTTTTATAATTTAATATGATGTTTAAAGAGATATTTCAACCTTGGAATTCACAAAACATCATATATTTTCATGAAACATGTGAGTTGGTAAATTTTCCTCACCTTACATAGGTATCTTTAGTAAATATTCTAGTTGATGAATGTTTAACTTATATGGTCTTCCAAAAAAGGTAATGTTTATAATGATTAAACTATAAGCCTCACTAAAATAATTATAATAATAGAATTATTTGAAAATATCAGGATAATGTAAATAAAAATAATACTTTAAAACAGCGAGTTTTTCCCAAATCGGGAATGAAAAAATAGATTTTAGAAGACAATCATACTTTACATACAAAGATGTTTCTATCAATAAATCCATTATAGGTACTCTTGCTAAAAATACACCGATTGAATCCATTATTATTTATCATATAAAGAAAAAAAAGAGAACAAAAAATAATCAAAAATCTGAATTCAATCTGGTGAGGTCTATTTATAGGATATTTTGGTGAGGGTGTAATGTACCTGACCCGAATGCCACTAAACAGTTCCCCAAGCCCGGTTGAACACATGACCTCAAGCTCATCTCCAAAAATTATTTATTATGTAAAATAGTTGTGAGGGATTTGTGGGTGTCTATGGTGATATTATTCCCTCATTACCAGAGTGTAACACAGTAGATAAGCAATATAATAGGTAAACAACGGATCAAAAAGTAAACAAATATCACAGTAGAAATAGACACAAGTAACCAAGTTGTGAATAGTAATCAAAAGAAGTAAACTGAATCGTATAAAATGGATTATAATTTATTTCATGTATCTATAAATTAGGAAAACATGGATAAAATTAGAAGTCATCATTACTCTACATGATATGCAAAAAAGAATCCAATAAGGGAAAAATCTATCCAGGCATCCTGAGATCCAGCCTAGTCATCTTCTACCAATCTACATCATAAGTCATTCATGAATTCAAGAATCTGTATGAGGAATCTTCATCTTATTTGGACATGAAATCTTATAATTTTTATAAGTACTAAGAGGTGCCCCATATTGGGAGTCAGATAAACTATGTAGGCCACCACCAATGGTGTCTATAAATATCCAGTCATGAATACAATATGGCAATGTTCAGATATAGTAATGTAAAGTTGTAATAACAACAGTAAATGGGACAGCTCTGGTTCGTTAAGGAAACCAGGTTGAAACTACCTGCTTCGGCCTATGATTGAATATATCTAAATGAGTAACATGGGATGAAATTGTAAGGAAAATTGATTTTCTAAACTGAATTTTTTAGAAAAAATTTGAATTTTTTCAATCAGATGCTTATAAGAGAGTAAAATTGAAATTATTTTACATTGCATATGATCTCAGATAATTTTTTTGACCACTATGTTGGTCCCATAATATGGTTTTTAATCTAGTAAATTCTCTTTGTGGAATTTTGAGTCATTCAAACTTTAGCAGAATAATTAATATTTAATAAATTAAATAATAAATTGTTCACATAGGTTCGTCTTGATATAAATTTTGAATAGATTTTTTAATTGATATTCTTTATCCCTTATTGAGTTCAAAATAGATCTTTTTATCTAGTTTATTCATAAAACCATGTTGGGCATTAGGGATTTCCGGATCCCCTTTTCTTTTTTTATTTATTCACTTTTTCTTCTTTTTCATTGTTTTCATTTTCTTTTCTTTATTTTCCCCATACTTCTCTCTCACACCTCTCCTATGGATCCACCTTTTTTATAAAATAATGGAGAAAATGATAGATATAGAGAGTGGGAGGGAGGTATATGGAGATAATATGTTACCATTGTGGAGATCTTGATGCACTGGATCAACATGCAACCACCGTGGACTGCATATTGGAGTGACGTTTCGATGGTTTCATCCCAAAGGTAGTCCCTTTTATGTTTTAACCACAAATCCCCCTTAGATTATTAAATTTTAGTTTTTAAATCCCTATTATTCTTTATTATGTCCCATAGAATCCTGATCTATTTATTTGGGTGTCAAACTGGGGTTTTGGTCAATCCGAAGGTTTTCCATTCGAGAAAACCAGGCTACACAGCGTGTGGTTTAGAGGAACACATTGTGTGTTCATCTTATTCGATGAAGGGGATGTTTTGAAATTACACGTACTGTACTATGGTCTACATGCTATGTAATGAGTCTCAATCATGTATTCGAGTACTCATCCTAGGCTACCTGTGTAGGGGCACACAACAATGCAGAGTACACGATCAGACCTCGTGTGGGTTTCACATCATGTAAAGGTACACGGCCTAGCCAAGTGCACGGCCAGGGCAGTTCAGGGACACGGGAAGGTACCCTATATTGGGTACACATTGGGTAATCATTCCAAATTTTGTGTACCAAGGGAATTTACATGCCCAGGGTAGCGAGACTACACATCCATGTGGTAATTTAGGAGTACACGACATATACCTAGGGTGACATGTCGTGTACTTCCCCTTGTTACCATTTATGGGTATTTCATATCCATTCAACCATGAGCCACAATTTGACCTATCACTTGTAATTTCAAAGTAGTTTTCCACATGGATCATGATGGTCAAACCTATGAAATTTTTTAATAATTCTCAAGGGTTGTTTTAGGGATTCTTTACAAATGGAGAGATGATTCCTCTGATTTTTAAATTCAGTCATCTTTTAAGAGAGAATTTAAAAGAGAATGAGTAGTTGGGTGTCTAGACCAACAATGTTGGGATCCTAATTTGAGATGATCCATGAGATATCTCTTTTGACTAGTTCCTTCATTAATTTTGTTTGAGGACTTTTCCCTTGTGAAATGTACCCTTCTAGAAAAAGAGGTCATGACAGTAGTTGTTACTAAAGATCCCATGACAGAGTCCTTTTCTTATGATCTAATCTAGGGAGTCCCTTGTAGGATCCCTTACCAGTATACCATTCCTAGAATCCTATGTGGGATGCCTCCTCTGGCTTATACAGTTATAGAGGGCCCCCTATAGGACTCCTTCACTTATGTGTTATTTCAAGGATCCCAAGTATGATACCTCCGTATTTCTTATCTTTCGAGGATCTCATGTAGGATTCCTCCTTTAACTATACAGATAAGGATACTTTGAAATATTTCTTTACTTATATGTATTCCTCAATGATACCTTATAGTATGCATCTCAGTGTTTGACTTGAGGGACCCAGTAGGTGCCTTTTGTTTGACTGGCCCTAATCAAGTATGTCGGGTTTGGGTAGAGATCATAGCGGGTGTCACTATATAAACTATACCAAACTTTTAATACCATGGGGTTTTGGATAGTGTTTTGGGTTGAGGTTCTCGGAAACCCTCACACCTTGTTTATACAATTACATTTTTATTGTTGATGCAACAATTCTTTCTATAGGAGCTTCCTAGTTGGTGGTTATTGAGCCTGATGCGAGGTGTCTTTCTTTCTTAAGGGATGCTCTGACATTCTTCCTTGGATCCTTCATGATTTTTGGGATGCCCAAATGTTCTTTCTTGGGATCATACTTCTAATCCATGTTATTTCTAATATTGATTGTCATACCTAGAGGTACTACCTAGGACTTGGTTTTTTGAACCTTAATATATAGGTATTTTGATTAATATACTGTTGGGATGTCCTAATGTGTTTTGGTGTCTAGTTCTTGAGACTTATAAGATATTTATTCTATTCCTTGATTGATAATTGGATTCCCTCTGTAGTAATTCCTTAGATAGACTCATATGGTTGATAACTTTTATATCTTTAGTGATACTTGGATTACCTGTTGTATGAATTCCTTGGATAGACTCATATGTTAGATGTATGTGGTGGGGATGATTACGCTATCCTCATTCTATGATATGTGGTGGGCATGATTACACACTCCTCATCCTACGATATATGGTTGGGATGATTACACTATCCTTGGCCTAGGATTTTGATGATTACGCTCTCCTAGATCAATTACTTAACCGCGGAGTTGGACATTGAATTTTGCATCATCGAACTCCTATAATGATTATGCTCTACCAAATGATAGGGATGATTACTGTCTCCCTTATTGGAGACTCCAGTGGTGTTTCATGTAATCTCTCCATTGAGTTCTCTTTTAGATTGCCTATGGTTCAGACGATTATGGACTTTCCAAGTTGCAATGTCATGACCACCTAAGGAATGGGACCTAGGGCTCAAAAATTGGACTAGATTCACATGGCTTGGGAAGCATGGAGACTATCTTAGTGACCTTTTATTCGACATTGGGATGTACTCCCTAAAATCCTTCTTTATAGTTATTGGAGGTGGGTATATGTGAACCCTAGTATAGGACAAGCATCACCTTATGTTGAAGTATCTTGCTCAGAGACAATTCCATCATTGGCTAAAGAATGTATATGTCGATTTGGATTACATAACTAGATATTAACATATTGATACACAGCATGAGTGGAACGACGTATAGCTTAATTCACTTTTATAGGATATCCAAGTAATCGGAATTAAAGTCCCAAGGATCTGCTTCCATTTTGGTTTCATGTTATTTAATTAACTTAATCATGTATATAATATTTATGTATATATGTATCAGTATGGGTCTATACATATACACACATAAAGATATGTACTTCCATGGTGGAGGTTTCTTAGTTTTCTATGATTATGGACCCACAGTTTGACTGTGGTTTCACGTTTAGTTTTACTTATCTTTTCAGTTGTGTCTCATCAAGGATTAATCGTTTTCTTTTTTATACACTCATATCAGAATATTTTATTGGTTCCTCATCGAGGTGACCTACTAATATTATTTCTCACCCCTAGGCATACACCTCAGTGTACATGTAGACCTTATTTCATATTTTCATGTTGATCATGAATTTCATAGAAATTATGGTTGAGGCTTAGTATTTTATGATTGATAGGAGATTCTCATATAGATTATTATGATTGGTCTACTGTATTTAAATTGTACCAAGAGATAAGGTACGTGGTCTGGCTCACAATTATTAGTAGAGACTTGTAATTTTATTTCAATTTCTTATGTACTCTTGTATTTGTAAGGTTGGTATATTGGGTAACCAGTGTTGTATTGTATGACATATCTATTTTATATTTTAAGAAATTTTAATTTATTATTATAGCATGCTTATAATTCAGTTTATATACTTCTTACTTGATCTTTTTTTCTATTATGTATGATACTTAGCTACTTTCTTCTATTTAATTACTTTGATATGAGGAAATAGTTTCCTAACTATCACACTCTAGGTCCTCACTGCTAGTCGGTAGCCGCTGAAATATGGGGAGGCACACTTCATGCCTCATAACCCGCTAGATTAGAGCACCATAAAGGTGAAATCCAGGTTAGGTCATTACAAATTGGTATCATATCTTTTTTTCCCTAGTCTTTACTAATAGGGACATGGTGTACATGATTAATAGAAATGTGTTAGAAACTATGATGGATATAGGAATGGTGTATTGAGAACTCTTTTTCTGATTAGAAGTCTTAGTTTTCAAGGTATTGGATTATTGTTCAGATCTGTGATGTTACAATTGTATGTGATTTTCTCCTTGAGCGAAAAATAGGTTTTGTGGATGTCCTGATTTATTTTGGATTTCTAGCTCCTGGTCATTGGAAAGAGGTCAGAGATGGAATTTTAATCTTGTACAGCAACGTTAAGAGGCATCTCATGCATCATATTTGGCACATAGGATTCACATCATACAGTCCTACTAATGTGTTATTTTATTAATGAATGATGCCTTTTTAATTGGGCTTACTTACATATATCTATATTTAATTTAGATGGCCGATTATGTGGATCTACATTGATGTTTTTTTGAGAATGATGACTCATTTCTCATACACTGGGGGTGAAGTGACCCTAGTAGGTTGATATGGCATGTGATTCCTTTCTAGTGTTCCCCTTATAGGGTGTTGTTTCTCAAGTCTGGGTTATCTAGTCGGGTCCCTGAGTATGATGTCAATAGGTACTAGGACGTTTCTAGGGCACCGGACCTCCAAGGGGTATTACCACATGTGGATTCCTGATGAGTATCGATTTAGTCTCTATTATTTATTAGTATTGTGAACTCTAGGTAGAAATCCCTTATAAGGATTATTAGTGAGGATCATGCCCTTGTTGGTCATGTTTTTAGTTTTAACCATCGTAGTTCATTGTCATCTTCACTATCTTTAGAGATGTTTGATCTCTTGGGCTAGGTGGTTTGACCTTGTGACCCAATTGTGATACTTATTTGGTAGGGATAGGTGGGAGACCTAGGGGACCTTAGTTTTGAATCAGACCCTTGTAGTTCGACAATAATTTTGTTTGAGGGTAGCCTTTGTTAGAGGCTATCATGTGGTTTTAGATGCATTTTTAGTTAATGAGCGGGGTTTTATCCTTGTTTTGAAATCGTAGAATGGTATGTGCTTATGTTTTGTGTTTAGGTATTTTGTTTCCTTTTTTTTGGTCAAGCATGTAGGGTGATTGTTTTTCAAGGCCATCTTTGATGGGCTGGGCTGTTTGGGTGCCTGACCTAGTTGACCAGTGTTTCCACTTTTTCTAATTTAGTCAAAGTGTGGGTAGATTCTCATGAATGGAATGAAGTCATGTTATATGTGGTTATGGATTAAACTATTACATACGTGAGATTCATGATTTATTAAGAGGAGTTAAAAGGGAGCCTCAGGAATATTGAGATTGACATGCTATATAGAATGGTCATCTTAGCCTTTTAATGGATGACTCACTAGATTATGAGTAGGGGGATAAGGTGCATGTTGGTTGCACCTGGTACTGTTTGGTTGAGAATATAAGAGTGGTTAGGTGCAATCTGAGGATTGGTTTTTTCAATGCATACCAGGGGCTTGGTTCCCAAAAGTTGTGTGATGAATGTCCCTCTATAGAATATGTGACATCAGGAGTAAATAGAGTACCATATGTTGGTTGACCCTTTACTGAATCATATCATGTTTTGACAGGATGTGAGTGTGTCTTGGTGGGAGTTGTAAAATCCATTTTTGTAGAATTTTAGTGTAATTATATTAGAGAAGATCATGATATATCTTCACGTCATCTTTATTATGATGAGATACCATCATCCCTACACTGAGCTCCTTTTCTTTTTAAATTTTTTTCCTAGTTAGGAAGTGGAAAACTCTTGTGGTTGTGCTCTAGGAGTGTTGTAAGGTTTTTCATATGGTAGGGAGTTCACATTTGGCTGTTTCTGGGTGGTGTCCCTCATTTTTAGATTAAATTTGTAACATCCTGACCGGGATCACCTCTAAGACAGTGGTAAGATCGGTGCATCACATAACCTCAAGCGCATCTCCCTAAATGCCAGAGGATTCTGACTAGTAGGGAGGGCATTTTTCATGTACATGGGGAGACTATACCCTCATTAGTAATAGGTATTATCATAGCAGAAGTAACCATCAAATAAATAATAAAAAGTGGAAGCATATAAATGAATAAACTGCAGAAAAATCAATATAAATATTCTCAAAAAAATACATAATAAATGAGGAAGCTGATAAATGAAACTAGGTACAAAAATTACGTCATGCCATGATGTCTTTCTAAACTAAAAACAAGAAAAACTGAAACCCAAGCATTCTATTAACTAAATAGAAAAGACACAAAGAAACAACTGCATCATGAGTGAGGCTCGGTCCTCTGCCCCAGTCCCCATACAAAGTAGCAAGAACCAATCAAGCATTGGGATCATCACACTTACCTTTTTCAATACCTACAAACATATAATCTACTCAGGTGTCAACGATGCCCGAGCAGGGTGTGAGATAAAAACACAGTAGTCCAGCACCCACAGTGTCTAAACCTTTCCATTTCGTGTAATAATAAAATGTAGTGTGCAATTATGTAACAATTGAAGATAATGTATTAAGTGTAATGAAATAAATAACTTAGTCCGGGTTCCCAACAGAAATTTTCCCTAATCACCTTCTTAGGCCTAAGCTGAAAGTCTGAAAGGAGTACCTATAAGAAGAATACACAAATGCATATATATAGAGCCTGAAAGATTAAGGTAAAAAAAGGAAGAGGCATACCCCCAAGCATGTGATTTAACATGGGGTCTAAGTCATGTGTAAACCAGGTGTGCTTCAACACACTAGAAAATATATCAAAACTCAAGGAACTAACAAGGACAATAATATAAACCTTCAGTGCTTCATTATTAAGGTTCAAGTTGAGAGTTGGAGTCTGAGCCCTTCCTGAATGTATCACTATTGAACATCCTTCAATTATCCAATACCACCGAGCCCATCCAAGAAAATATTTTGAAAGTCCAAGTTTCGCTCGAGGCATGGCTTTACCAAGAGTCTATCCCAATCTCACAAAAAGGGGTCAGGCACCATCTGAGGTTGGCTTAGGCACATTGCCAACGTATTTGTCCCGATGGGATCTTTTGGAACCGGTATCACTCAGAAATATTAGAAAACCTAGGGAGGTCTCAGTCAAGAAAAGCCAAGAACACCACCCCCCATCACATAGAGGTAATTGTCAGGAACTAATGGTCTAAGTGTGGCCCTTAAAATAGGACCCACCTCCTTTCCCCACCCTAAATTTAATTAATGTTATCACATCAGCAGATATGATATCAACATATGTAATTGCAGCTTGAACCCAAACAAGTACATATGTACATCACATAGTTCAAATTAAATTTTCCAGTATAGCAATCCTAACAAAGAAAAGTACCACATCTATATAAGTAAATAAATGCAGTTTTAAATAAATAAATAAATTAAACCAACCAACTACCAATATCCAACAATTCCAATGTTCATAACTAATCTAAATTAATGATTTAAATTAAAAACAACAAAATAGGTTTTGTAAAACATGCAGATAAATATTCTTTTTAATAATTAATAAACCAGCTCAACCAACTACCAAAGATTCAACAATTCAAGATTCATAATTAATCTAAATTAATTATTTAAATTTAACACAACAAAAAAAGGTTGTACAACACATAAAATTAAATAAATTAAAAGTTTGGGCTAACAAGAATTATACTTACTACGTAGGCACGCCCCAAGTGGTTTCCGACCTTGTTGCAAAAAATTAAAAAAATTAATTCATGATCAATACGGCTACAACAACTACGCGAAATAAATTAATTAACGAATTTGGGTGAATTTTCACAAAGTCGGTAGGCACCGACTAATGGCACAATGGTGCATCTTTATAAATCACAACGAAATGGATAGAAAGAGAGTAGATTCCCTGCCTTATGGTCATAGATGATCTAATGATCCAAAGTAGACTTTGATTTGACCTAAAACGGAATAAAACGGATGATTTTAGAAAAACCCCAAAATATTGTAAAATATTTCCGCGGCGAACTGCGCAAAGGATTTGGAATGAAATCGCACAATTTTTGGTGTGTGGGATAAGCCTTACCGATAGGTTCACAATACACCTGACGGCGGAGAAAATCGATGATGAATAGAGCTGCGATGATCTTTCGAAGCTGGAAGGTGGTGGTGTGCACCACATAGGGAGAGGGAGTGCGCCACGCATAGGAGAGGGAAGGGAGGAAGAGAGGAGAGAAAAAATAAAAAGGAAAGGAAAAGAAAAAGGAAAAATAAAACGGAGATAAATAAATAAAATAATAAAAATAAAATGGTGGAAGAAATGAAATAAATAATTAGAATGGGTTTACCTCATTTTAATTATTTTTAATTTTTCTCTAACCGTGCCTATTTTATTATTTATTTTTATACATATTTAAATTAAATTAATTTCCATTAATGCTTTTTAATTATTTTTAACCTAAACGGTGCACTATAACACAATTTAATATTTTACATAAAGCCTGAGCAAACTGTTAATTAATTTTAATAGCTAGATGGAACCCACAACAGGGTTTGTAGGCACACTCCATGGGTCACTTTAAAGATTTGGACAAAAAACATAAATGATTTGCATCTTGATTTATGTTGAGACATTACATGAATTTATGTGGGTAATTAATAATATTTTATCTAACACAACAATAAGTATCCACCCCTGTATATATGTGTTATATATATACACATGTGCATGTATATATAACTATATATATATTTATTTAATCTCATATATATAGATATACCTCATATATATATATATTAATATTTTGGTCCCAATATAATAATAATAATAAATAAAAAAATAATTATTATTTAATTCAAACCATAAATTACACCATTAATAACTTAAAAACAATAACCATAAAAAAAGAATAACAAATATTAAATAAATATTGATTATACATTTCTATTTAATTTGAAATATTAATAGTATCACATTTATTACATTGTGCAGTTATTATTCACACCGTAACATGATTTATTAACTATGGATGTGCATTTTCATTTATTTTTTTCAAAATAAATAAAAATATTAATAATAAAATTATTGATATATCCAATTTCCAATAAAATATTTTAAAAGAAAATACATTCTCTTCGGGTGTGATATGACTAAACATCTAATGCTCGCAAAGGTTATACCCTGCCTATTGTAAACCCCACGCCCCGGAACAATTCGTGGTGTTTGATTTCTCATTCGACACACCATTTGAGAGAAAATAATTATTTATTATTTAAAAATCAGAATATTTAATTAAATAAAAATAAAGACGGTATTACCAAGTGCAAGGGTACCAAACACCTAATGTGAACGAACGTTATACCCTACCTAGGGTAAACTCGGTGTTCCGGATATAATTGTAGTCTCATATTTCTCATATGACGCATCTTTTGAGATAAAATAATTATTTATTATTTAAAAATCATAATAATTAATTAATTTAAATTAAATATGGAATTATCATGTGCGAGGGTGTAAAAAACCCAATCTGAATCAAGGTTATACCCTACCTAGGGTAAAACCGACATTCCGGACCTAATATTGGTCTCATATTTCTTGTACGATGCACCATTTGAGAGTTATTTCATGTTTTTGAGTAAAACGTGTGTATTAATAAAATAAAATAAATATTTTCATTCTATCAACGTCGTAGTTTTGAATATTGGAAGCAAAAAGTTATGACGCTCGGTTTTAAAACTGACCTGACTGGTTAACAGAAAAAATTTATTTCCTGCATTTTTTCTGCCAGTTCAAAACATGGAACGTTACAACCTTCTCACCTTAGAAATTCTCGTCCCCAAGAATCATTCGGGATCAACGTAACTCTCACATGATCTACAGGGTCATGAAGTCTCATACAAAAGGTCTTCAAACACTCAACACGCATTCAAACATTGGTTAGGAAAGCAGCACATAAGCCATTAAGATCTGAGCCAATGCTTATTTTCCAACTGACACACTGATACAGTACTTATTCAAACTCGTTTAGCTAGAGACACGAACATGTCATCATCTCATTAAATATTTAGTCAAAGTTACTTCCCACCTTAGGTTTTAATGTTAGAATATAGAAAATTGTGGGTCATGACACCTTCCTCCATCAGAATTTCATACAAGACACGCCCTTAAGCATTCAAGTGATGCTTCTCACTTGATTTTTGAAATGGATAAAACAGTCAATTCCCCATCTCCCTTAAATCCCAAGTTGAGCCAGATTCTTATGAAAATCATTGGTCGACCGAAACCACACTTGTCTCACCTGATGACATGTTAGAAAAAGTTCCATCACTAACTGCTTCATTGAGAAAGAGAGAGAACTAGTCAATCCACTCTGACCGACCATTTAAAAAGGTTCTCGACATAGATGAAAGGTGTTTATATACTAAACTATGATGTCTTATTCAAAGGTATCTCACATTTACAACAAACACGTCCACTGAAGTTCATACCTAGCCTTCGGTGACCTTCTTTGATTTAGGCATCACCGAGCCCAACAATAAGACTAGGGTAACCTTGGATTGTCACAAAAAGAGTGAAATTAACTAACGCAGGGTACTACATACTCCATGTTTACGAGTGAGACATTGGTACAAGAGAAAGATTCCCATTTAAAAACAATGACCAAAGATAGAGTGGCATCATCCTGGAATTCAAGTTATATGAAATTGTTGGTGTAGAAGAGTTCATCAGGAATTCCCACACGGAAATCCAAAGGTCACTCAAGACTAAAAAAGATGTGATAATAATGATTCATCATCATGAAACACGGAGAAAACCCACCCTAAAAAATCCCATCATCTTTTAAAGCTTTAGTATGGAATAAGACCAATGATCTGTTAGTGTATCAATGACAAAGGCAAGATAGGGGACATTCTCATCACTTAAGTAAGAGTACACTAATAGGATTATAAGATTACTAGAAGGAAAACATTTAAATAGTTGGCATAAAAGCCCTACCAAACTGACCGGTGTGTCAAAACTCCTATGTCTCTAGAAGTTATCCTAGGCATTGGGATGAACTTGATTCATTTAATAGAGAAGTCACTATACAACATAGATGACATAGAATGTATTTAATAGCACAATACTTGATGATTACACTGAACTCAATTGGTTCATCACAACATTATGTACACGACGTCACCACATAAGTGAACACATACTAACCCGAGGAGATATAGAGGCAAGATAACTTTTATCTCTAATGAAAACCTTCTGAGACCTCTGTCGCTGTGGAGAAGGGAGGGTCAAACAACCTATGAAGCAACTGACCATTCTTAAGGAATGCCTAACCTGATGGAAAAAAGCATTACCTAATGATCAAACCCAAAAAAGTTCAAGGAAAACATGTCCACCCATTCGAACAAGGGTGTCATTTTCTTAAAGAAGTGGTTCGACTAGGGACAATGACATGCAAAAGGTTCTATTCCAAAGCAACTCAAGGATGAAATCAAACTACCCTTATATCAGGGTCTTAAACAATGGACATCACAAAAGGATCCATATCCAAGACCTTTATATTTAATTACATTTAATCTTTACTCATAAAAAGATTTAATTAAAACATCAAGTACAATTTCTCAAAACGAAACACAAGGTACTTGATCTTAACCAACACCTCAAGGGAAAACCAATCATGTTTTATGAAACTCTATTTTTTTTAAATTGTTTACATTAATTGAAATCCTATCCTTAATTAGTAAATCTATCACATAAATTCGTTTTAAGAAGATAAGGCGACCTACAAGATTCCCACAAAGCAGACCTGATTTCATTAGAATACAACCCCGAAAAAAATTTGTTTAATTATTTAGAGTCACAACACCCATACCGGGTTGTCTCATAAGGAACATGCACCAACTATCCTACTTGGTCCTAGTTGTTCCTTTAGGTAGTTAACCAATTCATTTGAAATTATAACATGCTCAAACACATATCATCCTAGATATATGGGTTATTATCAACCTAATAATAAACTATACACTTTATAGTTTTTCGCATTTGGCTCCCATAAAAAGGCAACTAATATATTTTATCAAAACAACCAATTACATAACAAAAAATCTATCAGTTCATTGTAGGAAGATAATAGAGAGAGAAATGTTGTAATCACAGAAGCATAACATTTTAATCATAGATACATGCTAATAGGCACAAAATCATTATACAAGGAAAACATGGCATTAAACATGAAGCATGGAAATAGGCTACAATGCTAAATATATCACCGAAAAATGGTATCTAAAAAGGCATACTATAAAATTAAAAGACAAAGCATATGTTAAAGTAACCTAATTTGAATCAACAGGTAGCCTAAAATGCAAATACATGGCATGAAACTATGCATGGCATGTGAATCCATGTGCCTAATATGATGAATGAAATGATTCATCCTTACCTTAATTGGTCTAGGGTGAAATATCATAACTTTCATAAATTCATAAGCAGTGGAAATTACACCAATCACTCGAGGTGAAATCATATCAATTGTAACAACAAAAATCACAAACAACAATCCCAACCCTGGCTACTTGGTCATTTTCCGTACATGGGGTGATCAATACCAAGCACGACTATTAACCAAGTGCCAACACATTCCTAGTCTCTTATCTACCAACCCAAAACAGTAAGAAAAACAAAAAAAATACCACCTCATATACCACTTTGTAACATCTCGACCTAGCTCACCTCTAAGATGGTGGTCGGACTGGCGCATCACATGACCTCAAGCGCATCTCCCCGAACATCAGAGGCTTCCAACTAGCATCGAGGGCCTTTTTCATGTCTATGGGGGAGACTATGCCCTCAGAGGTAATATGTATTATCACTACGGAAGTAAAAAATAAATAAATAATAAATAGAGGAAGCATATAAATGAATAAATTGCAGTAGAAGAAATATAAATAATCCCAACTGAATATATAATAAATGTGGAAACTGATAAATGAAACTAGGTACATAAATGACGTCACACCATGATGTCTTTATAAACTGAAAACATGGAAAACAGAAACCCAAGAATTCAATTAACTAAACAGAAAAGTCACAAAGAAACAACTTCATCACAATCAATGCTTGATCTTCTACACTAGTATATATCCTAAGCAGTAAGAAACAATCAAGAATCGGGAGTCGCATGATTCCCTTTGCCAATACCTACAAACATATAATCTACTCTCGTTTCAACGATGCCTGAGAAGGGTGTGAGATAAAATCTCATTAGGTCGGCACCCGTAGTGTCTAAACCTTTCTATTTCATACAATAATAAAATTCAATGTGAAATTATATAACAATTGCAGATAATTTATTAAGTGTAATGAAATGAATAACTTAGTTCGGGTTCCAAACAGAACCCGTCCCTAATAACCAGCTTTGGCCTAAGCTGGAAGTCTAAAAGGAGTACATGTAAGAAAAATACACATATGCATATATATAATGCCTAGAAGAGTAAGGTAAAATAGGGAAAAGGCATACCCCCAAGCTTGTGCTTTAACTTGGGTTCTAGGCCATGTGTCAACTAGGTATGATTCAACACACTGAAAAATATATCAAATCTCAATGGACTAACAACGGCATTAATATAAACCTTCAGTGCTTCATTATTAAGGTTCAAGATAAGAGTTAGAGTCTGGACCCATCCCAAAGGTATCACTATAGAACATCCTTCAATTATCCAATACTATTGATCCCGTCTAACACAATCTTCTGAAAGACCAAGCATTTATCAAGGCATGGCTTTACCATGAGTCCGTCCCGATCTCGCAAAAAGGGGTCGGGCACCATCTGAGGCTGGCTTAGCCACATTTCCAATGGATCCTTCCCGATGGGTCCTTTTGGAATCGATATCACTCATATGTATTAGAAGGCTCAGTGAAGTATCGGTCCGACAAAGCCAATAACACCGCCCCTCGACACATAGAGGTAATTGCCAGGAATGAAGGGTCTAAGTGTGGATCTTAATACGAGATCCACCTCCTTTCCCCTCCCTGAATTTAATTAATGTTTTCACAACAGCAGATATGATATCAAGATATGTAATTGCAGCTTGAAACCAAACAGGTACACCCATTCATCACACAGTGCAAATTAAATATTTTAGCATACCAATATTAACAAGGAAAAGTATTGCATCAACATAAGAAGATAAATTAACTTTTGAATAAATAAATAAATTAGACCAACCAACTACCAATATCTAAAAATTCCAATTTTCATAACTAATCTAAATTAATTATTTAAATTAAACACAAAAAAATAGGTTGTGCAAAACATGCAGATAAAGACAATTTTTAATAATAAATAAACCATCTCAACCAACTACCAAAGATTCAACAATTTACTATTCATAATTAATCTAAATTAATTATTTAAATTTAACACAACAAAAAAAGTTGTGTAACACATGGAATTAAATAAATTAAAAATTTGGGCTAACAGAAATTATACTGACCACATCGGCACGCCCCATGGGGTGTCTGACCTTGTTGAAACAAATTAAACAAATTAATTCATGATCAATATGGCTGTAACAAGTAGGAGAAACAAATTAATTAATGGATTTGGGTGAATTTGCACAAATCTTGTAGGTGCCGACTAACAACACAACGATACGTCTTTATAAATCGCAATTAAATGAAGGCAAAGAGAGTAGTCGCCCTACCATATGGTCGTAGATGATCCTATGTGTAACGCCCCAACCGTAGATACCCAGAGTCAGTGTATTATTACATAACACTGGCATGATCACAAAGGATCATGTTTCAAAAGACTGATTAGTTTAGTAGTCTTGGAAACACTAGATATATTCATAAGTCTTACATTACATCATAAGGTAAAAAACTAAAACAACATCTTGTCTTCATATCCTCTCATACTATCCCTGAATTTCATTCATAAATTACTTCTTCATAATCCTGGGAAAAATAAAACATTGAAAGGGGTGAGCTCAGATGCTCAGTAAGGATAACATTATAGCAGAAGCTTTCATAGATAAGCATAAACACTTAAGGAAGTTTATAACTAAAACGGAAGCCTTTTAAACTTGAACTTCAGCATAAAATGGAAACGATAAAATAAAATAATGCCATTTACTTACTCACATGGATATTATACTAGTCCAATGATCACATGAAATATCAATAACCACTTTCATAATGATGGAATGCATAATGCCAGAATATCATAACCACATAGCCAAGGCCTCATGCCAAGATTACAAATAAGATTTTGCCAAGGCCTTGTGCCAAGACACTATTTTGTCTCATGAGACCTACTGATGCATCTAGGAGCTATAGCGGGCTCCACCCGTCACTTATTAAGGCCAATTCATTCCTCATATGAACAGGTTTAAACATAACATAAACATTCGTATTAAAACTAGCATACGAAATGTCCATACTTTAACCACAACCCATGAATGGTATAAAAATAGCACATCCACAATCAAACATAACTCATTCGATACAATATAGAAGATTGTATTGTATCACATTAACCTCAATCAAGAATAATGAAGTATTTTGACATAGATGAAAATAATCATCAAAACTATTTGAGAGAAATATCCACCTTTTTCTTGAAATCATTTAAAAGTCACACTATTTGTCAAGAATCCATTTAAAAATAGATTTTTGAATCAAGGTGTCCCATACCACTTTGAAACTTTTTAAAAGTATTTTTAATTTTAAAACATTAAGGTCTATATAAATAAATCCTTAAACCCATTTTTAAAACATGGACATTAATGAGAAAGATTTATATGAATAAGTCTTTAAAACATTTAAAAATGGTATTTTAGTTTGAGATTCAAACCAAAAGAGAGACACTTGAATACAGATAATTGGAGTAATAAAAACTTTTTAATATCATGAGAATAAAGGGATTCACGATATACTATGTCAAAGTACAATATATACACCATATAAAAGTGATTTGGTGTATAACAACAAAGAAGTCTCAATGGAATGTAAATTGAGATGAATTCTCTTATAAAGACCATATCCTTAGGTTAAGGATAAATCAACGACATAATTATGTGTGAAAAATATAAATACACTCAATATTATTGGATATTTAGTGTAAATCAATCAGATGACATTCACACATATTCTTGTATAACCAACACCAATGAATTGGATATTTAACTCAACAAATGGAGATTGAGTTAAAATTACTCTTATCAAGTTCATACCGATCACTTGAGAATTTATCAATGGAGTGATTATGTGTATCAAAAGTATATCCACAGAAAGGGGAGTGGAAAATATGACATAAGAAAATGAATAGTAATTCCACACATAATCTTGGAGTAAAATAATCAATGAAGTATGCGTAAAGCCGAATGAGTGGAAATTGAAATATCAAATTCCCTTATCAATTTGGTAACTTATGAACCATAAACCCATGAAATAAGGATAATACAATGATGATTTAAATATCCATAAATTAGAGTATATTACACAATGAATACAATCATGGGTAGTACACACACCGCATGCAATAAATAAGTGGTGAATAATGGAAATCTCATGAAATTAAAAGTGAGATTAGAAACCCCTTACCTTGTACTTTTCCTTGGTTGGGGGTAGGTTAACCTCCTGTATAATGTTGAAATAACTGTTATTAAATTATTCATGAATCATATACATTAATATGATATCATATATGATATTTTAACATTTATTTGTTAATAATATCTTAGAATTATTGTCGTGTCGGGTGTTAACTTACTCATTTTCTTTTATATGTTTTGTTATGTAAGCTATGTTTTTCATTGATAGGTTGTATATTATTCATATCCAGAATGATATAAAGTTCTTAAACATTATTTTTAAATCATCAAATGATAATTATACTTTAATGGATATGATGGAGAATGAATCTCATCGCGTTCGTGGAGACGGTAGTCCGTACGTATGCACGAGCGACAATATCATTCTTTTGATATTAAAATATTATATAATTGGATGGTATATCATATATACAGAATCATTATCATGTTATATTTATTATTTAAATGAGTTACACATCATTATTATACCCAACCAAATAATAATATATTGAATAACAATTACACCACGACGTGGAGACGGTAAGCCGTACGTACGCATGTATGGTGACATGTTATTCAAAAGGTGGATAGAATACTGAATGTGGTTGTACCATATTTATAATAACATCACTGTATATATAAGATACTGGAGATATTATTTTATAATGGTAATAACAAAGAAATATGAAGTGGAAGAAGAAAGGAACTTGAAAAGGGGTGGTGAAAACATTACCTCTTCGTCGGGTTCTTCCTTTTGATTTGATCCAAAGGGCTCCTTAGGTTGGCTTTCTGATCAAACTAAGGCATCTAGGTTGTATTGAGAGAAGTTTAGAGAGTATTTGGGCAGTTTTTGGCTGAAGAAAAATTCTTTTAAGGTGTGGAGAAATGATAAGTAAGAGTTCCCTTTTATAAGAGTGGTGAGGGGCACCTTTGGAAAAGCTAGAAATATTAATTTATAATAAATTCATATTCGGTTTATAATAGCTCCAAAGTTTATTATTTAAAGGTTAATGTGGGTATGGGTCTAAAACCACTAAACCAATAGAATTTAGACAGTTTTGGGTCATTATATTAACCTTATCTTTAAGTATAAACTCTTAGTTAATTAGTTTCACTTTTACAACGTCTCTTTGTATTTTTATATTATATGGTTAATAAACATACCATATACATCCAATAGACCCCCAAGTGGTCCATTAATGATAAAAATATCATGATATAAGTCTCTTGGCAGAACCTTAGATTTTTAAGAATTTAATATCAATTAATAATATAATATTTTTCTTAAAAACTCTTTTATGTCAATTTTGACACTATTCAATAGTTGATTTTTTTGAAACACATAACAGAATGATTACATTGAAAACTGTTAATTAAATAAATCCTAATATGTCATATTAACCTAGAAAATTAGTTTAATTCAATAAAAGTCTCAAATTATATTTATTTGGGTATTTATAATATCAATTATTCTAATTTTTTACAATTATGGTAATTACTGCATCACCATTTTGTCATAAATAAATTAACTTATATAATGTCTAAAAATTATAAATAAAATATCATTATCTAGGAAATCCTTTTATATTTCTAATTAATATTTATAGTCTAAAATCCAACATATATTACCCTATTTTACAATTGTTTTGATAAAAGATATATACTTGTGTCATTTTTGTATTTATTTTAACTTAATTTAAATAAAGTGTCATTATCACTTACAAGTGGATCCATGGGGTCCCAAAATTGACCCATAGATGCCCATGGTCGACCATGTATCAACCAATAGGGTTAAGACACGTTTTAGGGTAATTTAGTATTATTATAATATTATTTCTTTAACCCTTGTTTATCAGATTTACCCTTTAATCATGGTAAATAAAATATTTACCGAAGTAATTATCCAAAATGTCTAAAAATAAAAGATACCTATTTACAGAATTTGAACATCCTGATTACAAATATGGAATCCATTTTTCCAAATTCAAAACACATAAGTGGCATAAATTAATTTAAAATTAATTCCCGTTGTTAAAACAAAAAGCGTGTTTTTAAGAGATAATAACTATCAAAAGATTGGCAGTAGTTTATGTCTGGTTTAAATGTGAAATTATGTTCAATGACCCACATTGTATTACATGGTAAAAATATATTATAAATATAATTTAAAACCACTCAAATTCATAATTTATCACTATTAATTATTTTGATTAAAAAAGTTTTTTTAATTAAAATTTAGTAATTTTCACTATTCATCAAAATATGAAAGTTATCCGAAAAGTACCAAAATTTCACCCTTGGCTAATTTCCATATTACGAATCCAAAAATGAAGTCCATTTTCAGAGATAGAATTTATAAAATTTCAAAAAGTATGTATTACTATTCATAAGGGCTAGTTTGATTGGTTGTGGTGTGTTAGAATCTCGAAGTTGCGTACAATGCACGCTATTGCATTATTCAAAGGAAAATGTAACGTGAAAGATTGGGGTGTTACATTCTAACCTCCTTTAATAAATTGCGTCCTCGTTATTTTTTTTAAAATTGGGCTTGATAATATAATGTAAAGTCCCACATCGGAAAAAGAGTCAATAAAACTATCACATTAAAATAAAGAAAGAGAGGTATAAAGGTCACCCAATATAACCCATACTCGGATTCCATGTAGAAAAGCATGGATATGGACGATAAACTAAGTGTCAAGTTCTAATGGAGAGGGATAGAAATCATGATCAGGAGAAAGTTAACAATAAGAAAACCACAAACTTTTGTTGGGACAAACGGTCGTTAGTCTCCTAGCAGGAAAGTAAACGGACAACATTTTTTGTTTTAAGTTACATTACATAAGGATGAGGAATTCATTTATGATATTGACTAAGAATATATAGATATATACTTACATTTTACATAGAGTTTAATTCTTTAATAAATTTCCACCACTAACTCATTTTTTTAAACGATGAGTATTCAAGAAGACTTGGTCATACTGGAAGAGATAGAATAAACTTCCATAGAATCACATGATCCATGTAGGATGAACTATATATTTACATTGTCTTTAGAGATTAATCAAAACCAAAATGGTTAGTACAAGATCTATTGATCCCCCAAAAGGATATTCCTTGAGAGAAATAAACACTAATCTTAATTTCCAAAATTAAACCAACAATACCCCAATGTTAAATAAATACCATTCAATAATCAATTGTCCTTAAAATACTTCAATATAATCAAAACTAATATTAAAAACCAAAACTTATTAAGAATGTAGTCTTCCACATTAAATTGTATCTCCAAATGACATTAATTACTCTTAAAGTCACATACTTAAAAGTAATTAACCTAATCATTTCCATAAATAAACCAAATCATTATAAATCCACAATAAAAACATAGATAAAAATCCACCATTACTCCTCAAATGAAATCCCATACTACCCTTTTTTCCGTTGGCATATAGTGTTCTCAACAAAGCGAACAACTTCCAAAATAACATTTATCACTTAATCACCAAATCATTTTCTTATACTAAGGGTATTCATTTGATAAGACATAAGATCCCAAATCATATTATTATTGATCAATAAAATAATTTAACTAAAAATAATAGTCACACTAACCAGAGACTTCATGTAGTCCAGTGGTAGGTGATAAATCCCAATCACACTTTGGTTGTGGGTTTGATTCCCATAGCTTTGTCCGATGTGACGGGTTGTCACACGGTCTTCGTGTTGTCCTATTTCAAAAACTATATTTTATAACATTACCAAAATAAGATAAATTCCTCAAAATAACCATAACATAATTTAACCACAAATGTTATCTCATACCTTTCATTTTCACCCCAAATTATAATAATTTGTAATTTCCTCAAACCCAATGATCATATAAAACCAAACGGTTATTTATAACTATATCCACAAGAGAAAAGATAATTATTCCATAAATATCATTCTCACATGGCAAACATTTGGGTTACAAATACAATAGAAAATTATTCCAAATTAAACCCTTCAACAAGGATCACTAAAAAATTTTAAGCATTTATCCAACCATTTATTTCCACATAGCTTCTTCTCTGACCAACAAAATATCCTATAGAATAGGACATTCACTAGGGTAATGGCCAGGTCCCCTACATTTTCGGAAAATGACTATAAATGGATTCTTGGGACCATTTTTATCTGCTTCCATAGTACTCTTCATTTTTCTTCAACAATTCTTCACTTTATGTCCTTCCTTCTCACACGTAAAGAATTTCTTTTTCCCATTGAGACACTTTCCTGGGTGTCTCCTTCCACATTTCCTGCATGATGGAAATTGAATATTTCTCTATCCATGGTCTCTACTACTGGAGCTCTTATCATTCATCACCTTTCTCTTATTTGTTGAGTCGAGTAATTGGTTAATATATATATTGTTGATCATATTTTTGGAAAATTGATTTGGCATAAAGACGATATCTTTTACGCCTATCAACATTCCATTTTGTTTCTCATTTCCACCACCATTCCCACCTTGTACATCATTCTCAAAGTCACTATGACTTCATTGGAATCCAGCCATTGACTAAAACCAGAAAGCATTGTGTGAGTAATAGTAGTCATACAATCATTTAGAGATTAACATGTCACCATATTCTCAATTTGAAACACATTAGGATTAACCAAGGTCATTTACTCTCATATTATATATATAATACTTTAAATCGGTTTGAAAAGAAAATGTAAATTATCCCAAGCATATCCCCCAAGAGTGTCATAACCAAGAGTGCAGCAAGGCCCGTTTTCGTGCACCAGTTCCCGTTCGAGTCTATCTCAAAGCGGTGTTTTCGGGTTTTACCCATAGGTACATCTGTGGCAGAGCTGCCTCTACCTGCTCGTATACAGACAGGGATGTACTGCTCGGAAAACTCACAAAATCTCTACAATAACAAAATTCTAGGAAGTTCTTCTATACTAATCCTCAAAGTTCATCTTCGGTCTACGTGCTCTAATCAAAGTTTATCTAAATCTAGCTTCTACGGTTTGTACTAAACTTCCTCTGATACCAACTGTAACATCCCGACCCTAGATACCCAAAGTCGGTGCATTATTACATAACATTGGCATGATCACAAAGGATCAAGTCTCTAAAGACTGATTATTTTAGTAGTCTTGGAAACACTAGATATATTCATAAGTCTTACATTACATCATAAGGTAAAAAAACTACAACAACATCTTGTCTTCATATCCTCTCATACTATCCCTGCAGGTCATTCATAAATTACTTCTTCATAATCCTGGGAAAAATAAAACATTGAAAGGGGTGATCTCAGATGCTTAGTAAGGATAACATTATAGCAGAAGCTTTCATAGATAAGCATAAACACTTACGGAAGTTTATAACTAAAACGAAAGCCTTTTAAACTCGAATATCAGCATAAAATGGAAAATATAAAATAAAATAAGGCCATTTACTTAATCACATGGATATTCTACTAGTCTAATGATCACATGCAATATCAATAACAACATTCATAATGATGGAATGCATAATTCTAGACTATCATAACCACATAGCCAAGGCCTTGTGTCAAGACGACAAATAAGATTTTTCCAAGGCTGTGTGCCAAGACACTAGTTTGTCTCATGAGACATACCGATGCATCGAGGAGCTATAGCGGGCTCCACCTGTCACTTATTAAGACCAATGCATTTCTCATATGAATAGGTTTAAACATAACATAAACATTCGTATTAAAACTAGCATACGAAATGTCAATACTTTTACCACAAACCATGAATGGTATAAAAATAGCACATCCACAGTCAAACATAACTCATTCAATACAATATGGAAGATTTTATTGTATCACATTAACCTCAATCAAGAATAATGAAGGATGTTGACATAGATGAAAATAATCATCAAAACTATTTGAGAGAAATATCCCCCTTTTTCTTGAAATCATTTAAAAGTCACACTATTTGTCAAGAATCCATTTAAAAATAGATTTTTTAATCAAAGTGTCTCATACCACTTTGAAACTTTTTAAAAGGATTTTTAATTTTAAAACTTTAAGGTCTATATAAGTAAATCCTTAAAACCATTTTTAAAACAGGGACATTAATGAGAAAGATTTATATGAATAAGTCTTTAAAACATTTAAAAATAGTATTTTAGTTAGAGATTCTAACCAAAAGAGAGACACTTGAATACAGATAATTGAGTTAATAAAAACTCTTTAATAACATGAGAATAAAGGGATTCATGATATACTATGTCAAAGTACAATATATACACCATATAAAAGTGATTTGGTGTATAACAACAAAGAAGTCTCAATGGAATGTAAATTGAGATGAATTATATTATGAAGACCATATCCTTAGGTTAATGATAAATCAACAACATAATTATGTGTGAAAAATATAAATACACTCAATATTATTGGATATTTACTGTAAATCAATCAGATGACATTCATACATATTCTTGTAAAAACAACACCAATGAATTGGATATTTAACTCAACAAATGGATATTGAGTTAAAATTACTCTTATCAAGTTCTTACCGATCACTTGAGAATTTATCAATGGAGTGATTATGTGTATCAAAAGTATATCCACAGAAAGGGGAGTGGAAAATATGACATAAGAAAATGAATAGTAATTCCACACATAATCTTTGAGTAAAATAATCAATGAAGTATGCGTAAAGCTGAATGAGTGGAAATTGAAATATCAAATTCCCTTATCAATTTGGTAACTTAGGAAACATACACCCAAGAAAGAAGGATCATACAATGATGATGTAAATATCCATAAATTAGAGTATATTACCCAATGAATACAATCATGGGCAGTACACACACCACATGCAATAAATAAGTGGTGAATAATGGAAATCTCACGAAATTAAAAGTGAGATTAGAAACCCCTTACCTTGTACTTTTCCTTGGTTGGGGGTAGGTTAAACTCCTGTATAATGTTGAAATAACTGTTATTAAATTATTCATGAATCATATACGTTAATATGATATCATATATGATATTTTAACATTTCTTTGTTAATAATATCTTATAATTATCGTCGTTTCGGGTGTTAACTTACTCGTTTTCTTTTATATGTTTTATTACGTAAGATATGTTTGTCATGAATAGGTTGTATCTTATTCATATCCAGAATGATATAATGTTCATAAACATTATTTTGAAATCATCAAATGATAATTATACTTGAATTGATGTGACGGAGAATGAATCTCATCGCGTTCGTCGAGACGGTAGTCCGTACGTACGCACAAGTGACAATATCATTCTTTTAATATTAAAATAATATATAATTGGATGGTATATCATATATAAAGAATCATTATCAAGTTATATTTATTATTTAAATGTGTTAAACATCATTATTATACTCACCCAAATAATAATATATTGAATAACAATTACACCACGACGTGGAGACGGTAAGCCGTGCATACGCACGTATGGTAACATGTTATTCAATGGGTGGATAGAATACTTAACATGGTTGTACCATATTTATAATAACATCAAAGTATATATATGATACTGTATTTATTATTTTATAATGGTAATATCAAATAAAGAAGAAGTAGAATAAGAAAGGAACTTGAAAAGGGGTGGTGAAAACATTACCGCTTCTTCGGGTTCTTCCTTTTGATTTGATCAAAAGGGATCCTTAGGTTGGCTTTATGATCAAAATAAGGCCTCTAGGTTGTAGTGAGGGAAGTTTAGAGAGTATTTGGGCAGGGGTCGGCCCAACCAAAAGGCTTTTAAGGTGTGAAGAAATGATAAGGAAGAGTGCCCTTTTATAAAAGGGGTGAGGGGCACCTTTGGAAAAGCTAGAAATATTAATTTATAATAAATTCATATTCGGTTTCTAATATCTCCAAAGATGATTATTTAAAGGTTAATGTGGGGATGGGTCAAAAACCACTCAAACAATAGAATTTAGACAGGTTTGGGTCATTATATTAACTTTATCTTTAAGTATTAACTCTTAGATAATTAGTTTCACTTTTACAATGTCTCTTTGTATTTTTTATTATATGGTTAATAAACTTACCATATACATCTAAGAGACCCCCAAGTGGTCCATTAATGATACACCTATCATTATTTAAGTCTCTTGGCCGAACCTTAGATTTTTATAAATTTAATATCAATTAATAATATAATATTTGTTTTAAAAACTCTTTTATGCCAATTTTGACACTATTCAATAGTTGATTTTTGTGAAACACATAACAGAATGATTACTTCGAAAAAATTTAATTAAATCAATTATAATATGTCATATTAACCTATAAAGTTAGTGTAATTCAATAAAAGTTTAAATTATATTTATTTGGGTATTTATAATATCAATTATTCTAATTTTTCACTATTATGGTAATTATTGCATCACCATTGTGTCATAAATAAATTAACTTATTTAATGTCCAAAAATTACAAATAAAATATAATTATGTATGAAATCTTTTTATATTTCTAATTAATATTTATATTCTAAAATCTAACATATATAACCCTATGTAACAATTGTTTTTCTAAAAGATATATGCTTGTGTCATTTTTGTATTTATTTTAACTTAATTAAAATAAATTATCATTATCACTTACAAGTGGATCCATGGGGTCCCAAAATTTACCCAAAGATGCCCATGGTCGACCATGTATCAACCAATAGGGTTAAGACACGTTTTAGGGTAATTTAGTATTATTATAATATTATTTTTTTAACCCTTGTTTACCGGATTTACCCTTTAACCATGGTAAATAAAATATTTACCGAAGTAATTATCCATAATGTCTAAAAATAAAAGTTACCTATTTACACAATTTGAACATCCTGATTCCAAATATGGAATCCATTTTTCCAAATTCAAAACACATAAGTGGCAGAAATTAATTTAAAATTAATTCTCGTTGTTAAAACAAAAAGCGTGTTTTTAAGAGATAATAACTATCAAAAGATTGGCACATGTTTACGTCTGGTTTAAATGTGAAATTATGTTCAATGGCCCACATTGTATTACATGGTAAAAATATATTCTAAATATACTTTAAAACCACTCAAATTCATAATTTATCACTATTAATTTTTTTTAAAAGTTGTTTTTAATTAAAATTTAGTAATTTTCACTATTCATCAAAATATGAAAGTTATCCGAAAAGTACCAAAATTTCATCCTAGGATAATTTCGATATGCAGAATCCAAAAATGAAGTCCATTTTGAGAGATAGAATTTATAAAATTTCAAAAAATAGGTATTACTATTCATAACGGCTAGTTTGATTTGTTGTGGTGTGTTAGAATCTCGATGTTGCGTACAATGCATGCCATTTCATTATTCAAAGGGAAACGTACCGTGGAAGCTTGGGGTGTTACACTATGATGTGAAATAGACTTTTATTTGACCTGAAACTGAATAAAACTAATGAATTTAGAGAAATCCCCAAAATATTGTAAAATCCTTTCACGGAAAACTGCGTAGAGGATTTGGAATGACATCCCGTGACTTTTGGTGCGTGGGATAAGCCTTACCGAGAGGTTCACATCGCATATGACGACAGAGAAAACAGATGACAAATGGAGGTGTGGTGATCTTCTGAAGCTGGAAGGAGGTGGTGCGCACTACATAGGGAGAGGGGGTGTGCCACGCATATGAGAGAGAGGAGAGGAAGAGGGGAGAGAAAAAATATAAAGAAAAGAAATATAAAGAAAAATAAAAAAAAGGCGATAAATAAATAAAATAATAAAAATAAAATGATGGAATAAATGAACAAAATAATTAAAATGGGTTTACCTCATTTTAATTTTTTTTAATTTTTCTCCAACCATGTCTATTTTATTATTTATTTGTATCCCACTTTAAAATCCATTAACTTCCATTAATGATTTTTAATTATTTTTAACCCGAATGCTACACTATGGCGTGACGTAATATTTTACATAAAGTATGAGCAAACATTTAATTAATTTTAACAGCAGCTCGGGACCTGCAACAGGGTGCGCAGGCACACTCCATGGGTCGGTTAAAAGATTTGGACTAAAAACTTAAACGATTTGCACCTTGATTAAAGTTGAGACATTATGTTCATTTATGTGGGTAATTAATAATATTTTATCTAACCTAATAATGAATATCCACCCCGGTATATACGTGTTATATATATATATATATACAGATGTATAATCATACATATACAGATGCACAAGTATTGATAACTATATATATATTTAATCTCATATATATAGATATACCTCATATATATATATTACTCAATTGTTTTCCCAATATAATATTAATAAAAATAAATAAAAAATTATTATTATTTGATCTAACCAGTCAATTACACCATAAAAAACTTAAAAAATAACTGTAAAAAAAGATAACGGTTATTAAATTAATATTGATTCCGTATTTTTATTCAATTCGAATAATTAATAGTATCACATTTATTACATTGTGCAGTTATTATTTACACCGCAACATGATTTATTAATTGTGAATGTGAATTTTCATTTATTGTTTTCAAAATAAATATTAATATTAATAATAAAATTATTATCATATCTAATTTCCAATAAAATATATAAAATCAAAATAAATTATCTTCGGGTGGGATATTACTAAACGTCCAACGCTTGTAAAGGTTATACCCTGCTTATGGTAAACCCCACGTCCCGACACATTCTGTGGTGTTAGATTTCTCATTCGATGCACCATTTGAGAGAAAATAATTATATATTATTTAAAATGATAATAATTAATTAATTAAAGATAAAGACGGTATTATCAAGTGCGAGGGTGACAAACACCCGATGTAAATCAAGGTTATACCCTACCTAGGGTAAAACCAGCATTCTAGATCTAACTATAGTCTCAGATTTCCCATACAACACAGTGTTTGGGAGAAAATAATTATTTATTATTTAAAAATTGGAATAATTAATTAATTAAAAATAAAGAAGGAATTATCATGTGTGAGGGTGCCAAAAACCTGATGTGAATCAAGTTTATACCCTACTGAGGGTAAACCCAACATTCTAGACAAAATGGTGGTCTCATATTTCTCATATGACCCACCATTTAAGATTTATTTCATTTAAAAAAAACACATGTATCAACAAAATAATCTTAATATTATTATTCAATCAACGGCATAGTGTTGACTTTCAAAAAAAAGTTATAATGCTCGGTTTTAAAACAGACGTTCCAAGATAACTAAAAAGTTATATTTCCTGTTTTTTTTTCATCTGGTTCAAAAACACAGAACGTTACAAAATTCAATGCATTCATAGGTAGTTAAGATCATTTTTTGGTTTTGAGATGCTGATAATGGTATTCCTCTAGTGGAGAGTACCATATCAATCATATTTAGACATCTTCTATGAAGAAGATAGTTGTTGATACTATGACGTTATTCCTTGGACAGTCCAGTTATCTTGTTGTGTAGATTCCTGATTTGAGAGCATGGCTACTATTCTATTCACTAGGATTATCAGGGATGATAAGGCTTATGGTGGGAAAATTTTAGGGCCCTATGTTTTTTCAAACTGAAATTTGGAGTAGAAACATGAATTTTTTCGATCGGATTCTTCTAAAAAGGTAAAATGGTAATTTTTCCCATAGAAAATTATCTCAGATAATTTTTATGAAAACTCTGTTGGTCCTAGAATATGGTTTTTACCATAGGATATGACTTTGGTGGAATTATGATCTGTTTAATCTTTAGCAGAATAATTAATATTTAATATTTAATAAAATAAAATTAAAATTGTTCGTGAAGGTTTGTTTGGTCATTAATTTTGAATGGAGCATCATATTGAGAGTATGGCACCTCTATTGATTCCAGAATGGAGTTTTTTATTAGGCCAAGCATAAAATGTTTTTGGGATTTATGGTAGGACCAAGCCCCTTTTCCTTTTTCTTTCAACTCTTTTTCATATTTTTCTTTATTTTATTTTTATTTTCTATCTTTTCCTCCTACTTCTCATGGACGCCCCTCCCATGGATACTTCTTCAATGTGACCTAATATAGAAAGGGATATGTAGAGATAAAAAGGGAGAGGTAGAGAAGAGGGTAACATCACAAATCTCTCGATGCACTGGATTAATGTGCGATAAACATTGCCAGCAAATTAGAGCGAAGCTTCAGTGGTTCCCACCGAAAGGTATGACCCTTTATGTTTTCACTGCACCCCACCCCCCCATTAATTTTTCATTTTTAGTTTTTAAATCCCTTTTATGATTCTTTATAGATAATAGTGTCTTGGTCTGTTGATTTGAGGGGTAAAATGTGGGCTTTTGGATATCTGAAGGTTTTATCTTTGGAAAAACTAGGTTATATGGAATGTGTTTTAGGGGATCTTGCATGGTGTTCTTCCCATTCAGGGAAGATTATGTTTTTAAATCACACACCATGTATTAGGTCTCAGTATTGTAGTTGAGTACTCGACCAAGGCTTCCCATGTAGGGGCACACAACCCTATAGAGTACATAGTCGGACCCTGTGTGGGCCACACACCATGTAAAAGTACACGGCTTCGCCAAGTACAGGTTCTAGTTGGTTAAGGGACACTGGTAGGTACCCCATGATGCATACACTCAATGTACCCATTTATCATGTCATTTATTTGGGGATTTTACATGCCCAAACCAGTGGGTGTACACTGCCTTGTGGTTCTTTGGGATTAGTTGTTATGTATCTAAGGTGACATGCCTTTTACTACCCATTATAACCATTTTTGGGTTTTTTATATCCTTTCACAATGAGTTCTAATTAGACCCATGATTAGTCCTTTATTTGTAGTTTCCCCCATAGATTGTTAATGTGAAACCTATAGTGTGGTTTGAGAACTCATAAGTGGTATATTTTGTCTTATATCAACACATATAGATTCCTCCTCTAGTTTTAAATTTCAATCACCTCCTAAGAGAGGCTCGAATAGAGAATGATTGGTTAGGTGTTCGGACCAACCATGTTGATATTATGATCTGGGATGAACCATGTGTTATATCTTGTGACTGGTGCCATTGTGTATTTCCTTTGAGGATGTATCTATTGTGAGATATTCCATTCTTTCCTAAGAGGTTGTGAGACTAGTTGTTACTGGGGATCCCATGAGGGATGCCTTTTCTTGTGAGATGATCTTGGGAGTCTTTTATAAGATCCCATACTTATATACATTTTGACAATCTCATGTGTGATCCCTCCTCCTTTATATATAGTTATAGAGGATCCCCTATAGGATTCCATCACCAATGTGTTGTTTCAAGGATCCTGAGTAGGATGCCTCTCTCTTTCTTGTCATTCGAGGATCTCATGTAGGATTCTACCTTTATCATTACTACTAAAGATATTGAGTAGGATTCCTTTTCTTATGTGTATGACTCAAGGATCCTGTGTAGAATTACTCTCAATGTTTTACTTGAGGGACCTAGTAGAGTCCCTTTTTGACCAACCATGAGCTAGTACATCATGTTTGGGTAGATATGGTAGTGTGTGTCACCTTAAAACCCTTGCCAAACTTTTAAGCCCATGTATATGTGGATTTAGTGTTGGGTTTAGGTGTTCAGCCACCCTCACTCCTTGTTTATAACCTTAGATTTTTATTAATGATGCAGCGATGTTTACGAGAGGTGCTTTCTGGTTAGTGGATGTGGAGTCTAATTCGAGAAACTTTTTATCTTTTGGGATTCCCAAATGTTCTTCTTGGGATCCAGCATGCTTGTCGGCATGCCGAAAAATACATTCCTAGGATCCATCTTTTGTGCCATGTTTTTTCTGATATTGATTTATATACCCATAGGTACTACCTGGGACTTGAATGTTGGGCCAAGATATATATGTATTTTCATTATTATATTATTGGGATGTCCAGAAATATTTCCTGGTATCTAGTTGTTGGGCCTTACGTGAAATTTATTGTATGTAATGATTGATATATGGATTCTCACCGTAGGAATGATTTGGATTGACTCATAGGTATGGTAACTTGTATTCCTTGAGTGATACTTGTATTACGTAGTGTAGGAATACCTTGTACGGGCTCATAGGATAGATGTATGTGGTGGGGATGATTATTCTCTCCCCAACCTTATGCTCTCCTTGACCAGTTACTTGACTGAAATGATGGAAATGGTGTTTCACATCAATGGATTCCTGGAATGATTATGATCTTACATATTATAGGTATTATTATGGTCTCTATTATTAATGACTCAAGAGGAGTCTCATGGTGTCTCAACAGTGAGTTCTCTTTCAGGATGCCTTAGGGTCAGACCCTTAGGAACTATCCGAGTCACAATGTCATGACCACCTTCAGACTGAAACCTATAGATTAGACATTGGAATAGAATTACATGTCCTAAGAAACAAGAAGAAAAGGTATGTGACCATTTACAGGATGTCCAAATTTACTACCTGGAATCTTTATTTATAGTGATTGGAGGTAAGTACATGTGAAACCAGGGGTAGGATGAGCATCCCCCTATGGTGGCATAGCTTACACAGAGATAATATTGAAATTGGAAGAAGTAGGTATATGACGATTGGGATTAAAAACCCAGATACCGACTTAATGATACATGGATTGAGTGGCATGACATAAAGCTTATTTCCCTTTTATAGGATGTCCAAGTGATTGGGATTATAGACCTAGGGATTGACTGTTGTTTTGGTTTCATGTTATTTTATTAACTTACTCTTGTATTTATTATTTATGCCTGAATGGCCCGAAGGCCTTCTTTTTATTTTATTATAGATAATCCCCCTTTTAAGTGTTTAAGGGGAACCAGTACATGACCAGTAGGCTCAAGGCACAAGGCCCGACATGACCCGCAATACATGACCCAAAGTCCCAGAGGCATACCATGCCCATTATAGGTATAGTACTGTATATATAAATGCATATAGACATGGAAATCCATTGTGGATGTTTCCTAGTTTTTTGGGATTAGGAATATGAGGATAGATTATGGTTTCCAATTTGGTTTTATTTATCTTTTCAATTATGTCTTAGCTAGGATGAGTAGTTTTCTTTTTTATACACTCATAGAGTCATATTTTATACATTTCTCATTAAGGTAGCCTACTAATATTTTTTCCTCACCCCTACACATGCATCTCAGTGTAAGTGTAAACCTTATGTCTTCTTTTCATGTTGAGAATGAGTTACATAGAATTTAGGGTTAGGGCCATGGGTTGTATAATCAAGCTAAGATGCTAATGTGGGTTATTCTAATTGGGATAGTGTAGTTCTATAGTTCTATGATACAGGGTATGTGGTATGTCTTTGAGTTAGTGGTAGAGACTAATACTTTTATATCAGTTTCTTTTGTACTCTTGTATATGTATAATCGGCATGTTGGGTGACCCGTTTTGTATTGTATGAAATAGTTGTTTGAGATTTTATATAATTTTCATTTATTATTAAAGAATGTTTCTATTTCAGTTTATTTACTGCTTCTGCACTCTGTTGGTTTACTATTTCGTATGATACATAGCTATTCTGTATTGTTTTCTTACTCTGATATGGGGGCATAGTCTTCCCACTATCACACCCTAGGCCCTCACTACTAATCAGAAGCCTCTGATGTATAGGGAGGCATGGTTGAGGCCTCATAACCCACTAGATCATAGCACCAGATTAGTGACATCCAGGTTGAGTCATTACAACAATACCTGGTAGCACAATTAAAAGGGGTGTCATGCCCAGAATCATAGTAGTAATGGTGACTCCATTCCCAGTATCCCATAATTGTGGATTAAATACCTAGTATCACAACATTAAAGGGGAATCCATGACAAGTATCACAATAGTAATGGAAACCATGCCTAGTATCCCAAAATAGAGGATTCAATGCCTAGTGTCACAACTATATGGATGCCATGCCCATATCACTGAATAAGGTATTCCTTGCCTAGTGTCACAATTAATGGGACTCCATATCCATATCATATTTATAAAGGTCTCCATGCCTGTGTTTCATTATAAAGGTTCTGTATCCATGTATTAAATAATTAACCTAGGTCATTATTATCATTTAGAATAAATAACAAGGGTCATCATGCCCATGCATCAACAGTAGTAAGCATCATTCCCTTTAAAATGAGATAATGGGTAAGTCATAATTCATTGACACATAATAAAAATAAGGTCATGGCCATTTTTCATTTAATCATGTGATGTTGTTGTACAACTCACATTTACTCAATTCTTTATAATTGTCAAGGGAATTATCAATGATATACAACTATATTAAAACACAATCAACATGGTATTACCATTTAGGAATAAAACCAAACACACTATTAGGTGTTTTTATTATAAGTTACTGGAATCCAATTTGGTATAAGGAGGGAATGCCCAATGGGATGGCTGACTCTGATGTTGACATTCTTAACACACATTTGGGTTTTAACAAGACAATAAATTTAATGAAAATGAAATTTAAGGAGATGCATGGTGAAACCAGTGTGTAGCATAATGGAATATATTATAAAACATAAAAACATGAGAGGTAGTTCCTTCACCCCCTTACTCATTCATATACAACCCTCCTTGTTTAGTATCATCCTATAGTTTGGCTTGGGTAAGAAGAAATATGAAAAATGGACAAATTCTTAGAAAATAAAATAATTGGGGGGAAGTAAGATTGAAGAACCAAGATAAAGGATTGTATCTCCCACCTGGAGGAATCCAAACATAAAAACATTTCTTTGACCGGACACCAGATGATAAATCGGGATCAAAACTTATAAAATAGGCTTTGGGAGATCAAACATGGAGAAGAAAGGGCCTCCACCACTAGAAATGGGAGAAATAAATAGAGGGGTAAGATATTATTTCATTAATGGTATTTATTTAATTTTACCAAAGAAATATAGGGTCTCACAATTTGAACTCAAGGTTATCCAACCTGTCTGAAGGCCACTGTCTTAATAGTTGACTCGCATGGTTAGGTCAAACAGTCTGAGATACAATGCACCAATTGTGCCATTTTCCTCTTCTAAAAACTACATATTATTGGAATGATCTTGTGGCCCTTGGTTCATGGTTAGGGGAATCTATGAACCCAAATTCTCCTCTTTATCTGGTCCCACATTGTTAGGGGTAACCATGCGGCCGGCCCCCCTCAGTTTTTCCTAACAATGCAAAAAAGACTTATTTTTACCACTAGCCAATGTTTCAACCTCTAAATAAGATTTAGAAACTTATTTAACCTTCATGAACTCATTGAGAATCTTTATTAGGTCCAAAATAATGAATTAGACCAATTTAAAAGGATCTGAGCCTTGAATAATGATTGGGTTCTTATATTCTTCCACATCAAAGAAACTCATCCCTGAGTTCACATTCCATGGGTAGAAAAAATTCATTTTTGAAATATTTTGGACACTAAGTAGTTAAATCATACCCCCTCTCCCAAGTCGCATCCTCTACCAAGTCGTACAACCATAAAACCCATACTAAAGGAACAGACCATCCACTAAGAGACTTTTTTCTACAATCAATAATATGTATAGGATGCTTGTTAAAATAATAATTGGAATCAAGCTCAACATCCTCATGATCACAAGAATGATATTGTTCTTCATGATAATGGTGAAACTATGAAATGTGGAAGATTTATTGCATGGTACGGTACCTATGAGGTGATAAAAACTAATAAACTATCAACCCAACACTCTCTAGGATCCTAAGTGGCCCGAAAAAACCATGTTCAAAGCTTTCCTTGCATCTATATCTATCTATGTGGATGTCTAGGTTATACTTTTAAGAAAAAATGATCCTCGACCTCAAACACCAGAGGTCTTCGATGATGATTAGCATAAAAAAGTTTCCTGAACAAGTTGTATACATTTACTTCCTAATTAGTTGAAATAACTCTAAATTCTCCTAAATTAAATGAGGACTCATTATAACTTCCTCTTCTACCTCTAAATAGCATATGAGTGAATGGTGTGGCCTACCGTATAGTGCCTCATAAGGATCCATCTAAATCTTCTCCTAAAAAATTCTATTTTAGGTGACCCTGATGAGATGGATATGCTTCTCCCAAGAACCAATGAATTCAAGGACGCATGACCAAATAATTTCCTCTGTATCCAATATTGTTTCATCTACCTTACCATCGATTTAGTGGAGAAATGTTATGCTAATAAGCACCTACGTACCCATATCCTTTGGCAACCCATGTCATAACCTCTATATAAAGTGGGTGACCCTATCTAAAACGATAGTATAAGGGACCCCTATAGTTTTTTGATCTCATAGATGTATAATATTCCCTTCTCGTAAACTAATAAAGTATCCCAGATAGGATAAAACTCGGTTAGAGAGAGGGACTAATAGAGAACTTAATGTATAAGGTATTATAAAAAAAGTTAAATATATAATTGATTTTAAGATCCAAAGGGTAACTCAATAAAAAAAGGGAAACTAGTAAGCCATAATTTCAATGTATTGAATATATATAAGGGAATATATACCATTGAGAATCAATATAAATTAAGAATTGATATTCTAGATGGAAACCCCTTGTCATTAGTACCAACTTGCTTCATACGTCCTCTGACTCCAAAATAAAAAAATTATTTTTTCTATTACATTATTCAAAATCATTAAATGTTTCTTTTTTCATTATTATGTTTAATATCATTATATATTAAAATAAATACTATATTCATTAGACCTTAAGATACACAACACCAAACATAAACAAACAATGAAACATTATTAATTTAATATGAAAATTATAACCTTTTCATTGAATTGGAAGGTATGAATTAGATTAAATTAACTAGGAAATACATATAATGTTCCTAATGATTTCAAAATTTTGGACTATTTCAAAGTTAATTAGAACATAATTTTTAGTAAATTTAATTTATTCTTCATAAATACATTTTCTTGAAAATGCTTTTATTACTTTTTATGATATAATATTATAATTAATTTCAGTAACATATATATAGTTTATTTGATAAAAAGGTTATAAATTTTTAAATAATCATGTAAAAATTATCTCAGAGTGATTTTTGTACATTTTTAGAAAGTCTATTTTTCTTGTGAATTGTAAAAAATAATGATTTTCATTTTAAGTGTTTTTTATTCAAGAATTTTAAAAGTTTCTTTTTTTAAAAAAATTATTGTAATAGTAGTTCTATTAAATTATTAATAATTCAATTAACTTTATTTTAATAAATTTTGTTGTTGAATTTGGGATAAAACATTATTATACCTAAAATGGAATTTCTCTGAGAAATGTTTTTCATTGTATTTTGGGATTTAATCTTAAATTAATATCTACCTATTATATAAATTGAAACCTCAAAAATGGATTCCATATTTTGAATTAGGAGGTCCAAATTTGGTAAATACAACCCCTATATTTTTTCCATTATGCATAGTAACTCTATTGAATACATATGAACACGGTAATAGTGAATTGGGTAATTCTGTTTAACAATAATATGATAATGGCTAAAAATTTACCACAAAACATTCCTTTGTACTATTTTATTGGTGTATTTAAGAAACTTGAATCAAATTTTATAATATATGGAAACGCTTTTCCCTATATATATTATTTTTACCTATAAATTATATTATGTAAAGAAAAGTAAAAATCAGTCTCTTTGTTTTATAATATCTAAATTTTTTCTAGAGGGATAAATCAAATAAATATTTGGTTATAAAATAATTATTTTATAGGAAAATTATTCATTAATCATGGTAATTTATTTTTAATTTTTAGTGGTTAAATAAATACCTTAAATTATTTCACAACATTGAGACAGCATTTATTTATTTTAAATAAAAATAAAAAATGATTTTAAAATTGTTAAAAGTAATATAATTTGAATGAATTATTATTTTCCGTGAATTTTTAGAAGAATAATAACATATTACTGATTTTTTAATGTATTATATTCTAATTTCATATTTTCAATTTTTTCATAGTCAAACTAAATTAATTGTTCCAAAAAATGACATTAATGTTATTTTATAATAAATTATATACTATTAAATGTTTTAAAATTCCAAAAAAAATCATATTACAGTTGATTTTCATATTTTAATAAATATCATATAAATTCCATTTATGGGACAATTATCCTTTTATAATAAATATATTGACCCATATGTATTAAAAACATTATTATCACTATAATCGTAAAAAATGGTTAATATGGGTTAAGTTAAAGAGATAGGGGTAGAAATATAATAAAACATTTCCAAATATTATTTAATGATATTATTTTTTCCAATACTCATCCTATAATATAATTATATCAATTTTAAGCCATTTTCCTATGAAAAATAATTTATAATAACTCAATATTTTAAGTAATTTCAAGAGTTTCTCTCCCCTTGTTTATAAAGGGAACAACCATCCTCTTTTATTCACACTTCGAAATCCTTTTAGTTGGAAAAACCCCTAACCAAATTAATTCATAACATCTATACCCATTTTCTTCCGGTTTTATTTTGGTTATAACACCAACCATTGAGAGCTGAAGGTATAAATTATAGTAGGCTATCTAAAGAAGTGGTATAGCTTTCAAGTGAATGTTTTTTCCATATCTTTCAAAATATCTCCAAATATGGTGTGATAATAAAACCTATATCTTAAATATATTTTTATAAAAATATTATGTTCTCATATATTATATCCATATCCTATTCCATCCAATGGGAATCGAACCCATCATTCGTGTTTATAATGAACTACTACCTCACTAACTGGTGTAATTTAATACCCATCACTATCTCTAACTCCTGGAAATAATGATGGATTTACTCTATATATCTATATCTATATATATATATATTTAATGAAATAATTCTTATTTTTATGATAATATATCATATATATTCTTACCATCCTATCCATTGAATCATGATAAGGATGTTCATGCATATGTGTGGACTTCCTCTTATAAAAAGCGATGAGATTAGTTTTTCATAACTACAAAATAGGGATGATATATATAATTATATTTGATGAAATGATATTTGATTAATAATATAATTATATTTTTTAAAATATAATATAATAGATACATCATTCCCATCTCTATCATTAATAAATGGAAACGTTACACATACGTATTACTACTAGATTATGTGTTATTTGTAATGAAGGACCATTGTAAATGGATCATTGTTGAAAATAATGTAGTAAATATATTTTCTTACAATAGCACATCACAAAAAAAAATATTTTTTGCACCACCCCATCATGAAGAACTACTTTTTTCAATGGGGGTTTCACCATTTCAAAAAACCATTGACAGATTTACGTTTACAATTATCTGTGGTAGAAGTCATCTCCCATAAAAATTAATTTTAAAAACTATTTGTGATGGGATTAGTTTCCCACCGCAAATAATTTTACATAATATAATAATTAAAAATAAACAAATTAAATGGAACATGATGATAAAAAATTAAAACACCACAATAAAATACAAAATAGAAAACAATATTATAATATAAAAAATACACGGTTTATAAAACTCTCAATTTCATAATTAATTACAATATTTACACGAAAATGTTCATTAAAATTTCTAACATAATAAATATGTACAATGTACATACAACACTAGAGAGGGGGAGGTTCATCTGAATAATGATATAGTAGAGGTAACTTCATACCTATACTCTGTGCTAAACATTTCATATACTCAATCATCAGTTGCTTCTTCTACTGCTTCTCATGTGTTTGGTGCAGCTCCAACAACAATTTCTCATGTTACCAATGAAACTCTTCATTATCTCTATGAAGGGTCTTTATAACCTCATCCAAATCTCACATATTCTCCTCATACTATTCATATGATGATGGGGACTCTCCATGATCTCCCCTAGAGCTGGATGATAACATTGGAATTGTACCATAATAACTCACAAGCATCAATCGAGAGTTGATACCAATAAATTGACCATTTCGAAGGTATACTGTGTCAACTACATCTATTTTGAGTCATAAAACCCCACTACACTGGTGTCCTGACCCACAGTCTCAGTATTACTGCCATTATGGTTGTGAGAAGCCTCATCCTCATATGAATCGTTTAAATGAAATTTTAAATTAGAATTGTTAAAATATAATTTAAAGATAATTTTAAAATGAAAAATGAAAATAATATCCACAACCTGGATCATTCGACTAATAGTAATATCTCCAGTGATAGGGTCCATGTACATCCTCTTGTAAACATCAATCTTTTTAATATTGGGTTTCTCAAATACCTATATGAAAAATAAAATAAGCAGTTTACATTTAAAGTTAAATAAATTATTAAATAAAAGTACTCACCAGATGTCTATGATAAATACTAAATTAATGAATAACAGCTATATGGGTGAACTCCTATCTCTATTATTCTACTGACCTAATAATGATATCCTTGGAAAACTTTATACCAACCAATATGAGCACAATCCTTGCCAAACCTAAGAGGAGATGTAATCAGGTCTACGGTTACATCAATATTGATAAAAAATTGTGACACTAACTTTCTTTATTTCTATCTTCCAAATATTATGCAAAAACAGATGACATCTGTCATGTATGTAGGTCTTCTAGACCTCCCATATAGATTTCCTCATGATATCATCTATGGTATAATATAAACCCTACAAATAATTAAAAATATCATGTTAATAATAAAATAAATTTCAAAATAACTCTTATATACTTACATAAAATCCAATGACTAAACATTCTCTAACAAAAATTAATTGGAATATGATCCCACATCACCCATACTATGGAAAAATAATTCTCTAGAATAACGGTATATTTTCCAATAGCTATATATGAAAACTTGTAGGAAAACCAAACAAATAAGAAAAAAAATAGTATATAAAAAAAATAATGATAGTAAATGATAATAAAAAATAAATGAATTACACAATTGAACATACCTACTCATGTGTCGATCAAAATCTTGATGTGGATATCGCATAAGAATATGGTCGGGGATCCTCAAACTCATAAGACCACAAACCCTATGAGTCGATGTACCACATGTTTCATGAGTGTCTAATTACATATCATCAATCTCATCGCCAAGTAGTACAACCTCCTGGAGATCATGGAAGATATGGTAATAAAACTAATCAGCCATCTGAAATATAAGAAAAATAGTTATAAAATAATTTAAGATCAGTATTATATATATATATATATACTAAAACCGGTAAGTAATCGTTTCATTCTTCATATTCTTACTCATTTTCATATAAAAATGGCATCAATATTTTCATCTTCCTCCTCTATATCATCAATTTCAATAAAAGTTTCGCTGTCATCATCAAATATTAATTCAAATTCTTTTATTACATCATCAAACATCATCCTCACCATCAAACCATAATTATAGGGTTTCATCATCAATATTAGTGTCTCTTCTTCGATAATATGTATTTGAAGTTTTCTCTGGAAAATATTTAATTCTTTGAACTTCAGTAGAACCACATTCACTTGTAATAAAATGATTTTCACATGATTTAACTTTTATAATTCACCATTAATAAATTAACTCTTATGAAGAAGCATAATACATTTTATAATATATTTTTTATACTTGATGAGCTAATAAAAACCATTAATTTACTGAAATAATGATTTTATATTTAATTTTGATGATTCCATGGCATGGAAGAACGTGAAATCCTCTATCAGTATCAAACCATTGGCACTTAAACATCATTACATAATTCATTCTCAAATAAAAAAGTTCAATTACTTCATCTATCATGTAATAAAATTCAACATCACCTTCTCTATGATGAGATCCTCTCTATAAAACACTACTATTCATTTTTTTCTCCATATTCACATGTATGAAATATAAAACCAATGACATACAAAATATATGATTTAACAATTTTTTATGGTGGGTTACTCAATACAAAAAATTGATTATCAATTTAATCATCATGCTGTGATACTTGGAAAATTGAAAACCAATTAATTATATAATAAATAATATATTTATTCTATATATCAAACATTTAACATTTTACATTGTGAGTCTTTGTAACCAGTAATAAATATTTTGTTTCCAAAATTGTTAAATAGAATCGGGTGTATGTTATAGAATTTTTTCTTGATATGATCACCATATAATATAGAAATTAAATAATAATAATTTATTTTTGAAAAAAATTAAAATTCCACTTATAAATAAGCTTCTTCAATTGACCCTTTAACTAATTCTCTACAATGTAACTTTTTATTCTATATTTTCATAAATCTTTCATATGGGTATATCCATAAAAATTGTATTGTCCCTCAACATTTTCGTTCATGTGGTAAATATAATATCCAATTTTTCATTGAGTCAAGAAATGATAAGGAAAAAAATTTACAGCTTACATAAAATTAAAACAACATCTAATTACAGTCTACTAAGTGAACCAAAATCTATTATCATCATATAGATGACTCGAAAAAAATATGTAATTTTTATTAACACATCCCTAATCAAATAATTCAACAAACATCTTAATCTAATAAATAAATATATTTCTAATATAACATGACAATCATTACTTTTTAATATAATAATATGATTGTTTCTGAATTATCTATCAAAATTGGAAACATAAACATCTAGAAGTCTCAAATTCATAATACACTGACAAAATAATAAATGGTTATCTTTGGAAAGTGTAAATTCTGGTTTTGGATTCATTAAATTTTGTGGTCTTTCATTTTCAAGAAACTCAAGTTCTTATCACCTACACAATGGGAAAGATCTAATCATTCCTTTACATTTTCTTTATTCTTACAATGTGTGTCCAAAAATGTAAAAAATTTATTATCAATATATTTCTTCTCAATATGCATGACATCCAACATGTGACGAAACAAAAAAATTATACCAATATTGAATATCCCAATAAATACTTTGTTTAATCCAATTTTGATCATTTCCAAATTAATTAACTTTTTATTGGATTATAGTTAGTCAAAAGGTAATGTGAAGTAATGAGGAGACAATATATTTTAAATCAATACCTAAGAACATTTCTAGAGGTCCGTCACTTTCAATTATACCTTTTTTGAAATTATTTATATACCTTTGAAATAGATTATCAATAGAATGAAATCATCAATGACAATTTAAAAAACAACGATTTCTCTCATTGACAAGCATAAATACTGTTTTTTCAATCATACAATATGTAAATTATTATGGGGCATTTGTGATTCATCCAGATAACATGTCATATATTGGTAAGTCACTAATTGTCCTCATTAATGAAAACATTACTAGTAAAATATTGTTTCACAACAACATCATATGAACTGACACCATTACACTATAGTAAATTTAGTTTATCAATCAATGGCATCAAATAAGCATCAATAATATTTTTTAGATGTCCTAGAATTAGTATTTTTAAAAAGATATATGGTTCAATCATCAACATCCAAATAGGTAAGTGGTAAAGAGTCATAAAGAGAAGGCAACGAGAATATTGACTACCAAATGAACCAAATGGTCAAAAACCATCAATATAAATACCCAATCTCACGTGACATGATTTTAAACAAAAAGAAGGATGTACATGGTCAAAAAAATTTCATTAATTCCCATCATAGGCTGATTGAAGCTTTTATCTGTCCAAATATTGGATTTTTTCCACGAAATCAACGACACTATGTACTGATACATAAATAAGTTCTTTATTCTAGGTGTAAGCTGAAAATAACACAACTATTTAATTGGAGTAAATCTATACTTCTATAATGTAAAATATTTGTACTTTGATTTTCTACATGTAGGACAACAAAGTAATGTCTTATTTTCACCATAATATAAGATTCAATCAACTAAACATGGATGAATCTTATGATAATGAATACCACAATTAATAGTCACCCTCTTGAACTCATAGAAAGTTATAAGAAACACATTTACTTTAGGTAATAGTGACTTAACCAAAGATAATATATGATCAAAAAAACTAATTAACATTCCGTTATCTAATTTTATTACCATAAATATTTCAACGGCTTCTAATTTTCTTATCATACAACTAGGATATAAGGTATCCTTAACATATTTCATCAACTCATATAATCGAGATAGTTATGACTCTAGATCGAAAAAAAAATTCAACATGAGTGTTTGTTTTTTAAAAAGGTAATTCAACAACATCATATACTATATTTTGAAACTATGATGGATCTGGATCCAAAATATTAATAGCTTCTTTGGAACTATGTTCATCGTGTTGATACCAAAAAATAAAGTCTTTACCAAAACCAGAACATAATAGATGACCCACTATGTTATCAAATGTCTCAAACCTCCTCATGTATCATTCCTTACATGGTCCCTTAATTTCTCCTTTTGAAACAAATTCTAGTTTTGTTCATTTAAATGATAAAATACTTATACACTCTTAATATATATAGGATTCATACCTGAACTTTTTGGATTCTTATGATGATTTATCCAATCGAAATCATGTAATAATGTATATCATCAACTTCCTTGTTCCATATTTCTCTAAAAATAGAAATTAAAAATATTTTTTATGATAAATTTTTTATAAGAAAAATGAGATCCAAAAATGTGTAAAAATATTTTAAAAATTAATTAACTTTAAGTATTATCAATTCTACCTATATACCATTTATTTTTAGCAATTAGTACTGATTTTAACAAATTTTCACTAATTAACCCTAATTACAGGTAATTTTTTTAATTACAAGTCCTTTTTTGTTAATTGTTTTTAGTAATATCTACTAAATATCATAAATTATTTCAATTTAGGGTAATTTATTAATATTTATGAGTAATTTTATGTAATTATCGCCAATTTTCACTAGTTTCCACCAATATTTACTAAGTGCTACTAATTTTTACTAATTGCCGATAACTATTACTAATTGCCCCTAATTGTTACTAATTAACACTAATTTATGACTAATTTCCACTTATTATTATTAATTACCACAACGTTTAGGTAATTATCACTGATTACTGCTAAGTGTTACCAATTATTACTAAGTGCTTCCAATTTTTACTAATTACCGCCAATTTTTACTATGTAATGCTAATTTTTACTTTGTGCTACTATTTACTAGTAATATTTAATAAGTGTCACAAAGTGCTACTAATTTTTAGTAATTATTTCTAATTTTTTATTAATTACCACTAATATTATGTAATTACTGCTAATTTCTACTAAGTTCTACTAATTTTTACTATGTGCCAGTAATTATAACTATGTGCCACTAATTTTTACTAAGCACCATTAATTTTAAGTACTTTCCACTAAGTGCCACTGATTTTTACTAATTACTACTATTATCTTTAATTACCCCAAATTTTATATAATTACCACTAATGTTATGTAAGTTTTGCTAATTTTTACTAAGTCTTGCTAATGTTTACTAATCGCTGTTAATTTTTACAATTTTAACTAATTGCCACTAATTATTACTAATTTCCACTAATTGTTACTAATTTTTGTTAATTATTACTAAGAACGGCTACTTTTTCTTAATTTTTGATAATATTTACTAAGTGCCACAATTATTACTAATTACTGCTCTTTTTTTCAAAGTGACACTATTTTTTCCTAGTCCATGCAAATCTTTACTAAGTGCCACTAATTTATACAAGTTACCAATAATTTTTTTGTAATTAATGATAATTTTTTGTAATTATTTCAAATTACCACTAATTTTTAGTAATTATCATTAATTGTTGCTAATTTTTACTAATTGGTGTTAATGTTTACTTAGTGAAACTAATATTTACTAATTCCTGTTAATTTTACTATGTATCACCAATTTTTACTAATTACTTTTAATTTTTACTAATTATTTCTCATTTTTACTAACTACCACTAATTTTTACTAATTATCAAAAAAATTAACTAATTACCTCAAATTTCCACTAATTTCTATTAAGTACTACTAATTACCACTAATTCTTATTAATTATCTCCATTTTCTACAAAATATTACTATTTTTTTATAAGTACCTCTACTTATTTCTAATTATTACTAATTACAATTAATTTTTACTAAATACAACTAATTAGTACTATTTATAGTTAATTTTGTAGTAATTATTGCTAGTATTTACCTATTATCACTGACTTTTAGTAATTATCATCGATTTCTAATAATTACCCCTAATTTATAATAATTACATCTCATTTCTAATAATTACCATTCTGATTTTTACTCATTATTCCTAATTCGTACTAATTAACACTGATTTCTACTAATTGTTTTATAATTATTAATATTTAATATTAAATATTAAATATTACTTTTAATTACTACAAATTATTAATTACTGATTACTGTTTATTAATACAAGTTACTTTAAAAAATTATTATTTATTATTAATATCAATAAATTATAACTAAGTTATATTAATTCTTTCCCATTTCCATTATTTTTTACTAATTATCACTTGTTACTATTAATTTACACAAAATACAGGTTTTTTATACTAACTATCACTAATTTCTATTCATTACCACTAATTTCTAATAATTTTCAAATAAATTTAATAATTACCTTTAATTATTGATAATTAAAACTACATACTCTTAAATAACATTAATAACTACTAATTTAAACTAGTTATTTCTGATTTAAAATAATTAAAAATAAATATAACGAAATATTTTCTATTAAAAATAAATACTACTACATAAAACTAAATAGCTCAAAATATATGTAAATAATTATAATTAAAACCAATTATGGGTAATTAATAATAATTATTAGTAATATAAAATAATACAAATTAACTAAAAATTAAACACATTAAATAAATATCTTAAAATTAAACATTTTGTTGGATGTAAAGCCAAAAAATTGATTCCCTTTATTATTTAAAACTTTAAAAATTTTAAGGAGAAGAAGAAGGGACAATAAAAAGAGTAGAGTAAGAGGATGAGAAAATGAAAAAAATGGGTGGGGTATATATAGGTTAGATAATTTTCAATTGAAGTATTTCTAATATTTCTCATATTTCAAATATCACCCACCATAAATAACTACAATGGTGGTAAAAAAGTTATTTCTGACAGGCCCATCACAACTACCATTTCACCGACAGTTTATTTGCAATGAGAATTAAAAATTCTCATAAATCACTAATAATGATGAAAGGTATTTGTGACGGGTCTCATCATAAATACTCTTCTATCAACAACACCTTTATGAATGAAAGTAAATCCCACTTCAAATAACAATACATACAGAAGGTAATTGCGATAAGAGTATATTCCCATCACAAATACCTTTTCCCTTATTTGGCACACAAACCGCACCAAAGATAATTGTGATGAGAATTTTTTCTTATTGCAAATAGGTATTTTTCAATTGTTATTTTCGATGGGATTAGTTTCCTGTAGCAAATAGCCCCTGTTTATGGATTATTTACAACTATTGATGGGCCGGTTTCAAAATTCCATTTTTCCCGTAGTGCTTGGTTAGTTATTTTTTACCTTAACCATGGTAGCCACAATTTAAATCATAAAGTGTTAATAATGTTAATATAAATGGTAAAATTACTCTTAAATGGAACATGTATGATGTGTTAAAATATATTCCATTCATATGAACAATGATCATATTTTTATGAATTTTTAATAATTTAATAAATTGTTACTTTTATATATTATCATTAATGTCAATTTTTGACACATTTAATTTAATTGTAATTTAAATACATCAAGAGAAAGTGGGAATTATTATATAATTCTTTCACAACAATATATTATTTAACATAGATCTAAATAATTAATTTCATACATTAAATAATTCAAATTATATTAAAATGTATGTGTTTTTGTCGATGGATTATATTTATTTAAAACGTGAATGTGGAAACTTTGACTTTTATTTGAATAAAATATTATAAAGGTCCTAATCACTTTCCAATTGGAAAAAATGGTCATATATCCAAACTGTAAATGATTATAGACTCAAATTACTCATAAGATAAAATTTGGGAACATGTTAGGGTTATTTAATAGTGCTTATCATATTATTTTTATGCTTAATTACTCAATTTACCCATTAACGTGGTAATAAAAATTATTATGGTTACTATACATTTTGACCAAATATAAAAGCATCCTATTTACATAATATGGACCTCTAGATTCTAAATATTTATTAATTTTATAAAATTTAATTCCTATAAGTGGTAGAAATTAAAATTAAAAGAAGTGCGCAAAATGCTACAAAAATCACATTTTAGATAAGGTTGTTTTAAATGATAAACCCATATTTATTATTATCCCATGCAGTATATAAATATTATATGAATGTTAAATAATTTTATTGATGATATAGTATATACATTTCATTATAATCATTCACCAATAGTGACTAATTCAATTTTTTATGATATAACTATATTGTGTGCATAAAAATAGTTTTTTAGAAAAACACTTATTTTATTATTATTATTATTATTATTTTCATAATCAATTTATATCCAATTAATTTTATTATATAAATTTGTAAAACATATATTTTGAAAAAAAAAATTATTTATTCTTATTTATTCTCATCTAATTAAATACTATGATATAATAGTCACATAATAAGTGATCATGGTCTGTTTGAACTCTGTGTTGTGTGCATCGTAAGTTATTGAAGAGATTAAATTTATTTAAAAATAAAAATACCATAAAATCTTTGCGTATTACATTCTTCCCTCATTAAATTTATTCCTTGATATTTCTACAATTTCACCAAATAAAAAGATTAGGGTTTTTTTCCAACATAATTTCCTTAACAAAGAGATTTTGAAAACATCATGTACTTTAGAATGTATAAGTGGAATTACTAAAAATTATGCCACAACTTCACTTATTTCCAAGATATCAAAAGGGTTTATGTAATGGGGTCTCAGTTTCCCTTTCTTAACAAATCTTATAAAACCCATCCATGGAGATACCTTCATGAAAATGTGATCTCCCACTTTAAATTAAAAATATTTCCTCCGGTTATCAGCATTTATCTTTTGCCTAATTTGAGCATTTATGATATGGGTTTAAATATTCATTACCTTTATCATTTTTTCTTCAATAGGATTCGAGATTACAAGCTTCCTTTCACCAAATTCATCCCAAAAAGATGGTGTATGGAATATCTTGCTATACAATTCTTTATAAAATTCCATTATAATACTTTAATGTAATCTTTTGTTATAGGAAAATTATACTAAAGTTAAATAATGATCCGCATACCTTGAAATTCCAGTGATGAGGAACTCAAAATGTATTCTGATGATTGGATAATCCTTTCTAAATGTCCTTTAGTTTGAGGGTAATTATTGGTGATCAAATGAGACTTGGTTTCAAAATCCCTTTGAATACATTTCTAGAATTTTGATATAAATCATGGATCACAATCAGACATAATTTAAATAGGTTCACCATGAAGTCTTATAACTTCATTAATACAGATTCTATCAAGGTCTTCCAGTGGTAAATATTCCATTATAGTGAGGAAATGTGTAAATTTGGTAAGTCAATCAAAAAGTACCCATATTTCATCATTATTTATTGGAGTCTTTGGTAATCCAATGTCAAATTCCATATGAATGTAATCACATTTCCTTGTAGGAATAGGTAACTATTGCATTAATCCTATAGGATGTTGTCTCTTATATTTTAATTATTGATATACCAAACATCTTGAAACATAATCCCCTATTTCCCTATTGCAGATTCAAGATCAAATCATTCACCGCTCTCTTCTTCAATTCATTAAAACACTCTTCACCTTACTTTATCTAAATAATATTAACCCCTTTATTTGTAATCTTGGCCAACTGGTAAGCTAATAAAAAAAATTGAACAAATTATTGATAGTAACCTATCAAACCAATAAAACTATGTACCTTGGTTTTTTTTATGAATTAGGACATTCTTGGACTACCTTAGTGTTCTTAGGATCAATTATAAGTCTATCCTTGGATACAATATGGAAAAGAAAAGAAATATTTTGGAGCTAGAATTCACAATTTCTAAATTTCCCATATAACACTTTTTTTCAAAGAGTCTATATTATTATTGTCAAGTGGTTGTCATAGTCTACATTTTTATTAGATTATACCAATATATCATCAATAAATACCACAAAAAAATTATCAACATATTCCTAGAATAATATATTAATTGGATCCATATTAACAAATGGTGTGTAAGTCAATCCAAATAGAATTACAGTAAACTATTAATGTCCATATTCTTTTCAAAATTCTATCTTTAGAATATCTTCCTTCTTTACAAGAAATATATCATATCTATAATTAATATCAATCATTGAAAAATATTGAACTATATGATTTTGGTCCAATAATTCATCAATGAAAAGAAGAAGAATATTCTTTTTCTTTATCATAATAGCATTGATTTCCCTATAATCAATTCATATCCCCATAGATCCATCTTTCTTCTTAACTAAAATAAAAATATATATCCAAGGTGAAATACTTATTCATATAAATCCCTTACCACAAAAATCCTCTTCTTATTTCTTCAATGCTATTAAATCCAGAATAGTCATTCTACAGGAATTCTTTGGTACAGATCTTACATCATGGATTAAATCAATAGAATACTAAACTTACTACTTTGGTGGATATCTAGGAAATTTCTTGGGAAATACATCAACGTATTCATGTACAATTGGTACATCCTCAATTTAAAGACTACCTTTTTCATCAATAGGTTTTGTATTATCTTCTTCTCCAAGAATATCATTTATAAGAACTACTGAAGGTGGGTATATATATAAATAAAATGATGATGTCTCCCATATAAAGATAATTAATTCCATATCTTCCTTAAAAATCATAGTTTCCATATATTTTCAATAAATTTTGTCATTATACTTGGAAAGTCATTCCATATGAATGATTATATCAAATTCAACCATATATATGATAATAAAATCAAAAAATAGACCAAATTTATGTTTCATAATAGGAAGTGATTGATACATCATTGTTGCAGTGAGGTTTTCACTAGGATTTTTTACTAAAAACACCATTGTAAAGGTGAATGGGAAATGTTAGTAACACCCTGAAATTTTAAAATTTGGACATCTTATTCGATAGTGTGTATGACACGTAAAACCAATCTTAAAAAGAAATATAAAATGATATTCCTTTAAGATATATTTAATATTTTAAAAAAAATATAATCTATTTTATATCTATAAATTCATGTAATATTGTGTTAGTTTTCATTGCATGAAACAATTAGTTTCTATGATGGCTTTCATTACACACAAAACCGAGTTGTACCGAATACAAATAATATTATTACATAAAATTAAAATTTAAATCTATAAATTAAATTGGAGTTTGTAAATAGTATTAACTATCTTTTGAAAATATATTGTTGAATTAATTAGTTACTAATTAATTAGAAATGAATATAAAACCCAATTGAATATGAATGAAATGTTTTTATAAAAAATTAATATTACACGCTAAAGGTGTTTTATCTTAAAAAAATAAATTGATTAGTGGATAATATTAATGAAATTAATATATTATATATTTACTTGAAAAATTAAAATTAATATAATTTATTTTAATGGAATAATATAAGAACATATCTAATTTTACGCATAAAAAAGCTATATTTTTCTAAATGAAATTTTTCTGCCTTTTAATGGTTCACTTGTTTTAAAACTAAATTTTCTAAAATTTCTAAAAACATTTTACAAAAATATACTTAATTTTTTAAATCATAACATCAAAATTATTTGAGGGTGAATGTTTTGTATTTTTCTGAGAAATTTCATTTTTTAGTGAATATTGAAAAATACTGGATTATAATTGAAAAAATATTTTTTCATCTAAATAATATATAATATTAAATTATACATTGAATTGTTTTAAAAGAAAAAATAGTTATTTTATACATATATTAATAAAATTTAGATTATTTGAATCAATTTTATATTTAATTTAGATATGAAAACGTAGTAAACTTTTGACCATTATCACTTTAAAACCCTATTTTCTCATCCCATCTATGGGATTAATTTTAAATTACTTTTTTTACAAATTTTTTGAATTCAATTTTTAAAAATGGATTATATTTATTTAATAATAATAAATTATAATTTATAATTAGTTCATCATTATTTTTTACCAAAATGATTAGTGAAAATAGTTAATATTAATTACAATGATTAAGGGAAAAACAAGTTTACTAAGAGACTAAAATTTGAAATTATGGATCCAAATGACCAAGAAACATGTCCAAAACCCATTTTATGGTCATATTTTTACCTTTAAAATTCTAGGATATATATTTTTCTATTATTTTATACACTTTATATGGAAAATTATTGGTGGAAATCTCCCTTCAAAAATATTATAAGAGTGCCACTCACTAAACTTATAAAAGGGTATCCACTCTCCTCTATAATTCACACCTTAAACCCACTATGGTTTAAAAATACCTTCCCAAATAACTCCTAAACATCCATACATGAATCATATAATCATTCTACTGTGCATAAAGTCAACTTAAGAATGAATTTGTGCAAAACAAAGGAGGATGCCCGTAGAAGATGTAATATTCTTCAAAAATAATATTTATTTTATTTCCTTCTCCAAATACTTAAGTTATTATTATTACAAGATTATATAATTAACTCAGTACCTTAAATATAATTATATTTTGTTATATTTAGGATATGAACCACAAATCACACATTTCCATAAAATGGGTTATGAAATCATCATTGTGTGTACGGTGGACTACCACCTCACAAACTGATATCATTCCTTTTTCAATTACCACCTTTAAAGGATGAGAATAATGATGGGAATAAGGTTATTATGTGATATATATGATATTAATATTTTTTATTTACTTATATAGTTATTATATAATACATAAATTCATGTCTTCTATCTTGTTGGAATATGATAATGTCGTTCGTGTTTACGATGGATGATTGTCTTGCGAAGAAATGTGATTCGTTTATGTTTTACATATAATTCATTAAGGATAGATTTAATAAACATATGTGACATATATTACATAATAAATGATACTATATGATTATATATATATATATAATTAATTTTTTTTCTCTCAATACGACAAGAAAATGGAAACATTGTTCATGCGTGTGTACAACCTACCATCTCCATGAAGGATGTATTTCATTTACTACCACAAAATGTTATGAATTACTATAAATAAATATATATTGAAGATATATGATATTTAAATCCTGTTTTATATTAATTATATTATTAAATCATGATCAAAGTAATAGCAACAAAAAAAAAGTCAAAACATACTAAAAAACAAGACAATTAGCACTTGAAACAATGAAAATATTAAATGATTATAACCAAATGGGAGAAAAGATATTATATTGGGATCATATATGATATTATAAATACTAATATTTTTTTCTATAACTTAAAAACATTCATAAAACAATTATATAGAAGTTCAAACAGTGTTTAACCAAAAATAAGTATAAGGTAATGGGTTTCATCTCAATTTCACTTCATTAAGGAATATTTTAATGTTACGCTCCTAATTAATTTTATATGGTGTATATAATTTACATTGACATGTAAATCCATGAATAATTCATTATTAACGGTATTTTATGTTTGAATTTGAATTATTAAATTTAATGTTATTTTAATTTAAAGTTACCAATCAGTAAATAATTTATTAACTCATTTCCTTTTCAATGGGGTATATTACTTCCTTTTTGTTATTAATATTCTACGATTGTCTGTGTAATGACTTCTAACTAACTTTTTTGGTATTTAAACATGTTTTATATGGATTTTCTATTTATTAACATAATCAATTCATTTATTGATTCTCACTACAACATTATGATCATTGCAAGGGTTTACTTATCAATCTCAATTTATTAAATATTTTTTCCACTTGAATTTACATTGACGGAAATTATTTGATAATTTTTTATTAGAAAATAATTTTCCTATCCTATGGTTATTTATGATAATTTTAAATTAATAGTAACATTTTTTCACTATTGGGTTCTTAAAATGTTTTAGAAAATGCTTTCAAGAAAACCCAACTTTATTTCTCTCTCTTGTCAGAAACCCCTTTTTTTCTAAAACCATGGTTTCAATTCTTTTATTAAAAGTGTTTTTAAACTTTTCAAAACTATTTATGAAATAATATATTATCCATTTTTTATTTTTTTCAAATTCATTAATTGGAATCTTCTTGTCATTTTTCTATCAAGGCACTTTTCTAACCTTTCTAAAATGCAAAATGAATGATTTTTACCAAGTAAAGAATGTATAGAATAAGTTATCATCATTTATTGGATGTTTAATTTTCAATTTTAGAAGGAAATTTTTAAATAAAATGTTTTTATACATTATTTTTAAATAAATATATTTCAAAAAATACATGGATATTTTCATTATGATTTTTTAAAGATGTTTTTTATTCCATAATGACAATAACTTTTATTCTTACTCAAATGTGTATATGTCATATTGATACCATCCTTATTATTAATATGGATAGATTATTATTATGTTGACCAATGATACTATTGAAATTCACTTCCTTGAATCATTTTCATAGTAATTGGCTTCCCATTGAGTTATTCACTATCTTTTTATCATTGAAAATTTAATTTCCCCTAAAAATCCATATCATTTATCTTAGCTATGATTATTTCCAAAACCATAACCATTTTTACCTATGGTGTTTTCTTTGAATGTTATTTGATTAAATAGAGAAATATTTGTAAATTTTTATTCTTTACCCAATGAAAAAATCTTATAAGGCACATTTTTTATGAATTAAATTGATTAGTCGATGTATGAGAAATGCTTTGGACTGGTATGACATGGGTTGGGGACCATTTAATGTAATACTATTGATACATCACTAGTCTCATGTGATGAATCAGTTGTCTGGCCTCAGCTAATGGGTTTTCACCCCGTACATTTTAAACATTCTCTTGAAAGGTCTTGATAATAAAGGATCTACATACCTGGGAAATAAGGAATAAAATATTTATGAATTTCCTTCATTCAGATTTAGTTATTATTATTCATGATATTCTCACTATGAAAAAATCTAAGGATGTATTTCATTTTCATTTTATTGATTAAACATCATGGTATTCATCTATTTACCTTCCTATATATATTATGTATTTTCTAGTTATGATAGTCATGTTATTGATTAAATGGAATGTGTTTTCAGTTGTTTACCTTACCGTGTTGTTTCCACACTTCCTTATTAGTTTATTAATTACATGGCATGTGTTTTAAATTAGTTACCTCTCTTTATTAATTATGATCACTGATACATTATTTACTTATATATATTTAACCTGTAATGAGCATTGAGATCACACCTATTTTGTTTCCATTCTCTAGGATTCCATCAAGTTTAGTATGACTGATATATAAGGATAATTTTAATAGAATAAAGTTATTTTAAAAAAATGTTGTAATTTTGTATTCCAAATGTAATTTAATACTCATATTTATATCTTTTTCACCAATAATACTAAACTGATATGTTCTTTTGGATGTGATTCCTTGTATCATATTCCAATTTAATAGTAGTAGGAACCGACTCTGGGATTCTAGGGTTGAGGATGCTATAGTTGGTGTCAAAGAAGGTTTAGTAGAAACCTTGAAAACTAAATTTATGAAAACATAGATTAAGTAACATAACCCTATGATGTAATTTTAGGATTAGTATATGAGAACATCATAATGTTTTGTTAAGATGGGGATTATGTGGTTTTCCTAGCAATACATCCTTATCTACATACAACAAGTTGGTGTGGTTTTAGAACGATGTACCTCAGGATAATTACTCTAAAATGGGTGCAATAGGATTCACTCTATCGAAACTTTTTGCATGAAAAGAAGTCTAACTGATAATATGTTTTGACACTACTATAGAAACTTCATAGGATAATTCACATTTTATTTACAAACCATAATCAATTATTTGAATAAATGATGAAAATGAATGGCCTAGGTTAAACCTAAGCTGTCTTAGATAGAAAATAATGTGTCAAGATTTTTATATCCTATAAAATGGTATATGTTCTTCTCATGATGATAATGCTTTCTCATACTGTTCTTTATGGTTTTATTAAATGGATAGAACTTGAAGGAATCGTGTTATAATTGAACATAAAGGGCATAGTGGTGATAATGAGAAACTAATGGGATGTTAATAGGAGTGAAAGATATTGTGTCCATGCCTAATAAGTTTTCCTAAAATATTATTAACAAAATATACCTTAACCAACTCCCGATCTCACCAAAGAAGAGATGGATGGAGTTTACTAATAATTCAAGTGGTAGAGACCATGGAGAAATGAAGGTTTGATTTCCATCAAGCAGGAAATGAGGAATGAGACACCCATGAAAGTGTCTCAACGGAAGGGGAAAATGTTTTATGTATATAAAATAAAGGAATACATAAATGAATTCCCAAGGAAAAATAAATATTATAATGGAATAAAATAAATTTCATCCTAAGGATCCATTTATAGTTTGTTTCATTAAATTTGGGGAACCTGGGAATTTCTTGAGTCAATTTCCTCTTATAAATAACAACCCATGTACCATGGAATGAATTAAGTGGAAATAAAATAGTTGAATTACTTATGAGTTGTCATTCAAGAAATAAATTTTTTATGTTTTTTACTAATAGTGTTTCAGTTACATGAATCATAAAACATCTAAGGATTTTATTAAATTTTAGAAGCAGTTTTTAATTCATTAAAAATATGGTTATGGATATCCTTATGGATAATGATTTTAAAATTGATCATATGTTAAAATTAATAAACACCTATCTTTTTTAAGTGATTGGATTCTACCATGATTAAGTAAATTATGGGAGAAATTTATGACAAGCTTATGTTTCAGTGAAAAAACTTATTTCAGTAATAATGACTTTATATTTTCTAGACATAAGTTTATGGGTATTGATAACAATTAGGGTTGATATGGTCATTAATTACAATTAAATAACTTTAACATAATATAATGAGGCTTTGTAAAAATAATAATAAATAATTAAATAAATAAATTGTGTTGAAAAAAATAAGAAAAATGTTATTTAATGATTAACCATATTTCAAGGATTTCTGTCAAATTTTGGGAACATTGTAGGAATTATATAGCTTATAAAAAAGAAAAACAACACATCAAGTGACAAATAATCATTTCTAATAAGGAATTATGACTTGAACCCTTGATTGAAATACAATAAGGGTTTCTCACCTACCACTGGCCTACACAAATTCCTGGTTAATCTGCCATTTTTTTGTTAAACAATTTTAAGAATAAATATTAATTGTTACCTAGTAGTATTTTTTTAATAGATTATAGATAAATTTATCAAATATATTTGTTTTGTAAAATATTTAGAGACTTGTGGAAAGACATTACACTTTTTTATGGATCCGATGATTCGTTAAAAGTAAATTTTATTGCTTCATGAATAAAAATTCATTTTTGGATATTTAATTCTTGGAATAAATGATTAATTGTAAATTAATTGAAGCACAATCAAAGGAATAAATTTTTGTTATGAAGTAAAAATATATAAAATAAATATATTTTCTAATATTATAAGGTATTAAAAGAATTAATTGACTTCATAAAAATGACATTGAAATAAAATGTTATCAAATTACCATTATTTTTTATAATATCAATAACCTTTTCATACCTTTTCTATTTAAGGTTTGGATCCCCTAAACATTCCATTTATCATTCTCTTTTTTTTAAACAATGAACTCAATCAATTCCTATTAATATTTACATTTCTCCTCCATGTCCAAATCTTCCCTTTCAATTGATGTTCTCTTATATAGAGTCTTAGTCATGTGTTATTCTAGGAGACCTCCATACTTATTTATCTCTCATATTAAGAGGATATTTTTTTAAGCCTTTTACAATGTGGATTTTTGAAAAATGGTATTTCTAAATTTCAAATCCATTATTACTTAGATCATGTTTAAATTTAAAGGATGTAATTTATTAAAGGTGGTTATAATGTAACATCTTGAAATTTTAAAGTATGGACATCATATTTGATAACGTGTTTGACACATAACAAAAAGAGTATAAAAGAATATAACATCATGATAATTTAAAATATATTTAATATTTTAAATAAATTATATCAATTTTATATCTTTTCATATACTCAAAACAGAGTTTTCTTTCATTGCACACAACAGTGAGTTTCTGCGATAGCTTGTGTTATATGCAAGATAGAGTTTTACAGAATACTATTAATATTATTGTTTAATTAAAAATTTTCTCCTAACCATTAGATTAAGGGTTATGAATATTTTTAAATTATGAAAATTTTTTGTTTAATTCATTGGTTATCAATTTATGAGAAATGAATATAAAACCCAATTTAATATAATAGAAATATTTTTATAAAAACCAATTATTATGAACCAAAGGTGTTTTATCATAATAAATTCAAATAATTAGTGTATGATCTAAGTGAAATTTATATATTATATATTTATTAATATTTTATTGCATTTATCCAATTGATTTTATATGCATAAGATAAGAAAAAATCCAGTTTTACCTATAAAAAGCTATAATTTTCAAATGGTAGTTTTTCCACTTTTTAATGGCACACTTTTTTTAAACCTAAATTATGAAAATTTTATAAATTTTATTTTAAAAAATAAAATTAATATTTGAAATATTAATATCAAAATTTTATTAGGGTTATTTTTTCTTGTTTTTTTGAGAGGTTTCATTTTTTGAACAATAATGAAAAATATCGAATTTTAATTGAAAATTGAATTTTCATCAAAATAATTTATAATGTTAAATTATATTTTAATCGGTATCAAAGTCCTAATTTTTAAAATATTCGTATATTAATATAATTCATGTCATTGGAATAAATTTTATATTGAATTTATAGATATAAAAATAGTAAACATTTAAACATATTCATTTTCATAACCTGATTTCTCATCCTGCCTGCGGGGTTAGTTTTAAATTATTTTTAAAAAAAAATTGTGAATTGAATTTTGAATAATGTATTAAATATTTGGAATAATTATAATTTATAATTTATAATTATTTAAAATTAATTTTATTTTCAAAAATGATTAGTGAAAACAGTCAAAATTAATTATAGCGATTTAGAGGAAAACAAGTTTACCAATGGAATAACATTTAAACAAAAGGGTCCAAATAACATGGAAACTTTTCCAAAACCCATTTTATGGAATATTTAGACCCTATAAATTTTTTCTCAATGTTTTTCTATTATTGGATCCAATTTACGTGGAAAAAACTTCAGTGGAATTCTCCATTTTCAAAAATTACAAGAGTACCACTCACCCCATTTATAAAAGTGCACCAACTCTCAACTCCACTTCACATAATAAAACCTCATTGGTTTAGACAATACCTAACCAAATAACTCCCTCAATACACTAAAATAATACTATAATCATTATATTGGGAATAAATAAAGATTACTATGTCATTAGTGCAAACTAAATGATTACACCCAAAGATTAGTTAATGTTCTTTTAGAAGCATTTTTATTTTATTTCCTTATCCAAATCCTTAATTCCATAATATACCATGATTATATAGTACACAAATAATCTTAAATATACTTATATTTTTTATGTTTTGGGTATGACCTAAATATTTACACACTTCTATCAAATGGTTTATAAATCCATGGTTCGTGTGTACAGCGGACTACCGCCTTGCAAACCCATGACAATAATTTTTCCATTACCACCTTTCAAGGTTTGGAATAATGATGGAAATACTATTTTTATATGATATATTTGATATATATTATATTTATGATTTTTTTATAATTCTTTAATTATTATATAGCACATAACTTCATTCTTTCTATTTTTTTGGAATATGATAATGTTAATCATGTGTATGAAGCATTACCGTCTCAAAAAATGATGTGATTCTTTCATGTTTTACATGGAATTTATTAAGGATGGGTTTCATAAAAATATTTGTTATATTTGAAATTAAAATTAAAATTTAATTATAATTTATATATATATATATATATATAATTTACTATTATTTCTCTTAATATGGCAATAAAAGGGAAACAATGTTCATGTGTATGTACGACTGACTGTCTCTATGAAAGATATATTTCATTTTCTATAAAAACATTTTATCTATTACTTTGAATACATTTATAATGAATATATATGATATTTAAATAAGGGTTTTAATTATTTATATTATTAAATAAAGATTTAAGTAAGTGGAACAAAAAATAACAAGTCAAAACAAACTCATAAAATAAGGCAATTAACACCCGAAAAAATGAAAATAATTAAATATTTTTAAACAAAGTTATAAGATGTTATAAGTGGATCTTATATTATATTATAAAAATCAATATGGTTATATTATAATTTGATAACATTTATAAAACCAATATATAGTATTTTAAATAGTGTTCAACTAAAAGGAAGTTTAAGGTAAGGGATTTTGTCTCAATTTCATTTCATTGAGGCATATTATGATATTATGCACCTAATTACATTTATAAGGTGTATATAATTTCCCTAAAATGTAATATCATGAATAATTAATTATTCATGGTATTTTAAGTTTCAATTTGACTTATTTCATCTAAGGGGATTTGAATTTAATGTTACCAAGTGGTAAGGAATTTCTTAATTCTATTTTTTTCATTGGGATATATTACTTACTCATTATCATTATTATTATATGATTTTTTTTGTAATTAATTTTGAATATCTATTTTTGTATTTATACTTTTTTATTTGGATTTATATTTTATACACATAATCGATTCATTGGTTGATTTTCACTTCAAAAGAATGATCTTTTCAAGGTTTTACTTCACTATCTAAACTTATTCAGGAATGTTTACTCATGAATTTTTATTGATGTAAATTATTTGATAATTATATAATAAAAATTTTAATTTTCTTCTCATCTAGTTATTCTGGATTGTTATCCTGTAATATTACCATTTTTCAACTCTATATCACTTAAAATGATTTTTAAAAAATGTGACTTCATTTCTCTCTTTGGTCGGAAAACATCATTTCTTTTAAAACCATGTTTCCTAAAAATGTTTGAATTTTTTTTAAACTTTTAAAAATGATTTATTAAATAATTTTTTACCCATTATTTCTTTTAAGTACATTTTATTGAAGTAATAATATTTCCATTTTGTGAATAAGAATCTTCTTGTCATTTTTCTATCAAGGCACTTTTCTAACCTTTCTAAAATGCAAAATGAATGATTTTTACCAAGTAAGGAATGTATAGAATAACTTATCATCATTTATTGGATGTTTAATTTTCAATTTTAGAAGGAAATTTTTAAATAAAATGTTTTTATACATTATTTTTAAATAAATATATTTCAAAAAATACATGGATATTTTCATTATGATTTTTTAAAGATGTTTTTTATTCCATAATGACAATAACTTTTATTCTTACTCAAATGTGTATATGTCATATTGATACCATCCTTATTATTAATATGGATAGATTATTATTATGTTGACCAATGATACTATTGAAATTCACTTCCTTGAATCATTTTCATAGTAATTGGCTTCCCATTGAGTTATTCACTATCTTTTTATCATTGAAAATTTAATTTCCCCTAAAAATCCATATCATTTATCTTAGCTATGATTATTTCCAAAACCATAACCATTTTTACCTATGGTGTTTTCTTTGAATGTTATTTGATTAAATAGAGAAATATTTGTAAATTTTTATTCTTTACCCAATGAAAAAATCTTATAAGGCACATTTTTTATGAATTAAATTGATTAGTCGATGTATGAGAAATGCTTTGGACTGGTATGACATGGGTTGGGGACCATTTAATGTAATACTATTGATACATCACTAGTCTCATGTGATGAATCAGTTGTCTGGCCTCAGCTAATGGGTTTTCACCCCGTACATTTTAAAAATTCTCTTGAAAGGTCTTGATAATAAAGGATCTACATACCTGGGAAATAAGGAATAAAATATTTATGAATTTCCTTCATTCAGATTTAGTTATTATTATTCATGATATTGTCACTATGAAAAAATATAAGGATGTATTTCATTTTCATTTTATTGATTAAACATCATGGTATTCATCTATTTACCTTCCTATATTGATTATGTATTTTCTAGTTATGATAGTCATGTTATTGATTAAATGGAATGTGTTTTCAGTTGTTTACCTTACCGTGTTGTTTCCACACTTCCTTATTAGTTTATTAATTACATGGCATGTGTTTTAAATTAGTTACCTCTCTGTATTAATTATGATCACTGATACATTATTTACTTATATATATTTAACCTATAATGAGCATTGAGATCACACCTATTTTGTTTCCTTTCTCTAGGATTCCATCAAGTTTAGTATGACTGATATATAGGGATAATTTTAATAGAATAAAGTTATTTTAAAAAAATGTTGTAATTTTGTATTCCAAATGTAATTTAATACTCATATTTATATCTTTTTCACCAATAATACTAAACTGATATGTCCTTTTGGATGTGATTCCTTGTATCATATTCCAATTTAATAGTAGTCGGAACCGACTCTGGGATTCTAGGGTTGAGGATGCTATAGTTGGTGTCAAAGAATGTTTAGTAGAAACCTTGAAAACTAAATTTATGAAAACATAGATTAGGTAACATAACCCTATGATGTAATTTTAGGATTAGTATATGAGAACATCATAATGTTTTGTTAAGATGGGGATTATGTGGTTTTCCTAGCAATACATCCTTATCTGCATACAACAAGTTGGTGTGGTTTTAGAACGATGTACCTCAGGATAATTACTCTAAAATGGGTGCAATAGGATTCCCTCTATCGAAACTTTTTGCATAAAAAGAAGTCTAACTGATAATATGTTTTGACACTACTATAGAAAATTCATAGGATAATTCACATTTTATTTACAAACCATAATCAATTATTTGAATAAATGATGAAAATGAATGGCCTAGGTTAAAACTAAGTTGTCTTAGATAGAAAATAATGTGTCAAGATTTTTATATCCTATAAAATGGTATATGTTCTTCTCATGATGATAATGCTTTCTCATACTGTTCGTTATGGTTTTATTAAATGGATAGAACTTGAAGGAATCGTGTTATAATTGAACATAAAGGGCATAGTGGTGATAATGAGAAACTAATGGGATGTTAATAGGAGTGAAAGATATTGTGTCCATGACTAATAAGTTTTCCTAAAATATTATTAACAAAATATACCTTAACCAACTCCCGATCTCACCAAAGAAGAGATGGATGGAGTTTACTAAGAATTCAAGTGGTAGAGACCATGGAGAAATGAAGGTTTGATTTCCATCAAGCAGGAAATGAGGAATGAGACACTCATGAAAGTGTCTCAACGGAAGGGGGAAATGTTTTATGTATATAAAATAAAGGAATACATAAATGAATTTCCAAGGAAAAATAAATATTATAATGGAATAAAATAAATTTCATCCTAAGGATCCATTTATAGTCTGTTTCATTAAATTTGGGGAACCTGGGAATTTCTTGAGTCAATTTCCTCTTATAAATAACAACCCATGTACCATGGAATGAATTAAGTGGAAATAAAATAGTTGAATTACTTATGAGTTGTCATTCAAGAAATAAATTTTTTATGTTTTTTACTAATAGTGTTTCAGTTACATGAATCATAAAACATCTAAGGATTTTATTAAATTTTAGAAGCATTTTTTAATTCATTAAAAATATTGTTATGGATATCCTTATTGATAATGATTTTAAAATTGATCATATGTTAAAATTAATAAACACCTATCTTTTTTAAGTGATTGGATTCTACCATGATTAAGTAAATTATGGGAGAAATTTATGACAAGCTTATGTTTCAGTGAAAAAACTTATTTAAGTAATAATGACTTTATATTTTCTAGACATAAGTTTATGGGTATTGATAACAATTAGGGTTGATATGGTAATTAATTACAATTAAATAACTTTAACATAATATAATGAGGCTTTGTAAAAATAAAAATAAATAATTAAATAAATAAATTGTGTTGAAAAAAATAAGAAAAATGTTATTTAATGATTAACCATATTTCAAGGATTTCTGTCAAATTTTGGGAACATTGTAGGAATTATATAGATTATAAAAAAGAAAAACAACACATCAAGTGACAAATAATCATTTCTAATAAGGAATTATGACTTGAACCCTTGATTGAAATACAATAAGGGTTTCTCACCTACCACTGGCCTACACAAATTCCTGGTTAATCTGCCATTTTTTTGTTAAACAATTTTAAGAATAAATATTAATTGTTACCTAGTAGTATTTTTTTAATAGATTATAGATAAATTTATCAAATATATTTGTTTTGTAAAATATTTAGAGACTTGTGGAAAGACATTACACTTTTTTATGGATCCGATGATTCGTTAAAAGTAAATTTTATTGCTTCATGAATAAAAATTCATTTTTGGATATTTAATTCTTGGAATAAATGATTAATTGTAAATTAATTGAAGCACAATCAAAGGAATAAATTTTTGTTATGAAGTAAAAATATATAAAATAAATATATTTTCTAATATTATAAGGTATTAAAAGAATTAATTGACTTCATAAAAATGACATTGAAATAAAATGTTATCAAATTACCATTATTTTTTATAATATCAATAACCTTTTCATACCTTTTCTATTTAAGGTTTGGATCCCCTAAACATTCCATTTATCATTCTCTTTTTTTTAAACAATGAACTCAATCAATTCCTATTAATATTTACATTTCTCCTCCATGTCCAAATCTTCCCTTTCAATTGATGTTCTCTTATATAGAGTCTTAGTCATGTGTTATTCTAGGAGACCTCCATACTTATTTATCTCTCATATTAAGAGGATATTTTTTTAAGCCTTTTACAATGTGGATTTTTGAAAAATGGTATTTCTAAATTTCAAATCCATTATTACTTAGATCATGTTTAAATTTAAAGGATGTAATTTATTAAAGGTGGTTATAATGTAACATCTTGAAATTTTAAAGTATGGACATCATATTTGATAACGTGTGTGACACATAACAAAAAGAGTATAAAAGAATATAACATCATGATAATTTAAAATAAATTTAATATTTTAAATAAATTATATCAATTTTATATCTTTTCATATACTCAATACAGAGTTATCTTTCATTGCACACAACAGTGAGTTTCTTCGATAGCTTGTGTTATATGCAAGATAGAGTTTTACCGAATACTATTAATATTATTGTTTAATTAAAAATTTTCTCCTAACCATTAGATTAAGGGTTATGAATATTTTTAAATTATGAAAATTTTTTGTTTAATTCATTGGTTATCAATTTATGAGAAATGAATATAAAACCCAATTTAATATAATAGAAATATTTTTATAAAAACCAATTATTATGAACCAAAGGTGTTTTATCATAATAAATTCAAATAATTAGTGTATGATCTAATTGAAATTTATATATTATATATTTATTAATATTTTATTGCATTTATCCAATTGATTTTATATGCATAAGATAAGAAAAAATCCAGTTTTACCTATAAAAAGCTATAATTTCAAAATGGTAGTTTTTCCACTTTTTAATGGCACACTTTTTTTAAACCTAAATTATGAAAATTTTATAAATTTTATTTTAAAAAATAAAATTAATATTTGAAATATTAATATCAAAATTTTATTAGGGTTATTTTTTCTTGTTTTTTTGAGAGGTTTCATTTTTTGAACAATAATGAAAAATATCGAATTTTAATTGAAAATTGAATTTTCATCAAAATAATTTATAATGTTAAATTATATTTTAATCGGTATCAAAGTCCTAATTTTTAAAATATTCGTATATTAATATAATTTATGTCATTGGAATAAATTTTATATTGAATTTATAGATATAAAAATAGTAAACATTTAAACATATTCATTTTCATAACCTGATTTCTCATCCTGCCTGCGGGGTTAGTTTTAAATTATTTTTTAAAAAAAAATTTGTGAATTGAATTTTGAATAATGTATTAAATATTTGGGATAATTATAATTTATAATTTATAATTATTTAAAATTAATTTTATTTTCAAAAATGATTAGTGAAAACAGTCAAAATTAATTATAGCGATTTAGAGGAAAACAAGTTTACCAATGGAATAACATTTAAACAAAAGGGCCCAAATAACATGGAAACTTTTCCAAAACCCATTTTATGGAATATTTAGACCCTATAAATTTTTTCTCAATGTTTTTCTATTATTGGATCCAATTTACGTGGAAAAAACGTCAGTGGAATTCTCCATTTTCAAAAATTACAAGAGTACCACTCACCCCATTTATAAAAGTGCACCAACTCTCAACTCCACTTCACATAATAAAACCTCATTGGTTTAGACAATACCTAACCAAATAACTCCCTCAATACACTAAAATAATACTATAATCATTATATTGGGAATAAATAAAGATTAGTATGTCATTAGTGCAAACTAAATGAGTACACCCAAAGATTAGTTAATGTTCTTTTAGAAGAATTTTTATTTTATTTCCTTATCCAAATCCTTAATTCCATAATATACCATGATTATATAGTACACAAAGTATCTTAAATATACTTATATTTTTTATGTTTTGGGTATGACCTAAATATTTACACACTTCTATCAAATGGTTTATAAATCCATGGTTCGTGTGTACAGCGGACTACCGCCTTGCAAACCCATGACAATAATTTTTCCATTACCACCTTTCAAGGTTTGGAATAATGCTGGAAATACTATTTTTATATGATATATTTGATATATATTATATTTATGATTTTTTTATAATTCTTTAATTATTATATAGCACATAACTTCATTCTTTCTATTTTTTTGGAATATGATAATGTTAATCATGTGTATGAAGCATTACCGTCTCACAAAATGATGTGATTCATTCATGTTTTACATGGAATTTATTAAGGATGGGTTTCATAAAAATATTTGTTATATTTGAAATTAAAATTAAAATTTAATTATAATTTATATATATATATATAATTTACTATTATTTCTCTTAATATGGCCATAAAAGGGAAACAATGTTCATGTGTATGTACGACTGACTGTCTCTATGAAAGATGTATTTCATTTTCTATAAAAACATTTTATCTATTACTTTGAATACATTTATAATGAATATATATGATATTTAAATAAGGGTTTTAATTATTTATATTATTAAATAAAGATTTAAGTAAGTGGAACAAAAAATAACAAGTCAAAACAAACTCATAAAATAAGTCAATTAACACCCGAAAAAATGAAAATAATTAAATATTTTTAAACAAAGTTATAAGATGTTATAAGTGGATCTTATAATATATTATAAAAATTAATATGGTTATATTATAATTTGATAACATTTATAAAACCAATATATAGTATTTTAAATAGTTTTCAACTAAAAGGAAGTTTAAGGTAAGGGATTTTGTCTCAATTTCATTTCATTGAGGCATATTATGATATTATGCACCTAATTACATTTATAAGGTGTATATAATTTCCCTAAAATGTAATATCATGAATAATTAATTATTCATGGTATTTTAAGTTTCAATTTGACTTATTTCATCTAAGGGGATTTGAATTTAATGTTACCAAGTGGTAAGGAATTTCTTAATTCTATTTTTTTCATTGGGATATATTACTTACTCATTATCATTATTATTATATGATTTTTTTTGTAATTAATTTTGAATATCTATTTTTGTATTTATACTTTTTTATTTGGATTTATATTTTATACACATAATCGATTCATTGGTTGATTTTCACTTCAAAAGAATGATCTTTTCAAGGTTTTACTTCACTATCTAAACTTATTCAGGAATGTTTACTCATGAATTTTTATTGATGTAAATTATTTGATAATTATATAATAAAAATTTTAATTTTCTTCTCATCTAGTTATTCTGGATTATTATCCTGTAATATTACCATTTTTCAACTCTATATCACTTAAAATGTTTTTTAAAAAATGTGACTTCATTTATCTCTTTGGTCGGAAAACATCATTTCTTTTAAAACCATGTTTCCTAAAAATGTTTGAATTATTTTTAAACTTTTAAAAATGATTTATTAAATAATTTTTTACCCATTATTTCTTTTAAGTACATTTTATTGAAGTAATAATATTTCCATTTTGTGAATAAGAATCTTTTATAACGTTTTGATAATGAAAAATAAATATTGTTTTTACCTTATACGACAAGTACGGAATTACCCACCATTATTTCTTTGAATATTAATTTACAAGTTTACAAGGTGGATTTTGAATAAAAAAATTTTCACCTGGTTTCAAAAGAAAAGGATTTTCATGTTGTTTTCTGTTTTTAAAATTGATTTTAAAAATGAAAAGGATATTTTCTTCAAGAATGTTTTTTTATATATTTTTTTTCATTAATGAAAATAACCATTATACATACTCTAATGGGTGTACACAATATTGTAACAATACTTATTCTTCTTATGAATGTAATATGACTATACTGACCAATGATAATATTGACATTCACTTCCTTGAATTAATTTATTAGTTATTGACTTCCCCTTGAGTCATTCACTTTCATGTGATCATTCAAATTAGATTTCCCCAAAATATCCATATCATTTATCATGGATATAATTATTTCATAAACCATATATAGTTTTTATATATAGTGTTTAATTTGAATTTTATTTGATTAATAGGGTAAATATTAATAAATCTGTATTCTTTACTCAATATAGAAATCTGATAAGGAAAATTTATTGTGAATTAAATCGATTATTAGATATATGAATAATGTTTTTTACAGGTATCACATGGGTTTGGGACCATTTAAAGTAATCCCCTCGATGCATTGGTAGTTTCAGGGGACAAATAAATTGGCTAGCTTTAGCTAATGTGTTTTCAACTGATATGTTTTAAACTGTCTTGTGAAAGGTGTTTCTAGTAAATTTTCCATATACCTAGGAAGTATGGAATCCAATTATTAATAATTTCCTTCATTCAGATTTAGTTATTATTATCCATGAGATTTTCACTATGACAAAATCTATGGATGTATTTCATTCCATTTTTTATGAATAAATGGTATAATTTTCAATTATTCACCTTGCAATATTTATTATGCCTTATCTAGTTATGATAGTCTTTTTATTTATTATATGTAATTTATTTTCATTTATTTACCTTTCTATGTTTTTTTCACTTCCTTCTAAGTTTATTGATTACATGGCATGTATGTTCAGTTATTTACCTTTCCCTATTAATTATGCTCATTGATTCATTATTTCTTCCACTGTATTTAACCCTTCCTGATAATTTAATATATCCCTTATTTTGTTTTCATTCCCTATGATTCTATAAATTTTTCTATGATTGATATGTAGGTATACACTAAATGGAATAAAGCTATTTTCAAAAAAAATTAGGTTGTACTTTGTCTATTAAAAATTTAATGTAATACTAATGTATGTATCTAGTTTAAAAAGACTACCAAAATGATCGGTAATTTGGGACAATATTCCTTATATCTTTTGCCTATGTAATTGTACCAAGCATTTCCTCTATGCTTCTAGGGTTGGGGTTGATACACTGTCTAATTTTTTTAGAAAACTAGAAAGATATATAAGAATGTGATATTCAAGAATAAAATAAATGATAAGTTATATTTTAGGATGTAATTAATTTACCCACCAACATATCATCTGGAACTTCAAAATAATATATTGTGACATCAGAATATTGGCCTTTCTCCCATGCACTATTCTGGGTCGAGTTTCATTGACACTTCGGACAATCATTTTCATAGTATCCCATATTTTTATAGCTAAAACATTGCAGATAACCGGATTCTTTCTTTACCTTTAAATCATGGGATTGGTAGCCTTTTATCCACACTTATAGTAAGCTCCCATTCCTAGTAGGAATTTTCCATAATGTTTACTTCCACATTTTTTGAAAAATGGAAATTCCACTCTTCCGTTATTCCCCCTTTCCTTATTTCCTTTTTCAAAGTACTTAGAATCCCTTTTCTTATCTATCTTCACTACAAATAAATAAGACTTGTAAAATTCATTATATTTATTTAAGTAACATGATTATATATCCTCATATGATTAGAATGTTTAGTAGATTAGTTCCCTTCAAATAACTATCTTAATCCAATAAAAGAAACAATAAATCTTTCTTATTAGATTACATACATAATCCATGGAATGCATTGTTATCCCTGTAAATATTGTTTCATATTTATAAACATTCTCATCCTCCTTTTCACTTAGACTCAAGAATTATATCTCCATATATGCTCAATGTATAGGAGGAAAATATTTTTCCGTGGACAGATACTTAAAACTAATTCATGACACATTTTTTATTTCCTCCTCCTCTTTAGTGTTTTGAACCAATGACCACTATTTATATACATCTCGTGATAGAAGATAAACATCCATGATAACATTATACCTTTTATTACTTCCCAAATAGTGAAATATCTTCTCTGAGTAACTTATCTATTTCTCTGATAAAAATGAACTTTTAGTCTCATTGAATGGTGGGGGTTTTTTCTCATGAAGTTGTGTAACATTTTTACCCTTTGTTTTGGATCAATATGCTTCATACGGGTAAGGTTATTACTCAAAACCTAAGTTTGTTTTCGCAATATAGTTATAAGTTCTTCATCTCCAATTTTAGCTTCATATTAAATAATATTACCATGCAAAAAATGGAAATCCCTACATGGATTACGTACATTGATATGGTTTCCTTTCCATCTAATGGGATTTATTTATAAATAATGGAATATACTAGATTAGAATATGACCTATAATATTTAATTTTGAACTAGTAAAAAAATTGAAACAAATTGAAAATTTATGTATAACTAATCTCAAAATAATATGATTGGTTTCTTTGGGAATATTATCAATAACCGTTATAGCGTGACGTTCCCCTAATCTAGGTTTTCCTAAATCTAGTTTCTAAATTTTCTACTAAGCCTTTTTCTTATACCAATTATAAAGAACCTTAAACAAGTAGTTTAGAGTTTGTGGTAACTTTATAACATTGGTATAATATACAAGAAAACACATCACGAAGGGCTAAAAAGTTTGGTAGTTTTAGAAAACTAGATACTTATTAGAATATTACATTATAGTAAAAAATAAAAAATAAAAAATAGTGAATCATTTGATAAAACCCTTTTTATCCAAACTTAACCATGCAATCAATCAAAAAAAACATTTTGTCTTATGGGAGAAAAATAAAACATAATAAAATGGTGACATCAGATTCCTAGTAAGGGTATACATATAATTTAATCTATCATGAATAAATAATCATAAAAAATATGGAAAGGTAAATAACTGAAACACTTTCCATTAAATAAAATTTAAGCAAAATAAAGCAGGAATAAATGTAAATCAAATAATTCCATAACAACATGAACTATAACTTAACCAAAGATATCATAACTAATCAAATAATCACATTGAAATTAATAAGTAATATTATAATGAGGGAATTTATAATTTCATACATCATAAACATACCATCAATGTTTCATCCAAGACACCATACATGAATAGGTAAGACATTATCTAATATCCAAACTAGTTTGTCTCATGAGACATACCAATGTATTGAGGGGCTATAACGGGTCATTCTCTTCACTTATAAAGTCCAATTAATTCCTCATATGAAAGGGGTGAAAATAATGAACCTAAAAATTCATATAAAAACTATAATATAAAATTTTAATAATTTCCCAATCATGAAACATTATCATGAATCATCTAGAGTAATATAAAGACTGATATCAAAATACTAAATCCTTGTTAAAAATTATTATAAACAATTCAATAAAATATGGTAGATGGTATCATAATAGATCAATCTCAATAAATGATAATATTGAAGAAATGATTTTGAGATAGATGAAAATACTCTAACAAGATCCTTGAAAATTTATTAGCAGAAATACCATTATCTATTCTGAAATCATTTTTTTAAAAGCTTCATAATTATAAAATAAAACATTTTCATTGAAAATAACCTTGTAAAATTCTAAAGTAAACTTCCAAACATTGAATAATCATGATAATAGTAAAATATACTCATGTCGTCTAAGTTAAAAAAAATATTCCTTTTGTACTTTTTTCACAAATATTCACTAAATACCTCGTATAGAAAACGAAGAAAAGATTCATTTCAAACTATTTTGTAAAAAAAATTAAAATATGGGTAAAAATTATTTTAAATAATAATAATCTAATAGAAAAAAAATTCAAAATTGTTTTAGAACACATGAACATGGAATAGAAATATTCCTTAGTGGAAACATATACATAAACAATCTAGAATAATGATGAGATTATTAAATAAACTCTTACCTTTGGTCTGATTTACTTCTTACATTTCCTAACCTCTTATATAATAAATTATAGTTTTATTATAAATATATAAAAAATCATTCTCATATATATCATACAATATATGATTTAATTATACCCTTTCATCACCCATTTAAAAAAATCTTTATTAAATTACTATTCTAGGTGATAACGACTTTTTTTTCATGTATGTTTTGATTCATAAGTCTCAATACTTATAATTTGATCAAGGTTAAATATTCTAAAGAATATTAATAAAGATAAAAAAATTTATATATACTCATTACTTAGTTATTTATAGTAATCCTAACTAAGTAGAGATATTAAAATAAATAGCACCAATCATGAACATTATAGTTCAGACGTACGCATGAACATTTTTTCATTTTTTCAATGGATGGAATGAAAGAAAGGTCAATAGTTATTAATATTTAAATAATTATATTTATATCATAAATATAATATATACTCAATAGTTACATATTTATAACTATCTAAGTAAAGTGGTGAAGAAAATATAATTACACTTCTACGTGGAGACGGTAAGTCGTACGTACGCACGAGAAATGTTTTCGATTTTGATAAGATATATAAGAGTATGAAAATAGTTATACCATAAAAATATTGAAATATCTCTATATTTATGATATTGGAGTTATTTTTTTATGATGGGTATAACAAATGGAGAGGAAGTAGAATAAGAAATCAACATCAAAGAATTGGTAAAGATGATTACCTATTCTTAAAGATTCCTCTTTTGAATATCCTTTTACAGACACTAAGGTTAGTATTTTTGGAAGAACAATACCTCCAATACATGGATAAGTGAGTTGGGAAGAGAATTTTAAAGGGTTCGGTCATGATAGATGGCTCAATTCGGTGTGAAAAATTGAGTGAGGAGGTTCCCTTTTATAATTGAGGTGAGGGGAACTTTTGGAATTTCACAAATGATAAAATTATAATAAATTAATTTATTATATAAAATTAATCCAAATGGAATAGATTCAATATAAGATATGATACAGTTCTAATACCATAAATCAATATAATTAAAACAGTTTTGTGTATCATTTTAAATGTTATCCTTTTGATTAACCCCTTGGTTAGTTAATTTTTACCTTAAATGGTGTAACCATTATTTTAATCAAAAAGGGTTAATAAAGTTATAATAAATGAAAATAGTTACTCATAAATGGAACATATATGATTTTTTTAAAATATATTCCATACAATTGGATGAATATTATATTTTTATTAATCTTTAATAATTTAATAAAATATTATTTTGATAAATTATCATTGATGTTAATTTTTGACAATATTCACTTAATTTGTCTTGAAATACTTCCATAAAAAGTTAGAATTAAAATATAATTCTTTAAAACCTCTATAATATGTAACATAGTTCTAGATAATTTGTTTTACACATTAAATCATTAAAAGTTTATCAAAATTAATAATTTTAAAACCCTTTATTTTATTTTATTTCTTAATTAAATATTTACTACATCAGTGTTCTCTAATCATTTAAGGTAATTGTTTTTTTCACTAAAAATTAAAATTAAATTTCCATGATAAAGATAAATATTTTATATTTCAAAATAATTTTTATAGTCAAACATATCCATAGGATATGTCACAAACCAAGTCATGGTGTTATCCAACCCGACATCTGGCCCAGTCCGAGAAAAGGCTTGATGGGTGTTCCTGATCCCCATGGGATGGAAACAAGTTTCGGGAATCAAGGTAATCATAGTAGGAATGATTTAAACCAATAAATCCAGACCAAATAAATAAACCAAACAAGAAGAATAACCAATAATAATTGAATCTCAATAAATATACAAACAGATATAGCTACAAAAAATGATGAACAAAATAGAAAACTGAAACCATATACAAAACTAAAATTGAACCATGCTACCACAATCTTCGCATGACCTCTTGGACACCACCCACCACACGACTAGACTGATCCAACAATTAAAACAAGAACTAGGAACCTGAACCTTCAAAATATCTCAGGTCTACTGAAACTAAATGGTATTAGCATGGTGGGATCCTCACAACTCAGTAGGTAACCAACATAGAATCCAAATATTTCATTTCTTTAAAATGTTCCATTAACACTTTTTTGAAATACATGTATAAAAATATGTTGTTATCCTTTTAATAAATAAGTAAAATTTTCCATTTTACAAAACAAAGCACACAACATTCCCATTTTCAAATTAGTTTTCCATTGAAAAACCAAAACCCAAACCAAATTATAACCAAATAAATATCAAGTCAAAATGAAAATAATTGTGCAGTAGAAAAAAAAAGAAACAAGGCATAGTAGAAAATAAACAATCACACAGAGAAATAAACCATGGTAATTTCCTAAAAATCTCTACCATAATCCATGGACATACTCAAATCAGACTCAAACACCAACATATAATGAAGCTCTATAGTCAATAACAAACTGGATGATCTAAACTAGCCTCACCAGTCGAACAACCCACATGGCCTCTAAAACATCCTAGGGGAACCAACCCTTTTAGTAGGGAGTTAGAACCAATGATGTTCTTTGCTGAAAATGTGCTGATCAAAGGGTTTTCAATCCACTTTGGGCTAATCAAATGGTTTTCAAGTCAATTAATTTAATAGTATAGGCCTAAGAAGGTGTTTAAGGTGGTGTAGTTTCCCAGTGATGGCAAATTTTTTGGGATGCAACATTGGGAGTTTGTTTTTATAAAAGATGGTTTTCTGTAAAGGCAGTATACAAAATGGAAGTTTTGGGAACAGTATGTGGATCATGAAATATGGTACATAGAATGTAGAACTGAGAAACATGTAGTGAGAATGGTTCATGGAACGGAAAATAAAAAATGGTACACATCGGATGAATGGTTCATAGAGTAAAGGAGATTCCTGTTCAAGACTAGTGATTCGTGGGAAGGCTCACAGTACACGGAAGGTGTGATAGTTTTCAAGATAGTGTGTTGTTCACAAAAATGAGGTGATTTTTCGAGAAACCGTGAAGGGTTTCATTTGCTGAAACGAGGTGGTGATTTGTTCCAATATGTAGGGAGAGTGTCAGTACACAGGCAATGTATGGAATATCATTCGTGGGAGATGCATGGTACGCAGTAAAGGTGGCACCGTATAGAATATTTTGTAAATCTATGTTTAGCATATTAAGAAAATATGTTTTAATATATATGGAGCACTAATCCATTCATTAAAATGTGACACATTGAATGAGAATCAAGGGAGGAATTTGGTAAAATCTAGAGTGGTTATTGGGAAGAAAACCCTGAAAATTTGACTTTGATTAGAAATTATTAGTGAATTCAGTGAAGTCCAGAATGGTTTTTAGAAGATATATTGTAGAACACGGTTCGTAGAATAATGTTTGTGAAAGACAGTTCATGGGGAAGAAATATGTCTATAGAAAAGAGGTATTACGCAGAAATGGTATATCGGAGTGGTAAATCAAAGTGGTATGTGGAAGATGAGTGCAGAAGCAGTACACAGATGTGGTTTCGGAAGCTAGTTTGTGGTCATGGTATATGGAGGCAGTATGTGAAGCACTCATAATATGCAGTGTAGTGCAGTTTGTAGAAAAAAATCATAGTTTATAGAGGCAGTATGAGGAGCACTCTCAGTATGTGGTGTAGTGCGATATGTAGAGGAAGAAGGAAAATTTGCGGAGGACATTTTCACAAATGAGAAGTATGTGGAATAGTAGATTAAATCTATAGGAGAAACTATACTTCAACAGAAATTCTATATATAGTTGAGTATATATTATTTGATGCCAACCCATTGATGTGTCCTTCAAGTTTATTAACTATGTTCAGATTCTTCCCAACATAGTGAGAAAGTGGGAGTCAATAGAAGTAATATTAGGGATATAGTGTGATATTTCTAAGAAGTTGTAATGGAAGTGCACCTGTAACATAGTGAATATTCTAAACATTTGTACTCCATAACTATTTAAGATTAGTTTTATTTGATATGATTGAAAACCTCTTGGTGTATGCTCATTTGATGTAGCCCTTAGTTGTAAACCAATTAAAATTATTGTGTCTTCACTTTTGATGTCATTGTTAGTTTTCAGCTCTTTCTCATTAAACAGATCTGACAGGTTTCTACCAACATGGGAACAAGATCCATCAGTTTAAAAAAATAGTGGACACCCCGATTCACCCCTCCCCATTCAGGGTGTTCTGGTGTCCTTCAAGTGGTATCAGAGGGTAAAGTTTTTTGGTGTTAAATATACCCTTTATTTCTACAATATAGAATTTAGAAAATGTTATGGGAGTAACCCTCTTTAATGGATGAAACATTCAGATTAGGAAGAATATGATGAGATCTCATCTAATATCTCTTGGAATGAAGGTCATGTTTTCCAATGCACAAGTAATACCATTCACTATTCCAAATGGGGTGTATATGACTAATATAGAAAATAAAATGATTGATTTGGATTCCAAAAGCACATAATTCCCTAACTACATGTCTTTCTGGTCAGATATATATAATGGTGATGAATCATATATCATAAAATATTATGTTCGAAAACTGTAGAATATTTATAAAGGTGACAACTAATTGAAGGACGTGAAACTACAAGTTTTTCACTACATTTTTTATGATCTTTAGATGCAGACTAAAGAAAATTAAGTTACCTTTTTTAATCAAATTAATAAATTTATTAGAGAAATATGAGTACTTAGTAAAGAAATCAAAGTTATTGATATTGTAAAGAAAATATTGAGAATACTTCCACCTCTTTATAATGAAAAGTTGTCATCCCTTGAGGAAAGAGATCTTTTCAAACTCTTTATAGATGAGATAATGATTCTCTTAGTGGTATCTGAGATGAGAGTCATATTAGAATATGAAATGAATCGAGTAAGAAAGGAAATGGAATTCAAATCCATTGAAATACATGAAATTTCAAGAGATAGTATTGATGAAGATAATCAGGGAAAAATAAATTATTTCTCTCACTTTCAATAAATTCAATAATGGAAAAATGAAATTTGATGGAAAGTTACCTCTGGATTGTTTTCATTATGGAAGAGTTGGGAACATTATCGCTCAGTGCCTGAGATATTTCTAAAACAAAGAAAGTGAAGTTGGATACATATAGAAGCCTCAGAAAAGGTTTTTCAAAAAGCGAGACTTAATGTCTGTTAAGAAAATATAGATAAAGGTTTTTTTGAAGAAGAATATAATGATAGTGAATTCTTTGAAAAAGAAAAACCGGAATTTAAAACTGTAACTCTTGCATAAATGATGGATACTATTAAAAAAATGAACCATTGAGAGATAAATATACAGATAATCAATTGACTACTGATGTTGTTCTCAAGTTGAAACTTAAGGATTATTTTGGTAATCTTGATAATCAATTCAAGAGATGAAAAAAGTGAAAAGAAATTGTCGTAGATTCATCAGAATATATTGATATACTGGAAGATGAAATTGGTTGACTTGAGAAAGTAATAATAGAACATTCAATAACCATTAAAAGGTCAGAATATATTTTGGAACTAAAGATCAGAATTAAAGAATTGGAAAAGTTTGTTAATGAACTTACCTCAATATTAGAGGAGAATTCCAAAACTTTTGAATTACATGAACAATAAGTTATTACTCTTAGGTGTAAACATGAAAGTGAATAAAGTATAAAATAAATAAAAAAAGAAAATTCATTTTGGAAAATTCTCATATGTTTAACAGCTAAAGAGAGCTAAACGTGGTTTTGATGGAGTTGAAAAGTATCTAAATGAAAAAATACCCTCATGCATGGGAAACATAGAAATTTTTTGTGATGTTGAGATATTTAATGCTAGAAGTAAAATAGGCCAAAATAAATTCTACATGAAAGTCTTAAATATCATAAATACTCTTGAAGTCCAAATAAATAAAGTCTCAAATTAGACTGAAATGAGGACTTAAAACCATTCTTAAGTTTCCTTAGATGATAGATAGTTATATTATCCTCATAAGGAAGTTAACATGTGGAGGAATATAAGTGAAAATACATTTCCACTTATGAAACGTAAAATTTGTGGCTATCTCGGCCATACAATGTCATACTATGAAGAAGCAAGGAACTATTTTAATGGGGATGAACTATGAAGTCTACAAAGTAGAAAGAATTCATATCCTAATTCTTATATAATAAAAAGATTTTATGGAAATTGTTATCATTGTTCTAACATTGGTTATAATGTTGTTGATTGCAGGCAGAGTACTCAAAGGAACATTTCATACAGAACCCAGAGACAAGTCAATACTTGACAACCAGATGGTGTTTCTCTTACAAAAATGTTTTCTCTACAAGAAAAAAAATATTAATATAAAGAACCATCTCACATGGAAGGGATATTTAAACTTCTTTCTTTATCCATCACTCAATATAATATCTCATGGAAGGAAAAGAATAAAATTGAAAATTTAAACCTTGAAAAAGTTTCTCTTAAAGCTACCAATAACATCAGTACTTGGATTCTTGATAATGGATTCTCATCCCATATGATAGGAAATGAAAAACTATTAATGAATATCAAAAAAATGTTGATGGAATAGTGATATTCATTAATTATGGGGTTTTTAAGATCAAAGGATTTTGAAGTACTGAACTGGCCAATGGTGAGCTGAAGATAATAGAATTTATTTATGTGGATGGGTTGTATCACAATATCCTAAGTGTAAGAAAACTCTATGAATCAAGAATTATGGTGGCATTCAATCAAAATGGGTGCACTATGAAAGAAATTACATGTAATTCTCTCATGGAGGGATGTATAAAAAATGTTAACTTTATATTTTTGATAGTAAAGAGAACATTTTTTACTTGACAGATGAAGAAGAGAACAACTTGTGGCACTAGAGGTTGGGTCACATAAATCAATAATATATGGAAAAGATATATAAACTAAATATTATAATAGATATACCAAATATTAAGCATGAATGAGATATTATTTGTGTTTCTTGCTTGTGAGGAAATTTGGTGTACAGTTTATATCATCTAAAGAAGTAAAGAGCATCAAATCTTCTTGATCTCATTCGTACAGATGTATGGGGTCCAATAAATGTTTTTGGAAAATATGGAGAAATGAAATTCATCCTTTTATTTGATGATTATAGTTGAATGGATTCTATGATGGTTATACATAGGAAACAATAAGTACTTGATTGCATGGAAACTTATCACTGAATAACTGAGAATAATACCAGACAGATAATCAAAGTTCTACGGTGTAACAATAGAGAGTAATACACATAAATTGAATTTGAAAATTACCTAGAGAAACATGGAATGAAACATGAGGTGCTTGATGTGAGGACTCTACAGAAATATGGAGTTGTTGACCTCCAAAATCAATAGGTGAATAGTATATCCATAACTATGATATTTGACAGTCGTATCTCTTGCCATTTCTAAAAAGAGGCTATTCAAGATGTAGTTTATATTCAAAACTGAACGGGGATTTATATGGAGGAAAACAAGATGCCCTATCAGTTGTGGCATGGAAGGAATCCATATTTAAATTATTTTTGTGTTTTTGGAAGTAAATGCTTTATCCAAAACAATGAATGAAATCAAGGAATGTATGGTGATTCTATGGATGAAGGAATATTTCTTAGATACTCAATGATTATAAAAGCCTAAATTTTTTTAATAAATGTCTTCAAATAATTTTGGACTATAGTTTTGTAAAACTAATTGAAGATAAAACTACAAATGGACCAAGGAATTCATCTGTTGATGTGATAGAAGATGAAGAAGAAAGTGGATATGGAACAGATCCAAATACATAATTAGATATAGGCCTGAAAAAAAATGCAGGATTCACATCATGATGTAGACTTAGATGAAGAATCATATGAGGAAAACATGGATAAAGAAAATTCTTCTAAACCTCTCATGGGAAATCAAGTAGCATAAATTTATTGATCCAACATCATTGGAGATTGGAAACCTCCCACATAGATAATGAGAATAACTAATAGTACACAATTTTCATTCCTTTCAATCATGGAACCATACTCATTTGAAGAAGCTGGAAAGGATGAGTCATGGGTCAAAGACATGAATTAAGAATTGGATCAGATTGATAAGAACCAAATAAGGGATCTAGTTAAGAGATTCAAACCCCACAATGAGATTGGTATGAAGTGGATTTTTTTAAAAAAATGACCAGTATGGAAGTGTGATCAGAAATAGGGAACAACTGCTCTGTAAAATCTTTTCATGGATTTAAGGTGTGTATGTTGAAGAAATATTAGCTCTGGTGGCTAGAATGGAGTCAATCAGAGTATTTATTTCCATTGAAATTAAAAAAGGATACGAATTGTATCAAATAGATTTCAAGACAGTGTTCTTAAATGGTGTTCTTGAAGAATAAGTCTATATTTTGAAACTAGTTATCTTTATTCTTGGTAATGATGGAATGAAGGTTTTCCGATTAAAGAAGGCTCTATAGAGTCTGAAATAGGCACCATAGGAATTTTAATCTCATAGGGATTCTTATCTAAGGAAAATCAAATTTAAAAGAAGAGTGGATAACAATATCTATGTGAAAAATCCTCAGAAAGATCATTTTGTGGTTTTAGTGTACATAGATGATATTATATTTTGTGGATGTAGGTAGGGATCAGTGATTAAATTTTTCAATCACATGAAATTAGAATTTTAAATATCTATTATTGGTGAACTCACATTCTTTTTAAGGCTATATGTGATTCAAGGGAAAGACTGCACTTTTATTTCTCAGGAAAATTATGTAAGAAAGTTGCTAAATAAATTCAATATGCATGATTCCAAAACAATGTCAACTCCGATTATAGTCATGAAAAAATTGGGAAAGCATAAATATATTACATATGTAGATCCAAAAATGTATAGCATAATCATTGGAAGCTTATTATACTTGACTGAAACATGGTGAGATAATATCTTTGAAACATGCTTAGAAGACCACTTTCGAAGTAATTTGAAGGAACAATATATGTCAGCAGTGAAAAGAATCGTGTGGTATATTCAAGGTACTCAAAATTATGGCTTATAATTTTCTGCAGGAAAAGTTAATGAACTTTAAATATTTTCTAATGCTGACTGGGCTAGAGATGTGGTGGGTAGAAAATACACAAGTGGTTCTTGTTCAACATTCTCATATGAAACACATTGAAATTAGATATCACTTCATCAAGGAAATAGTGGAACAAGGAATGATTAAAATAGATCATGTTGGAATTGATGATCAATTGGCTGATGTACTAATCAAGGAATTATTAATACATGTGTTTGAGAAGCATCAGTTGAACCTCAGTGTTCAGCCACTTCCTTAAGCAAGATGAGGTTAAAAAGCTTCATATCCCTAGTTGTGCTAACTATTTTAATTTGTTTTCTGATATATTGAAGGTTTATGGGGGAGATATGATCTAGGGGGCTGTGCTTAAAGCTTTACAAGTCAAAATTTGATTCTCTGGGTTTATTTTCATTGGGGAAGAATATAGAAATTAAATTATAATGAAACGTTTTTATGGTTGGTTATAGGAATATATAGAATATATAAATTCAAAAGGGGGATAATGATGTGTAACAAAAGGGATAAAATGATAATGGAGAAAACAATTTAGTGTTGTGAGGAAATATTCAGATCTAGGCTTGGACATCTTTAATCATTCCAAGTCACGAGAACCCAATTCATGATTATCTTTTTTACTACATAGAACCTTGTTCATGTGGACTTAGAGTGTTGGGTTATTTGTTTCTCGTGTATCAGGTTTTGATTGCATCTAGTTCTTTGTGGAATTTATCTGTGGATTTCCAACAAACCCAAAGGGGGAGATTGTTGGAACCAAGGTTGTTCTTTGATGGAAATGGAGTAGGGTTTGTGTTTATTGTCAATACACTTTGGGTTGATCAAAGGGTTTTCAAGTCAACTGATATTATAGTATAGGTTAAAGAAGGGGTTTTAGGTGCTGCAGTTTCCCAGTTTTTTCCAAATTTTTGGGCCTCAAAATCATGAGTTTTGTGGAAAAGGAAGGTTTTCTGTAAAGGAAGTACACAGAATGGGATTTTTGGGAATAGTTATTATATCATGAAATATGGTATGCAAAATGGTGAATAGTAAACGACGTAGTAGGAATGGTTCATGGGATGTAAAATCGTCGGCAGACCATATAGGATGAATTGTTTGTAGAGAGAAGGAGGTTTGAGGTGAAGAATTATGGTTCCTTAGAAGGCCCACAGTATTAAAAAGGTGTGATGGTTCGTAGGACAGCGTTTCATTTGTGAAAATGAGTCATAGTATTGAGAAATCAAAAAGGGTGAATTTTGTAGAAATGAGGAAGTGATTTGTACCACTGGATAGGGAGAATGGAGGTAAGCGGACTAGTCGAGAATATGTTTTTCAGGATATGCATAATATGTTATAAAGACGGTGTCATATCAAATATTTGGTTAATCTTGGTTTTGAGAATTATGAAGATCTATTTTCCTATATAGGGTGCACTATCACTTCATTAAAGTGCAAGATAGAGATTGAAAATCCTAGGATTATTTCGATGAAGTCTAGGGTGGTTTGCGGGAAGATTACCCCACAAAGGAGACTTTGATTAGAAATTCATAGAAAATTCGGTGCAGTCCAAAATGGTTTGCAGAATATAGTTTTCCGAACATCATTCACAAAATATGATTCGCGGAAGATATCTCACGGAGAAGGATTTAGTCTATGGAGAAGAAGCAGTACATGAAATTCGTATGTGTGAGTGGTACATGGAAACAATACATGGAAGCGGTGTGTGGAAGCATTACACGGAATCGTTATGTGGAGGTGGAGTATAGAAGAAATATGAAAATGTTGTTTGGGAAGGTAGTGCATAGTCACAGTTTGGAGAGGTAGTATGTGAAGAACTCACAGTACGCAGTGTAGTGCGGTACGCAGAGGAATAAGTCTAGTTCATAGAGATAGTATGAAGAGAATTTACAGTATGTGGTGCAGTGCAGTACACAGAGGAAAATGGCTAGTTCATGGAGGAAAACTTCACAAATGAGCAGTACATGAAACTGTAGATTACATCTGCAAGGGAAAACTTGACTTCAAAAGAGTATCTATCTATAGTTGAGGATATATGATTTAATTCCAACCCATTGATGTGAACTTCAAGTAGATAAACTGAGTTTAGATTCTTCCTAATGCAGTGAGAAAGTGGGAGCCAATAGAAGTGATCCTATGGACATAGGGTGTTATTCCTAAAACCTTGTATAGGTAGTTCACCTACCATAGAGTGATAGTGTTAAACTTTTTTACTCCACAACTAGTGTAGATTAGTGGAATTTGGTATGAATGACAACCTTTTAGCATCTTCTCCTTAGAAAAAGAACATATTGGTGAACCATGTAAAATTTTTGTGTCTACTCTTGGCATGTGATTGTTTGTTTTTTGCTCTTTCTCATCAGACAGATTTAACATGTTCCTACCAACATGGTAACATGATCCATCAGTTTATTAAAAAAGATGACACCATAATTCACCCCTCCTCTCTCAAGGTGTTCTAGGGTCCTTCAACAAGGTCAATATCTAACCATCACATGACCCTCTAAAGATGCTAGGAAATACATGGTTAAAGGAGGATTCCCCTGCACGCGTGAGTCATGTTACCTACCACTGCCGCACTTGCCTACCCCAAACACCTACACCACCAATGCGATATCCCATATTCGGAAATCCCACATAGGGGTTCCCATCTCAGAAAAAATCCATGCATAAGTTCCAACTGGGCCATTGCATCATACAGTCATTCAAACCATTTCACAAATATTTCTAAGTTTCAAATTGGGTGTTTGTATATTCAATTACATAATTCATTTACAAGCCATTATAAATTTATAATCGATCCTCACATCATATCCATTTTGAATATATTTACCAAACATTTCCCAACCCATTTCCAAAACAATGTAAATAACATTTTTATAAGTTCAATAAAAAATGTGACTTTACGTTCCAAATCCAAATCCATTTCAAACGCCATTTCAAATCATAATTGAATACGCTTATAAAATCACTAAATATTCAAAATTTGATTTTAGTCCATTTTGAAGCCAATCATTTCTCAGGTTCCACATTGGCTACATCTCCAAATAAATTTCTAAACCATTTTCATTTCATTTGGGAATTAGGGGATTTTTAGTAAAGTATTTGGGGTTTGAATAAGGAAATAAAGAGGGATAAGAGTTTTTAAATATTGTTGTTAAGTCGAGAATTTTAGTCCAAGACTATTATCATTTTTTCGCCACACATGTGCGCACTCCGGACACACATGGATGTTCCCACATCCAATGGAACACCAAAAATATTTATAAAGTCTCTCAATACCATTTTTAATGAAATTCTACAAGATTTCAAAACCAATCCAACACTTGCACACAAATTCAAAAGTACAATTAAGCTTTTATAAATCATAAGACCATTTCCAAACCATTTCACCGCAATCATTAAGCCATAAAGAGGCTTATAAATTACACACACAATTCCACACATGTGATAAAATACCCAATTCCATCAAAAAAAGATTCTAGGAATTTTATCCAACACGTTGAGTGTATATATACATAATAATACTTAAAGAATCCACTTGAAAACTATTTTTATCCACCTTTATAAACTGAAAAGCGCCATAATGAACTAATAAAAAACATCATTGGCATGAAAAACACAATTATAAATTATTTTTAAATACCCAAGACTTGAATGGAATGCATCAGAAAGGAAACAAATGGAAACACCCACCTTAAAAGGGTGTGGATGTGATGAAACTTCAAGGGAGTGAATAACTGAGCCTAATGGAAAATCCACACACACTGGATCCAATGAAAATGAACTACACATTAACACTCTCTGTTAAGGTTTGGCAAAGAAAAACCCCACCAAAAAACACCAAGAATCCTTGAGGTGAAATGGAGGAGATGGGAAAGGTGACTAAAAACCAAAGGAACATACCTTAGGAACCTTCAAGGAGCTTCGGAAAATGAAGGGTAGCAATGGAGAGTGATATTAGAGGACCCCATGGTGTACCTAGGCTGAATAAGGGAGAAGAAACCAAATTTAGGGTTAAAAAATAGTGGTCGAAAACATGGAATTTTGAATTTTTAAGAAATTGGGAAGCTCATATAGTTTGGGAAACCATGCAAAATTTGTGTGGTCAGCATTGTCCAAATGGACAGAACCTCATCCATGGTTGCCGCGTAGTTTTCCAAACTCTGTGAAACCTATAAAAATTACACATGGACCCCAAAACAGGTTGCATCGTTACCTTGGAAAAGCCACATGGTTTACCCAAAGTGTGCACTAATTTTGAACAGGCCAAAAACTCACATGAGACTTCCAAATTCAAAAATTTAAACTAGGGCTCATCCTGAACCTCATCAAAAGGACCCAAAATCTAGAAATGAATAAAATAAAATAATTTAAAAGGTCGAGGTGTGATAATTCTCCCCATCATAAACACTTTCTTCCCCCATAATGTAAGATAGCCAATAGATAAACAATACACGATTCTATTCTAGATCAAAATCGAAAGAAACCGCGAATATTAGGGTGACCTATCACTCCATATATCCCACCTGACTAGTTCAAGAGAAAACCACAACATGAAGTACCTCAAAAGAAAACTAAAGGTTTCTCCCCACCACAAAAACTCAACTAAAATCACCAAGAAAACCATAAACTCATAGCAGGAGCTGACTCAAACTTCTCTACATTAATTGAGAAACACCCCCACTATGACCAAGAACTCCCAACCTAAAATTATCCATCTTTGTCACATAAGTTTGAAAACACTTCCATGGACACTAGAAACTTACCACAAAAACCAAACCTCCAACACTAGGGGAATCCCATGAAAATAATTATAACCAAACAGAAAAACATGATTCAATTCCACAAACCTCAAGCATCTCCAAACGATTAAAGATAAAACTGAAACTGGCCCACATAAGGGATAAGAACATTAAAATAAGAACAGAAAAATATAAGATAAACTTTTGAATAAACTCAACTTCTAAAATTACAAAATAAAAATTCCATCAAACATTTATAATAAAAATAAGAACTTACAACAGCCACTAAACAAAAAACGAATCCTGGAATGTCTCCACTTCAATATGGTAGAGAAACTGAGCTATGGTTTTCCACATACCCCCCAAAAATTCTTAACTATGCATGAGATTAACTCTATGGCCTGTGGATGGAGCCCTGATGACTGAAGCATCTCCTGCCTCACAGTCATGCATTATGATCACTTTATCAAATCCTATTCTTTAAGCAAAGATTCCAACAAAACTTCTCTAGATGACCTAGATAGCCACAAAAATGGCATGTTTTTTGATGATTGCATCAAGATAGCTTCGAATTCCAAAACAGGAAACACTAGTGGAATACAACCAAATGGTCTGAATAACTAGATATCAGACCCAATTAAGGATAATCATCAATGATAGGATCCTTCGGTATGCACTTCTCGCCCTATGGGGAACCCGCACAAGCGACAAGAGATATGGATTTCCAACTACCTATACTCCAAAAACTAACTCATATAAAAATTATTCTCCCACCAAATTATTAAAATGGATATCATTAGAGGATGGTACCCACTCCATGATCTAGGGATGAAGACCCCCAATGAAATGTTAAGCCCTCAATAGATCCTCTAACACCACCTCTAGAGAGAAGGAAACCAACTCCCTGAAGTGTCCATCGTAGAATTTCACTGTCTGTTGGCCTTGTGGAATATTCATGAGCTCTTCCATTTTCTTCATCGTCACCTCCTCAGGTATAAACCATATAATGAAGACTAACTTTAAAAAATTCCATGTCATCCTAACTTGCATCGGCAGTGGAGCAAACATCTCCCATTCATAAAATGTTGGACCCTCAAATGAACCCAGAACAGATCGATCTCTAATATATTTGGGAGTTTACAACAATCTAAAGACTCTCTCAACATCCTCAAGACATTCCACAATCTCTAATGAACCTTGATCACCATGATGGATAAGAAACAACTGATAAGAACTAAAAACTGGAGAAGAATCACTTGATAATTTGGAGACCTTTCTGGGAGGCACACTCTAAATAACACGATGAGCACAAAACCATGATCAACATCAATCCTAAACGCATTCATAAGAAATATATCAACCCAAAATGAAAGACCTAAAATCCAAAATATACAAGAATAACAAAAACACAATTTTTTAAAACCAATATTTCCATTAATTATTTCCAAAACAACCTCCTTCTAAGGCTCAGTAATAAAATGAACCTTTTTTCCACACACACAAAACCCACTTTTGAAAAACACACCCATGAAATCCTTTGAGCTATTGAATACATGTTCATTACACTTCCTTTTAAACCAAAAATTAACACATTCCCACATGAAAATTCTACACATAATTGTACATATGTGATCATTCACAAGAACTATCAAGGGTTTCACAGTTTATTTCCTCATCAAACCCAAGCATTTACCAAATTCTTAATTCGGATCACCTTCCCTTTAGAGTCCCATTTCAATTTTCTAAAATCATTCTTATTTTAATATTCTACTCTTAACATTCAAAACCCAAACCAAAAAAACTCACACCAAACCACCAGAATGAGGAACAACTATTTATGCATAACTCAGTAACATGGTAGTGGTCCATTACCCAAGTAAGAATCAACACTAAGAGGTCCTTGGACTATGAATTTAGACTACACATAGGTCACTACTCCATGTAATATCATTACATGTCATTGGCTTTCCTCCATTGTCATTCCCCAATCTAAAAAAATAAAAAACAAGCCAAGGACTCAATTATTGATCCAGCCCTAGAAACTCAGGTCTCGTCTTGAGTGGGGGTCGTTAGAAACTAACCCATAACCTACCTCCCAAGACATGAAAATCCTAGTATCCAATCTACCTAACACACCAAATAATAAAGGTCCATTTCTAATACCATTTTTTCATGAACCAAACTGAGTTTTATCCAACCTGATCCCACCAGGTCTAAGACATGGCCGAAGGGCATTCATAATCACTGTGATCTAGAAATAAGTTTTATACATCAAGGTAATAATAGTGGGGATGATTTATCCTAATAAACTAGGATAAAAAATAATTGAAAATGTGTAAGAACTAATAATCATTGAATCTTAATAAATATACAAAAAGGTCACGCAATAAAAAATATTGAAAAAGTAGAAAATTGAAACCAAATACAAAACTAAAACTGAACCATGAAATCATGATCTCTACATGACCTCTTGGCCAGCACCCACCATAAGAACAGACTACTCCAACAATTAGCACACAAACCAATAACCTGAAAGTGCAACATAGATCGGGTCTACCAACACCGAATGGTAAAAGTAGGGTGTGATCCTCACAGCTCAGTAGGTAACCACCATAAAATCCATATGATTCCTTTCCCAAAATTAGTATATTAAATGTAGTTCTAAATTCAGGTATAAAAATAGGTTTTCATTATTTTAATAAATAATTAAAACTTGTCTTTTACAAAAAAATCACACAACATTCCCATTTTCAAATAAGTTTACCATTTTAAAATGAATGTCCAACCAAAGAAATACTAGGTTAGGCTGAAAATAAATGAGAAGTGGAAAAAACAAGGTACAAAAGAATGTAAACTATCACACAGAGATAGAAACCATGTGAATTTCCTAAAAAGTAATTGAATGATCCCTATATGTACTCTGATATGACTCAGTTACCAGTATATGGTGCATCTATATAGTCAATAACCAACTGAATTCTCTAAACTAGCCTCATTAGTGGCACAACTCACCTGACCTCTAAAATATACATAGGGTACTGACCCATCTAATCACGTTTGATAATAAACCATTACTCAAACCTCTAAAGGCACCCAGGAACCACATGGTAACAATAAATGGTGAAAAGATGAGGCCCTCAAACATGTGACTGACCTTACCTGTTTCCACCATACTTTCCTACCCCAAACACCGACACCACCCATGCAATAACACATATTGGAAAATCCTCCATAGGGGATACCATCTCAGAAAAAAAAACCATGAACAGTTTCTAACCAGGCCTTCATGTCATTACATAATTCAAACCATATCACAAAACATGCTAGGTTTCCAACTGGGCATTTATACATTCGAATCCATTATTATTTTCTAAAACATTATAAAGTGTCAATCAGGCCTCACATCATATCCATTTCAGATACATTAACCAAACCAATTAAAAAACATTTCCAAAACAACATAAACATCAATTGTATATGAAAAATACCAAGTGGACCTTTACATTCCAAATCCATTTCCAAAATTATTTCAAAACTAAATTGAAAACACACTTAAAAAAACTAAAGATTAAAAATAGTATTTTGTTCCACTTAGAAGCCAACCATTTCTCAAGTGCCTCATAGGAAATAACTCCAAATACATTTATAAAACATTTTCATGTCATTTGGGAATTGAGGTATTATTAGTAAACTATCAAGAGATTAAATAAGGAAATGGATGGATAAGAGTTTTTAAATCTGAGTTTTAAGTCAATCAAATTCATCCAACACCATTATCATTTATGTTCCCATCCATGTGTGAACTCCAGAAAGACATGGATGTCCCCACATCCAGTGGCATACCAAAAATATTCATTATGTCTCCCAAAACATTTTTTAAATAATCTAAACTATATTTTGAACAAAATAAAATACATGTACCCAATTTCAAAAGCACAATTATGCATTTTAAAATCAGAAGAACCTTTCAAAATGATTTCACCTCAATAATAAAGCTATAAAAAGGCATCTAAATTACTCAAAAAATTTCACACACATGTTAAAATATCCAAATTCATCTAAAAAGGTTACTAAGAATTTTATTAAACATGTTGAGTTCATATATACATAAACATACATAAGGAATCCACTTGAAAACAATTTTAATCCACATTTAACAACATTAAAGAACCACAATGAACTAAGAAAATGCATCCTAAGCAGTAAAAATTTAATTTTAAATTATTTAAAAATACACATGAATTAAATAGAATACATCAGAATGGAATCAAATGGAAACACCTACCTCAACAGAGTGCAGATGTGACAAATTATCATAAGAGGTAAAAACCGAGCCCAATGGACCATCCATGCGACCTAGTTCCAAATAAAACAAACTACACATCAACCATATCCCTTATAGTTCATACAAAGTGAATCCCCACCAATAAAACACAAAGAACCCTAGAGGGTAAAGAGAGGAGAGGTGAAAGATGACCAAAAATCAAAAAAACATACCATGCGAACCTTCAAGGGGATACAAAATTTGAAGGGGCAAAGTAGAGGGAGCTTGGTGGACAGCCGGTGTTCCTAGGATGAGAAAGGGAGAAGAATCCTGATTTAGGGTTAATAACATGGAGATGAAAACATGGAATTTCTAATTTTTATGAAAATGGGAACCTCATGCGGTTTGGATGCACGGTTTCGAAAACTGTCCGGTTGCCACTATTGAAATGGACAGAATCTCACACACTGTTTCAAAATAGTTTCCCAAAATGTGCACAACCTACGAGCCTTACTCCTTGACCACAAAACATTCCACACAGTTACTTGGGAAAATCCACATAGTTTACCCAAATCATGCATTAACTATGCATAGGCGAAAAACTCACCTGAGACTTCTGAAATTCAAAATTTTAAACTGGGGCTCAACCCAAACCTAATCCAAATGAACAAAAATCAAAAAATTAATAAAATAAAATAATTTCAATGCTCTTTTGTGATATAATAACCCCATATAATAAATGCTATAGTTATTAAAAACATGAATGTGACATCTTGGACTTTTCTTTAAATAAAATATTATAAAGGTCATAATCACTTCATAATGGAAACCAATGGTCATTTATCTAAAAAATGAATGTTTATGGTGAAACATACTCATATAATAAAATTGAGGTAAGTGTTCACGTTATTTTATAGTCATTATCATATTATTTTAACTCTTAGTTACCCAATTTACCCTTTACTATGGTAACAAAAATTATTATGGTTACTATTCATTTTGACCAAAAACAAAAGGGACCTATTTAATAAATTTTTACCAAATGACTCCAAATATGGAATAAATTTTAACAAATTCAATACATATTAGTGGATGAAATTAATTTTAATTTAAGTGCACAAAATATGAAAAAAAATTAAATTTTAGAAAATGTTGTTTTTAAGAATAAAAACGATTTATTATTATCCCATGAATAGTAAAAATATTATATGAATGTTAGAAAATTATATTTAATATATAATATATTAATTTCATTAAAATAATTCACCAATAGTTTATAACTAAATTTATTATTATATAACTCTATTACATTCAAATAAATATTTTTTCAGAAAAGAAAACATATTTTATTATTATTCTTTTTATTTATTTATAATCAATTGATAACCAATTTTTTTCCCATAAATTTATAAGCCATATTTTTAAAAAAAAATACTTATCAATATTTGTTCTCATTAAATTAACGGTTATGTTAAAATGGTCACATAAAAATAGATCGTGGTCTATTTGAACTTGGTGTGGCATGAAACAAAAGATTTTGATGAGAATAAATTTATTTAAAAATGGACATAACATTAAATATTAATGTGTTACAAGTAACCCTAAAATGATGTAAATGAGTGAAGGAAGATGGTGACCACCTAAGTCCCACCACTAGTAGTCCCTAAGTTGGTGACTAGCACTGAGGTTATATCAAACATATAAATGAGAGGAAGAAACCTTTAAAAGTACATGAGGATGTGAGAGATAAGACAGATATACCAATCAACTCCTACTAAAAAAGATAAAACATATCCAAGATGAATACATTTAATCAAATATATAACTAAAAAACATGAATGGTAAACAATGAGTTCAAAAATATTAATACTATAGTGACCGTGGAGCCCAAATAGCTCTTAAAAAACCATGATCCAATAATATCTAGCTCAATGACCAACTTAATCTTTATGCCCTAATGAATAGTATATATACAGTGTTTGAATAAAATTTATACTCAGTAGGATCCTACCCAGATCCTCTCATGAAAAAGATAAAGAAAACATAAAAAATATTAGTGAACAACAGTAAAACTAGCTTGTCTTTTAAATAGGTATACTGAGTTCTCAGGCTCAACATGGATATCTCTCACCAAATATTGTATAAAAGAGGTCATATATAATAGTAATGAGACAACAAGGGTACCCCAATAATAATTTCCCACTATTTTGACACTCTTCCCATATAACATACATCCTTATCCATCACACTCCAAAATAATTCATCCCAAAGACACCTTGGCTCAAGTATTACAATATGAATCTTCTGTATCACATCATTTCGTCATCCCATTACACTTCTTGATATAGTAACTGAGTAGTTTTTTGGAGAATCAATAGATCTTATGGCATGTATTATTTATTTTTTTAATTTATTTATAAATTTTGTTCTACTCCCATTAGTGATTTTCAAGTAAAAGTGCATAATTTTTGTGAAATACCCATGTTTTAATACTAAATATAATTTTTGAGCATTATTTGAATTCATCCAGATTTGAGTCATTTTATTATTTTAATTATATATTCACCATAATTATTAAAATTATGTGATTAATATTTTTTAGGGTTCTGAATTTAATTTCGAACAATTCATTCAATAGCAGTTTGGTCTAATTCGCCCATAAAAAGGGTCATGTGGACAACATAATAAGTCTTAATGAATCGATGATGAAAACTTGAGAATACATGAAGAGAGAATTTTTGGGCTCAATCAACAATCCCAAATTTGATGAAACTAAATAATATGTTCATGAAACACATCTTGGATAAAAATATTAAGGCCCAAATCAACCAAAAATGTCCCAACTAATGCTTTAAAGTCTAATCCAAAATTCTATCTAGGAATGAGAAACGTACGACCTATCTTGATATTTCTCCCAATCCAATCAACCAATTGAGATGAAATATTTTTTTGAAAGAAAATATATCGGTTCCAAAACATTGTACAATAAATGGTGTGTATTTGAGGGTATCTTCATAGACATAAATTCATTCACATTTGATCCATTGAAAAACTCAACTCAAAACTAAACCAAAGACATGGTTTGGGGAAAAAGACATTACATTGGAAAAAAATTCAAATGGCCACAAAATTTGGACTATGAACTACACATATTAATATCTACAAATTTTATGAATATGATATGTACATATTAAAAATTATAGATGATAAATTGGTTCATCCAACTTTAGGGGGAATTTTGAAAGGCAAACAGTATAGCACCTTGGGTTATAAATACATCCCCCTCTTCTCCATACAATGGATTGGAATTTTAGGATATATAAGGATAAATATTCAATACTAAATCCCTAAAAAAGTCTTTTAAGGACTTTAAAACTCAATTTTCTATTTGAATACCTTTCCACAATGCTTTATTTTTCATGAACTTGGATTGTTTTCAATTGTAATAATGTAGCATGTTATCAAATTCATTTGAATTTTAATTCATATTTCATCTTGACTATATCTTATAATCATGCACCCTCTATGTGTAATATTAATGTTCTTAATTATTTTATATAATGTTGAAAACCATTCCCACTATTCACCTTCTTATTCAATAAAAACTTTTCTTTTAATTATCTTCATTTTTCATGTCTGTGTTCGGCACCCAACACTTTTTCTTATCCAGTTATTTTGGTTCTATTTATAATTCCTCACCATAAACATATTAAACCATATTACTAACCATGTCAATGGATTATTAAATCTACCATTGGGTAGAGTCATAATTTTTGGCTATGAAGTGATTTAGATATTTTTTTCAATAAATATTCTTTAAATTTATATTGTGTATATTAAACATAAATTGTCTTGTAATAATGACATGTTTTGTTTGAAATGTGGATTCCAAGGATTATTGGAACCACAAGTAAACATGGTTTTATGAAATATTGAACCTTTTATCAATAATAATTTATTGATATTAGTACTCTAGTTGAATCTTGGATTAAGGAAAAAACATTTGGGAATTATGATCAGCAATCATCTTGTGAAGTGGGTGTTAATGTAATGAAATATATAGAAAATATCTAGGATATCACAATATTAAATTCATAATGATGAAATCACACCAATCGTTATTAAATTCCTAAAAAACACATTAATCATTCATTTCACATAAACTCTACAACCCCCCTGCCCCCTTCAAAAGGCCAAACAAAAACAACCCACTCCAAAAAAAGGTACCATCATTGAGGATTCAACTCGAGTGCCACTATACAAATTAGCAGAGCACCAGACCTTTGACCAGTCAATAGGAAAAAATCTTACATCCTTAAAATGGTTCCATTTTCAGGGATAGTGCAACATATAGTGGGTTATTTTTTGATTTTTTTAAATAAAATAATAAAATAAAAACAAAAAAAATAAGAAAAAAACCACACTGAAAAACCCACATTCCCAAAAAAAATTGAATAAAAAGACAAATAAAAACCTGCATTCGCATTGAAAATCCCAAAAAACTCATCTTCCATATCCTTAAAATTTTATCGAAATACCTTATAGACTTCTAAATAATCTATTATATTTTTTTGATTCATAAATTGGTAATACTAATTACCAACATAGGTGGAATATTAGGGATAATCAACTCACTCTTAAACCATTTATTTCACATCTAATTATTCAAGATATGGACAATCCCAAGGAAGAAAACTTAAAAAACTCACTAACCCTAATATGATTTACCAACCATTTAGTATTAAATATCCAAATGTTTAGGTAGATTTTGAACTCAAAGTTGTTTCAATTCATATTGTACCTCATTTCCAATGGCTAGCTGGTGAGGATCCACATATTCATCTCAAATAGTTCCAAGTGGTGTTCTATACCATGAATCCTTAAGGGTTTCTAAAGAACAAATCAAATATTGGGAATTCCCTTACTCTCTAGCTGAATCCACTAAGTCATGGCTCTACTACCTCCCTCATGGTTCTATAAACTCGTGGATTGACATGAAGTGTCTCTTTTTAATGAAATTACTCTCTACTTATGAAACAACTTCTATTCGAAATGGAATAAGTGGTGTCTATCAATTCCACAATGAATCACTCCATGAGTGGTCGGAGAGGTTAAAAAATATTGTGGAAACTTTACCATACCCCCAAATACCTAACAAAATCTTGATCCAATACTTCTATGAGTGGTTATTAGCTATGGATCAAATTATTATTGATTCTGCATGTGGTGGTGCTCTTATTGAAAGAAAAAACATGCAAATACATGAGATCTTATAAGAAATATGGCTGCAAACACGCATCAATTACATAACAAGAACATGATCAAGTCAAAAAAAAGTCCAAGATAATCAATCCATAGAGCCCAAAAAGATGATTGAGTGAATTACTAAATTTACAGGTTTTTCGCATCAACTAGTTATGTATTCCAAACCCCCAAACAAATATTCTCTACAATATTTGTTCAAAGGATGTATCAAAAATTGTGGAATCTATAGCTCACTAGATCCTCCAACAAACAAATCTCCACTACTTCAAGATGGTATATTAGATTTATCTGTACCAATGGATCTTATTGCATCATATTCTTAACAGAACACCAACCCTCAACTATCTGGTTAGTTTTTTAGAAACTCCAACCAACCCCACTCCCATCCATTATCTTATAACTATATCCTAGGTAAGAGATATGGTAATCCCATTTCTCACCCCCCCCCCCTTAGATCCCTCCTATAAATTCTAATCAATTCTAATATGGTCAAGGTGGTGGTAACTTCAAACAAACTTATCCTTTTGTACCTCAACATAAATGGAGAAATCCTCCTACTAATCCTCCTGGATTCCACTACCCTAGTGATCCATCTCAATTACCTACCTAATACCATCACTATTCCAAGAACCAAAATTAAGGAAATCCAAATGAGGGACATGCCTCTTATTCCAAGAAACCATGGGAAAGTGTTGTGGAACATCGTACCTCCTTCACCCTTTTTATACTAAAAAACGTTGAAAACAAAATTATTCAACTTTCATCAAACCTTATCCAATAGTAACCATCCAATTATTCCCAAATCCCAGCCCAACCATTGACCAACCCCAAGGGTAATTAAATTTCAATTTCACATCGATCAAGAAACACAATTTCCATGACTAATGATTAATCCTCTAAAGAAACTTTTAATATGGATATTGAAAAATAAAATTCCAAATACCCTAAAAAATAACCTAAATCCACTCCTTCACTGCATTCCCTTCCACTAAGGAAGCCAATTACTTTTTCTAAAGTTGTCTCTAATCCAAAGAACCCCTTTGAGCTTGCTTCTGAAATGTTTAACATATATATATGTGTTGAATTAGACATTATTCTCTTACATTTCATCAAACAAATACCTAAGTATGAGAAGTTTCTTAAGGAATTGTGAACCCATTAGAGACAACATAGGACCATTGAAAATATTTTAACCCAATAGTACATACCCATGAAGTGAAAATATCTAGGGACCTTTACTATTCCATTCAAAATAAGGATTTCAAACATTAATGATTCACTCATAAACCTTGGATCCTTGATAAATTCCATGTTCAAATCCATCTTCTCCATCTTTAGTCTAGGTTACTTAAAAGCAATGGTTTTTTCATTCAATTATCCAATCAATGCATTGCCAATACCAAGGTAGTAATCATGAATGTCCTTGTTCAGGTGAATGATCTTATCTTCCCAACTGATTTTTATGTCCTTGACATGGAATGTGAGACAACACCTTTTTAATCTCCTCTAATTATAGGTCAAACTTTACTCATGGCATGTAGATAAAAAATTTATTTTCATGTCAAAATCTTATTTATTGAATTTGGTGACCAACATGTAAAAGTTTGTAATTTTCCATCCATATTATACACATCATAGAATCATTATTTATTCTCTATAAATTTAAGTGTCCCTGCTTTTAGTTACATTATTATTATATCATTTTAAATAAAAAAACATAAAATAATTACACAAAACCGATCCAAAGGTGTATTTTCTTCATAAAATTAGGACCACACATAACTTTTACAAATTAGAACATAAAAATTTATTTAATTCCTTTATCATTAGCTTCTTAGAGGTCCTCACATTCTCCTTAGTAAAAATAATCACATAAGGATATACCTCAAAAAGGGGTGATCTAAAATCCTAGTAGGAAAATATATAGGAACATGAAATAATATAATATCAATTGATAATAATGATTATCATCATAAAATAATCATAGGATCATAATCATGAGATTAATCATTAATAAATTGTTTGGAATGTTACAAAGCATAAAAATGAAACATGATGTCTTAGTTGTCAACTACCACACATAGTTGTGAACAAAGATATAATCATGTACATGAATACTTAAATTTTGTCATTAGATACATAATATTGCATAATTAATTAGAGTTTTATATAATTCCTGGTGCTCCCGTCGCATAATAACATTTACATTTGTCCTATAAAATTTTTGGCACACCCATCGCATCATAATATATACATTATCATGCGTTCCATATAGATCATATATCAATCTTAAACACACAAAAACCCATGGAAAGGAATGGGATTAATTTAATAAATAATAAATTAAAAAACTTTTGGGTTCCCAAATGAATGTTGGAATAACATACTTGATATAACAATCATCATCCTTGAGTGAAGAAGAAATAATCTCAAGAAGTAAAAGGTGTGTTTTTTAATGAATAATTCTTTTAGAAAACACTGTGTTAGTCAAAAACTCAAGTAAGAAATATTTATATCCCAAAAAATGTAATATATTGATAAATAAATTATATTTATGTATTATTAATATTGAAAATGAGGTGAAATAGGGAAAACCAAAAGAAAGAGAGTAGGGTTCAAGGATTCCCCTTACTTAATGTTGGAATGATTTCTTCAATTTAATGTCCTATTTAATCGCATTAGAATCATTAATTAACAATTAAAAACCCTTATTATACATGAATATGATAAATTGAGTTTTTATTAAGTTCTTTAATGGTCATTTTTATGAGTTATAAATTTTAATTTCATCGATCAAGAGTTTTCATTTTCTTAGTTTTTCTGATCGGTTTATTTCTATACATGAATGGAAGTTCATGTAAAATGAAAATAAATATAACTAATTTTTATTATAAGTTGTTAATGATATTCATGAATTTTAAATGATCTTATAAAGAATTTGGTTATATACTATGAAGATGAATCATTAGATAAAAGTTAACGATGATTGTTTTAGGTTATTTTTGGCGGTTTTTTATCATAACGAACTCATTTTATTTTGTCATTTAGTATTATGTATAAATGTTAGTGACAAAATATAAATATGGTCATGAAATAAACTTGAAAATATGTTTTAAACCATTTAATTTTATTATTAACATTATTTATGGTGTTAATGGAAGACTAAATTGCATCACCCATGATGTTGGTAAATTGACACATCACGGGTGACGATTTCATTTAAAAAAAGACAGAAGGTGGATTTTGATGATTAATCTTCTATTAAAATAATTTAATTACAGTATACCAAACATAATATACTTATCATTCCATTTGGTTAGGATAATATTTGGATAATATAGAAAAATAAATGAAATTTAAAAGGAATTAAAAGAAAAAAGAAGAGTATTTAAAAACATCATTTACAAGAAAAATACAAATTTTAAAATTATAACTTATTTTATCACACATTGGAAAATTACTTAAGGTCTCATAATATTATATTAAATCATAAGACATGAAAATTTTAATTTATAAATTTATTTTATTAAAATAATTTTTCTTTCAAATTATTAAATTAATCCTAAAATTGTAATTAAATATTTATAACTTACAAAAATTCCAACACATAGTTAAATTTTTTTAAAATATTTAATCACTTATAATATGATTTAATTATATAATATTTTCACTTATAATATGAATGAATTTTATTTAAACTTTCATGGGTGATTTTACTATTCATGTGGTAGGTTTCTTATTCATAAGGTTCATATTACTATTCCTAAGTTAAATTTATTATTTCATAGATATTAGTTCCTTAACAACTATAAATACTTCTTATTTAATTAATTATACATTTATAAATCTTTTATTATGGTATCTATGTAATTTTATGAGATTTATACTATATGAAATTAATATAATAAGGAATAAATTCCTTTGATAAATTTTGGGTCATTAACTGCTTCCCCCTTTTAAAATTTCTCCCTGAAAATTCCGTTTTACATAAACAAGTGAAGGTACTTATCCTTCATTGACTCCTCCAATTCCTATATTGCTTCTTCATACTTATGGTTCCTTCAAAACACTTTGATAAGGTGGGTTGTCTTGTTGCATTGAACCTTATCTCTATGTTCTATAATCTTTATTGGTTGCTCTTCATAAGAGAGATTATATTCCATTTGTACCACCTCTAAGTTCAATATATGTGAGGGATCTAGTATGTACTTCTCTGGGAGTGATATGTAGAACACATCATGAAATTTATCTATATTCGGTGGAACTTAATGATAATAGGCCACAACTACAATGCAATCAAGTATCTCATAATGGTTGATATACCTTGGGCTCAACTTCCCTTTCCTTCCAAACTGCATGACTCTATTCCATGGTGATATTTATAGAAATACTTTATCTCTAACATCAAACTCTATGTCCCTTTTATGGTTGTCAGCATAGCTCTTTTTCTGACTCTGAGTAGCATTGATATGTTTCTGGATGGTTTGAACCTTCTTTACCATCTCTTTCACAATATCAAGTCCATGTAGCATTCTTTATCTAACTTCATCTAAATAGTTTTGAGTTATACATGATTTCCCATAAAGAGATTCATATGGTTCTATTTGAATACTCGAGTGGAAGCTATTTTTGTATGATAACTCAACCAATGGGCCTGATCCCATTCTCCTTTCAATTCTAAAAAGTGGGCTCTTAGCATATCATCAAGTGTCTAAATATTCCTTTAATATTAACAGTCTTATTGGGGTTATAGGTCGTGTTAATAATTAATTCAGTACTCAAATCATGATGAAGACTCCTCTGAAATTTAGATGTGAACCTAGGATCATGATCAGAGATAATTGAGATTGGAACCCCATGTTGTCTCACCACTTCCATATCATATATCATTGAATGTTTTTTAAGAGAGATATCATCCTAAAAAGTGATAAAGAGGGATGTCTTGGTGATTTAGTCAACTTCCATTACTCATCCTTAGGTCCAGTGCTATGACTACCCCAAACCTACATTCCATAGGCCAGGGGCTGGCGACTAGCACCAAAGGCGTAAATCCTGATAAAAGGGAAGGCATTACCTTTATATAAGAAAACAAACTCCAAAGAGTAAGAAATCTGAAGTAAACAATAAGTAAAATGTGTACAAAACTAAGTTCTATAGAGTAAATTGGCTAGTATACAAACCCAACTGAAAGTACAGTACAACTGAGAAATGAAAGTACAACAGCTGAAAAGTAAATTGGAAACCACTAAGTTGTCCTCCGGAAACACCATCTGAAGGGTGGGTACATATAGTCTCCTCTGCTCCTCAAATCCATCTGTCTTCACCATGTATGTCCGGCCTAATAATCCTCCACCGGATATTGTCCCGCACCACAAGCCTCAACTAAGATCAGTGATGTCCGTTATCTGCAACCAACACAACGTAGTGCGGGCATAGCCCGTGTAGGGGTAAGTATACGATACTCAGTAGGGATCCTGAGACCTCCGAAGGCCTCCCAGAATCCACAAAGGATATACAACAAATGAAAGATACAAACACGAAGTATCAACCAACTCTACATAGGTATATGCCCATACATATACCTAAGTCATCAATTCCAGTTCTGCTCCAACTCACTTGCCCAAGTACAACCCAGTCCACATAGGAAAGCACAACCCAATCCACACAGGAAGCCAAGTCAATCACATCAATGATAATGATTGAAGGTCAATACTCAACTCACATAGGTATACTACTCACGAAAAAGGGTGGAGATGATAGATGTATCCACTGAATCATCTCCCATGCCGAACCCACTTAGGAACCAAGTACAAAAGTTGTCGCTGCTGAACCCACGTAGGATCCAAGTATAGTCTTCCTCGCTGTCGAACCCATGTAGGATCAAAGTACAGTCTTCCTCACTACCGAACCCACATAGGATCCAATTACAGTCGTCCTCATTGTCGAACCCACGTAGGATCCATGTACAGTCGTCATCGTCGTCGCAACCAGCTCCAGGGTTCCCGCACACATCACGCTCGATTCCGGGAGGGTCTGATCCATGAGCCAAGGGGTCGATACATCAACTATCATTAAATCCAGAGTTGATGTATCACAAAGTTCCATATTGTCAATATAACTCAACGCGACAGATGGCGCGTCAATTGGACGCCCGAACTGAGAGGTATTAGCTTTTCCGTCCAATTGGCCGGATGGTTTTTATGTTAAACCAATTCAACCGTACTACAGCTGCATCCAAAACTCTACTGGAGTAAACCAAAAGAACCGTATCACTAAGAGGAATTGAATGTAATTGATGGAACTTCATTCAGGTGTCCGGTCGTTATGTTATAAGAGTTTCCGCTCCAAGGACTCGGTTGGTTTCAGGTTCGAACCAACCTGTATGTACCCAAACTTCACCGAAACCTCAAGTTTAATATACCAAAACGAACGCCTCAATCCAAGGATCCCTATGCAACTGACATTAAATCTATCAGAGGTCTGTAGCTTATGATATGGGTGTTTGAACAAACCTGATCCGAAAATAGGGGGTCTGGGCCCGGTCCGACCTGGCCCAATACCCCCTGGGTCGGCCCGAACCGGGTCGACCCGACCTGGGTCCAGGTCTGGCCCGATTGAGCACGGCATGGCCCGGCTGGCGCGGCCTGGCCCGGATGAGCACGGCCGGCCCATCCCATGCGGCCTGCGGCCCGGCTCGAAAGTTGGTCGCGGCTTAGCGCTGGCCGAGCAGGGCGCAAAGGGGGCGCCGCCCTCTGTTTGTGGAAATGGCAGACCCTGTGGGGTCTGCCCTAAAATTCTGTTAGGGGGTTACGACTGCCCAGTTTTCTGGAAAATGGCCAGCCTTAATGGCCTGCCGGTTGAGCTGTCACGGGACCCTTCAGGGTCCCTCCTCCTGGAGACTCCTGTGACCGGCACAGCCGACCGCTGCAGCTCTTGCTTGACAGGCGCAGCGCTGCACCCATTCGCTGCAGCCCGCTCTAGTCGCGGCCTCCCTCAGCTTCTCCGGCATGGTGCGACGGCTCCGCGCACCACCGTCGCGGCCCACTCCGGCCACGGTCCTCTTCTCCCCCACGTGGTGCAACGACACCGTTCCACCTTTTCCTCAAATTTCAACAGTGTTCAACAGGAAAAAGGGTAGGAGGATCGGCCGTGTTTGTGAGGTCCAATATCCTCTCGTTATAATGATATCAAGCAGCCAAATTTTAATCAACGAAGGTCGATGATAAAAATTGAACAAAATAATTAACCCCTACCTCAAAGGAAGTTCGCTGTTGTCATGCGTCGCGGATGATGGTGTCGTTTCCATCGTCGTCGGTGTCTCCTCCCTTGTCGTGGAGGAGGAAGAGAATGGAGAAACTGAGCCACCAAGTCGACATTCTTCGTCGGAGAGTTGGCGTACTTCGTTGAAGAATAAGTTCTTCAAAAGGAACTAGAGCTCTCTCCTCCAATTCTCAACACAACAACCCAACCCACAAATAAAATAAGGCTCCTCTTATTTTATTAAAACATCACATGCATTCAAATTACAAAATTTAAACACTTAATTCAATTAATTGATTAAGTTTTTGTTGGCATGAATTAATGTGGGAGAGTGGGGAGTTACCTAATTAAATACAAGGGGTTTAATGGGGGGTTTAATGGGTTTTAGGGAATGTGAAGGGTTGAGGATCGTGCGGGCCCCACCTCACATTTATCCTCGCATGGGTAGTTAGGATGTTAGTGAGTCCCACCCTAACTCCCCCATTTAGGAAAAAACCACCTTAGAATTATAAATAAAACTGTACACAATTTTATTCACTTTTATTTAATCCACATTTTTTTAACAACTCCTCCAAAGAAAACGCATCTTCGGTAAAGTTCCTCTTAAGAAATTACCGGTGATGCGGTTCCATCGATGCCCTTGGATTTCAATTCTGAGAAACGGTTCAAAAGATAAAAAACCCACTCATTCGTTCGCTGAACCTACCTGAGCTAATCTTTGGAAATTGATTCTGGGCACACTGGGCCTTGGAATCTGGTGCCGTCAGAAACTGCGTACTCTTAAAATCCCAAAGAATTTAATAAAAACAATTACCTGAAATTTATGGGTAATTACATCCATCACAATCCATATCCCATTATTTACATTGGATGTCTTTGTGATATCCATGACAAAGTTCATAGTGACATTCTTCCATTTCTATATGGGTATAAGAAATTTTTGCATCATCCCTTTGGATTTCTATTTCTCGGTTTTAACTTGCTGACATATCAAGAACCTTGAGATATACTTTGTAAAATCATTCTTCTTGCTTTCCCACCGGATGTTTTCTCATAGATCATAGTACATCATGGTACTCCTAGGATGGATAGAGAATATTGAGAAATTTGAATTATCCAATAGCTCTTTCTTATCCCTTGTGATGAAGGCACACATAGCTTCATTCCAAATCTAATCACACCATCATTATCAATATGTAACTCTTGTAGTGTCCCTTATTTTACTAATTTCACATTATTTTGTAACTCTGGATCATCTCTTCATGCCTCTTTAATCTTCTCTGGGATAGATGGTTGGTATATCATTTGGGTGAGGTAGGATGTATTCCCTACTATTATGATTTCCAAATACATCTTTTGCATATACATAAAGATTGGGTCTTTCTCAATGCAAAACATGGATAGATTAGGAGGTTATTATCTACTAAAAGAACTAACTACATTATTAACCATAATAGGATGATAGTGAATAGAGAAATCATAGTCTTTTATTAGCTCTAACCATATCATTTGACGCATGTTGAGCTCATTGTGAGTTAATATATACATTAGGATATTTTGATATGTATATATGTCACACTTCTCACCATAGAGGTAGTGCCACCATATTTTCAAGGAAAATATCATAGATTCTAACTTCAAATCATTTTTCGGGTAGTTTTGCTCATGTATCTTCAATTTTTGTGACATATAGGCTATCACTTTATCATTTTTCATGAGTACACAACCCAAGACATTCTTGTAAGAATCAATGTATTTCCCAAAACTTTCTCCACTTTTCAATAATGTGAGTACAGGTGTAGTGATCATCCTTCTATTTATCTCTGTGAACCTTTCCTCATATTCATTTGTCCACACATACTTTACCCCTTTCCTTGTTAACTTAGTTATCAGGCTTGACAATAATGAGAAGTTTCTCAGAAAACTTCGGTAGTTCCCAGCTAATCCAAGAAGACTGTGGATTTATGGGACACTATAGGGTCTAAGCCATTCCTCAACTGCTTTTGGTTTTTAAGGGTCTATAGAAATTCCATCACTTCGGATCACATGTACCAATAATGTGACTTTATTCATCCAAAATTCACTCTTGTTGAACTTGTCATAAAACTTATCCTTCCTTAATGTTTCCAACATAGGGCTTATATACTCTTCATGTTCCTCCTTTATCGTGGATTAGATGATAATGTCATTAATAAAAACTACCACAAATATTTTGAGGTAATGTATATAGACTCTATCTATCAACTCCATGAAGATTTTAGGGGCATTGGTAAGTTTTAAGGGAATTACAATAAACTCATAGTTTCATACCTTTTACATAAGAAAATCTTCTAAATATCTTCCTTATTCACCTTTATCTAATGATATTCAGAATGAATATCCACCTTTAATAAGTACTTAGCTCCACAAAACTGATCAACAAGTCATTAATCTTTTGAAAATGATACTTTTTCTTTATGTTGGTCCTGTTGAGTTCTCACTAATTGATACACCATCAAATTTATCCATCCTTCTTGTTGAAAAAGAGCACTGGAACACCCTATGGTGATACACTAGTGTATATGTACCCTTTATCCATGTTATATTTTATCTGATTCTTTAACTCTTCCAGTTTGATTGGAGCCATCCTATAGGGACAAATTGAGATAGGAGTAGTTCTGGGTATGATTTCTATTAAGAAATCTACTTCACAATCCAGGGGATGTCCGGGTAACTCTTTAGAAAATAGATCATTGTACTCCCTCACAATGAGAATTTCCCCTAGGTTGAAAACTTCCTTTAACTCTACCATTTATGTGAGGTATGCTTCTTCACAAGGAATCAATACCCACACCATTGAAGGATTTTCCAAAATAGATTATCATATTTCTTGAATTTATAGTGGAATATTGGATGGTTCAGAATAAAAAAAGATATTTCCTTTTCCTGATAGTTTATATGTTCTCTATACAGTGATAGCCAATCCATTCCCATTATATAGTCAAATTCCACCAAGGTATGTATCACGAGATTTTCTGGAATAATCTTACCTCATACGTCAACTGGAAAAGATTCTATAACTTAGGTTGCAATGATTTCCCCACATGTTATTTTTACAGATATCTCTACTTCAAGGTGTTGGGGCTCTAATTCAATAGTTATAGAAAAGTTTCATGGAGTAAATGAATATGTAGAATCATAATAATATAATAATTTTTCCATTGTTGAGTGAATAGAAAGTGTATCTTTTATGACTTAATTTTATTTCTCCACATCTACAGTAGTAATTGAATAATCCTTGCCTTTGTCCTTTGTCTTTGGTGGCTACTAGGGCTTATTACCCTTGAGGACTTTAGGTTTAGGGCATTGGCTTGTATAGTGCCCTTTCTCCCTGTTGTTGTAACATTTTACCATGGGTTACACTCTCCTTTCATCCACTACATTGTCTTTTTTCCTCGTTTCTTTTCGATATTCATGATATTGTTGTCCTTCTATCCTACATTTGAATCATTTCCTCATCCCTTTGAGGTAGTTCCCATGATTCTTCTTCCCAAATTTTTGACATGTGGGAGGTTAAGTTTTATTTCTATCTTTCTCATTAGATCCTCAAGCTTGAATCTCTATCTTTAATTTCTTATCACCATATCCATGGGACCATTCTTCAAACTTTATCTCTACTTCGAGATCACATCGAAAAAATTATTCAAAACTCCCAAAGTCTCAAATTTCTTGATCCTTCTGAAGATGTTGTTTTAAACAACTAAATAATCTATCAATTTTTCTATCATTATTGATTAAAAAACATTAAGTGTACCTTATAGGCCTTGTGAAATTTACATTATAGACTATGACAAGTTATCCTTACTTTTTCTTCAACTGTATGAATTCTCTCTCTATCATTGTATAAGTATTTCAAGGGACTTACCTGTTAATAAACATTATCTTAAAGTTTTATCACTCCATCTCTTCAATTTTATCCTTCATATTGGGGTTCTTAATCAAATACATCCATTGATAAGCCTAACTATATAAATGATAAATGGAAAGTGTCACCTTCTCCATCACATAATAGTAAAGCACAGAAAAGATCTTCTCCATCGATTTGACACACTATTTCAAAACTTGTGGATCATAAGTTCTACTAAACACCAATGGTTATTTACACATAAAACACACGATAACAATTTTCTTCCACTTATGTGAAGGAGGTTATTCTATATTATTCGGGTAATTATTCATAACCTGAGATGGCTTGGTAAGCATCGCTATGAAATTTTGAACTCCACCTCTCAATGTATTGGGGATATCATTTAGGTAATCACTGTATTGTCCCCTATATGGGTTTTTGGTCTGGATTCTCTTGGTTCCCACTATTTTCTAAAATATAAAAGGTTAGAATAAAACATAAGTCAATAATTTATGAATAAATAATTTATTCCTTTGTGTAATTAAGTATAATGTCATATCTTGTGGTATCCCTATATTTAGCGTTTTATAAAACACATATTCTTGGGTGCTTAATTATTATTAGTCTCATACTAAGTGTTTTCACTAAGGTTATCTAATCTTAATTCCAAAATTAACGAAACCATCATTTGAAACCATCTATAGAGACCGTACTTTTAATTACATTATTATTACATCATTTTAAATACAGAAAACATAAAATCAATACCCAATAAGGATCAAAAGGTTTTGTGTATTAGGAAAATTATTACCACACACAAATTTTAAAAAATAAAACATAAACATTTATTTAATTCCTTCTTCTCTAGATTCTTAGAGATATTAACATTCTTCTTAGTATAAGTAGTCCCATGAGGATATGCATCAAAAAGGGTGAGCTAAACTCCCAATAAGAGGATAGATAAGATTGTGAATAAATAAAACATGGGTTGAGCATAATCCATATCAAAATAACATAGGAATGTGATCATAATCAAAATATTAAGATTTAAGAAAAGGCTTGGAATGTGGCAATGCATAAAAATGAAAAATCATGTCTTAGTGGTAAACTACCCCCACATAGTTGTGAATAGAGATACCATCATGTTCATGCATATTTCAATTTTCTCATGAGATACATGACATTTACCAATGAATTGGAGTGCTATATAATTCTAAGAGCACCCATCACATCATAACATTTACATTTTCTCTAAATAATTCTAGGAACATCTACTGCATCATAACATTTACATTATCATGCATGCCACATAGAACATGTATCAGTCTTCAACTAAAAATAAACCATGGAAAGTAATTGGTTTCATTTAATAAATCATACATTTATAACCATTGGGTTCCCAAATGAAATATGGAATAACATACTTGATATAAGAATCATCAACCTTGAGTGAAGAAGAAACAATATCGAGATGTAAAAGGTGTGTTTTTTTAAGAAGAGTTAGTTTGAAAAATGTGGTGTTTGTCATAAACTCAATTAGAAAACATTTATATCCTATAAAATGTGTGATACGAATGAAGAAATGATATTTAAGTTATATACATACTGAAAATGAAGTGAAAGAGGGAAAACCCAAAGAAAGAGAGTTGGGTTCGAGAATTCCCCATACCTTGTGTCCAAATGATTCCTTCACATTAATGTCTATTATAATCACATTACATTAATTAATTACAAATAAAGAAGCCTTTTATACCTGAATATAATTTATTATGGTTTTATTAAGATCTTTTATATTCCTTTGGATGAGTCATAGAGATTAATTTCATCGTTCGGGAGTGTTCGTTTTCTTAGTTTTCATGATCGGTTCATTTGTATACATGAATGGATGTTTGTGTAAAATGTAGATAAATATCCCAAAATTTTATTTTATGTTATTAATGATAGTACTGATTTTTAAATGTTCTTGTAAATAATTTTTTATATACCCTGAGGATGAATCATTAGAGAAAAGTTAATGATGATCGTTTTAGGTTAATTTTGGCAGTTTTTCGATCACAACAAACTTTTTTTGTTTTATCATTTGGTATTATGTATAAATGTTAGTTATAAAACATAAATATGGTTATAAAATATTTTTTAAAATATTTTTTCAATCATTTAATGGTTTTAATATCATTCTTGATGGTGTTAAAGGAAAAAATAAAGTGCATCTCCCATGATGTTGGTAAATTGATACATCCGGCGCAACAATTTCATTTTAAAAAGACAAAAAGGGGGTGGAGTTTAATGATGAATCATAGATTATCCAGATATAATTCTAGTATATCAAACATACTAGAGTTATAATTCCATTTTAGTAAGATTAGGTAGGATAATAAAACAAAATAAATGAAATTTAAAAGGAATTGAAATAAAGAAGAAGAAAATTTTACCTCTTGTATTTATCCTCCTTGAGAGCCTCCGTAAGGATAAGGATTTGGTATTTTGATGATACCAAGAGATATTGTACATGGGAGAAGGAATATATAAGATTATTGGGAATAATTTAGGCATTACTCAAAGATTTATAGGTATTAGAAGAATGGGGTGTGAGGGGTGGTATTTATATTGTAGGAGAGGGGTGTTTTCTCATTATTTTAATCATTAGTTTATTATTTTGGATCAATACTATGAATAGTTTGAGTATTATATCTGAAAATATTATAATAATTAAGGATGGTTCGTTATTAAGGTGTTTAAATCATCCTTAAATCAACAGTGACTCAAAAAATCATGTATTAAGCATTTATAAAAAATTATAGTACTTTACTCTTTATAAAAAATTCAAGTATTTTAGAAAAATTCCAAAAATTTAACCAAACCATTTTTCGATGTGTAGAATTAAAAAATGATAGAAATTTAAAAAAATTATAAATATGAGTATTTTAATTTTTAATTAAAATCATTATTTACTTGAAAATTAAATATTTTAAAATGTAACTGATTTTATAACACTTTGTGAAATTACTTATATTAAAATAATAATACATCAAAATATTAATTTATGAATATATTTTATAAAAATATTTTTAAAAAAATTATTAAATTAGTAATAAAATTGTAATTAAATATTCATGACTTACAAAAATGTCAACACTTAATTAATATTTTTTAAAATAATTTCATGTATTATGATATAATTGTATCATATTTTCGCATATAATATGCTAAATTATATTTAAAAATTCATGGGTGTGGTTGTTATTCATTTTTCTAGTTTACTATTCATATGTGTCATGTTACTATTCCTAATGTAAATTTATAATTTCATCAGTATTAGTTCCTTAACTTCTATAAATACTTCTTATTTCAGTCATTATTCATTTTAATGTTTTTATTATCGTCTCTAAGTGGTTTTATGAGATTTATACTATATAAAATTAATATAATAATGAAGAAGTTCCTTTAATAAAAGTTTTGTTCATTACATAAATGCTTTTGAAAGTCTCTCTGAGATTGTGTTGATCCTAGATCCATCATTTTCTTCCTATTCTAATGATAGAAGAGTTTTTGAATATTGCATCTTCATTAACCAATTCATGAATAGAGAAGTTGATATTGATCTGTCACTTGTAAACTTTATCAAAATAAAAGATCTTGAAAACTCTTTCGAATCCCATATAGTCTATGGTATAAACCTACCCATCATTGATGGTCGTGAGGAAAATGAACTAGCATGCACTTTTATTGATTCAAATATTATTATCCAACATTCATCATTTACTATTCATGATTCTGAAAAATTATCTTATATGTGAGGTGAACCCTAATCAAATTTTCTTCATTAGTGCCAATGGGAGTGAGGTTTGTGATATTTTTTCTCTAATTAATAAACTGATCAATGGTGAGGTTAAAATTTACCATTCATTTTAAAACAATATTGATATAGTGGATCTTAAAAAATCAATTGAGTCTCATGTTCTCATTGATCCCCATTAATCCACATTGAAAAGTGATGAAATATATGAGTTAAAAGAAACTTGTATCTCATACTCTAATTCTGTATTGTCTAAACCAGACATAAATTCACTATCATAATTTATGCATCTTCATGGACTTCCAAGCATAGAAAAAAACCCTTGATGGACTGAATCATTCCTCAACATAAATAACAAAGGGAGGATACCCGTATTTTCATTCCACCCTCATTTAATTCAAGGTAGAACAACAAAGAAGGGAAAATATTATCCAATTAACAATCATCCTTCCCAAAGGATAAATTTTTCTAGAAACACACTAGAGGTGGGAAAATATAGTGACTATTATTGGACTTTGGGTATTCCATTGTAACTATCTAGTTGTAGACTAAATAACTGCAACACTTCTTTGGAGGCAACTTAATTTTTCTTTTTCTTTTTTGAAATTTTAATTTATTTTTAGTCTTTCATTGAAATAATAATTATTTTTTATTCTCTTGTATGAAATAATAATTTTCCAAAGAATCACCATATTGGACACATGCCTCATGAACCACATCAACTTCCACTGACCAACCACTAGATGGAGACGATGACCCACAAAATCTAAACTATGGGGAACATAATTCTCTTTAACTACATATATCTCTATTATTACTCCCTATATATCTCTCTGTATATATTTCTCTATTTATTCTTCTTCCTCTCTCATTCACCTTTTTTACCACTCTCTTCATTGAAACCTTTTGTTTTCCTCTTTCTCTTTTAGGTGGGTGTGTATTTTAAAAATAACAAAAAAAAGAAAAAAAATTAAAAAAAGGGTCTTAATTACTCACCATTAAATTTTTGAAATTTTTCCAAACAATTTGGGGAGTAAAAATATTTGTTTTAATTCAAACCCTTTGTATTTTTATTATAAACTTGGATAAATAATTTTCTGTCGAGGCCCATAAATCATAAATGCACAATTTTTTCATTGGAATTTTCATTACCCAACCCATGCGGAATAATGTTAACTTACTTTCCAAGGTCAACTATGGAAATCTTTTTATATTCTGTGATTTGCACCCCCGATTGTGAGTCTTGTGTAAGAACCCGGATCTTATTTTCAGGTATGTTTTCCTTTTTCTATAGTTTTTTGAGAAAAATGAATTTTCTGGAAATTTCAGAAGTACACACCGTGTACTTTCTGAGTACATGCCGTGTACTCTTCCCTGGCACGAAGCCGTGTACTGTCCATGTCTGGGCCACACACATGGTGTGTAAGGCTGAGGAGGAGACCGGTTATTTCAGAGTATGGAAAATTCGAAGTACATGTTGTGTACTCAAAAAGTACACGCCGTGTACATTATTTTTTTCATTAAACGGACCGGGGTCACGCCTAACCCCCAAATACATCTTCTTCTTCAGTTTTCGACAGTCGGGAAGCGACCATACGGCCGGATCTTCGACGGGATCCCACCTCTCCGTCCGTTCTCCGATTTGAGCACAGTCGATTGTGTTGGAAGTGCAACGGTGAGTTTTTCCTTCTACTTGAGCCTTGTTTCTTGATTTCTCCTTGCTTTCATGTTATCATGGGATGAAAGTTTTGGGCGTTTTCTTAGATCTATGTCGTTCTAAGGGGAATCTGTCATTGAGGTTCACATATATCGATCTCCTAGGATCGAAGTAGGTGGTTTGTTCCTTCCCGTAGAAAGTTGATGAATATTTTGTGTAATTTCCACCAATACCCTTGAACGGAGTATTGTGTGTCTCCTATTTTGCCCTTGTTACTTTCCTGCTTTGCTTGATTGCTTTAGTAGAGTTTATTGCTTGTTATTAGAGTATTTTTTTTGTGCTTAGTTTGCTTTCCATGCTTGTTCTACCTGTTTGGCGTTTTTCCAGTTGTCTTGCCTAGTTGTCGGATTGTGGACTGTTGCCTTGTTTTGCTGTTGAGCCTTAGTTGATAGCCAAGTAGTTCTTGAGGTTTACTTAGACGATATATATACACGTGTTGAGAATTTTTAGTTGTACTCAGGGCTGTGAGAACCTAGAGTAGTAGTCCAAAGGGGGAATTGACTGAAGGGCTTCTCTAGAGTGTCTTTTAATTACAATGTGAGACTAAGGGGAGAATTGACGGAAGGGCTTATCCAGAGTGTATTTTAACTACGACGTGGGGCACAGGGGGAATTGACGTTGAGTGCTTCCCTATAGAGCCTTTAGCACGATACGAGACTATAAGGGGAATTGATGGTGAGTGCTTCCTCAGAGAGTCTTCATAATTGCATAGCTAAACTAGAGGGATGAGACTTTGTGTGCCTCCCAGAGGGTTGCTAGTACTTAGAAGTTGAACCATAGGGGATATACTATGAGATCTACCCAGAGGGTTACCTTTTTTCTCTTTTGTTACTGGCTGCTTACTTCTGTACTATACTTGTTAGAACTGTGGATTGTAGCTATTTGTGCTTTTCTGTTTACTGCTTCTTGTTTTAGTACTGCCATGTATTCATTGACTGTTTGGAAAAAATCTTTGGGTGATTTCCTACTGGGATTGTATCTCACACCCGGTTTGGGCCATGATTTTGGGCCCAAGAATACTATGTTGCTACAGGTATAGATAAGGGAAAACACTCTTCTACTTCAGGATCTTGACTGCATCAGGAGATGGGGGCATGGGACCGAGCCGTGGCTCGCGATGCTGAGTAGATTTCTTTGTTTTCTTTTGCACTTGGTTTTAGTTGTATTTCATCACGTTGTTGTGTTTTCTGTTTTCCTTAGATACTTGTACCTACTTCATCATTGTCATCATAGTTATATATCTACATTGCTTCCGTTGTTTAATTTCTGTTGTTATGCATGTTGTTAACTGCTTTTGCTGTTTATTGTTGTTTTCTTACCTTGTATACCTTAACGAATGAGGGCATAGTTTCCCCACCGACTAACCAAGTCCCTCGCTGTTAGTCGGCAGCCTCTGGCGTTCGAGGAAACTCACTTGAGTTCATGTGGCGAACCGGGTACGGGGCACTAGTGGAGGGGCTCCGGACACGGGACGTTACAAAGTGGTATCAGATGAGTTATTTTCTCTTGCTTTACTGTTTGGAGACCTTAGACAGGGATAGAATGGATTCGGTACTTGGCATTAAGATGTGCTCGGGAGTAGCTAACCTGTGTACAGGGAAAATCCATACTACCTTGTTAATTGCAGTTTTCTGGTTTTGAGATTTTTTGGTTGGTATGTTTTCACCTAGAGTGATTCGTATGACTTGTGCGGTTATTGTTTTGATATTTCGGTTCTATTTCTATCAGAACTCGATGAGATGAGGGTATGCCATCTCATGCATCATATAGGAACTTGTAGAAATCACATATCATGCATTTTTGCCATGCCATCAAGGGTGAATTAGTGATTTCATGCTGTTGTGATAGGTTCTGTGTAAATTATGCATGATGTTGTGATATATTCTTGATAGATTCTCTGCTGTTATGTTATAAAACTGTTTGTTTTGTTCTTTGCTTAAAAATTAATGCTGAATTTTGGGTTCTTGAGGTGTTATGGGCCCTCACAGACCAGAATTTGGAACTTTTTCCCTTGTTTTAGTGTTTCTGGAATTCTGCGTAGTTTCTGAGCTACTGCCCAGAAAAACCCAGAATACACGGCGTGTACTTTTTAGATACACACCGTGTAGTTTTTAGGCCGTGTCACTGACCGTGTGGGTAGCACATGGTGTCGTGGGGGTAACTTTGGGAACACGCCGTGTACCAGTGGTACACGCCGTGTGAGTTCAGGGACGTGTACCCGGCCGTGTCACTAACAACACGGGCCGGGGAAGCTCGGGTAAGAACACGTCGTGTCCATAGGGAACACGCCGTGTAGTCTTGTCCAATTACCCGGCCGTTTCACGAACAACACTGGACGGTGTGACCTTCCTTTCCACATGTCGTGTTTGCTAGGAACACCCCATGTAGTCTTGTCCAGGTGCCCGGCCATGTCAAGAACAACACGGGTCGGCGTGACCTTCTTTTCCACACGCTGTGTTAGCTCTAAACACGCCGTGTAGTCTTGCCCAGGTACCCGGTCGTGTCACGAGCAACACGGGATGGTGTCACCTTCACCTATACACGCCGTGTTTGTTCGGAGCACGTCGTGTAAGGTTCAGCCATGTAGACGGTCGTGTTCTCAACAACACGGACTGCCGAAGCCTTGTCTAGTGCACGCCGTGTTTCGTTCGAACGCACCATGTAGTCTCGGGTTGAGTCGGACCGTGTGGGTTAGCCGTGTAAGGAGACTTGGGCAGGGGAATAGTTTTCAAGTACATGCTGTGTGTGGGGGTCAACATGCCATGTAGTTTGTAGTGTACACGGCTTGTTGGGCAGGAGTACATGACCTTGTCAGTGGTTTAAGAAGATGTGCCGTGTAGTTTTATACACACAGTGTAGTCGTGTTTTGCAATCTTGTGTGTTTTTCTTCCCCTGCTCCCATTTTTTACTCTTGTGTTCTCTGTCCTTGTTTTCCTGATCCAAGGTGTGCTTTCGATCTTTCAGAGCTATGCCTCTGAGACATCCTCTGGTCGTACGTTTGTCGTCCGGCAGTGATCAGATGCCAGACAGGGCTGATCAGGGACTTCGTGTCGATCCCCCAGCCGAGCCAGCCTTGGCACCAGTTGTTGTACCAGTTTTGGGTGCTGATTCATAGTTCAGTGATTGTTTCATGAGGATGATGCATGACTTCCAGGGAGCACCACGTCCTGCCTCGTCTATGGAAGACTTGACGCGGGTCTTTCAGCAGCAGCATCCTCCCACGTTCTCGGGGAAGGGGGGACCTCAGGTTGCAGAGTCATGGCTGGAATCCATGCTGACTATATTTGAGCATCTGGAGACGCCTCCAGAGAGGCGGGTCAAGCTCGCCACCTACATTCTCTGAGACTCCACCAAGAGGTGGTGGGACATGATATCATAGGCAGGTTAGGAGCAGGATATGGCTTGGGAGGAGTTTCAGCACCTGTTCTACGACTACTTCTACTCGGAGACCCTGAGGGCCGATCGAGCCCGGGAGTTCATGAGCTTAGAGCAGGGTACTCTATCTTTCATGGAGTATTCCTCTCGTTTCACTAAGCTGCAGCATTTTACACCCCTTCGGGATTGGAGTGGGGTGTTCTTGGTGAGGAAGTTTGAGGATGGACTCAGGAGGGAGATCCACTCGCAGGTGAACATCTTCCTGCTGACTTCCATTACTTCCATCGTCAACCAGGCACAGATTGCGGAGCAAAATATGAGAGACTCTGGAGCTGCGAGTCAGGGTGGTTCTGCTTCCAGAGCAAGCTTCCCTTTAGATGATAGCAAGAAGCACCGTAGGGAGCCTATGCGCGGTGATTCAAGGAAGCGAGACGCATCATCAAGCATCCAGGTGACATGCTACCAGTGTGGCCGGACAGGACACATGAGGCTGCAGTGCCAGAGAGACCCCATAGAGTGTCGATCTTGTGGCAAGATGGGTCACCTTCAGCATTTCTGCCAGGATTTCTCACCTGCAGCAGGTGACCGGGGTTCTTCCATGACTCCTCGTTCAGGAGCAGCCCCACCAGTCTCTCACCAGTCAAGGAACTAGAGTTATTCTGGCCATTCAGGCCGAGGTGGAGGTCGAGGCCGTGGCGGTTAGCCACCATTCCCTCAGCACCAGCAGGGAGGTTCATCTCAGAGTTTTCAGTCAGGGCGCAAGGCCGCGGTGCAGGCCAGTCTTTCGCTGTGGAGCAGACTTATCATGAGCAGGATCCCAGACCTACTACAGTTCGAGGTAAGATTTTATTAGACTCAGTTTTATCTTCAGCCCTTTTCGATACTGGTGCTACGCAAAACTTTATATCTGATGCTTTCGTGGAGAGCCTTGGACTCTGCATCTTTTCTTCTGCCGACTTGTTGACACTAGACACACCTTTGGGAATGAGGACATCTAGTGTACGTCAATGTAGAGAGTTCAATCTCGAGGTTGTAGGGTATCACTTCTTATGGGATCTCTATATCCTAGAGATGACAGGCTATGATGTCATTCTCAGCATGGACTGGTTGATTCCCTTCCAGGCAATCGTTGACTGTTATCACCGTAGATTCATATTCATTTCACCAGAAGGTGAAGCTTTCCTTCATAGAGGCGAATGGGACGTTCGGGCGAGTCGGGCAGGACTCGAGCATCTTAGGCTAGTAGGAGTGATGGCCCAGATTACTATTCTCTATCTGGATGATCAGGGGACTCCACAGTTGGACTTTCCTCCAGTGGTGGATCACTTTAGGGACGTCTTTCTAGAAGACTTTTCAGGTTTGCCTCCAGAGCGTGAGGTAGGCTTCTCTTTTGATCTCATGCTTGGAGCGGCACCAGTGTCCATTCCTCCCTATAGGATGGCCACACCTGAGTTGCAGGAGCTTAAGAACCAGTTAGAGGAGCTACAGGCTAAGGGTTTCATCCGACCCAGTAATTCTCCTTGGGGTTCTCCTGTTCTGTTTGCAAAGAAGGCAGATGGTACCCATTGGCTTTGTGTGTATTATCAGAAGCTAAACCAGTTGACGGTCAAGAACCGATATCCTTTGCCGAGGATTGATGACCTTTTCGATCAGCTTCAAGGAGCCCGGGTGTTCTCGAAGATTGACTTAAGGTCTGGTTATCATCAGTTGCGCGTGAGACCATCAGATATACCTTTGACAACCTTCAGTATCAGGTATGGTCTATACGAGTATGCAGATATGTTGTTCGGTCTCATGAATGCACCTGCAGTTTTCATGGCGCTGATGAACCGAGTTTTCCATCCTTACTTGGACTCCTTCGTTGTGGTCTTAATGGACGATATCTTGGTGTACTCTCACACTTGACACGACCATTCCACACATCTTGAGATCGTTCTGAGTACACTGAGAGAGCATCGGATTTATGCTAAACTATCGAAGTGCCACTTGTGGATGGATCATATTCACTTCTTGGGTCACATCATCTCAGAGGATGGAGTATCTATGGACCCATAGAAAGTGAGAGTTGTAGTTTCCTGGGAGCAGTCGAAGAACGTCTTTGAGGTAAGGAGTTTCCTAGTGCTGGCTAGATACTACAGACGCTTCATTCAGGACTTTTCTCGTGTAGCAGCACCTTTGGGAGGTCTGACCAAGAAGGGGGCGAAGTTCTTATAGTCAGATTCTTGTGAGTCATCCTTTCAGGAGCTGAAAGGTAGGTTGACTTCAGCACCGATGCTAGTCTTGCCAGATCCAGACAAGATATACACTATTTACTGTGATGCTTCAGGTGCCGGGATGGGAGTTGTGCTTATGCAGGGAGATAGAGTCGTTGTGTATGGGTCTTAGCAGCTGAGGCCACATGAGAGGAACTACCCTACACACGATCTAGAGTTGGCAGCTATTGTTCATGCCCTGTGATGTTGGAGACACTATCTTCTGGGAGAGCACTTTGTGGTCTTCACTGACCACAAGATTTACAAGTACATCTTCACTCAGCGTGATCTGAATCTGAGGCAGCGCAGGTGGGTTGAGTATCTACAGTCTTTCTATTTCAATCTTGCCTATACGTCGGGAAAGGGAAACGTCGGGGCTAATGCATTGGGTAGGAGAACTCAGATTCAGGTAGTTCAGGAGGCTAGTAGTGAGTGGCAGTTGATGGCTCTGTTCTCTAAGATGCATCTAGAGGTGCACGACAAATGGGGACAGACTTTTCTATCTTCTGTAGCTATTACCTACACGCTACTTGATCAGGTACAGATGAGGAAGCTATCAGACTCGGAAGGCTTAGTCCTACAGGAGAGTGTGTCAGGAGAGGGCCCTCTTCCTGGATGGACAGTGGGTGAGGATGAGATCTTGCATTTCCAAGGACACGTATGGGTGCCAGCAGACACACGTGAGGAGATGATGTGGCATTTCAATTCCTCAGTTTGGGCAGTTCATCCTGGCATCACCAAGATGTATCGGGATCTTCATCGCCAGTACTAGTGGCCAGGTATGAAAAATGATGTTGCTGGTTTTGTCATGAGATGTTTTACTTGTCAGCAGGTGAAATCAGAGCATCAACGACCAACAGGCCTTTTACAGCAGTTACCCATTCCGGAGTAGAAGTGGAACGATGTGGCGATGGACTTCGTGACTGGGTCGCTGAGGTCACCGCGAGGGAACGATGCTGTTTGGGTTGTCGTTGACAGGCTTACGAAGGTTTCTCACTTCTTTCCGATCAAGGAGACCTTTAGTGTCGATGATCTGTGACGACTTTACATCAGAGATATTGTGCGTCTGCATGGAGTTCTATGCTCTATTGTTTCAGACAGAGATTCACGCTTTACCGCTCAGTTCTGGAAGGGACTTCAGAAGGCCTTGGGTACACAGGTACTTTTGAGTATGGCATACCATCCCCAGACTGATGGCCAGTCCGAGCGCACGATCCAGGTTCTTGAGGATATGCTCCGAGCTTGCATTATTGTCATTGGCGGTTCTTGGGAGAAGCATCTTCCTCTGGTGGATTTCTCCTACAATAACAGTTTCCAGGTGACCATTTAGATGGAGCCATATGAGGCTTTGTACGGTAGGCCATGCTGATCACCCTTATGTTGGCTAGAGGCAGGAGAGACAGCTTTGCTGGGACCTCATCCTGTTCAAGAGACTTCAGAGCAGATAGAGTTGATTCAGAAAAGGATGGAAACAACGCAGTCTCGACAAAAGTCTTATGCTGATCAGTGGAGGCGACCTCTGGAGTACGAGGTCGGTGATCCAGTTTTCCTACGTGTCGCACCGAGGTGGGGACACAAAAGGATTCAGAGACAGGGTAAGCTTTCACCGTGGTACGTCGGGCCATTTGAGGTCTTGGAGAGAGTGGGGCCGGTCACCTATCGGTTGCAGCTACCTCAGAGGTATTGGGCCATGCACGACGTCTTCCATGTCTCTCAACTCCGACGTTACTTTCCAGACCCTTCTCACATCTTTCAGCCCGAGGAAGTTGAGCTTGAAGAGGATGCGTCGTTCGATGAGAATCCTATCCGGATTTTTGATCGTAGTACGAAGTTTCTCCGCGGGCGGTCTGTTCCTTTAGTACGAGTGCTATGGCATCACGGGCGAGTACAGGACAAGAACTGGGAGAGGGAGGCCGATGTACGATCGCAGTGGCCAGAGCTCTTCAGGGTTTCCTCTTCTCTGACTTGTTAGAGAAATTCAGGGATGAATTTCTTTAAGGGGGGAAGTTTGTAAGAACTCGGTTCTTCATTTCAGGTACGTTTTCCTTTTTCTGGAGTATTTTGAGAAAAAAGAATTTTCCGAAAATTTCAGAAGTACACGCCGTCTACTTTCTGAGTACACACTGTGTACTCTTCCCCGGCTCGAAGCTATGTGTTGGCCGTGTCTGGGCCACACACACGGTGTGTAAGGCTGAGGTGGAGACCGGTTATTTAGGAGTATGGAAAATTCAAAGTACACGTCGTGTACTCAAAAAGTGCAGGTCGTGTACTTTCTTTTTTTTCATTAAACGGACCGGGGTCACGCCTAACCCCAAAATAAATCTTCTTCTTTAGTTTTTGACCGTCCGAAAGTGACCATACGTCTGGATCTTCGACGTTCTCCCACCTCGCTATCTATTCTCAGATTCGAGCACGGTCGATTGCGTTGGAAGTGCAGCGGTGAGTTCTTCCTTCTGCTTGAGCCTTGTTTCTTGATTTCTCCTTGTTTTCATGTTATCATGGGATGAATGTTTTGTGATTTTTCTCAGATCTACATCATTCTAAGGGGAATATGTCCTCAAGGCTCACGTATATCGATCTCCTAGGATCGAGGTAGGTGGTTTGTGCCTTTCCGTAGAAAGTTGATGAATATTTTGTGCAATTTCCACCAATACCCTTGAACGGGGTATTGCGTGTTTCCTATTTTTCCCTTGTTACTTGCCTGCTTTGATTGATTTATTTAGTAGAGGTTATTGCTTGTGATTAGATTATTTTGTTTGTGCTTAGTTTTCTTGCAATGCTTGTTCTGCCTGTTTGGTGTTTGGCCAGTTTCCTTGCCTAGTTGTAGGATTGTGTACTGTTTCCTTGTTTTGTTGTTGAGCCTTAGTTGATATCCAAGTAGTTCTTGAGGTTTACTTGGATGATATATATACACACGCTGAGCATGTTTAGTTATACTTAGGGCTGTGAGAACCTGGAGTAGTAGACCAAAGGGGGAATTGACGGAAAGTCTTCTCTATAGTGTCTTTTAATTACAATGCTAGACCAAGGTGAGAATTGACAGAAGGGCTTCTCCAGAATGACTTTTAACTACGACGTTGGCCACAGGGGGAATTGACGTTGAGTGCTTCCCCAGAGATCCTTTAGCACGACACGAGACTATACGGGGAATTGATGGTGAGTGCTTCCCCAGAGAGTCTGCTTAATTATGTAGCTGAACTAGAGGGGTGAGACTGTGTGTGCCTCCCAGAGGGTTGCTAGTACATAGAGGTTGAACCAAAGGGGATAGACTGTGAGAGCTACCCAGAGGGTTACCTTTTTTCTCTTTTGTTGCTGGCTACTTACTTGTGTGCTATACTTTTTAGAACTGTGGATTGTAGCTGTTTGTGCTTTTCTGTTTACTGCATCTTGTTTTAGTACTGCCATGTATTCAATGACTTTTAGGAACAAATATTTGTGTGATTGCCTATTGGGATTGTATCTCACACCCTATTTGGGCCATTCTTTCAGGACCAAGAAGACTATGTTGTTGCAGGTATAGATAAGGAAAAACGCTCTTCTACTTCAGGATCTTGACTGCATCAGGAGCTGGGGGCATGGGACCGAGCTGTGGCTCACGATGCTGAGTAGATTTCTTTGTTTTCTTTTGCAGTTGGTTTCAGTTGTATTTCAGTACGTTGTTGTGTTTTCTGTTTTCCTTAGATACTTGTACCTGCTGCATCATTTTCATCATAGTTATATATCTACATTTCTTCTGTTGTTTAATTTCTGTTGTTATGCATGTTGTTTACTACTTCCACTGTTTATTTTTGTTTTCTTACCTTGTATACCTTACCAAATGAGGGAATAGTTTCCCCACCAACTCACCAAGGCCCTTGCTGCTAGTCGGCGGCCTCTGGCGTTCGGGGAAACACGCTTGAGATCATGTGGCGAACTGGGTACGGGGCACCAGTGGAGGGGCTCCGGAAGAGGGACGTTACATCTTGATTTATTGCACCTTAGATCTGAATTTCCTACATTAGTGTACATTAATATTATAGAGTTGTTTTATAAATCACATGAGAATCAAAATATCCGAATAGCCTCCCATTACCCTTTGATTAATACTCCTTTTTAAATACCCTTAACTCTTATGAAAATATTTTTTTATAACCACATTACAAACCCAAAACATTATCCCACCCAACATCTACATTTATTTTCATTGCCGGATTTTCTGAAATTTAAGTGTGGGGAGGAATGGATTTCCTTTTTGGTATTCCTTTATTGATTTTAATCATGTCATAATATGATTGGGTGAAATAACTAATTTTGGTGTGGGAGAGAGGTTTTCATTTGGTGAGTATTGGGAATATATATATTTATGACATGTTGTACAAATGATATTAAAAGTTGTTCAATTTTTATTTAAAAAAAATGTAAAAAAGAATGTGTTGTGTCTTGGGTAGAAAAAAACTTCTCTTCCTTAAACATTGATCTTATTATAAATATTAAAATTAGTGTCATTATAAGATAAAAAATGGGTTTGGGGTTGATTGAGAGATTTATTTCAAGTTTAACTTTCAAAAAAAGAAAAAAAACGAACACTTGCATAATATTTAATTATGTCATTGGGAGAGGTTTTGTGTTTTGTATATATTTAATTTTTTCATCTTATTAAAATTTTCTTCCTCTATTGTGTCTTCCTTCATAGAATAGTTCCCTTGTTAATATGTGTTTTCATTTCCTTTTATGTATTATTTCGAAAATTATTCATTGTTTTTTCCACAATGATGTTTACCACTATTTTCAACTCTTTTGGACATTATACTCTTACCATCCCTTAGCCACTAAAAACCCATTTAAAATACCTATTGATTCTTATTCACTTTAGGATAGGGAATGAAAGATTTTATCTCTTACAAAGTCTATGATTTTCACTTTTGGTTGGTTAATGAGTGAATCTCCATAAATATTTTTTTTACCATATTGAGAGGAGTTAATTAAAAGTGCCCACATTTCTAAATTTAAATTTATTACATTGAAATGAATTTTTTCAATATATTATTTCAATAAAAATTTATGGAGGGATTTTTTATGAATGTGTGAACTATTATAGACCCACCTGATTGGTGAAAACCAAATTTTAATATTTTATGAGTGGAAATGATTTTTTTATGTTTTTGTATGTTTTGTACAGGAGGACGTGCACAAGAATAAGTGTAGGGGATTTGATGTTATTCATTTATTCATTGATTTTTTTATAATCCCATTAGTTATTTTCAAGTAAAAGGTCATAATTGTTGTTTTGTTAGTACTAAATATTATTTTTGAGCATTATTTGAATTAATCCATATTCAAGTTAGATTAGTATTTTAATTATAAATATCACCCTACTTATCAAATTTTATGACTATTATTTTTTTAGGGTTCCTAATTCAATTTAATATAAATAATTAAACTATATATTAGGCCAAATCAAACATATAAAGGTTCATGTGGACTATATATGAAGGCCTATTGAATCTGTGATGAAAACTGGACCAACAATGAAGATAGAATTTCATGGCTTAATACAAAATCCAAAATTTAATGTAACTCTAAAATATTTTCTTTAATATCCAAACACATCTTGGATAAAATTTGGGTAATGAACCAATGTTTTTTCAATTGAAATTACTTTATTATAATTATGCCATAAAATAATAGGAAATCACAACACAACTAACTACTAATTAATATGTGACATTTAAGCATAGTATTCTCACTTTTGTGATTTAAATTTCAAAAATCTAACATACACTATTGCGATCAGAAAGACATTGGGAGTCCAATAAGACAAACATAATTTTTGGGGAATAGTAAATGACCATTGTGAATAGTAATGTTACCCTTATGAATAGTAAATCATCCAAAAGAATAGTACCCTCACCCATTAGTTTATAAATAAAATTTAGGCATCTTATAAGTGATAATATGACCATAGTAAAAGTATTGGTATTTTTATAAGTCATAAATAATTAATAACCATTAATTAATTAATTTAAAAGAAAATGTATTTTCCTAAAAGGTGTTCATAAATTAACAATTTTATGTCTTCTAGTTTTAAGATAATTTTATAAGACCTTCTGTAATTTTGGAAGCATTTTAAATCAGTTATAGTTTTAAAATTCATATTTTTCAAGTAAATTGTGATTTTAATTAAAAATTAAATTCATCATATTGAGAAAATTATTTTTGAAAATTGGTGTTCATTTTTGGATTCTACACATAAATAAATAGTTAGGGTAAATTTTTCGGTTTTTTTTGAAATACATGATTTTTATGAATAGTGAAATAGGATAATTTATTGTACATATACATTATAAAATAAATAGACTAATCCTAGAATCAGGAATGATGTAAGATACCTTATTTATAATTCACATGTACTTGTTACTATTTTTTTCATGGAATCAACACTATTTCTTGTCTTCTAGAAAAATAATAAACAAATGATTAAAATATTAAGAAACCCCTCCTCTCGTCCACTATAAAACCCACCCACACTCCAATCTTCTCTTCACTCCTCTCAAACCTTGTTCCTTCCATAAATAATGCCCAAATATATACCCAAGATTCTTCCCCCAATATTTCATCCCTTGGACTCCTCATAATACAAAATCCTCTCCTCTTAAGAGGATCTCAAGGATGATTAAATCAATAGGTAAATTCCACTTTTCTTTTGTTTCATTTTCTTTTCAAGTTCCATTGTTCTCTTTTCTTTACTAACTTCTTATCATCCAAATGGTATTACAACCCTATTAAAATATATGTAATATAATTTCGTTGTGAAAATGGTTTAATTCATTATCATCACTCCTTTCCCCTTCTTTTATACAAAAGAAATGAAAACATCATCCGAGATGTGTTAATTTATCACATTTAAGGATGATAGGTTATCAATTTCTATTACCATAATCAATTATGGTCATGAAACCATATTCATGGTTTAACCTTACTATAAAATAATTATTTTATCTTATGTGTTTCTCTGGAATTCTTTTTCACACGTGATGTAAAATAATAATACAAAATAAGTTAATTGTGAGATTAATCGCCAAATTAATCCAAACGTTTATCATTAATGTTCTATATAATGATTCACCTTAAATCCAAATAAACCAATGAATTTTATAACCATTTAATCTTAATAATATTCACTAATGTCATATAAATTCAATTCTATACATCCATTTTCATTCTACTTGTTTATCTGAACAAGAGTATAAGTGAAGCAATCATTATACCCAAGTAAACAAACGCTCCCAAATAATGTAATTGGACCTACTAACTCATAAAAAGGGAATGAAGGAACATAATAAGGTTATAATATATCAATAAAATTTACTTTAGGTTCTCGATTTATTAATTAATGAACCTAATTTTATTATTCAGGTCATTATTATCAAGCGAACAACACCATCAAACTTAAGGTAAGGTATCCTAACTTTCTCACATTAATTCAAGAATATCCTCCTTGTTATGGCCTTTTATGTTTAATTACTAATGATGGGATATAATTTATCACCTTCTACAAACTTCTATCATTATTTATAAGATATGATAAACCCCTTTCTCTCTTATTAATCCCTTTTATGTACACTTTATATCATGCCGATTTTCCGTAACGAATTCTACCCGAACCTCCATTTTTCCATCAAGTTATTCTTACCCTCTTTTTACCCAAATGAAATTCTATATTCTATTTATATACATCTTATAATTTATTTTTATATTTAAAAACTCATTTATCAAGATCTAGTAGCCGTTATCTTTTTCGAATATACATATTTTTAATTAATTCCCTCCTAAATACTTTACGATAAGCAAACCTCTTTTAAGGGAACAATCCGAATTCTTACCCATCATCAAGTACACTATATAATTTGTTTCTAAGACACCATTTTTTTATAAAACTGCACTATTTATTATAAAATCTTTCTGGTTCACTTTTGGTTATATATAAATGATCATAACATTTTATGTTTTAAATAACCTTTGATATTTTCCTTTAACCGCATGAAAATGATTAAATTCTAAAGTTTCCAAAAAACTCTTTTTTCATGTTATTACTTTAATTTGACATCATTTATCATGATTTATGCCTATTTAAACCTATGATATTCCATTAATTCTCTAATTCCCTTCCTTCATGGACACTTTTATGATACCTTCATTTGTTATGCCTTATGTCATGATTATGATACTCAATTCATTATCTAGGTAACCCTTATGTTTATGTATGGTTGATCATGTATGATTATCTTTTTGGAAAGCATATTCTCGAAAATATTAATATGGGTGCCCCCATATATCTCTCTAATTAATTGGGTAAATTTTAGTCTCATGAGACATTATGTGCAACAGTCTTGGCAGTTAGCCTTGACTCATGCTACCATGTGCAACAGTCATGGTGGTTAACCTTGACTTGGGATCCTCTATGAAAAAATGATCATTGACTCATGATAAAGTTTTGATTTATGTTTCTTCTATATTACTATGAATTCATGTTTATATTATAATGTGTTTATTATTTATGATTCCATGTGTTTCATGCCTTTTATTTTCATTATTCCATGCCTTCTAACACATCTGTTAAAGTTTTATTACTATATTTTTTCCCTTATTTGGATTTTAGCTCATACCCTCATTCATGTAATCCCTAGGGTACCCTTTGAAAATGTAGGGTCTCAAAAGAGCTTTGGATTTCTTAATGAAGATTAAATAATGAAGTATTTTTTTGTCCCATGTTTTTAATTTGATGTACCAAGTCTTCAAAGACACTAGATTTTATGATCCAAGGATTTTAATTTCATGTTTAATTATGCTTAAAATCAGGTAATGATATATGTAAAAGGATAGTGTTTATATAATTTTTCAGGCTTAAATCCATAAATAAGGTCCTAACTGATGCTTTGAAGTCTAGCCCACAATTTTATCTAGTAATTAAATACATCACACCTTTCTTGACTTTTCTACCATTCTAATCACCAATGGAGATGAAATTATTTGGTGTGAATGCCAATATTAAGGCACAAAACTTTGTAGAATAAATGTTTCAAATTTAATTTAATATTCATAGACATAAAAATATTCACATTTAGACCATGGTAAAACATGACTCATAACTAGATAGCATCATATGATTTGGGAAAATAACAATCACATTGGACACCAAAGTAAACTGGACACCATATTTTGAGGGAGAACTTTAAACATCCATATCTAAAACTTGGAATAATAATATATCTCTATATTTGACTATCTAAAGGTTGAAATGGTCGATACAACTTTAGGGGAGGTTTTGTATGGAAATAGCCCACCACCTTGGGCTATAAATACATCACCCTATTCTCCTTGAAAGGGTAAAAATTTATGCATATAGAAGGATACATTGGAATGAAAAATCACTTCTAAAGTATTGGTAGGACCTTCAAAACTCAATTTTCTATGTGATAGGCCTTTCCTATGTTCTTTATTTTCTTGTAATTTGATTTTTTTTCAATTTTAATTCCATAAGTTGTTTTCAATTTAATTTTGATTTTAATACATTTTTCATCTTTATCTTATCTTATAATCATCCACCCTATATTGTGTAAAATTTATTTTATTAAAAAAAATTAAATAAATTTTCAAATAATTCCCTTGTTTCATTTTCTTATTTAATATAAATTGTATTTTTAACTCTCTTCATCATTCGTGTGTGTGTTCAGCAAACAACTCTTTTCTTATACCATTATTTGTGTTCTCTTAATAACTTATTACCATAAACATATTAAACCATATTAATAACCATCACAATTTCTGTGTAAATATACCATTGGGGTGATTCATAATTTGGGGATTTAAGTAATTGAGAACGTTTTTTGATTAATATTATTTAAATTGATATTGGGTATGTTGAAAATAAAATATAACGTATTAATGTCATTTTTTCTGTCACATGTGGATTCCATGGATTATTGGAACCTCAAGTACACATGGGGTCGTGAATTTTTCATGACCCAACATAAGCTATGGGTCAACCTACAAATACCCCAAGCCGACCCCCATAGTCTATTGGATGGTGATCAATACCTATGGCATAACTAATATGGGGAGTCATTATCCTTTGTACTTCTATGCACACACACATCCATTGTAATAAAAAAGTGTAGAGGGAGTAAAAGAAAAAGAATTACAAAGATAAGGTAACAAACATGCATGAAAACCCACTAGATAGTACAAGAGTTTAGTGGTGTAAATTTAAAAGTAATGGAGAAAACACATTCCTGACCAGAAGATATGTCCCAACCTAAAAAAATGGAAAAGTAAAGATCTAAGAGAGTCTGACTTCTGATCTCCAAGATACGACCACCATGTGTGGTCTAAAGTAACAGGTATCCCTAAGCTTCTATGAAATCAATAATGATCTATCCATCATCTACATAGGACATGACATGGGTGGTAAAATCCCATTCATGGATGAGTATATACATACGCAGTCAGATTCCCCAAAAGTTAAAGGGCGAGCAGTAAGAGATACAACGGGAAAAGAAAGAATGTAGAAGATTGATGTAATCAAATAGAATAGATCAACCCAAAAAAGGGTGAAAGTAACCTTATATGAGAAAAAGTGGCTTAAAATGTTGAGTAGATGAAATACACGTTGAGTCTTCCCCACCTATAGTAGGAGGGTAGACTCATCCTACCATGATAAGCTAGACGCAGAATGCATATGGCAACCCCTGCACATCTTTACATCTCATGGAAGTAGAGTAACCAAATACATGGTAGGGATATAGAATAATATATATATATATATATATATATGATCAGTCAAATAATCCCAAATTAGAGAGTATAGTGAACTCCAACTCACAGCTCTTCCCAAGAAGAAGTGTTTCCAACAGTTTCAAAATTCCATCAATGATACCCAGCATCTCACGCATCTACCCAGAAATTACCATGTAAGTCAAACCACACCTCATCGCTATGTTTCATAGTTTAGGGGCCACAAACTCAAAGTAGAGGAACCATTCCCCACTACAACATGAGGGATCCACTCTAATAGTCGCTGAGGACCCACTACCTAGCTCAAAAAGAGGGTAGCACTCAGTATTCATCGAGGAATACACTTCCAATGTCATCTAGAGAGTTATCTAAGTAGTTTTTGAGAAATCCACTACCCAAATCAAATGGAGTTTCAACTTGGTATTCATCTAGGACTCCACTACCCAACTCTACAGGAGGGTCGAATCAACAATCATTGAGGACTCCATTTCACAGCTCAACTAGAGGGCCAACTCTATAGTCATCAATCACTCCACTACCTATGTCTATTCTAGGGTCAACATGATATTCATAAAGGACTCCACTAATCAGATCATGTATAGTTTCAACATGGTATTCATCAAGGAATCCACTTTTCAACTAAATTATAGGGTCAAATCAGTATTATATAGTGATAATGTGTGATCACTATCATCATTGAGAATCTCCTAGCCAAGAATCATGCCTGGAATGTTCCACATCGTATCATGAAAGAAAAAACTATGGGAACCATCATATTCTATGTGAAAAAAAATCTGGATTGGATACTCTTATACAAAAATCCATGTTCAAATGGAGGAATTATAGAACCTTGATGTTTCCTAAAAAGGAACCAAGGGATACATGGTATGTGAGTGATCCCTCACAGTTTGTTGTTTTTCTCCACTACCTAGTCATGTCCCTGGGGTTACACAAATCTGAATCCATCTTGCATTATATGTCTTGTAGGTGTACTATAAAATGTGTTCATGCAATCTATGATCGATTTGTGTTTGTATACTAACCTCATGTATGTACTCAGTACATGGCATGTCGCCTCACATGGGGTTCCACCCATGTGACCTAGCCATGTCTATGTACTCTAGTACATAGCCATGTTTCTAGTTATGTAATTCCACATGGTATGTCATACATCTGATGCACCGCATGGGTTTTTTATCCAGGGAAGGGGTACACTACATGTAGGATGGCTACACACTATGTCATCCTTATATTTTTTCAAAACCCAAGTTGCCTCACATAATGGGTGACATGTCATGTATTCATCCTTGTACAAGGTGTGTAGTTGGGTTTTACTCTAGATTCATAGATCCCTGATCTATGCCACCAATCTGATCCTAAATCTTTGAATCTGGATTCAATTTCACTCGGGGTTTTCATATCTAGCATCTTATGAAGGATTTTGAACCTCCAATTGTTGAAAATTTAATTTCAAAAACCCATGGAGTTTTTTTATTCAAACCATATAAAATTCACCCTTTTATTCTGATTTATTGATCTCAAATCATCAAAACAATCATTTTTTCCATCAAAAGATCCTAGATCGATGATCATTTCATCAATCCAAGAATAAATCATCATTTTTTTGATGTTGTGGGTCCAATCAGGCTCAGTACCACCCAAAAATGTCAAACCAGGATCGAGGGATCCAACTGGTGAAGAAAATGAAGAAAATGAGGAAGCAAATCCCAAGAAAAAATATTAATTAATCATTTCTAAGCATTCTTGTCCAATGATCAAGAATGAGAATCTTGGTTTAGAAAACAATAGTAATCAATTGAGTTTTCAATACATAGGTGCATACTCAATTCACAATTGGTGCTGATCTAAGAAAACAGGTCAATCTTCTCTATATATTTAATCAAAATCTAATAAATCACTAATTGATGAGTCCTACCTAGAGATTGGTTCATTCTTCATTAAATACTTTTCTCTCCAATGGTTGAAGGATTTTGTTGTGTGCGTTGTGCTCTGATATTCTCTGATATGATGTTTTTGTCATTGTCTGATGTGTTTTTAAAATGGATAAAGTTTAAGCTCTATAATCCTCCCAAGGTTATGAGAATAACCCTGGGTAACTTTCTATAGTAGTTTACTTTTATATTTTCCTTTAGGTTAAAATTAATTAATCCAATGAATGTACCACCAATAAGAGAGGAGTCTAAGCACAACTTGTTGACCCATTTTTTTGTCATGTCTAGGGTTATACCTAAATTTCAGACTCAACCATGTTTATAAATTTTATATTTGTGCTACCGATTAATAGATATCCTATTTTATTTAATAATTTTATTATGTACAAAATAAAATATATATAATATTTTTATAAAATAAATTTTGGGTGCACTGAGCCTCATAATTTCATGTTTTCTCAGCACCTAAATCTGTATATATATATATATATATACATATTTGAAAGTATTTAAAGGAAAAAACAAGGTATCTAAATCATTCCCCCATTCAAGTGTTTCATTCTCAATAAAAAAATAAACAAAAAACTCAGCATGTCGATCCTTCACCTAGCTCTCCCACTCCCATGAACTCTCTTTCACATTCTCATTCATCCATAACACATGATCCAAGGGGATGGTCTATCTATGTATGGTTTTCTCATGTCGATCCTCGATCTCCAATGGGTGATCCATCAATATGGATCCATCCTCAATGTTTAGGTCACACCAGTCGATGATGTGCATGGGTTCATGCATGTATCTTCTCATATATTACATGAGGAAGATATTGCAAACCTGGCCTAGCTGTGGTGGTTGGGTGGGGTGGTAAAATACCTATTCAACCCTATTCATGATCTCGAACAGTCCAATGAACCTCTGGGGTAGCTTATCTCCTCAGACAAACCTCGATAATCCTCTTCATGGGGACACTCTCAGGAAATTTTTTTCTCTCTACTCAGACATCACTACTAGAATATTGGGCATTGAAGCCCCCTAACATGGGTTAACGCCTCTGGCGGTCGTTGTAGGTACCCAATAGCGACCGTCAATGGCGGTCTCTTCCCTTTGTAAAAAAACTTAGGGCTTCGGTGCCCCCCCCCCCCCCCCGTCGTCGCCCTCCCAACGCGCCCTCCCCCGCGCGCCCTGCCTCACCGCGCGCCCTGCCACCCTCCACTGCTCACCATCATCACTGCCCTCATTGGCCTATGAACACCCTCCGCCCTCTTCCCTCCCACTCCGGCTTCCCTATGCCCTCCATCCATCCTCTGCTCCCCTCTGGCATCCCTCCTCCCTCTGGCCTCCGGCCTCCGCCCCCTCCATCTCCTACCCCTCTAACCTCCGTCCTCCACCCTCCGCCCTCCGCCCCCTCGGCCCTCCCACCCCCCCCCCCCCCCCACCTTGGACGGCCCCCGCACCCCGGACAGCCCCCCCCACCCCACCTCGGACACCCCCCTGCACCCCGGACACCCCTCCCCGCACCTCGGACTGCCCCCCCCCCCCCCACACACCCAGAACAATCCCCCCCTCACCCCAAACATCCCCCCTGCACCCCGGACACCCCTCCCCTCACCCTGGACAGCCCCCCTGCACCCCGGACACCCTTCCCCACACCCCGGACAACACCCCCCCCCCACCCCCACCCCAGACATCCCCCCCCCCCACTGCCTGTCCCCTGTCCCCCGTCCCCTTATCGCCTCCTCTCCTTTAGCTCCCCCCCCCCTGGCGTTGCCGCCCATCCCCTCCGTCGCTACACCGCCTTTGGCTCCGGCTCCCCTTCGCTACCTCTCATCTCCCTCACAGCACCGCCTTCGGCTCCCCTCCCTTCCAGGTTTGTAGAACAATCAGGTATGACATGGGCTTTCACTTACATTATTATTTTATCAATGGTTCATAAAAAATGATTAGTATTTATTTTAAATATAGTTTATTTGAAAACTGAAAATGTAATAATTATTGTGTAAATGTTTGTTATACAGATATTATTATGGATAAGAGTTGGATTGATCTTCCAAATCGAACGTCTAGAGAATATTTCAATGGCATTATGTAGTTTATGGACTTCACAAGTGGATTTGAAAGTGACTATATTAGTTGTCCATGTAGAAAATGTTCTAACAGATATCAATTCACTCGAGATAATGTGAGGGAGCACCTATTCGTTAATGGATTTCTGAAAAATTATAAGAGTTAGACTCGTCATGGAGAAGAATATTTTCATTTTCAAAATACAGATGCAGCTCAGATGGATGTTGATGCAAGGATGAATGATCCAATGCATGAAATGCTTACTGAAATGGTACGTGGGTTTGATCCTGAAGGCATTGACATCCAGAATCTTGAGACCGGTGAGATAAATCTTCGCTCTGGTGCAGATTGTGATTCTAGGAGGTTTTATGAAGCACTTGATGATGTGAAAACAGAATTATATCCTAGATGTACTTCTTACAATAAACTATCGTTTATCATGGAGTTGTTGCATTTGAAGACTTTGAATAATTGGTTAGACACATCATTCGACATGCTTTTGGTGTTATTGAAAAAAGTTCTTCCTATCGATGCTAAGATTCCTGAGTCATATTATTATGCTCTTAAGTTGATATAGAACATAGGTTTTACATATGAGACCATCGATGCATGTGCAAACAACTGTATGTTGTTTAGAAAGGAAACTTCCCAATTGGATATTTGTATGGTTTGTGGTGATTCTAGGTGGTTACAGAACATGGGAAATAAGACTCATCAAAGTCAGATTGCGATTCAGGGGAAACTGATTGTCATAAAGCAAATGCGTTACTTTCCCCTTAAACCGAGGTTGGAAATATTTTTTATGTCATCTAAAGATTCTAATTTAATGATATGGCATGCAGAAAGAGGTCATGAAAGTGATATGTTAACCCACCCGGCAGACTCTCATGCATGGAAGGATTTTGATAAGAGACATCCCGACTTTTCTAAAGATGTTCATAATGTCTGATTAAGATTGGCAGCAAATGGTTTCAATCCATTCAAGTCTATGGTTTGTGCAACTCATAGCACATGGCTCGTGGTGTTGGTTCCATATAATCTTCCTCTATGTATTTGTATGAAGCAACAATTTATATTACTTTCCACTATTATTTATGGACCTAAAAGTCTGGCGGATAAGATTGATGTTTACCTTCAGCCATTGATTGATGAGTTGAATTAATTTTGGGGCGATGGTGTCATGACATATGGCTGCGAAATGAATGAAATGTTCAGACTGCATTATTCTTTATTGTAGACAATCAATGACTTCCCAGCTTATGCAAATTTATCAGGCTGGAGTATGAAAGGGGAATTTGTTTTCCCTTATTGCAATAAAAGTAAAAAATCTGTATGGCTTAAACATTCCAAAAAATGGGCATAAATGGGTCACAGTCGTTTTCTCCCTCCTCAACACAGGTTCATAAAGGATAAAGTGGAATTTGATGGTTCTAGAGAGTTCATCCCAGCACCAAAGATCTTGACAGGAGTCAAAATGTTATCACATATTGAGGAAGAAAACATCCGCCCGGTATATGAAATTCAGGATTTGGTGGCTCCTTCAGTACGTAATATTCGTGTTGTGGGTAGGCAACACAGTCACAATTAAAAAAAGAAAAGTATTTTTTATAGTCTTCTATAACACCCCAAGATTTTATGAAAAATATTATTTTAATTTCATTAATGTATCGTGTTGTATTCTACACAAAGATTACCTTGCGCTATACGCAACACCGTATTAGTTTGTAGTATACGCAACACTATTCTTGGACCGTGTTACACACAATTTTGATAATAGTTATTCTACACAACATTGAGTATATATATATATATATTCAATGTATAAATGAAATATGGTTGGATTCTGTTATATGAAACAATGAAGGATTTTTCACAACACGCAACCCTGACTTGGCTTGCATTACACGCAATCACGACCTTCCTCGATAGCGTGTGTTGTACGCAATACCGAGTTTTAATAAACAATGATATATTATTATAATATTGTCATGAACTAGCCGTTATGAATAGTATTAACTAAATTTTGAATTTTATAACATTATTATTCATCTTACACATTTTCTAGAACATGGTATAAGAACAAAAAAAAAATTCAGGTAAAATAAGTATATTTCAAAAAATGCAGTTTTGCCACCTTTTAATGGCGCACCCACTTTAAATATAGTTTTTGACATGTTTATAAGTTCAATTTGACAAAATAAATTTCTTCTTTGGAATCAAGAAATAAAAATTTAATTTGGATAAATTTTTCATATTATTCTGGTAACTTTCACATTTTAATGATTAGTAAAAACACGCTATATTTTAATTAAAAACAACTTTTTTCATCGTAATGTATTATGTGGTTAAATTATAATATTGAATGGTATTAAAGTATAAATAGAATATATTTTTACCATTTAATATAATGTATCTCATTATCATTGATTTTACCTTGAATTCGTAGGTTAAATCAATTCAATCTTTCGCAATGTTTTAAACAAAAACCTGTTTTTATGCGACAACGGGATTAATTTTAATTTAATTTATGAAACTTCTATGTATTTAGTTTTAAAAAATGGATTCCATATTTGGAATCTGTGGGTCCAAATTATGTTAATAGGCTACTTTTTATTTTTGGGAATTATGAATAGTAACTACGGTAAATTTTATTTACCATAGTTAAAGGTAAATCTGGTAATTAAGGGTAAATATAATATTATAAAATTACCCTAACACATGCCAAAATTCTATTTGATGGATAAAAGTAAACCCATATCAACTAAGGGTTGGATTAGATTCATTTTATGGACTATTGACCATGAAAATAATTTAATTATTATTAAAACCAAAGAAAGTGACAACATGTCACTCTTAAATCTTATAAGTATAATAATTTTAACTTAGGGATAAACATCATAAAACTTCGAACATGAATAGTCTCCAGAAAGCTACCAAAATTATATACATCATGATAATTTATTTATAATTTTTTGGGATTCAATAATTATCATTAATTGTGACAAAATAGTGATGCAGAAATTATTTATCTAGTGAAAAATCAAGAATATAGTTTTTATTAAACTAATAGTGACCATAAAAGGCACAAAACCCTGACAAAAACTTATTGGTCATGTAAATTTAAACTATAATCATCCAATGGTCGAATGTTTGACCATTTGGAGTCTTATACAAGCAATTATGACACTTATATTATTTTATTTTAAATGATTCCAAAGTTGTCACCTTCACAATTTAATAAATATAACAATTTAAATATTGTGATTTTAAGATTATAAATTCGAGTAAAAGTATTATTGTGAAAGGTAATATATTTATCTTCATAATAGGATTTTATTTTCAATTTTTATGCAACAAATAAGTATATTAAATAATTATACAAAAATAATGTAGTAATTATTTTATTAAGAGATAAACAAAATAAATGGTTTTAAAAATAATAAAATAAATATTATATGAACTATTTAATGTTATCCACTAATTTTATAGATACAAATGACCTTTTATTAATATATTAAATCTTTTAGTTTGAACATATCTTTTGTATATATTTTATTTAAATTCAAATAAATGGATAGTGTCAAAATTGAAACTATTGTTATTTTATAAAAATAACATATTATAAAATTGTTTAAAAATCACAAAAATATTTAAAAATTATAAATTTACATTTATACGGTCTATAATGTTATAAAGTAAACAATTATGTAAAATTCACAACAAATAAGTAATTATTTGTTATAATTTAAAATTTAGAATTTTATTACCACAAATAAAATTAAAAAGATTAAATAAGGATAAATCAAAATGATAAGGTTTAAAATAAGATCCAAACATGTCTAAATTTGATTGGTTGATGATATTACAACCCTATATAATATAATATTTGAATATGAGTCATTTTTGGAGGTTTTTATGTGGGGTTAGATTTATTATAAATTAATATTTTTAAGAATTCCAAAGGTGCCCCTCTCCTCCCTTATAAAAGGGCACCTCCTCCCTATCTTCCTCACACAACGTTGAGACTTCAAGCTCGGCCAACCCCTACCAAATTATCCTCTACACTTCCCTAGAAACATCCTATAGGTTCTGGTCTTCCTCAAAGACCAATTCTAGTGCCCTAAGAGGAGGTCTCAAAGAGGCGCTTCAAAGAAGAGGTAATTTCCGTTACCGATTCTTTCAACTTTATTTCTTATTCCACTTCTTCTTCTTAGGTTGTTTCATTATGAAGTAATAACATCAGTATCACTAATATACTGATATGTTATTATAATTATGAAACAACCCCATTTTACCTTCTATCCATCCTACGGAAAACAAAATCACCGCGCGTGCGTACATACGGAATACCGTCTCCACGCCGTGGTGTAATCTGCTTTTCCACCAACACCTTACATGGATGGGTATTATGGTGTAAAAAATAACTATAAAGAGTTATTATAACATAATAATTATTCTTATATATTGTATCATCCACTCCAATTCAATTCAATAATTATGGAAATGATATCATCGCTCGTGCGTACGTACGGTCTACCGTCTCCACGACGGGATGAGATTCATTCTCCATGTTAACCATTTAAGAATGATTATAAAGTATATATAAGCAATAATAATGAAATATATGACATTATAAATCTACTGGATTTATGTGTATATATATGTATGTCATCTACTTAATTCCATTCAACACAATAAGGAAACGAAAACAGCGTTCATGCGTACGTACGGCCTACCGTCTCCATGAACTGTGTATTTCTTTCCATTTACTGATCTATTATATATATATTATGAATATATTATATATAAATCATGTTATATATTCTGTAATTAATTAATCATGATCTAATTAATCATATGAATAATTACAAGTCAAAACACGGACGACAAATGAAATGATTTTACCCAAAATACTCTTTAACATGGAATTTACAAAAGAACGGGTAAAATAAAGTCATAAGTGAACCATATATGATATCATAACAATGAGTATGATTCTGGAATAAGTCAATGACATTATTTAAATCATTATACAGGAGTTTCGGACACTTACAAAGAAAATCGGACCTAAGGTAAGGGAAATATCACAATCTCATTTTTATCCGAGATTGTTTATACTTTGGTATTTACTGGGGTGTATTTTATCATCAACATCCATGTTTCCTAAATATGTAATATTATTTCCATCCACCTACAATTTTTTAAATCCATTTTTACCCTTTGGTGAGTTTATATTAAAAGATATGAAAGGAATCTTTCGTCGTTTTTCGTACGAGGTACTTTTTGACTCTTCCGACAAAAGTACGAGAAGAATGTTTTTTTAACTTATACGGCATGAATGGATTTTTTAAAAAAATTATTTCCAAGAAGCTTCCTTTAGAATTTTTCATGTTTATTTTTAATCAACTTCTTTTAGTTTAGAATTGTACGACATGTTAAGAAAGGAAAAGTGTTTTTGAAGCAGAAAGGATATTTTCCTCAAGAATGGAGTTCAAATGTTTTATCAAAATTATTTTCCATCTAAGATAATAAAGGGTTCTGTTTCTATCCCTATTATTACAATGATTTGATTACATTGTGATGGAATTATATTTTTATGAATCCCTTTATCTTATATGAATTGTTTTATGATGTCACGATGTTTAAGATTCCCATTTTTGTTTCATGGGTTATGCTATGATGTATGGTTTATGATTTTGTGGCACACATAAGAATGGTATCATTTTGAGATGGGTGGGACCTATATCTCCCTCCAATGCATTGGGTAAAGATTTTGTATCTCATAAGATAGACATGGCTGGAACAGTAGGTTATACCGGTTCAGTGAAACAGGACTGAAACGAGGGTGACTCGGTTCAGAAAGGGACTTTGTCCACTAAGATAGTCTTGGCAATGAGTCTTGACTAACAAGAAATGATTCTCTATGATTATGTGTGAATTCCACAAAGTTTCAAGTTTTATGTTATGATTATTGTGATTACATTTCACTGCCATGAGTTATCCCAGGTTATGAAATTATGATCTCTTTTACAGGTTAAGATTTCCAAACGTTACGTGCTTATGTATATGATGTGATTGATATTTATTTTGTTTACCCTTACTGAGCATTTGATCTCACCCTTTTATGTTTTCTTTTCCCCAGGATATAAAGAAAGGTTTTAGGTATAAAAAAAGGAAGATCTTTGTGGGAGATGTTGAAGATCTTTCACCAGGATTAGAAGATTATATTCCGAGTTTCCAAAGACACTAAACTATTACGATCCTTGTGTGTGTGTTTTTTTTATGTACTAAGAATTCCGAAAATGTAATGTAATGTCAATGTACGTCAAGCTTTGGGTCTCTACAATTGGTATCAGAGGAAAATTTTAGTCAACCTTTGGAAACTAGGATGCGAAAACGTTAGTGAGATCCCTAGAGATATTTCTAAGGTATGTCTAGGGATGTCCCTGAGGATAAGTATACGTATAGGATATAGTCCTAGAACTATGGTAACGATATTAGATTAAACCAAAGATGTTAGATATTGAAGTTAATCCCCCTTTATTATGATTTTTTCCTCTCACACTATTCTTTTTGGGTTTTAGGAAATGGCTGGAAACAAGATGATTCACGATAATGGAGGATATGATGGACAATGGAATGATATTTTTCATGAGCAACCAAATGAAATTGGATTTGGAAGACCAAACAGCATTATTATGCCGAATTAGAAATCTCATAATATGATCAATAAAGTAAATTTTTTTAAGTTTCCTGACTTGGCTAATAAGAGAAAGATGGAGTTTCATGATATTCATAGAGGAAAGAAAGTTCAATTTCCCCTATGTAAATCATGTGGGAAGAGGCATCAAGGAGAATGTTTCAAAGGAACTGGAAGATGCTTTGGGTGTGGAAAAAAAGGACACAAATCCAGTAAGTGCAAAGGAAAAGGTTTAGTTAACACCAGGGATGGGGATAATGGTATTGCTACGACATCAAAAATGGTTAAATGTTTTAAATGTGGAATGTACGGACATTATGCAAACCAATGCCTTAAGGTAAAGTCTCATGAAGAGAATCATTATGGTCATATGGGTAGTATTTATGTGGATGATGATGAAGAGACTACAAATGATATATGAGATGGACGAATTTTTGAAGCTCGGTCAATGTTTTAAGAATGTAGTGGAATAATTACATGTTTAGCATGTGTAATGTTGTATAATTAATCTCATGGCACTATGGAATAAATATACATATAAGGATTTTTACACTGTTGTCTTTCCTTGAGTTTTGAAAGTGTATGATTAATGGTACCAGTATCCATGAAAGGTTATTCAGATATTTTTGGAATGTAGATGATATGCGCATAATGAAGGGATAAGGAGAAAATTAAAAGTTCGATAGTATTCATGATCTCATGACTGATATAAGGAGAAGGATATATCATGGTTTGAGTATATAGAATTTTTGGATTTTTGTATGTGGAAAGAGTTATCTTTTTACAGCACTCATTTTTTCACTAAGATTCAATGGGTATTCATTTTTCAAGAAATTACATGATTATGGTATTCACATGACTGGAATGTGACGAACAAGATATATGAGGGATAAATGATGGCATTCACATAATCATTTTCTCTATACTATGAGCTTGGGCCGAAGTATTTTTGATAATCCTAAAGATTGGAATGGATTATGTTGGACATAAGTTAGTATTGTTTAAGGATAAAACATTTTTTTGATATTATTGATGAGATGTTATAGTAATATAGTTTTAGAAAAAGGACAACCTGCAGGATGGGCGACGACCCATCGCGTCGGACAAGGCTGTGGGAATCGAACCCACAACCGAAGTGCTACTGGCCTTTATCGCCTACAACTGGCCTACAGGAAGTCCCTGGTTAGTAGGAATTAGTTTTATTTTATTAAGCGGTATGATATATGAAGTATAAGTTCATTTTTGGAACCATATATGATTAAGCATAAGATGGAATTATAACTTTTGCTAACCTTTTGTTTGAAAGAGATGAAATGACCCATCATTCTATCACATGATCTGCTAACACATCATGAATAACAAATTCAACTTCATTTCTTTAAGGAATTAAGTGTAAATTGTTCAATTCACGAAAAACAGTGAGATTGTACCAAAATCATGCAAGTATTTCTTTTAATTCATCAACTTTAGGGAAATGATCTTGAAAACCAAAAATGTTGTCCTAGTGATCTTATATCTGATTAATCAGATGGTACCCTAGATCATCACAAATTTATAGCTTTGCGATTGTTGGATTTTTTATAGCCATGTTCTCTACCACTCTTCATCAGAACATGATGGTTAGATTTTTCTTCCATATCCATATTTTCACCTATGTTCTCTTACGTGGAAACCCAGTGATGAGTTAATTTGGGTAACCGTTACATTTCATACTTTAGTTTTTAAAGCCATGTTTTGGTATTCCTTTTTACGATGTGGGTTTCTATTAAACAAACTTTCGAGTAGTAAACCATTTATAACCCCGACGAATTTTGAGGGAGAAATTCATTTTAAGGGGGGTAGAATGTAACACCCCGAGATTTTATGAAAAATATTATTTTAATTTCATTAATGTCTCGTGTTGTATTCTACACCAAGATTACCTAGCGTTATACGCAACACCGTATTAGCTTGCAGTATACGCAACACTATTCTTGGACCGTGTTACACACAATTTTGATAATAGTTATTATACACAACATTGAGTATATATATATATATATATTCAATGTATAAATGAAATATGGTTGGATTATTTTATATGAAACAATGAAGGATTCTTTCACAACACGCAACCCTGACTTGGCTTGCATTACGTGCAATCACGACCTTCCTCGATAGCGTGTGTTGTACGCAATACCGGGTTTTAATAAACAATGATATATTATTATAATATTGTCATGAACTAGCCGTTATGAATATTATTAACTAAATTTTGAATTTTATAACATTATTATTCATCTTACACATTTTCTAGAACATGGTATAAGAACAAAATAAATTTTTCGGGTAAAATAAGTATTTTTCAAAAAATGCAGTTTTGCCACCTTTTGATGGCGCACCCACTTTAAATATAGTTTTTTACATGTTTATAAGTTCAATTTGACAAAATAAAATTTTTCTTTGGAATCAAGAAATAAAAATTTACTTTGGATAAATTTTTCATATTATTCTGGTAACTCTCACATTTTAATGAATAGTAAAAACACGCTATATTTTAATTAAAAACAACTTTTTTCATCGTAATATCTTATGTGATTAAATTATAATATTGAATGGTATTAAAGTATAAATAGAATATATTTTTACCATTTAATATAATTTATGTCATTATCATTGATTTTACCTTGAATTCATAGGTTAAATCAATTCAATCTTTTGCAATGTTTTAAACAAAAACCTGTTTTTATGCGACAACAGGATTAATTTTAATTTAATTTCTGCAACTTCTGTGTATTGAATTTTAAAAAATGGATTCCATATTTGGAATCAGTGGGTCCAAATTATTTTAATAGGCTACTTTTTATTTTTGGGAATTATGAATAGTAACTACGGTAAATTTTATTTACCATAGTTAAAGGTAAATCTGGTAATTAAGGGTAAATATAATATTATAAAATTACCCTAACACATGACAAAATTCTATTTTATGGATAAAAGAAAACCCATATCAACTAAGGGTTGTATTAGATTCATTTTATGGACTTTTGACCATGAAAATAATTTAATTATTATTAAAACCAAAGAAAGTGACAACATGTCACTCTCTTAAATCTTATAAGTATAATAATTTTAACATAGGGATAAACATCATAAAACTTAGAACATGAATATTCTCCAGAAAGCTAACAAAATTATATACATCATGAAAATTTATTTAGAATTTTTTGGAATTAAATAATTATCATTAATTGTGATACAATAGTGATGCGGAAATTATTTATCTAGTGAAAAATCAAGAATATAGTTTTTATTAAACTAATAGTGACCATAAAAGGCACCAAACCCTGACCAAAACTTATTGGTCATGTAAATTTAACCTATAATCATCCAATTGTCGAATATTTGACCATTTGGAGTCTTATACAAGATATTATGACACTTATATTATATTATTTTAAATGATGCCAAAGTTGTCACCTTCATAATTTAATAAATATAACAATTTAAATATTGTTATTTTAAGATGATAAATTCTAGTAAAATTATTATTGTGAAAGGTAATATATTTATCTTCATCATAGGATTTTATTTTAAATTTTTATGCAACAAATAAGTATATTACATAATTACACAAAAATGATGTAGTAATTATTTTATTAAGAGATAAACAAAATAAATGGTTTTAAAAATAATAAAATAAATATTATATGAACTATTTAATATTATCCACTAATTTTATAGATACATATGACCTTTTATTAATATATTAAATCTTTTAGTTCGAAAATATCTTTTGTGTATATTTTAGTTAAATTCAAATAAATGAATAGTGTCAAAATTGTCACTATTGTTATTTTATAAAAATAAAATATTATAAAATTGTTTAAAAATCAAAAAAATATTTAAAAATTTTAAATTTACATTTATATGGTCTATAATGTTATAAAGTAATCAATTATGGAAAATTCACAAGAAATAAGTAATTATTTGTTATAATTTAAAATTTAGAATTTTATTACCACAAATAAAATTAAAAAGATTAAATAAGGATAAATCAAAATTATAAGGTTTAAAATAAGATCCAAACATGTCTAAATTTGATTGGTTGATGATATTACAACCCTCTCTCGTCTAATCTTCGAATATGAGTCATTTTTGGAGGTTTTTATGTGGGGTTAGATTTATTATAAATTAATATTTTTAAGAATTCCAAAGGTGCCCCTCTCCTCCCTTATAAAAGGGCACCTCCTCCATCTCTTCCTCACACAAATTTGAGCCTTCAAGCTCGGCCAACCCCTTCCAAATTCTCCTCTCCACTTCCCTAGAAACATCCTAGAGGTTATGGTCTTCCTCAAAGAACAATTTTAGTGCCATAAGAGGAGGTCTCAAAGAGGCGCTTCAAAGAAGAGGTAATTTCCGTTACCGATTCTTTCAACTTTATTTCTTCTTCGACTTCTTCTTCTTAGGTTGTTTCATTATGAAGTAATAACATCAGTATAAATAATATACTGATATGTTATTATAATTATGAAACAACCCCATTTCACCTTCTATCCATCCTACGGAAACCAAAATCACCGCGTGTGCGTACGTACGGAATACCGTCTCCACGCCGTGGTGTAATCTGCTTTTCCACCAACACCTTAGATGGATGGCTATTATGGTGTAAAAAATAACTATACAGAGTTATTATAACATAATAATGATTCTTATATATTGTATCATCCACTCCAATTCAATTCAATAATTATGGAAATGATATCATCGCTCGTGCGTACGTACGGACTACCGTCTCCACGACGCGATGAGATTCATTCTCCATTTTAACCATTTAAGAATGATTATAAAGTATATATAAGGAATAATAATGAAATATATGACATTATAAAGCTACTGGATTTATGTGTATATATATTTATGTCATCTACTTAATTCCATTCAACTCAATAAGGAAACGAAAACAGCATTCATGCGTACGTACGGCCTACCGTCTCCATGAACGGTGTATTTCTTTCCATTTACTGATCTATTATATATATATTCTGAATATATTATATATAAATCATTTTATATATTCTGGAATTAAGTAATCATGATCTATGTAATCATATGAATAATTACAAGTCAAAACACGGACGACAAATGAAATGATTTTACCCAAAATGCTCTTTAACATGGAATTTACAAAAGAACGGGTAAAATAAAGTCATAAGTGAACCATATATGATATCATAACAATGAGAATGATTCTGGAATAAGTCAATGACATTATTTAAATCATTATACAGTAGTTTCAGACACTTACGAAGCAAATCGGACCTAAGGTAAGGGAAATATCACAATCTCATTTTTATCTGAGATTGTTTATACTTTGGTATTTACTGGGGTGTATTTTATCATACACATCCATGTTTCCTAAATATGTAATATTATTTCCCTCCACCTAAAATTGTTTAAATCCATTTTTACCCTTTGGTGAGTTTATAGTAAAAGATATGAAAGGAATCTTTTGTCGTTTTTCGTACGAGGTACTTTTTGACTTTTCCGACAAAAGTACGAGAGGAATGTTTTTTTAACTTATACGGCATGAATGGATTTTTAAAAAATTATTTCCAAGAAGTTCCCTTTAGAATTTTTCATGTTTATTTTTAATCAACTTCTTTTAGTTTAGAATTGTACGACATGTTAAGAAAGGAAAAGTGTTTTTGAAGCAGAAAGGATATTTTCCTCAAGAATGGAGTTCAAATGTTTTATCAAAATTATTTTCCATCTAAGATAATAAAGGGTTCTATTTATATCCCTATTAATACATTTATTTGATTACGTTGTGATGGAATTATATTTTTATGAATCCCTTTATCTCATATGAATTGTTTTATGATGTCACGATGTTTAAGATTCCCATTTTTTGTTTCATGGGTTATGCTATGATGTATGGTTTATGATTTTGTGGAACACATAAGAATGGTATCATTATGAGATGGGTGGGAACTATATCTCTCTCCAATTAATTGGGTAAAGATTTTATATCTCATGAGATAGACATGGATGGAACGGTAGGTTATACCGGTTCAGTGAAATAGGACTGAAATGAGGGTGACTCAGTTCAGAAAGGGACTTTGTCCACTAAGATAGTCTTGGCAATGAGTCTTGACTAACAAGAAATGATTCTCTATGATTAGGTGTGAATGCCACAAAGTTTCATGTTTTATATTATGATTATTGTGATTACATTTCACTGCCATGAGTTATCCCAGGTTATGAAATTATGATCTCTTTTACAGGTTATGATTTCCAAACGTTATGTGCTTATGTATATGATGTGATTGATATTTCTTTTGTTTACCCTTACTGAGCATTTGAGCTCACCCATTTATGTTTTCTTTTCCCCAGGATATAAAGAAAGGTTTTAGGTATAAAAAAAAGAAGATCTTTGTGGGAGATGTTGAAGATCTTTCACCAGGATTAGAAGATTATATTACGAGTTTCCAAAGACACTAAACTATTACGATCCTTGTGTGTGTGTTTTTGTTATGTACTAAGTATTCCGAAAATGTAATGTAATGTCAATGTACGTCAAGCTTTGGGTCTCTACAGTTGGTATCAGAGGAAAAGTTTAGTCAACCTTTGGAAACTAAGATGTGAAAACGTTAGTGAGATCCCTAGAGATATTTCTAAGGTATGTCTAGGGATGTCCCTAAGGATAAGTATACGTATAGGATATAGTCCTAGAACTATGGTAACGATATTATATTAAACCAAAGATGTTAGATATTGAAGTTACCCCCCTTTATTATGATTTTTTCCTCTCACACTATTTTTTTTGGGTTTTAGAAAATGGCAGGAAACAAGATGATTCACGATAATGGAGGATATGATGGACAATGGAATGATATTTTTAATGAGCAACCAAATGAAATAGGATTTGGAAGACCAAACATCATTATTATTCCGAATTAGAAATCTCATAATATGATCAATAAGGTAAAATTTTTTAAGTTTCCTGACTCGGCTAATAAGAGAAAGATGGAGTTTCATGATGATTATAGAGGAAAGAAATTTCAATATCCTCTATGTAAATCATGTGGGAAGAGGCATCAAGGAGAATGTTTCAAAGGAACTGGAAGATGCTTTGGGTGTGGAAAAGAAGGACACAAATCCAGTAAGTGCAAAGGAAAAGGTTTAGTTAACACCAGGGATGGGGATAATGGTATTGCTATGACATCAACAATGGTTAAATGTTTTAAATGTGGAATGTACAGGCAGTATGCAAACCAATGCCCTAAGGGAAAGTCTCATAAAGAGAATCATTATGGTCGTATGGGTAGTATTTATGTGGATGATGATTAAGAGACTACAAATGATATGTGAGATGAAAGAATTTTTGAAGCTCGGTCAATGGTTTAAGAATGTAGTGGAATGATTACATGTTTAGCATGTGTAATGTTGTATAAGTAATCTCATGGTACTATGGAATAAATATACATATAAGGATTGTTACACTGTTGTCTTTCCTTGAGTTTTGAAAGTGTACGATTAATGGTACCAGTATCCATGAAAGGTTATTCAGATATTTTTGGAATGTAGATGATATGTGCATAATGAAGGGATAAGGAGAAAATTAAATGTTTGATAGTATTCATGAGCTCATGACTGATATAAGGAGAAGGATATATCATGGTTTGAGTATATAGAATTTTTGGATTTTGGTATGTGGAAGGAGTTATCTTTTTACAGCACTCAAGTTTTCACTAAGATTCCATGGGTATTCATTTTTCAATAAATTACATGATTATGGTATTCACATGACTGGAATGTGAAGAACAAGATATATGAGGGATAAATGATGGCATTCACGTAATCATTTTCTCTATACTATGAGCATGGGCCGAAGTATTTTCGGTAATCCTAAAGATTGGAATGGATTATGTTGGACATAAGTTAGTATTGTTTATGGATAAAACATTTTTTTGATATTATTGATGAGATGTTATAGTAATATAGTTTTAGAAAAAGGACAACCTGCAGGATGGGTGACGGCCCATCGCGTCGAACAAGGCTGTGGGAATCGAACCCACAACCGAAGTGCGACTGGCCTTTATCGCCTACCACTGGCCTACAGGAAGTCCCTGGTTAGTAGGAATTAGTTTTATTTTATTAAGCGGTATGATATATGAAGTATAAGTTCATTTTTGGAACCATATATGATTAACCATAATATGGACTTATAAATTTTGCTAACCTTTTGTTTGAAAGAGATGGAATGACTCATCATTCTATCACATGATCTGCTAACACATCATGAATAACAAATTCAACTTCATTTCTTTAAGGAATGAAGTGTAAATTGTTCAATTCACGAACAGCAGTGAGATTGTACCAAAATCATGCAAGTATTTCTTTTAATTCATAAACTTTAGGGAAATGATCTTGAAAACCAAAAATGTTGTCCTAGTGATCTTATATCTGATTAATCAGATGGTACCCTAGATCATCACAAATTTATGGCTTTGCGATTGTTGGCTTTTTCATAGCCATGTTCTCTACCACTCTTCATCAGAACATGATGGTTAGATTTTTCTTCCATATCCATATTTTCACCTATGTTCTCCTACGTGGAAACCCAGTGATGAGTTAATTTGGGTAACCATTACATTTCATACTTTAGTTTTTAAATCCATGTTTTGGTATTCCTTTTTACGATGTGGGTTTCTATTAAACAAACTTTAGAGTAGTAAACCATTTATAACCTCGACGAATTTTGAGGGAGAAATTCATTTTAAGGGGGGTAGAATGTAACACCCCGAGATTTTATGAAAAATATTATTTTAATTTTATTAATGTCTCGTGTTGTATTCTACACCAAGATTACCTTGCGCTATATGCAACACCGTATTAGCTTGCAGTATACGCAACACTATTCTTGGACCGTGTTACACACAATTTTGATAATAGTTATTCTACACAACATTGAGTATATATATATATATATTCAATGTATAAATGAAATATGGTTGTATTCTGTTATATGAAACAATGAAGGATTCTTTCACAACACGCAACCCTGACTTGGCTTGCATTACACGCAATCACGACCTTCCTCGATAGCGTGTGTTGTACGCAATACCGGGTTTTAATAAACAATGATATATTATTATAATATTGTAATGAACTAGCCGTTATGAATAGTATTAGCTAAACTTTTAATTTTATAACATTATTATTCATCTTACACTTTTTCTAGAACATGGTATAAGAACAAAATAAATTTTCCGGGTAAAATAAGTATTTTTCAAAAAATGCAGTTTTGCCGCCTTTTGATGGCGCACCCACTTTAAATATAGTTTTTGTCATGTTTATAAGTTAAATTTGACAAAATAAAATTCTTATTTGGAATCAAGAAATGAAAATTTACTTTGGATAAAATTTTCATATTATTCTGGTAACTTTCACATTTTAATGAATCGTAAAAATACGCTATATTTTAATTAAAAACAACTTTTTTCATCGTAATATCTTATGTGGTTAAATTATAATATTGAATGGTATTAAAGTATAAATAGAATATATTTTTACCATTTAATATAATTTATGTCATTATCATTGATTTTACCTTCAATTCGTAGGTTAAATCAATTCAATCTTTTGCAATGTTTCAAACAAAAACCCGTTTTTATGCGACAACGGGATTAATTTTAATTTAATTTCTGCAACTTCTGAGTATTGAATTTTACAAAATGGATTCCATATTTGGAATCAGTTGGTCAAAATTATGTTAACATGCTACTTTTTATTTTTGGGAATTATGAATAGTAACTACGGTAAATTTGATTTACCGTAGTTAAAGGTAAATCTGGTAATTAAGGGTAAATATAATATTATAAAATTACCCTAACACAGGAAAAAATTCTATTTGATGGATAAAAGTAAACTCATATCAACTAAGGGTTGGATTAGATTCATTTTATAGACTTTTGACCCAGAAAATAATTTAATTATTATTAAAACCAAAGAAAGTGACAACATGTCACTCTCTTAAATCTTATAAGTATAATAATTTTAACTTAGGGATAAACATCATAAAACTTAGAACATGAATACTCTCCAGAAAGGTAACAACATTATATACATCATGAGAATTTATTTAGAATTTTTTGGGATTAAATAATTATCATTAATTGTGAGACAATAGTGATGCAGAAATTATGTATCTAGTGAAAAAACAAGAATATAGTTTTCATTAAACTAATAGTGACCATAAAAGGAACAAAACCCTGACCAAAACTTATTGGTCATGTAAATATAAACTATAATCATCCAATTATCGAATATTTGACCATTTGGAGTCTTATACAAGCAATTATGACACTTATATTATTTTATTTTAAATGATGCCAAAGTTGTCACATTCATAATTTAATAAATATAACAATTTAAATTTTGTGATTTTAAGATGATAAATTCGAGTAAAAGTTTTATTGTGAAAGTTAATATACTTATCTGCATCAGAGGATTTTATTTTAAATTTTTATGCAACAAATAAGTATATTAAATAATTAGACAAAAATGATGTAGTAATTATTTTATTAAGAGATAAACAAAATAAATGGTTTAAAAAATAATAAAATAAATATTATATGAACTATTTAATGTTATAAACTAATTTTATAGATAAATATGGACTTTTATTAATATATTAAATCTTTTAGTTCGAACATATCTTTTGTATATATTTTATTTAAATTCAAATAAATGAATAGTGTCAAAATTGACACTATTGTTATTTTATAAAAATAACATATTATAAAATTGTTTAAAAATTACAAAAATCTTTAAAAATTATAAATTTACATTTATATGGTCTATAATTTTATAAAGTAAACAATTATGGAAAATTCACAACAAATAAGTAATTATTTGTTATAATTTAAAATTTAGAATTTTATTACCACAAATAAAATTAAAAAGATTAAATAAGGATAAATCAAAATGATAAGGTTTAAAATAAGATCAAAACATGTCTAAATTTGATTGGTTGATGATATTACAACCCTCTATCATCTAATATTCTAATATGAGTCATTTTTGGAAGTTTTTATGTGGGTTTAGATTTATTATAAATTAATATTTTTAAGAATTCCAAAGGTGCCCCTCTCCTCCCTTTTAAAAGGGCACCTCCTCCATCTCTTCCTCACACAACTTTGAGCCTTCAAGATCGGCCAACACCTACCAAATTCTCCTCTCCACTTCCCTAGAAACATCCTAGAGGTTCTGGTCTTCCTCAAAGACCAATTTTAGTGCCCTAAGAGGAGGTCTCAAAGAGGCGCTTCAAAGAAGAGGTAATTTCCGTTACCGATTCTTTCAACTTTATTTCTTCTTCCACTTCTTATTCTTATGTTGTTTCATTATTAAGTAATAACATCAGTATCACTCATATACTTATATGTTATTATAAGTATGAAACAACCCCATTTCACCTTCTATCCATCCTACGGAAAACAAAATCACCGTGCGTGCGTACGTACGGAATACCGTCTCCACACCGTGGTGTAATCTGCTTTTCCACCAACACCATACATGGATGGGTATTATGGTGTAAAAAATAACTATACAGAGTTATTATAACATAATAATGATTCTGATATATTTTATCATCCACTCCAATTCAATTCAATAATTATGGAAATGATATCATCGCTCGTGCGTACGTACGGACTACCGTCTCCACGACGCGATGAGATTCATTCTCCTTGTTAACCATTTAAGAATGATTATAAAGTATATATAAGCAATAATAATGAAATATATGACATTATAAAGCTACTGGATTTATGTGTATATATATGTATGTCATCTACTTAATTCCATTCAACTCAATAAGGAAACGAAAACAGCGTTCATGCGTACGTACGGCCTACCGTCTCCATGAATGGTGTATTTCTTTCAATTTACTGATCTATTATATATATATTCTGAATATATTATATATAAATCATGTTATATATTCTGGAATTAATTAATCATGATCTAAGTAATCATATGAATAATTACAAGTCAAAACACGGATGACAAATGAAATGATATTACCCAAAATGCTTTTTAACATGGAATTTACAAAAGAACGGGTAAAATAAAGTCGTAAGTGAACCATATATGATATCATAACAATGAGTATGATTCTGGAATAAGTCAATGACATTATTTAAATCATTATACAGGAGTTTCGGACACTTATGAAGCAAATCGGACCTAAGGTAATGGAAATATCACAATCTCATTTTTATCCGAGGTTGTTTATACTTTGGTATTTACTAGGGTGTATTTTATCATCAACATCCATGTTTCCTAAATATGTAATATTATTTCCATTGACCTACAATTTTTTAAATCCATTTTTACCCTTTGGTGAGTTTATAGTAAAAGATATGAAAGGAATCTTTTGTCGTTTTTCATACGACGTACTTTTTGACTTTTCCGACAAAAGTACGAGAAGAATGTTTTTTAACTTATACGGCATGAATGGATTTTTAAAAAATTATTTCCAAGAAGCTACCTTTAGAAGTTTTCATGTTTATTTTTAATCAACTTCTTTTAGTTTATAATTGTACGACATGTTAAGAAAGGAAAAGTGTTTTTGAAGCAGAAAGGATATTTTCCTCAAGAATGGAGTTCAAATGTTTTATCAAAATTATTTTCCATCTAAGATAATAAAGGGTTCTGTTTCTATCCCTATTATTACATTGATTTGATTATGTTCTGATGGAATTATATTTTTATGAATCCCTTTATCTTATATGAATTGTTTTATGATGTCACGATGTTTAAGATTCCCATTTTTGTTTCATGGGTTATGCTATGATGTATGGTTTATGATTTTGTGGCACACATAAGAATGGTATCATTATGAGATGGGTGGGACCTATATCTCCCTCCAATGCATTGGGTAAATATTTTATATCTCATGAGATAGACATGGCTGGAACGGTAGGTTATACCGGTTCAGGGAAACAGGACTGAAACGAGGGTGACTCGGTTCAGAAAGGGACTTTGTCCACTAAGATAGTCTTGGAAATGAGTCTTGAATAACAAGAAATGATTCTCTATGATTATGTGTGAATGCCACAAAGTTTCATGTTTTAAGTTATGATTATTGTGATTACATTTCACTGCCATTAGTTATCCCAGGTTATGAAATTATGATCTCTTTTACAGGTTAAGATTTCCAAACATTATGTGATTATGTATATGATTTGATTGATATTTCTTTTGTTTACCCTTACTGAGCATTTGAGCTCACCCTTTTATGTTTTCTTTTCTCCAGGATATAAAGAAAGGTTTTAGGTATAAAAAAAGGAAGATCTGTGTGGGAGATGTTGAAGATCTTTCACCTGGATTAGAAGATTATATTCCGAGTTTCCAAAGACACTAAACTATTACGATACTTGTGTGTGTGTTTTTGTTATGTACTAAGTATTCTGAAAATGTAATTTAATGTCAATGTACGTCAAGCTTTGGGTCTCTACAGTTGGTATCAGAGGAAAAGTTTATTCAACCTTTGGAAACTAGGATGCGAAAAAGTTAGTGAGATCCCTAGAGATATTTCTAAGGTATGTCTAGGGATGTCCCTAAGGATAAGTATACGTATAGGATATAGTCCTAGAACTATGGTAACGATATTAGATTAAACCAAAGATGTTAGATATTGAAGTTACTCCCCCTTTATTATGATATTTTCCTCTCACACTATTATTTTTGGGTTTTTGAAAATTGCTGGAAACAAGATGATTCACGATAATGGAGGATATGATGGACAATGGAATGATATTTTTCATGAGCAACCAAATGAAATTGGATTTGGAAGACCAAACATCATTATTATTCCGAATTAGAAATCTCATAATATGATCAATAAAGTAAAATTTTTTAAGTTTCCTGACTCGGCTAATAAGAGAAAGATGGAGTTTCATGATGATTATAGAGGAAAGAAAGTTCAATTTCCCCTATATAAATCATGTGGGAAGAGGCATCAAGGATAATGTTTCAAAGGAACTGGAAGATGCTTTGGGTGTGGAAAAGAAGGACACAAAGACAGTAAGTGCAAAGGAAAAGGTTTAGTTAACACCAGGGATGGGGATAATGGTATTGCTCCGACATCAACAATGGTTAAATGTTTTAAATGTGTAATGTACGGGCATTATGCAAACCAATGCCCTAAGGGAAAGTCTCATGAAGAGAATCATTATGGTTGTATGAGTAGTATTTATGTGGATGATGATGAAGAGACTACAAATGATATGTGAGATGAAAGAATTGTTGAAGCTCGGTCAATGGTTTAAGAACGAATGGAATGATTACATGTTTAGCATGTGTAATGTTGTATAAGTAATCTCATGGTACTATGGAATAAAGATAAATATAAGGATTGTTACACTGTTGTCTTTCCTTGAGTTTTGAAAGTGTATGATTAATGGTACCAGTATCCATGAAAGGTTATTCAGATATTTTTGGAATGTAGATGATATGCGCAAAATGAAGGGATAAGGAGAAAATTAAATGTTTGATAGTATTCATGAGCTCATGACTGATATAAGGAGAAGGATATATCATGGTTTGAGTATATAGAATTTTTGGATTTTGGTATGTGGAAAGAGTTATCTTTTTACAGCGCTCATGTTTTCACTAAGATTCAATGGGTATTCATTTTTCATGAAATTACATGATTATGGTATTCACATGATTGGAATGTGACGAACAAGATATATGAGGGATAAATGATGGCATTCACGTAATCATTTTCTCTATACTATGAGCTTGGGCCGAGGTATTTTCGATAAGCCTAAAGATTGGAATGGATTATGTTGGACATAAGTTAGTATTGTTTAAGGATAAAACATTTTTTTGATATTATTGATGAGATGTTATAGTAATACAGTTTTAGAAAAAGGACAACCTGCAGGATGGGCGACAGCCCATCGCGTCGGACAAGGCTATGGGAATCGAACCCACAACCGAAGTGCGACTGGCCTTTATCGCCTACCACTGCCCTATAGGAAGTCCCTGGTTAGTAGGAATTAGTTTTATTTTATTAAGCGGTATGATATATGAAGTATAAGTTCATTTTTGGAACCATATATGATTAACCATAAGATGGACTTATAACTTTTGCTATCCTTTTGTTTGAAAGAGATGGAATGACCCATCATTCTATCACATGATCTGCTAACACATCATGAATAACAAATTCAACTTCATTTCCTTAAGTAATGAAGTGTAAATTGTTCAATTCACGAACAACAATGAGATTGTACCAAAATCATGCAAGTATTTCTTTTTATTCATCAAATTTAGGGAAATGATCTTGAAAACCAAAAATGTTGTCCTAGTGATCTTATATCTGATTAATCATATGGTACCCTAGATCATCACAAATTTATGGCTTTGCGATTGTTGGCTTTTTCATAGCCATGTTCTATACCACTCTTCATTAGAACATATTGGTTAGATTTTTCTTCCATATCCATATTTTCACCTATGTTCTCTTACGTGGAAACCCAGTGATTAGTTAATTTGGGTAACCGTTACATTTCATACTTTAGTTTTTAAAGCCATGTTTTGGTATTCCTTTTTACGATGTGGGTTTCTATTAAACAAACTTTCGAGTAGTAAACCATTTATAACCCCGACGAATTTTGAGGGAGAAATTCATTTTAAGGGGGGTAGAATGTAACACCCCGAGATTTTATGAAAAATATTATTTTAATTTCATTAATGTCTCGTGTTGTATTCTACACCAAGATTACGTTGCGCTATACGCAACACCATATTAGCTTGTAGTATACGCAACACTATTCTTGGACCGTGTTACAAACAATTTTGATAATAGTTATTCTACACAACATTGAGTATATATATATATATATTCAATGTATAAATGAAATATGGTTGGATTCTATTATATGAAACAATGAAGGATTCTTTCACAACACGCAACCCTTACTTGGCTTGCATTACACGCAATCATGACCTTCCTCGATAGCGTGTGTTGTACGTAATACCGGGTTTTAATAAACAATGATATATTATTATAATATTGTCATGAACTAGCCGTTATGAATAGTATTAACTAAATTTTGAATTTAATAACATTATTATTCATCTTACACATTTTCTAGAACATGGTATAAGAATAAAATAAATTTTCCGGGTAAAATAAGTATTTTTCAAAAAATGCAGTTTTGCCGCCTTTTGATGGCGCACCCACTTTAAATATAGTTTTTGACATGTTTATAAGTTAAATTTGACAAAATAAAATTCTTCTTTGGAATAAAGAAATGATAATTTACTTTGGATAAATTTTTCATATTATTCTGGTAAATTTCACATTTTAATGAATAGTAAAAACACACTATATTTTAATTAAAAACATCTTTTTTCATCGTAATATATTATGTGGTTAAATTATAATATTTAATGGTATTAAAGTATAAATAGAATATATTTTTACCATTTAATATAATGTATGTCATTAGCATTGATTTTACCTTGAATTCGTTGGTTAAATCAATTCAATCTTTTGCAATGTTTTAAACAAAAACCCGTTTTTATGCGACAACGGGATTAATTTTAATTTAATTTCTGAAACTTCTGTGTATTGAATTTTAAAAAAATGATTCCATATTTGGAATCAGTGGGTCCAAATTATGTTAATAGGCTACTTTTTATTTTTGGTAATTATGAATAGTAACTACGGTAAATTTTATTTACCATAGTTAAAGGTAAATCTGGTAATTAAGGGTAAATATAATATTATAAAATTACCCTAACACATGCCAAAATTATATTTGATAGATAAAAGTAAACCCATATCAACTAAGGGTTGTATTAGATTCATTTTATGGACTTTTGACCATGAAAATAATTTAATTATTATTAAAACCAAAGAAAGTGACAACATGTCACTCTCTTAAATCTTATAAGTATAATAATTTTAACTTAGGGATAAACATCATAAAACTTAGAAACTGAATAGTCTACAGAAATCTAACAAAATTATATACATCATGAGAATTTATTTAGAATTTTTTGGGATTAAATAATTATCATTAATTGTGAGACAATAGTGATGCAGAAATTATTTATCTAGTGAAAAATCAAGAATATAGTTTTTATTAAACTAATAGTGACCATAAAAGGCACAAAACCCTGACCAAAACTTATTTTTCATGTAAATTTAAACTCTAATCATCCAATTGTCGAATATTAGACCATTTGGAGTCTTATACAATCAATTATGACACTTATATTATTTTATTTTAAATGATCCCAAAGTTGTCACCTTCATAATTTAATAAATATAACAATTTAAATATTGTGATTTTAAGATGATAAATTCGATTAAAAGCTTTATTGTGAAAGGTAATATATTTATATTCATCATAGGATTTTATTTTAAATTTTTATGCAACAAATAAGTATATTAAATAATTATACAAAAATGATGTAGTAATTATTTTATTAAGAGATAAACAAAATAAATTGTTTTAAAAATAAAAAAAATAAATATTATATGAACTATTTAATATTATCCACTAATTTTATAGATAAATATGACCTTTTATTAATATATTAAATCTTTTAGTTCAAACATATCTTTTGTATATATTTTATTTAAATTCAAATAAATGAATAGTGTCAAAATTCACACTATTGTTATTTTATAAAAATAACATATTATAAAATTGTTTAAAAATCACAAAACTATTTAAAAATTATAAATTTACATTATATGGTCTATAATGTTATAAAGTAAACAATTATGGAAAATTCACAACAAATAAGTAATTATTTGTTATAATTTAAAATTTAGAATTTTATTACCACAAATAAAATTAAAAAGATTAAATAAGGATAAATCAAAATGATAAGGTTTAAAATAAGATCCAAACATGTCTAAATTTGATTGGTTGATGATATTACAACCCTCTCTCATCTAATATTAGAATATGAGTCATTTTTGGAGGTTTTTATGTGGGGTTAGATTTATTATAAATTAATATTTTTAAGAATTCCAAAGGTGCCCCTCTCCTCCCTTATAAAAGGGCACCTCCTCCCTCTCTTCATCACACAACTTTGAGCCTTCAAGATCGTCCAACCCCTGCCAAATTCTCCTCTCAACTTACCTAGAAACATCCTAGAGGTTCTGGTCTTCCTCAAAGACTAATTTTAGTGCCCTAAGAGGAGGTCTCAAAGAGGCGCTTCAAAGAAGAGGTAATTTCCGTTACCGATTCTTTCAACTTTATTTCTTCTTCAACTTATTCTTCATAGGTTGTTTCATTATGAAGTAATAACATCAGTATCACTCATATACTTATATGTTATTATAAGTATGAAACAACCCCATTTCACCTTCTATCCATCCTACGGAAAACAAAATCACCGCGCGTGCGTACGTACAGAATACCGTCTCCACGCCGTGGTGTAATCTGCTTTTCCACCAACACCTTACGTGGATGGGTATTATGGTGTAAAAAATAACTATACAGAGTTATTATAACATAATAATGATTCTGATATATTGTATCATCCACACCAATTCAATTCAATAATTATGGAAATGATATCATCGCTCGTGCGTACGTACGGACTACCATCTCCACGACGCGATGAGATTCATTCTCCATGTTAACCATTTAAGAATGATTATAAAGTATATATAAGCAATAATAATGAAATATATGACAATATAAAGCTACTGGATTTATGTGTATATATATGTATGTCATCTACTTAATTCCATTCAACTCAATAAGGAAACGAAAACAGCGTTCATGCGTACGTACGGCCTACCATCTCCATGAACGGTGTATTTCTTTCCATTTACTAATCTATTATATATATATATTCTGAATATATTATATATAAATCATGTTATATATTCTGGAATTAAGTAATCATGATCTAAGTAATCATATAAACAATTACAAGTCAAAACACAGACGACAAATGAAATGATATTACCCAAAATGCTCTTTAACATGGAATTTACAAAAGAAAGGGTAAAATAAAGTCATAAGTGAACAATATATGTTATAATAACAATGAGTATGATTCTGGAATAAGTCAATGACATTATTTAAATCATTATACAGGAGTTTCGGACACTTACGAAGCAAATCGGACCTAAGGTAAGGGAAATATCACAATCTCATTTTTATCCGAGGTTGTTTATACTTTGGTATTTACTGGGGTGTATTTTATCATCCACATCCATGTTTCCTAAATATGTAATATTATTTCCATCCACCTACAATTGTTTAAATCCATTTTTACCCTTTGGTGAGTTTATAGTAAAAGATATGAAAGGAATCTTTTGTCATTTTTCGTACGAGGTACTTTTTGACTTTTCTGACAAAAGTACGAGAAGAATGTTTTTTTAAATTATACGGAATGAATGGATTTTTAAAAAATTATTTCCAAGAAGCTTCCTTTAGAAGTTTTCATGTTTATTTTTAATCAACTTCTTTTATTTTATAATTGTACGACATGTTAAGAATGGAAAAGTGTTTTTGAAGCAGAAAGGATATTTTCCTCAAGAATGGAGTTCAAATGTTTTATCAAAATTATTTTCCATCTAAGATAATAAAGGGTTCTATTTCTATCCCTATTATTACCTTGATTTGATTACGTTGTGATGGAATTATATTTTTATGAATCCCTTTATCTTATATGAATTGTTTTATGATGTCACGATGTTTAAGATTCCCATTTTTGTTTCATGGGTTATGCTATGATGTATGGTTTATGATTTTGTGGCACACATAATAATGGTATCATTATGAGATGGTTGGGACCTATATATCCCTCCAATGCATTGGGTAAAGATTTTATATCTCATGAGATAGACATGGCTGGAACGGTAGGTTATACCGGTTCAGTGAAACAGGACTGAAACGAGGGTGACTCGGTTCAGAAAGGGACTTTGTCCACTAAGATAGTCTTGGAAATGAGTCTTGAATAACAAGAAATGATTCTCTATGATTATGTCTGAATGCCACAATGTTTCATGTTTTATGTTATGATTATTTTGATTACATTTCACTGCCATGAGTTATCTCAGGTTATTAAATTATGATCTCTTTTACAGGTTAAGATTTCCAATCATTATGTGATTATTTATATGATGTGATTGATATTTCTTTTGTTTACCCTTACTGAGCATTTGAGCTCACCCTTTTATGTTTTCTTTTCCCCAGGATATAAAGAAAGGTTTTAGGTATAAAAAAAGGAAGATCTTTGTGGGAGATGTTGAAGATCTTTCACCAGGATTAGAAGATTATATTCCGAGTTTCCAAAGACACTAAACTATTACGATCATTGTGTGTGTGTTTTTGTTATGTACTAAGTATTCCGAAAATGTAATGTAATGTCAATGTACGTCAAGATTTGGGTCTCTACAGTTGGTATCAGAGGAAAAGTTTAGTCAACCTTTGGAAACTAGGATGCGAAAACGTTAGTGAGATCCCTAGAGATATTTCTAAGGTATGTCTAGGGATGTCCCTAAGGATAAGTATACGTATAGGATATAGTCCTAGAACTATGGTAACGATATTAGATTAAACCAAAGGTGTTAGATATTGAATTTACTCCCCCTTTATTATGAATTTTTCCTCTCACACTATTCTTTTTGGGTTTTAGAAAATGGCTGGAAACAATATGATTCACGATAATGGAGGATATGATGGACAATGGAATGATATTTTTCATGAGAAACCAAATGAAATTGGATTTGGAAGACCAAACATCATTATTATGCCGAATTAGAAATCTCATAATATGATCAATAACGTAAATTTTTTTAAGTTTCCTGACTTGGCTAATAAGAGAAAGATGGAGTTTCATGATGATTATAGAGGAAAGAAAGTTCAATTTCCCCTATATAAATCATGTGGGAAGAGGCATCAAGGAGAATGTATCAAAGGAACTGGAAGATTCTCTGGGATTGGAAAAGAAGGACATAAAGCCAGTAAGTGCAAAGGAAAAGGTTTAGTTAACACCAGGGATGGGGATAATGGTATTGCTATGACATCAACAATGGTTAAAAGTTTTAAATGTGGAATGTACGGGCATTATGCAAACCAATTCCCTAAGGGAAAGTCTCATGAAGAGAATCATTATGGTCGTATGGGTAGTATTTATGTGGATGATGATGAAGAGACTACAAATAATATGTGAGATGAAAAAATTGTTGAAGCACGATCAATGGTTTAGGAATGTAGTGGAATGATTACATGTTTAGTATGTGTAATGTTGTATAAGTAATCTCATGGTACTATGGAATAAAGATACATATAAGGATTGTTACACTGTTTTCTTTCCTTGATTTTTGAAAGTGTATGATTAATGGTACCAGTATCCATGAAAGGTTATTCAGATATTTTTGGAATGTAGATGATATGCACATAATGAAGGGATAAAGAGAAAATTAAATGTCTGATAGTATTCATGAGCTCATGACTGATATAAGGAGAAGGATATATCGTGGTTTGAGTATATAGAAATTTTGGATTTTGGTATGTGGAAAGAGTTATCTTTTTACAGCACTCATGTTTTCACTAAGATTCAATGGGTATTCATTTTTCAAGAAATTACATGATTATGGTATTCACATGACTGGAATGTGACGAACAAGATATATGAGGGATAAATGATGGAATTAACGTAATCATTTTCTCTATACTATGAGCTTGGGCCGAAGTATTTTCGATAAGCCTAAAGATTGGAATGGATTATGTTGGACATAAGTTAGTATTGTTTAAGGACAAAACATTTTTTGATATTATTGATGAGATGTTATAGTAATATAGTTTTAGAAAAAGGACAACCTGCAGGACGGGCGACGGCCCATCGCATCGGACAAGGCTGTGGGAATCGAATCCACAACCGAAGTGCGACTGGCCTTTATCGCCTATCACTGGCCTACAGGAAGTCCCTGTTTAGTAGGAATTAGTTTTATTTTATTAAGCGGTATGATATATGAAGTATAAGCTCATTTTTGGAACCATATATGATTAACCATAAGATGGAATTATAACTTTTTCTAACCTTTTGTTTGAAAGAGATGGAATGACCCATCATTCTATCACATGATCTGCTAACACATCATGAATAACAAATTCAACTTCATTTCTTTAAGGAATGAAGTGTAAATTGTTCAATTCACGAACAACAGTGAGATTGTACCAAAATCAGGCAAGTATTTCTTTTAATTCATCAACTTTAGGGAAATGATCTTGAAAACCAAAAATGTTGTCCTAGTGATCTTATATCTGATTAATCAGATGGTACCCTAGATCATCACAATTTTATGGCTTTGCGATTGTTGGCTTTTTCATAGCCATGTTCTCTACCACTCTTCATCACACATGATGGTTAGATTTTTCTTCCATATCCATATTTCCTCCTTTGTTCTCCTACGTGGAAACCCAGTGATGAGTTAATTTGGGTAAACGTTACATTTCATACTTTAGTTTTTAAAGACATGTTTTGGTATTCCTTTTTACGATGTGGGTTCCTATTAAACAAACTTTCGAGTAGTAAACCATTTATAACCCTGACGAATTTTGAGGGTGAAATTCATTTTAAGGGGGGTAGAATGTAACACCCTGAGATTTTATGAAAATTATTATTTTAATTTCATTAATGTCGCGTGTTGTATTCTACACCAATATTACCTTGCGCTATACGCAACACCGTATTAGCTTGCAGTATACGCAACACTATTCTTGGACCGTGTTACACACAATTTTGATAATAGTTATTCTACACAACATTGAGTATATATATATATATATATATTCAATGTATAAATGAAATATGGTTGGATTCTGTTATATAAAACAATGAAGGATGCTTTCACAACACGCAACCCTGACTTGGCTTGCATTACACGCAATCACAACCTTCCTCGATAGCGTGTGTTGTACGCAATACCGGGTTTTAATAAACAATGATATATTATTATAATATTATCATGAACTAGCCATTATGAATAGTATTAACTAAATTTTGAATTTTATAACATTATTATTCATGTTACACATTTCTTAGAACATGGTATAAGAACAAAATAAATTTTCCGGGTAAAATAAGTATTTTTCAAAAAATCTAGTTTTGCCGCCTTTTGATGGCGCACCCACTTTAAATATAGTTTTTGACATGTTTATAAGTTCAATTTGACAAAATAAAATTCTTCTTTGGAATCAAGAAATAAAAATTTACTTTGGATAAATTTTTCATATTATTCTGGTAACTTTCACATTTTAATGAATAGTAAAAACACGCTATATTTTAATTAAAAACAACTTTTTTCATCGTAATATCTTATGTGGTTAAATTATAATATTGAATGGTATTAAAGTATAAATAGAATATATTTTTACCATTTAATATAATGTATGTCATTAGCATTGATTTTACCTTGAATTTGTAGGTTAAATCAATTCAATCTTTTGCAATGTTTTAAACAAAAACCCGTTTTTATGCGACCACGGGATTAATTTTAATTTAATTTCTGCAACTTCTGTGTATTGAATTTTAAAAAATGGATTCCATATTTGGAATCAGTGGGTCCAAATTATGTTAATAGGATACTTTTTATTTTTGGGAATTATGAATTGTAACTACGGTAAATTTTATTTACCATAGTTAAAGGTAAATATGGTAATTAAGGGTAAATATAATATTATAAAATTACCCTAACACATGCCAAAATTCTATTTGATGGATAAAAGTAAACCCATATCAACTAAGGGTTGGATTAGATTCATTTTATGGAATTTTTACTATGAAAATAATTTAATTATTATTAAAACCAAAGAAAGTGACAACATGTCACTCTCTTAAATCTTATAAGTATAATAATTTTAACTTAGGGATAAACATAATAAAACATAGAACATGAATAGTCTCCAGAAAGCTAACAAAATTTTATACATCATGAGAATTTATTTATAATTTTTTGGGATTAAATAGTTATCATTAATTTTGAGACAATAGTGATGCAGAAATTATTTATCTAGTGAAAAATCAAGAATATAGTTTTTATTAAACTAATAGTGACCATAAAAGGCACAAAACCCTGACCAAAACTTATTGGTCATGTAAATTTAAACTATAATCATCCAATTGTCGAATATTTGACCATTTGGAGTCTTATACAAGCAATTATGACACTTATATTATTTTATTTTAAATGATGCTAAAGTTGTCACCTTCGAAATTTAATAAATATAACAATTTAAATATTGTGATTTTAAGATGATAAATTCGAGTAAAAGTTTTATTGTGAAATTTAATATATTTATCTTCATCATAGGATTTTATTTAAAAATTTTATGCAACAAATAATTATATTAAATAATTATACAAAAATGATGTTGTAATTATTTTATTAAGAGATAAACAAAATAAATGGTTTTAAAAATAATAAAATAAATATTATATGAACTATTTAATGTTATCCACTAATTTTATAGATACATATGACCTTTTATTAATATATTAAATCTTTTAGTTCGAACATATCTTTTGTATATATTTTATTTAAATTCAAATAAATGAATAGTGTCAAAATTGACACTATTGTTATTTTATAAAAATAACATATTATAAAATTGTTTAAAAATCACAAAAATATTTAAAAATTATAAATTTAAATTTATATGGTCTATAATGTTATAAAGTAAAACATTATGGAAAATTCACAACAAATAAGTAATTATTTGTTATAATTTAAAATTTAAAATTTTATTACCACAAATAAAATTAAAAAGATTAAATAAGGATAAATCAAAATGATAAGGTTTAAAATAAGATCCAAACATGTCTAAATTTTATTGGTTGATGATATTACAACCCTCTCTCATCTAATATTCGAATATGAGTCATTTTTGGAGGTTTTTATGTGGGGTTAGATTTATTATAAATTAATATTTTTTAGAATTCCAAAGGTGCCCCTCTCCTCCCTTATAAAAGGGCACCTCCTCCCTCTCTTCCTCACACAAGTTTGAGCCTTCAAGCTCGGCCAACCCCTGAAAAATTCTCCTCTCCACTTCCCTAGAAACATCCTAGAGGTTCTGGTCTTCCTCAAAGACCAATTCTAGAGCCCTAAGAGGAGGTCTCAAAGAGGCGCTTCAAAGAAGAGGTAATTTCCGTTACCGATTCTTTCAACTTTATTTCTTCTTCCACTTCTTCTTCTTAGGTTGTTTCATTATGAAGTAATAACATCAGTATCACTCATATATTGATATGTTATTATAATTATGAAACAACCCCATTTCACCTTCTATCCATCCTACGGAAAACAAAATCACCGCGCGTGCGTACGTACGGAATACCGTCTCCACGCCGTGGTGTAATCTGCTTTTCCACCAACACCTTACATGGATGGGTATTATGGTATAAAAAATAACTATACAGAGTTATTATAACATAATAATGATTCTTATATATTGTATCATCCAATCAAATTCAATTCAATAATTATGGAAATGATATCATCGCTCGTGTGTACGTACGGACTACCATCTCTACGACGCGATGAGATTCATTCTCCATGTTAACCATTTAAGAATGATTATAAAGTATATATAAGCAATAATAATGAAATATATGACATTATAAAGCTAATGGATATGTGTATATATATGTATGTCATCTACTTAATTCCATTCAACTCAATAAGGAAACGAAAACAGCGTTCATGCGTACGTACGGCCTACCGTCTCCATGAACGGTGTATTTATTTACATTTACTGATCTATTATATATATATTCTGAATATATTATATATAAATCATGTTATATATTCTGGAATTAAGTAATCATGATATAAGTAATCATATGAATAATTACAAGTCAAAACACGGACGACAAATGAAATGATTTTACCCAAAATGCTCTTTAACATGGAATTTACAAAAGAATGGGTAAAATAAAGTCATAAGTGAACCATATATGATATCATAACAATGAGTATGATTCCGGAATAAGTCAATGACATTATTTAAATCATTATACAGGAGTTTCGCGCACTTACGAAGCAAATCGGACCTAAGGTAAGGGAAATATCACAATCTCATTTTTATCCGAGATTGTTTATACTTTGGTATTTACTGGGGTGTATTTAATCATCCACATCCATGTTTCCTAAATATGTAATATTATTTCCCTCCACCTACAATTGTTTAAATCCATTTTTACCCTTTGGTGAGTTTATAGTAAAAGATATGAAAGGAATCTTTTGTCGTTTTTCGTACGAGGAACTTTTTGACTTTTTCGACAAAAGTATGAGAAGAATGTTTTTTTAACTTATACGGCATGAATGGATTTTTAAAAAATTACTTCCAAGAAGCTTACTTTAGAAGTTTTAATGTTTATTTTTAATCAACTTCTTTTAGTTTAGAATTGTACGACATGTTAAGAAAGGATAAGTGTTTTTGAAGCAGAAAGGATATTTTCCTCAAGAATGGAGTTCAAATATTTTATCATAATTATTTTCCATCTAAGATAATAAAGGGTTCTGTTTCTATCCCTATTATTACATTTATTTGATTACGTTGTGATGTAATTATATTTTTATGAATCCCTTTATCTTTTATGAATTGTTTTATGATGTCACGATGTTTAAGATTCCCATTTTTGTTTCATGGGTTATGCTATGATGTATGGTTTATGATTTTGTGGCACACATAATAATGGTATCATTATGAGATGGTTGGGACCTATATCTCCCTCCAATGCATTGGGTAAAGATTTTATATCTCATGAGATAGACATGGCTGGAATGGTAGGTTATACCGGTTCAGTGAAACAGGACTGAAACGATGGTGACTCAGTTCAGAAAGGGACTTTTTCCACTAAGATAGTCTTGGCAATGAGTCTTGACTAACAAGAAATGATTCTCTATGATTATGTGTGAATGCCACAAAGTTTCATGTTTTATGTTATGATTATTGTGATTACATTTCGCTGCCATGAGTTATCCCAGGTTATGAAATTATGATCTCTTTTACAGGTTAAGATTTCCAAACGTTATGTGCTTATGTATATGATGTGATTGATATTTCTTTTGTTTACCCTTACTGAGCATTTTATCTCACCCTTTTATGTTTTCTTTTCCCCAGGATATAAAGAAAGGTTTTAGGTATAAAAAAAGGAAGATCTTTGTGGGAGATGTTGAAGATCTTTCACCAGGATTAGAAGATCATATTCAGAGTTTCCAAAGACACTAAACTATTACGATCCTTGTGTGTGTGTGTTTGTTATGTACTAAGTATTCCGAAAATGTAATGTAATGTCAATGTACGTCAAGCTTTGGGTCTCTACAGTTGGTATCAGAGGAAAAGTTTAGTCAACCTTTGGAAACTAGGATGCGAAAACGTTAGTGAGATCCCTAGAGATATTTCTAAGGTATGTCTAGGGATGTCCCTAAGGATAAGTATACGTATAGGATATAGTCCTAGAACTATGGTAACGATATTAGATTAAACCAAAGATGTTAGATATTTAAGTTACTCCCCCATTATTATGATTTTTTCCTCTCACACTATTCTTTTTGGGTTTTAGAAAATGGCTGGAAACAAGATGATTCACGATAATGGAGGATATGATGGACAATGGAATGATATTTTTCATGAGCAACCAAATGAAATTGGATTTGGAAGACCAAACATCATTATTATGCCGAATTAGAAATCTCATAATATGATCAATAAAGTAAAATTTTTTAAGTTTCCTGACTCGGCTAATAAGAGAAAGATGGAGTTTCATGATGATTATAGAGGAAAGAATGTTCAATTTCCCCTATGTAAATCATGTGGGAAGAGGCATCAAGGAGAATATTTCAAAGGAACTGGAAGATGCTTTGGGTGTGGAAAAGAAGGACACAAAGCCAGTAAGTGCAAAGGAAAAAGTTTAGTTAACACCAGGGATGGGGATAATGGTATTGCTACGACATCAACAATGGTTAAATGTTTTAAATGTTGAATGTACGGGCATTATTCAAACCAATTCCCTAAGGGAAAGTCTCATGAAGAGAATCATTATGGTCATATGGGTAGTATTTATGTGGATGATGATGAAGAGACTACAAATGATATGTGAGATGAAAGAATTGTTGAATCTCGGTCAATATTTTAAGAATGTAGGGGAATGATTACATGTTTAGCATGTGTAATGTTGTATAAGTAATCTCATGGTACTATGGAATAAAGATACATATAAGGATTGTTACACTATTGTCTTTCCTTGAGTTTTGAAAGTGTATGATTAATGGTACAAGTATCCATGAAAGGTTATTCAAATATTTTTGGAATGTAGATGATATGCGCATAATGAAGGGATAAGGAGAAAATTAAATGTTTGATAGTATTCATGAGCTCATGACTGATATAAGGAGAAGGATATATCATGGTTTGAGTATATAGAATTTTTGGATTTTGGTATGTGGAAAGAGTTATCTTTTTACAGCACTCATGTTTTCACTAAGATTCAATGGGTATTCATTTTTTAAGAAATTACATGATTATGGTATTCACATGACTGGAATGTGACGAACAAGATATATGAGGGATAAATGATGGCATTCACGTAATCATTTTCTCTATACTATGAGCTTGGGCCGAAGTATTTTCAATAAGCCTAAAGATTGGAATGGATTATGTTGGACATAAGTTAGTATTGTTTAAGGATAATACATTTTTTTGATATTATTGATGAGATGTTATAGTAATATAGTTTTAGAAAAAGGACAACCTGCAGGACGAGCGACGGCCCATCGCTTCGGAAAAGGCTGTGGGAATCGAACCCACAACCAAAGTGTGACTGGCCTTTATCGCCTACCACTGGCCAACAGGAAGTCCCTGGTTAGTAGGAATTAATTTTATTTTATTAAGCGGTATGATATATGAAGTATAAGTTCATTTTTGGAACCATATATGATTAACCATAAGATGGACTTATAACTTTTTCTAACCTTTTGTTTGAAAGAGATGGAATGACTCATTATTCTATCACATGATCTGCTAACACATCATGAATAACAAATTCAACTTCATTTCTTTAAGGAATGAAGTGTAAATTGTTCAATTCACGAACAACAGTGAGATTGTACAAAAATCATGCAAGTATTTATTTTAATTCATCAACTTTAGGGAAATGATCTTGAAAACCAAAAATGTTGTCCTAGTGATCTTATATCTGATTAATCAGATGGTACCCTAGATCATCACAAATTTATGGCTTTGCGATTGTTGGCTTTTTCATAGCCATGTTCTCTACCACTCTTCATCAGAACATGATGGTTAGATTTTTCTTCCATATCCATATTTTCACCTATGTTCTCCTACGTGGAAACCCAGTGATGAGTTAATTTGGGTAACCGTTACATTTCATACTTTAGTTTTTAAATCAATGTTTTGGTATTCCTTTTTACGATGTGGGTTTCTGTTAAAAAAACATTCGAGTAGTAAACCATTTATAACCCCGACGAATGTTGAGAGTGAAATTCATTTTAAGGGGGGTAGAATGTAACACCCTGAGATTTTATGAAAAATATTATTTTAATTTCATTAATGTCTCGTGTTGTATTCTACACCAAGATTACCTTGCGCTATACGCAACACCGTATTAGCTTGTAGTATACGCAACACTATTCTTGGACCGTGTTACACACAATTTTGATAATAGTTATTCTACACAACATTGAATATATATATATATATATATATTCAATGTATAAATGAAATATGGTTGGATTCTGTTATATGAAACAATGAAGGATTCTTTCACAACACGCAAACCTGACTTGGCTTGCATTACACGCAATCACGACCTTCCTCGATAGCATGTGTTGTACGCAATACCGGGTTTTAATAAACAATGATATATTATTATAATATTGTCATGAACGAGCTGTTATGAATATTATTAACTAAATTTTGAATTTTATAACATTATTATTCTTCTTACACATTTTCTAGAACATGGTATAAGAACAAAATAAATTTTCCGGGTAAAATAAGTATTTTTCAAAAAATGCAGTTTTGCCGCCTTTTGATGGCGCACCTACATTAAATATAGTTTTTGACATGTTTATAAGTTCAATTTGACAAAATAAAATTCTTCTTTGGAATCAAGAAATAAAAATTTACTTTGGATAAATTTTTCATATTATTCTGGTAACTTTCACATTTTAATGAATAGTAAAAACACGCTATATTTTAATTAAAAACAACTTTTTTCATCGTAATATCTTATGTGGTTAAATTATAATATTGAATGGTATTAAAGTATAAATAGAATATATTTTTACCATTTAATATAATGTATGTCATTATCATTGATTTTACCTTGAATTCATAGGTTAAATCAATTCAATCTTTTGCAATGTTTTAAACAAAAACCTGTTTTTATGCGACAACGGGATTAATTTTAATTTAATTTCTGCAACTTCTTTGTATTGAATTTTAAAAAATGGATTTCATATTTGGAATCAGTGGGTCCAAATTATGTTAATAGGCTACTTTTTATTTTTGGGAATTATGAATAGAAACTACGGTAAATTTTATTTACCATAGTTAAAGGTAAATCTGGTAATTAAGGGTAAATATAATATTATAAACTTACCCTAACACATGCCAAAATTCTATTTGATGGATAAAAGTAAACCCATATCAACTAAGGGTTGGATTATATTCATTTTATGGACTTTTGACCATGAAAATAATTTAATTATTATTAAAACCAAAGAAAGTGACAACATGTCACTCTCTTAAATCTTATAAGTATAATAATTTTAACTTAGGGATAAACATCATAAAACTTCGAACATGAATAGTCTCCACAAAGATAACAAAATTATATACATAATGATAATTTATTTAGAATTTTTTGGGATTAAATAATTATCATTAATTGTGATACAATAGTGATGCAGAAATTATTTATCTAGTGAACAATCAAGAATATAGTTTTTATTAAACTAATAGTGACCATAAAAGGAACAAAACCCTGACCAAAACTTATTGGTCATGTAAAGTTAAACTATAATCATACAATGGTCGAATATTTGACCATTTGGAGTCTTATACAAGCAATTATGACACTTATATGATTTTATTTTAAATGATGCCAAAGTTGTCACCTTCATAATTTAATAAATATAACAATTTAAATACTGTGATTTTAAGATGATAAATTCGAGTAAAAGTATTATTGTGGAAGGTAATATATTTATCTTCATCATAGGATTTTATTTTAAATTTTTATGCAACAAATAAGTATATTAAATAATTATACAAAAATTATGTAGTAATTATTTTATTAAGAGATAAACAAAATAAATGGTTTTAAAAATAATAAAATAAATATTATATGAACTATTTAATGTTATCCACTAATTTTATAGATACATATGACCTTTTATTAATATATTAAATCTTTTAGTTCGAACATATCTTTTGTGTATATTTTATTTAAATTCAAATAAATGAATAGTGTCAAAATTGACACTATTGTTATTTTATAAAAATAACATATTATAAAATTGTTTAAAAATCACAAAAATATTTAAAAATTATAAATTTACATTTATATGCTCTATAATGTTATAAAGTAAACAATTATGGAAAATTCACAACAAATAAGTAATTATTTGTTATAATTTAAAATTTAGAATTTTATTACCACAAATAAAATTAAAAAGATTAAATAAGGATAAATCAAAATGATAAGGTTTAAAATAAGATACAAACATGTCTAAATCTGATTGGTTGATGCTATTACAACCCTATCTCATATAATATTCGAATATGAGTCATTTTTGGAGGTTTTTATGTGGGGTTAGATTTATTATAAATTAATATTTTTAAGAATTCCAAAGGTGCCCCTCTCCTCCCTTATAAAAGGGAACCTGCTCCCTCTCTTCCTCACACAACTTTGAGCCTTCAAGATCGGCCAACACCTGCCAAATTCCTCTCTCCACTTCCCTAGAAACATCCTAGAGGTTCTTGTCTTCCTCAAAGACCAATTTTAGTGCCCTAAGAGGAGATCTCAAAGAGGCGCTTCAAAGAAGAGGTAATTTCCGTTACCGATTCTTTCAACTTTATTTCTTCTTAAACTTCTTCTTCTTAGGTTGTTTTATTATGAAGTAATAACATCAGTATCACTCATATACGGATATGTTATTATAAGTATGAAACAACCCCATTTCACCTTCTATCCATCCTACGGAAAACAAAATCACCGCGCGTGCGTACGTACGGAATACCGTCTCCACGCCGTGGTGTAATCTGCTTTTCCACCAACACCTTACATGGATGGGTATTATGGTGTAAAAAATAACTATACAGAGTTATTATAACATAATAATGATTCTTATATATTGTATCATCCACTCCAATTCAATTCAAAAATTATGGAAATGATATCATCGCTCGTGCGTACGTACGGACTACCGTCTCCACAATGCGATGAGATTCATTCTCCATGTTAACCATTTAAGAATGATTATAAAGTATATATAAGCAATAATAATGAAATATATGACATTATAAAGCTACTGGATTTATGTGTATATATATGTATGTCATCTACTTAATTCCATTAAACTCAATAAGGAAACGAAAACAGCGTTCATGCGTACGTACGACCTACCGTCTCCATGAACAGTGTATTTCTTTCCATTTACTGATCTATTATATATATATTCTGAATATATTATATATAAATCATGTTATATATTCTGGAATTAAGTAATCATGATCTAAGTAATCATATTAATAATTACAAGTCAAAACACGGACGACAAATGAAATGATTTTACCCAAAATGCTCTTTAACATGGAATTTACAAAAGAACGGGTAAAATAAAGTCATAAGTGAACCATATATGATATAATAAAAATGAGTATGATTCTGGAATAAGTCAATGACATTATTTAAATCATTATACAGGATTTTCGGACACTTACGAAGCAAATCGGACCTAAGGTAAGGGAAATATAACAATCTCATTTTTATCCGAGATTGTTTATACTTTGGTATTTACTGGGGTGTATTTTATCATCCACGTCCATGTTTTCTAAATATGTAATATTATTTTCCTCCGACTACAATTGTTTAATTCCATTTTTACCCTTTGGTGAGTTTATAGTAAAAGATATGAAAGGAATCTTTTGTCTTTTTTCATAAGAGGTACTTTTGGACTTTTCCGACAAAATTACAAGAAGAATGTTTTTTTAACTTATACGGCATGAATGGATTTTTAAAAAATTATTTCCAAGAAGCTTCCTTTAGAAGTTTTCATGTTTATTTTTAATCAAATTCTTTTAGTTTAGGATTGTACGACATGTTAATAAAGGAAAATTGTTTTTGAAGCAGAAAGGATATTTTCCTCAAGAATGGAGTTCAAATGTTTTATCAAAATTATTTTCCATCTAAGATAATAAAGGGTTCTATTTCAATCCCTATTTTACATTGATTTGATTACGTTGTGATGGAATTATATTTTTATGAATCCCTTTATCTTATATGAATTGTTTTATGATGTCACGATGTTTAAGATTCCCATTTTTGTTTCATGGGTTATGCTATGATTTATGGATTCTAATTTTGTCGCACACATAAGAATGGTATCATTATGAGATGGGTGGGACCTATATCTCCCTCCAATGAATTGGGTATAGATTTTATATCTCATGAGATAGACATGGTTGGAACGGTAGGTTATACCGGTTCAGTGAAACAGGACTGAAATGAGGGTGACTCGGTTCAGAAAGTGACTTTGTCCACTAAGATAGTCTTGGAAATGAGTCTTGACTAACAAGAAATGATTCTCTATGATTATGTGTGAATGCCACAAAGTTTCATGTTTTATGTTATGATTATTGTGATTACATTTCACCGCCATGAGTTATCCCAGGTTATGAAATTATGATCTCTTTTACAGGTTAAGATTTCCAAACGTTATGTGCTTCTGTATATGATGTGATTGATATTTCTTTTGTTTACCCTTACTGAGAATTTGAGCTCACCCTTTTATGTTTTCTTTTCCCCAGGATATAAAGAAATGTTTTAGGTATAAAAAAAAGGAAGATCATTGTGGGAGATGTTGAAGATCTTTCACCAGGATTAGAAGATTATATTTCGAGTTTCCAAAGACACTAAACTATTACGATCCTTGTGTGTGTGTTTTTGTTATGTACTAAGTATTTTGAAAATGTAATGTAATGTCAATGTACGTCAAGATTTGGGTCTCTACTGTTGGTATCAAAGGAAAAGTTTAGTCAACCTTTGGAAACTAGGATGCAAAAACATTAGTGAGATCCCTAGAGATATTTCTAAGGTATGTTTAGGGATGTCCCTAAGGATAAGTATACGTATATGATATAGTCCTAGAACTATGGTAACGATATTAAATTAAACCAAAGATGTTAGATATTGAAGTTACTCCCCATTTATTATGATTTTTTCCTCTCACACTATTCTTTTTGGGTTTTAGAATATGGCTGGAAACAAGATGATTCACGATAATGGAGGATATGATGGACAATGAATGATATTTTTCATGAGCAACCAAATGAAATTGGATTTGGAAGACCAAACATCATTATTATGAGGAATTAGAAATCTCATAATATGATCAATAAAGTAAAATTTTTTAAGTTTCCTGACTAGGCTAATAAGAGAAAGACGGAGTTTCATGATGATTATAGAGGAAAGAAAGTTCAATTTCACCTATGTAAATCATGTGGGAAGAGGCATCAAGGAGAATGTTTCAAAGGAACTGGAAGATGCTTTGGGTGTGGAAAAGAAGGACACAAAGCTAGTAAGTTCAAAGGAAAAGGTTTAGTTAACACCAAGGATGGGGATAATGGTATTGCTACGACATCAACAATGGTTAAATGTTTTAAATGTGGAATGTACGGGCATTATGCCAACCAATGCCCTAAGGGAAAGTCTCTTGAAGAGAATCATTATGGTCGTATGGGTAGTATTTATGTGGATGATTATGAAGAGACTACAAATGATATGTGAGATGAAAGAATTGTTGAATCTCGGTCAATGGTTTAAGAATGTAGTGGAATGACTACATGTTTAGCATGTGTAATGTTGTATAAGTAATCTCATGGTACTATGGAATAAAGATACATATAAGGATTGTTACACTGTTGTCTTTCCTTAAGTTTTGAAAGTGTATGATTAATGGTACTAGTATCCATGAAAGGTTATTCAGATATTTTTGGAATGTAGATGATATGCGCATAATGAAGGGATAAGGAGAAAATTAAATGTTTGATAGTATTCATGAGCTCATGAATGATATAAGGAGAAGGATATATCATGGTTTGAGTATATAGAATTTTTGGATTTTGGTATGTGGAAAGAGTTATCTTTTTACAGCACTCATGTTTTCACTAAGATTCAATGGGTATTCATTTTTCAAGAAATTGCATGATTATGGTATTCACATGACTGGTATGTGACGAACAAGATATATGAGGGATAAATGATGGAATTCACGTAATCATTTTCTCTATACTATGAGCTTGGGCCGAAGTATTTTCGATAAGTCTAAAGATTGGAATGGATTATGTTGGACATAAGTTAGTATTGTTTAAGGATAAAACATTTTTTGATATTATAGATGAGATGTTATAGTAATATAGTTTTAGAAAAAGGACAACCTGCAGGACGGGCGACGGCCCATCACGTCGGACAAGGATGTGGGAATCGAACCCACAACCGAAGTGCGACTGGCCTTTATTGCCTACCACTGGCCTACAGGAAGTCCCTGGTTAGTAGGAATTAGTTTTATTTTATCAAGCGGTATGATATATGAAGTATAAGTTCATTTTTGGAACCATATATGATTAACCATAAGATGGACTTATAACTTTTTCTAACCTTTTGTTTGAAAGAGATGGAATGACCCATCATTCTATCACATGATCTGTTAACACATCATGAATAACAAATTCAACTTCATTTCTTTAAGGAATGAAGTGTAAATTGTTCAATTCACGAACAACACTGAGATTGTACCAAAATCATGCAAGTATTTCTTTTAATTCATCAACTTTAGGGAAATGATCTTGAAAATAAAAAATGTTGCCCTAGTGATCTTATATCTGATTAATCATATGGTACCCTAGATCATCACAAATTTATGGCTTTGCGATTGTTCGCTTTTTCATAGCCATGTTCTCTACCACTCTTCATCAGAACATGATGGTTAGATTTTTCTTCCATATCCATATTTTCAACTATGTTCTCCTACGTGGAAACCCAGTGATGAGTTAATTTGGGTAACCGTTACATTTCATACTTTAATTTTTAAATCCATGTTTTGGTATTCCTTTTTACGATGTGGGTTTCTATTAAACAAACTTTCGAGTAGTAAACCATTTATAACCCCGACGAATTTTGAGGGCGAAATTCATTTTAAGGGGGGTAGAATGTAACATCTCGAGATTTTATGAAAAATATTATTTTAATTTCATTAATGTCTCGTGTTTTATTCTACACCAAGATTACCTTGCGCTATATGCAACACCGTATTAGCTTGCAGTATACGCAACACTATTCTTGGACCGTGTTACACACAATTTTGATAATAGTTATTCTACACAACATTGAGTATATATATATATATATATTCAATGAATAAATGAAATATGTTTGGATTCTGTTATATGAAACAATTTAGGATTCTTTCACAACACGCAACCCTGACTTGGCTTGCGTTACACGCAATCACGACCTTCCTCGATAGCGTGTGTTGTACGCAATACCGGGTTTTAATAAACAATGATATATTATTATAATATTGTCATGAACTAGCCGTTATGAATAGTATTAACTAAATTTTGAGTTATATAACATTATTATTCATCTTACACATTTTCTAGGACATGGTATAAGAACAAAATAAATTTTTCGGTTAAAATAAGTATTTTTAAAAAAATGCAGTTTTGCCGCCTTTTGATGGCGCACCCACTTTAAATATAGTTTTTGACATTTTTATAAGTTCAATTTGACAAAATAAAATTCTTCTCTGGAATCAAGAAATAAAAATTTACTTTGGATAAAATTTTCATATTATTCTGGTAACTTCCACATTTTAATGAATAGTAAAAACACGCTATATGTTAATTAAAAACAACTTTTTTCATCGTAATATATTATGTGGTTAAATTATAATATTGAATGGTATTAAAGTATAAATAGAATATATTTTTACCATTTAATATAATTTATGTCATTAGCATTGATTTTACCTTGAATTCGTAGGTTAAATCAATTCAATCTTTTGCAATGTTTTAAACAAAAACCCGTTTTTATGCGACAACCGGATTAATTTTAATTTAATTTCTTCAACTTCTGTGTATTGAATTTTAAAAAATGGATTCCATATTTGGAATCAGAGAGTCCAAATTATGTTAATAGGCTACTTTTTATTTTTGGGAATTATGAATAGTAACTACGGTAAATTTTATTTACCATAGTTAAAGGTAAATCTGGTAATTAAGGGTAAATATAATATTATAAAATTACCCTAAAACATGCCAAAATTCTATTTGATAGATAAAAGTAAATCCATATCAACTAACGGTTAGATTAGATTCATTTTATGGACTTTTGACCATGAAAATAATTTAATTATTATTAAAACCAAAGAAAGTGACAACATGTCAATCTCTTAAATATTATAAGTATAATAATTTTAACATAGGGATAAACATCATAAAACTTAAAACATGAATAGTCTCCAGAAAGATTACAAAATTATATAAATAATGAGAATTTATTTAGAATTTTTTGGGATTAAATAATTAACATTAATTGTGATACAATAGTGATGCAGAAATTATTTATCTAGTGAAAAACCAAGAATATAGTTTTTATTAAACTAATAGTGACCTTAAAAGGAACAAAACCCTGACCAAAACTTATTGGTCATGTAAATTTAAACTATAATCATCCAATGGTCGAATATTTGACCATTTGGAGCCTTATACAAGAAATTATGACACTTATATTATTTTATTTTAAATGATGCCAAAGTTGTCACCTTCATAATTTAATAAATATAACAATTTAAATATTTTTATTTTAAGATGATAAATTCAAGTAAAAGTATTATTGTGAAAGGTAATATATTTATCTTCATCATAGAATTTTATTTTAAATTTTTATGCAACAAATAAGTATATTAAATAATTATACAAAAATGATGTAGTAATTATTTTATTAAGAGATAAACAAAATAAATGGTTTTAAAAATAATAAAATAAATATTATATGAACTATTTAATGTTATAAACTAATTTTATAGATACATATGACCTTTTAATAATATATTAAATCTTTTAGTATGAACATATCTTTTGTATATACTTTATTTAAATTCAAATAAATGAATTGTGTTAAAATTGACACTATTGTTATTTTATAAAAATAACATATTATAAAATTGTTTAAAAATCACAAAAATATTTAAAAATTATAAATTTATATTTATATGGTTTATAATGTTATAAAGTAAACAATTATGGAAAATTCACAACAAATAAGTAATTATTTGTTATAATTTAAAATTTAGAATTTTATTACAACAAATAAAATTAAAAAGATTAAATAAGGATAAATCAAAATGATAAGGTTTAAAATAAGATCCAAACATGTCTAAATTTGATTGGTTGATGATATTACAACCCTCTCTCATCTAATATTCTAATATGAGTCATTTTTGGTGGTTTTTATGTGGGGTTAGATTTACTATAAATTAATATTTTTAAGAATTCCAAAGGTGCCCCTCTCCTCCCTTATAAAAGGGAACCTCCTCCCTCTCTTCCTCACACAACTTTGAGCCTTCAAGCTCAGACAAACCCTGACAAATTCTCCTCTAAACTTCCCTAGAAACATCCTAGAGGTTCTGGTATTCCTCAAATTCCAATTTTAGTGCCCTAAGAGGAGGTCTCAAAGAGGCGCTTCAAAGAAGAGGTAATTTTCGTTACCGATTCTTTCAACTTTATTTCTTCTTCCACTTATTCTTATTAGGTTGTTTCATTATGAAGTAATAACATCAGTATCACTCATATACTGATATTTTATTATAAGTATGAAACAACCCCATTTCACCATCTATCCATCCTACAGAAAACAAAATCACCGCGCGAGCGTACTTACGGAATACCGTCTCCACGCCGTGGTGTAATCTGCTTTTCCACCAACACCTTACATGGATGGGTATTATGATGTAAAAAATAACTATACAGAGTTATTATAGCATAATAATGATTCTTATATATTGTATCATCCACTCCAATTCAATTCAATAATTATGTAAATGATATCATCACTCGTGCGTACGTACGGACTACCGTCTCCACGACACGATGAGATTCATTCTCCATGTTAACCATTTAAGAATGATTATAAAGTATATATAAGCAATAATAATGAAATATATGACATTATAAAGCTACTGGATTTATGTTTATATATATGTATGTCATCTACTTAATTCCATTCAACTCAATAAGGAAACGAAAACAGCGTTCATGCGTACGTACGGCCTACCGTCTCCATGAACGGTGTATTTCTTTCCATTTACTGATCTATTATATATATATTCTGAATATATTATATATAAATCATGTTATATATTCTGGAATTAAGTAATCATGATCTAAGTAATCATATGAATAATTACAAGTCAAAACACGGATGACAAATGAAATGATTTTACCCAAAATGCTCTTTAACATGGAATTTACAAAAGAACGGGTAAAATAAAGTCATAAGTGAACCATGTATGATATCATAACAATGAGTATAATTCTGGAATAAGTCAATGACATTATTTAAATCATTATACAGGAGTTTCGGACACTTACGAAGCAAATTGGACCTAAGGTAAGGGAAATATCACAATCTCATTTTTATCCAAGATTGTTTATACTTTGGTATTTACTAGGGTGTATTTTATCATCCACATCCATGTTTCCTAAATATGTAATATTATTTCCCTCCACCTACAATTGTTTAGATCCATTTTTACCCTTTGGTGAGTTTATAGTGAAAGATATGAAAGGAATCTTTTGTCATTTTTCATACGAGGTACTTTTTGACTTTTCCGACAAAAGTACGAGAAGAATGTTTTTTTAACTTATACGGCATGAATGGATTTTTAAAAAATTATTTCCAAGAAGCTTCCTTTAGAAGTTTTCATGTTTATTTTTAATCAACTTCTTTTAGTTTATAATTGTACGACATGTTAAGAAAGGAAAAGTGTTTTTGAAGCAGAAAGGATATTTTCCTCAAGAATGGAGTTCAAATGTTTTATCAAAATTATTTTCCATATAAGATAATAAAGGGTTATGTTTCTATCCCTATTATTACATTTATTTGATTACGTTGTGATGGAATTATATTTTTATGAATCCCTTTATCTTATATGAATTGTTTTATGATGTCACGATGTTTAAGATTCCCATTTTTGTTTCATGGGTTATGCTATGATGTATGGTTTATGATATTGTGGCACACATAAGAATGGTATCATTATGAGATTAGTGGGACATATATCTCCCTCCAATGCATTGGGTAAAGATTTTATATCTCATGAGATAGACATGGCTGGAAAGGTAGGTTATACCGGTTTAGTGAAATAGGACTGAAACGAGGGTGACTCGGTTTAGAAAGGGACTTTGTCCACTAAGATAGTCTTGGAAATGAGTCTTGACTAACAAGAAATGATTCTATATGATTATGTGTGAATGCCACAAAGTTTCATGTTTTATGTTATGATTATTGTGATTACATTTCACTGCCATGAGTTATCCCAGGTTATGAAATTATGATCTCTTCTACAGGTTAAGATTCCCAAACGTTATGTGCTTATGTATATGATGTGATTAATATTTCTTTTGTTTACCCTTACTGAGCATTTGAGCTCACCCTTTTATATTTTATTTTCCCCAGGATATAAAGAAAGGTTTTAGGTATAAAAAAAAGGAAGATCTTTGTGGGAGATGTTGAAGATCTTTCACCAGGATTAGAAGATTATATTCCGAGTTTCCAAAGACACTAAACTATTACAATCCTTGTGTGTGTGTTTTTGTTATGTACTAAGTATTCTGAAAATGTAATGTAATGTCAATGTACGTCAATCTTTGGGTCTCTACAGTTGGAATCAGTGGAAAAGTTTAGTCAACCTTTGGAAACTAGGATGCGAAAACGTTAGTGAGATCCCTAGAGATATTTCTAAGGTATGTCTAGGGATGTCCCTAAGGATAAGTATACGTATAGGATATAATCCTAGAACTATGGTAACGATATTAGATTAAACCAAAGATGTTAGATATTGAAGTTACTCCCCCTTTATTATGATTTTTGCCTCTCCCACTATTCTTTTTGTGTTTAAGAAAATGGCTGGAAACAAGATGATTCACGATAATGGAGGATATGATGGACAATGGAATGATATTTTTCATGAGCAACCAAATGAAATTGGATTTGGAAGACTAAACATCATTATTATGTCGAATTACAAATCTCATAATATGATCAATAAAGTAAAATTTTTTAAGTTTCCTGACTCGGCTAATAAGAGAAAGATGGAGTTTCATGATGATCATAGAGGAAAGAAAGTTCAATTTACCCTATGTATATCATGTGGGAAGAGGCATCAAGGAGAATGTTTCAAAGGAACTGGAAGATGCTTTGGGTGTGGAAAAGTAGGACACAAAGATAGTAAGTGCAAAGGAAAAGGTTTAGTTAACACCAGGGATGGGGATAATGGTATTGCTACGACATCAACAATGGTTAAATGTTTTAAATGTGGAATGTACGGGCATTATGCAAACTAATGCCCTAAGGGAAAGTCTCATGAAGAGAATCATTATGGTCGTATGGGTAGTATTTATGTGGATGATGATGAAGAGACTACAAATGATATGTGAGATGAAAGAATTGTTGAATCTCGTTCAATGGTTTAAGAATGTAGTTGAATGATTACATGTTTACCATGTGTAATGTTGTATAAGTAATCTCATGGTACTATGGAATAAAGATACATATAAGGATTGTTACACTGTTGTCTTTCCTTGAGTTTTGAAAGTGTATGATTAATGGTACCAGTATCCATGAAAGGTTATTCAGATATTTTTGGAATGTAGATGATATGTGCATAATGAATGGATAAGGAGAAAATTAAATGTTTGATAGTATTCATGATCTCATGACTGATATAAGGAGAAGGATATATCATGGTTTGGGTATATAGAATTTTTGGATTTTGGTATGTGGAAAGAGTTATCTTTTTACAGCACTCATGTTTTCACTAAGATTCAATGGGTATTCATTTTTCAAGAAATTACATGATTATGGTATTCACATGATTGGAATGTGACGAACAAGATATATGAGGGATAAATGATGGCATTCACGTAATCATTTTCTCTATACTATGAGCTTGGGCCGAAGTATTTTCGATAAGCCTAAAGATTGGAATGGATTATGTTGGACATAAGCTAGTATTATTTAAGGATAAAACATTTTTTTTGATATTATTGATGAGATGTTATAGTAATATAGTTTTAGAAAAAGGACAAACTGCAGGACGGGCGACGGCCCATCGCGTCGGACAAGGCTGTGGGAATCGAACCCACAACCGAAGTGCGACTGGCCTTTATCGCCTACCACTGGCCTACAGGAAGTCCCTAGTTAGTAGGAATTAGTTTTATTTTATTAAGCGGTATGATATATGAAGTATAAGTTCATTTTTGGAACCATATATGATTAACCATAAGATGGACTTATAACTTTTGGTAACCTTTTGTTTGAAAGAGATGGAATGATGCATCATTCTATCACATGATCTGCTAACACATCATGAATAACAAATTCAACTTCATTTCTTTAAGGAATGAAGTGTAAATTGTTCAATTCACGAACAACAGTGAGATTGTACCAAAATCATGCAAGTATTTCTTTTAATTCATCAACTTTAGGGAAATGATCTTGAAAACCAAAAATGTTGTCCTAGTGATCTTATATCTGATTAATCAGATGGTACCCTAGATCATCACAAATTTATGGCTTTGCGATTTTTGGATTTTTCATAGCCATGTTCTCTACCACTCTTCATCAGAACATGATGGTTAGATTTTTCTTCCATATCCATATTTTCACCTATGTTCTCCTACGTGGAAACCCAATGATGAGTTAATTTGGGTAACCGTTACATTTCATACTTTAGTTTTTAAAGCCATGTTTTGGAATTCTTTTTTACGATGTGGGTTTCTATTAAACAAACTTTCGAGTAGTAAACCATTTATAACCCCGACGAATTTTGAAGGTGAAATTCATTTTAAGGGGGGTAGAATGTAACACCCTGAGATTTTATGAAAAATATTATTTTAATTTCATTAATGTCTCGTGTTGTATTCTACACCAAGATTACCTTGCGCTATACGCAACACCGTATTAGCTTGCAGTATACGCAACACTATTCTTGGACCGTGTTACACACAATTTTGATAATAGTTATTCTACACAACATTGAGTATATATATATATATATATTCAATGTATAAATGAAATATGGTTGTATTCTGTTATATGAAACAATGAAGGATTCTTTCACAACACGCAACCCTGACTTGGCTTTCATTACACGCAATCACGACCTTCCTCGATAGCGTGTGTAGTACGCAATACCGGGTTTTAATAAACAATGATATATTATTATAATATTGTCATGAACTAGCTGTTATGAATATTATTAACTAAATTTTGAATTTTATGACATTATTATTCATCTTACACATTTTCTAGAACATGGTATAAGAACAAAATAAATTTTCCGGGTAAAATAAGTATTTTTCAAAAAATGCAGTTTTGCCGCCTTTTGATGGCGCACCCACATTAAATATAGTTTTTGACATGTTTATAAGTTCAATTTGAAAAAATAAAATTCTTATTTGGAATTAATTAATAAAAATTTACTTTGGATAAATTTTTCATATTATTCCGGTAACTTTCACATTTTAATGAATAGTAAAAACACGCTATATTTTAATTAAAAACAACTTTTTTCATCGTAATATTTTATGTGGTTAAATTATAATATTGAATGGTATTAAAGTATAAATAGAATATATTTTTACCATTTAATATAATGTATGTCATTAGCATTGATTTTACCTTGAATTCGTAGGTTAAATCAATTCAATCCTTTGCAATGTTTTAAACAAAAACCCGTTTTTATGCGACAACGAGATTAATTTTAATTTAATTTCGGAAACTTCTGTGTATTGAATTTTAAAAAATGGATTCCATATTTGTAATAAGTGGGTCCAAATTATGTTAATAGGCTACTTTTTATTTTTGGGAATTATGAATAGTAACTATGGTAAATTTTATTTACCATAGTTAAAGGTAAATCTGGTAATTAAGGGTAAATATAGTATTATAAAATTACGCTAACACATGCCAAAATTCTATTTGATGGATAAAGGTAAACCCATATCAACTAAGGGTTGGATTAGATTCATTTTATGGACTTTTGACCATGAAAATAATTTAATTATTATTAAAATCAAAGAAAGTGACAACATGTCACTCTCTTAAATCTTATAAGTAAAATAATTTCAAGTTAAGGATAAACATCATAAAACTTTGAAAATGAATAGTCTCCAGAAATATAACAACATTATACACATCATGAGAATTTATTTATAATTTTTTGGGATTAAATAATTATCATTAATTGTGATACAATAGTGATGCAGAAATTATTTATCTAGTGAAAAATCAAGAATATAGTTTTTATTAAACTAATAGTGACGATAAAAGGCACAAAACCCTGCCCAAAACTTACTGTTCATGTAACTTTAAACTATAATCATCCAATGGTCGAATATTTGACCATTTGGAGTCTTATACAAGCAATTATGACACTTATATTAATTTATTTTAAATGATGCCAAAGTTGTCACCTTCATAATTTAATAAATATAACAATTTAAATATTGTGATTTTAAGATGATAAATTAGAGTAAAAGTATTATTGTGAAAGTTAATATATTTATCTTCATCATAGGATTTTATTATAAATTTTTATGCAACAAATAAGTATATTAAATAATTATACAAAAATGATGTAGTAATTATTTTATTAAGAGATAAACAAAATAAATGGTTTTAAAAATATTAAAATAAATATTATATGAACTATTTAATGTTATCCACTAATTTTATAGATACATATGACCTTTTATTAATATATTAAATATTTTAGTTAAAACATATCTTTTGTATATATTTTATTTAAATTCAAATAAATGAATAATGTCAAAATTGACACTATTGTTATTTTATAAAAATAACATATTATAAAATTGTTTAAAAATCACAAAAATATTTAAAAATTATAAATTTACATTTATATGGTCTATAATGTTATAAATTAAACAATTATGGAAAATTCACAACAAATAAGTAAATAGTTTTTATAATTTAAAATTTAGAATTTTATTACCACAAATAAAATTAAAAAGATTAAATAAGGATAAATCAAAATGATAAGGTTTAAAATAAGATCCAAACATGTCTAAATTTGATTGGTTGATGATATTACAACCCTCTCTCATATAATCTTCAAATATGAGTCATTTTTGGTGGTTTTTATGTGGGGTTAGATTTATTATAAATTAATATTTTTAAGAATTCCAAAGGTGCCCCTCTCCTCCCTTATAAAAGGGCACCTCCTCCCTCTCTTCCTCACACAACTTTGAGCCTTCAAGCTCGGCCAACCCCTGCCAAATTCTCCTCTCCACTTCCCTAGAAACATTCTATATGTTCTGGTCTTCCTCAAAGACCAATTTTAGTGCCCTAAGAGGAGGTCTCAAAGAGGCACTTCAAAGAAGAGGTAATTCCCGTTACCGATTCTTTCAACTTTATTTCTTCTTCCACTTCTTCTTCTTAGGTTGTTTCATTATGAAGTAATAACATCAGTATCAATCATATACTGATATGTTATTATAAGTATGAAACAACCCCATTTCACCTTCTATCCATCCTACGGAAAACAAAATCACCACGCGTGCGTACGTACGGAATACCGTCTCCACGCCGTGGTGTAATCTGCTTTTCCACCAACACCTTACATGGATGGGTATTATGGTGTAAAAATAACTATAAAGAGTTATTATAACATAATAATTATTCGTATATATTGTATCATCCACTCCAATTCAATTCAATAATTATGGAAATGATATCATCGCTCGTGCGTACGTACGGACTACCGTCTCCACGACGCGATGAGATTCATTCTCCATGTTAACCATTTAAGAATGATTATAAAGTATATATAAGCAATAATAATGAAATATATGACATTATAAAGCTACTGGATTTATGTGTATATATATGTATGTCATCTATTTAATTCCATTCAACTCAATAAGGAAACGAAAACAGCATTCATGCGTACGTACGGCCTACCGTCTCCATGAACGGTGTATTTTTTTCCATTTACTGATCTATTATATATTTATTCTGAATATATTATATATAAATCATGTTATATATTCTGTAATTAAGTAATCATGATCTAAGTAATCATATGAATAATTACAAGTCAAAACACGGACGACAAATGAAATGATTTTACCCAAAATGCTCTTTAACATGGAATTTAAAAAAGAACGGGTAAAATAAAGTCATAATTGAATCATATATGATATCATTAGAATGAGTATGATTCTGGAATAAGTCAATGACATTATTTAAATCATTATACAGGAGTTTCGGACACTTACGAAGCAAATCGGACCTAAGGTAAGGGAAATATCACAATCTCATTTTTATCGGAGATTGTTTATACTTTGGTATTTACTGGGGTGTATTTTATCATCCACATCCATGTTTCCTAAATATGTAATATTATTTTCCTCCACCTACAATTGTTTAAATCCATTTTTACCCTTTGGTGAGTTTATAGTAAAAGATATGAAAGGAATCTTTTGTCGTTTTTCGTACGAGGTACTTTTTGACTTTTTCGACAAAAGTACGAGAAGAATGTTGTTTTAACTTATACGGCATGAATGGATTTTTAAAAAATTATTTCCAAGAAGCTTCCTTTAGAAGTTTTCATTTTTATTTTTAATCAACTTCTTTTAGTTTAGAATTGTACGACATGTTAAGAAAGGAAAAGTGTTTTTGAAGCAGAAAGGATATTTTCCTCAAGAATGGAGTTCAAATGTTTTATCAAAATTATTTTCCATCTAAGATAATAAAGGGTTCTGTTTCTATCCCTATTATTACATTGATTTGTTTATGTTGTGATGGAATTATATTTTTATGAATCCCTTTATCTTATATGAATTGTTTTATGATGTCACGATGTTTAAGATTCCCATTTTTGTTTCATGGGTTATGCTATGATGTATGGTTTAGGATTTTGTGGAACACATAAGAATGGTATCATTATGAGATGGGTGGGACCTATATCTCCCTCCAGTGAATTGGTTAAAGATTTTATATCTCATGAGATAGACATGGCTGGAACGGTAGGTTATACCGGTTCAGTGAAACAGGACTGAAACGAGGGTGACTCAGATCAGAAAGGGACTTTGTCCACTAAGATAGTCTTGGAAATGAGTCTTGAATAACAAGAAATGATTCTCTATGATTATGTGTGAATGCCAAAAAGTTTCATGTTTTAAGTTATGATTATTGTGATTACATTTCACTGCCATGAGTTATCCCAGGTTATGAAATTATGATCTCTTTTACAGGTTAAGATTTCCAAACGTTATGTGCTTATGTATATGATGTGATTGATATTTCTTTTGTTTACCCTTACTGAGCATTTTAGCTCACCCTTTTATGTTTTATTTTCCCCAGGATATAAAGAAAGGTTTTAGGTATAAAAAAAAGGAAGATCTTTGTGGGAGATGTTGAAGATCTTTCACCAGGATTAGAATATTATATTCTGAGTTTCCAAAGACACTAAACTATTACGATCCTTGTGTGTGTGTTTTTGTTATGTACTAAGTATTCCGAAAATGTAATGTAGTGTCAATGTACGTCAAGCTTTGGGTCTCTACATCTTCCGTATTGGAAAAATAACGTGCTGAGGCATAATTTGGATGTCATGCACATTGAAAAAAATGTTTATGATAACATATTGTGGAACATTTTAGGTGTCATTTGAAAATCAAAGGACCATGTTAGTGCCAGTCGTGATTTGGAAGAAATGGGTTTAAGGAAATAGTTGCATTTATATTTAGCTGAGGGAAACAAGGCATATATGCCTGCTGCACAGTATATGATAACTACAATGGAGAAAGAGGCATTTCTTTCCATTTTGAAGATGGTCAAGGTGCCTGATGGTTACTCTTCTAATATTTCAACGTGTGTAAATATGACGAGCAAGACATTGCAAGGGTCGAAAATTCATGACAATCACATACTACTTCAACAGTTGATTCCAATCACAATTTTTTATTGTTTATCCCCCAATGTTGTTCAGCCATTAATTGAGATGAGTAATTTTTTAGACAGATTTGTTTAAGAAATCAACGAACGAGTGATTTAAAAAGTTTGAAGGAACAAATTGTACTTACGCTTTGTCACTTTTAGAAACTCCCCCCCCCCCTCATTTTTCGATGTTATGGTCCACTTGAAAGTGCACCTAACTGATGAAGTAATGGTTGCTGGTCCAGTGCAATTCAGGTGGATGTATCCTATTGAACGGTATTTGAGTACATTGAAAAGATTTGTACGCAACAGAGCTTGTCCAGAGGCATCAATAGCCAATGGTTATTTGATGGATGAGTGTACTACTTTTTGTGCAGAATATCTTACGGATGTTGAAACCAAATTAGATAAGCCCTCTCGGATTCATGATGGTCCAGTTGGAGAAGGAACCACATTTGATATAGAAAGCATCGAGTGGATACAAGAACATCGATATATCTTGTTCAATACTCCATAAGTTGCACCATTAATGCAATAAGTATCTTATCAATGTGCTTGTATAAGTTTTACATGTTTTGTCTACATAAGTTGATCATTTAAACATCATGTTATCATTTTCAGGAAACACATTAATGAGATAAAAGAAGAGATGTATTGTGTGACTGAGTTGCAAATTCAACAATCTCATTATGCATCATTTCATGATTGGTTCAAGGATTATGTATGTATAAATTGATTTTCATTATGAGTGAAGTATTATACTAATTTATTTCTTCATATATCAGTATTTAATTTTATAAATTATGTAGGTTCGTAAGCTGAGGGAGTTAGGGGACCCCACACTAACTGAAGTATTTATCCAACTATCAGAGGGTCCATCTTTAATGGCTCGTCGTTATAAAGCTATTGATGCTAATGGTTTTCGATTTCACATTAAAGATGTTGAAGACAAATGAGCCACAAAAAACAGTGGAACCAGTTGTCCATTTTCTAATTCTGGTTATTACTATGGTCAATTGATAGACATCATTGAAGTTGTATACACACACGGTTTGAAGTACATATTGTTAAAGTGTAATTGGGTTGATCTGGTGCATGGATGTAAAGTCGATCAATATCAGTTTTCATTAGTGAATTTTAACTATATGTTATACAGAAATAATGAACGAGTTGAGAATGAACCTTTCATTTTGACATCACAAGCGGAACAAGTATTCTTCATTACTTTGCCTTTGGATCCAAGTTGGCAAGTTATTGTCAAAATGTCTCGGCAAGGAGTGTTTTTATTTGAAGAAGATGAACCTGAGATTGTTCTGTTTGTTTACCAACACCTTGATCAACATACTGTAGTTCAACCCGAAGAAGATATTTATTGGGTCAGAGCGGCTGTTGAAGGAGAAACGGTCGATTTTCATGCTTAATGAAAGGTATAATTGTTTTCCCGCTATTCAATATTGAATGTCCTAGGATATCATAAATTATCTAACCATTTTATAAATCCTTATAAGTTTTAATCCTCACTTTTGGAAGTTTATTCAGTTATAAATATTTATGGTGATTTTACTCTTGGTTTATTGATTTTATTGTCGGTGTATCTTCACTTTTAGTTATTCTTCATCTGGTTCATGTGCTTCTTGAATTTTTATTAATTCTATCCGAAATTTAGCTATACATTGACTAGTTTTGTACATAATTTGTATATCTGTTTTGTTAATTTCTGATTTTTTAAAATTCATTCACAACTAATCATTCAATCCATTTTTTGTTTTGATTAATAATTGAACAAGTTTGATTTTTTAAGAACAATCCAATTTATCTTTTAGACACTTTGGATAGTCCCCTTACTAATGTTTCCTATGACTGCAGTCATGTCAGGGGAAGAGGTAGCAGATCCACATCATTTATCCGAGGAATCTATGACTCAGGGTCAAGGTATGTTTGAATGTCATTGTATCTATTTTTTATGTAATTGATAAACCTATATATATATATATATATTTATAACATCAGTCAAATTATATATAAAATTTCAACAGGATTAGACTCGATTGCTTCTTCCTCTCGTAAGAGAGGCCCCGGTCGTGGCATTTTATCATGGAATTTCGACACGACGATTGAAGTTTCATTTGATGAGGTATTTCATCCTGTGGGACTGAATTCCCCTGCATTTATTCGTCATCTTGGTCATATCATACGTGACCCACATCGATTTCCATTGACCACACGTGATTGGGCTTCTATCCCTCAGGACACATTAGATCGTCTTTGGAGGGAGGTTCAGGTAAGAAGACCATTTTACTTTATTCTCTATGTATAAACAATACTAATATGTGTGATTTTTTTCTTTATAGAAAAATTTGAAAGTATGCCCCCAAAGATTTTTGGCTCGTGTGTATGAGAAAATTACATAAGATATGGAAAGACTATAAAGTCAAAGTGAAGAGGGACCACTGGGTACCAAATGTGGGTGCCCTAGACATTCTGCAAAAAGTCCCGAGAGGTGTCCTCCCAGCTCAGTGGCGTGACTTGGTTGCATATTGGTATACTGAGGGTGTTTCGGTTTGTATATTTATTTTGGTGTATATATATTTTCAAGAATGTGTGATTTGTTTGAAATTTGAATGAATTTAATGTAGGAGGTGTCAGTACACCATTCTGAGAATCGAGCGTTGTAGGGACCACCTCACAGGCTCTGGACTCATCACATGTCTCAGATCCGACATGAGGTATTTATTATTAATTTTTTAATTTATTAATTAATATGGTTTTGTGTTTATATTCTATTCATATACAGTTGTGGGAGCAAGGTGCATCGACTGATAAAATGTCGGTGTGGATGAGGACTCATGATCGCAATGATCCAGAGGCTGCAGCATTGATAGTAAGTGCTTGTACTTACTGATACTTACATAAATATGTATATTAACATATATATGTATATATATTTAAATATTTCACAGGCTCAATTTGAAACTAATTTAGAACATCTGCGAGAGGACCAGCGAAAGCTTCCCATGAGAAGGGATGAGATCTTTCCTCACATTATTGGTCGGGACAGGCATGGATATAATTTGACCTATGGATCAAGGATTCATCATTCTATAGTGTCACGAGCTATGGTTGTCAGTCCTGATGTTGCTCAGATGACACAGTAGTTGTCAGATTTCAAGGCACGGTTGCGCGCTTCTGAGGAGGCAAATGCGCAATTGACAGTTGGGGTTTGAGCACTGCGGGAATATGTGCGTCCATGTGATGGTGCAGGGGATCAAACAATGCAGGTTTGTACTGTATTTATTTATTTACTTTAAATTTTTTTTATGAAAATATTCATAATGTTTATTTGTTGTAGGCCCCTGGCCCACCGGATGGAGGTAGCGGTGATGACCATGCGTGATTCATCATATTCACAAGGAGTGTTTTTGTTTTTACTGTGATGTATAAGTTGGGTTTCTAGTGATATTTTTTTGTGATTTGGGGTTATCATGTTGGTCTGACGCATTGTTTTTATTATGAAATGTGATAATACCTTTGAAATTATTTTATAAATGAAGTACATTGGAGCTTTTGCTGCCAATGTGTAGGGTTTAGTATTGGGCCTTTTCCTTTAAAATGATATATCCTTCTATGTTTTATTTTAAATTGAGTATACTGGGACTATTTAACAAAGTATTGTTATCGCAAACTAGGGTGGAATCCGATTGATCCTATTTAGACCATACCCTACACCCCCACCCCGGACAGCCCCCTCCCACCCTCGTACACCCCCCCACCCACCCACCCCAGACAGCCCCCCCCCCCCCCTCGCACCCCCGTACAGCCCCCCCCCCTCCCACCCCGCACCCCCCGGACAGCCCCCCCCCTCCCACCCCGCACCCCCCGGACAGCCCCCCACCCCACCCCGGACAGCACCCCCGCTCCTGTACAGCCCCCCACCCGGGTAACCCCCCCCCCCCCCCCCGTACAACCCCCCACAACCCCACAGACTGCCCCACCCACCCCGGATACCCCCCCCCCCCCGCACCCCTGTACAGCCCCCTCACCACCCACCTTGCACCCCCCCCCCACCCCAGACAGCACCCCCACCCCTGTACAGCCCCCCACCCCATACAGTCCCCCACACCCCCCAGACAGCCCCACCCACCCCGGACAGTACCCCCCCCCCCCCCCCCCCCGTACAGCCCACCTGCTCCCCCTCAGACAGCCCCACCCACCCCGGACAGCACCCCCACCCCCAGACAACCCCCCCCCCCAACCCTCGTACAGCCCCCCCCCCCCCACTCCACCCCGCACACCCTTAGACAGCCCCCACCCCCACCCCGGACGACACCCCGTAGACCCCCCCCCCCCCTCGCACCCTCGTACAGCCCCCTCCCCCCTCGCACCCCCCCCGGACAGCCCCACCCACCATGGACAGCACCCCCCACCCCCAGACAGCCCCCCCCCCACCCCGTACAGCCCCCCACACCCCTGTACAGCCCACCCCTCCCCCCGGTACATCCCACCCGCACCCCCCCGGACAACCCCACCAACCCCGGACAACACTCCCCACCCCGAACATCCCCCCCCCCCCCAAATCCCCCCCACCCACCCCAGACAGCCCCCCCCCCCAACCCCCTAGATAGCCCCACCCACCCCGGACAGCAAACCCCACCCCCGTACACCCCCCACCCACCACGGACACCCCCCCCCTCACCCCCGTACAGCCCCCCGACACCCCCTTGGACAACCCCACCCACCTCGGACTGCACCCCCCACCCCTAGACAGCCCCCCCCCCCCCCCCCCCCGCACCCTCGTACAGCCCACCCCGCACCCCCGTACAACCCACCCGCACCCCCCCCCCCCCCCTCAGGTGTCCAAAACCACCAGAACAACCTTGGAATGCAACGAAATCACACGACAACAACTGCGGAGTGAATTGTGAAATGTTCGGACAGACGGCACATCAATCAGAGGTGTCATTTGACTGCGATGACCTGAAACACGTTTCTGGAGTCATAAAACACCAAAACGGCGTGTCATGGTCGAATTCAGAGAAAATGTGATTCGAATGACCTGAAACCGCATGAGAATGATAATAATATTATTCGTGAGAGTCAGTAGAATACGACACGTCCATCAGACACGCGGTGCGCGGTACGACCGTATGTGTCATTTTCAGCAGTTCAGCGCGCTCTAAAAGGGCGTACTGGGTGGTCAAAACCACCCAAATGACCTTGGAATTCCATAAAATCACACTAAAACAACCATGGAGTGAATTATGAAATGGTCGGATAGACGGCACATCAATCAGAGGTGTCATTTGACCGCGATGACCGGAAACGCGTTTACGGTGTCATAAAACACCAAAACGGTGTGTCACGGTCGAATTCATGGAAAAAGTGCTCCGAATTACTTAAAACCACATGATAACGATATGAATATTATTCTTGAGATGCAAGAGGAGACGACACATCCATCAGACGTGCAGTGCGCGCGGTACGACCGAATGTGTCGTTTTTAGCAGTTTGGCATGCTCTAAAAGGGCGCGCTGGTGGTCAAAACTAGCTGAACGACCTAGGAATGCCATGAAATCAGACGACAACAACCGCAGAGTGAATTTTAAAATGTTCGGACAGACGAAACATCAATTGGAGGTTCTGTTTGACCGTGGTGACCGGAAACACGTTTCTGGAGTCATAAAACACCAAAACGGCGTGTCACGGTCGAATTCAGAGCAAACGTGCTCCAAATGACCTAAAACTGCCCGCGAATGATAGAAATATTATTCTTAAGAGGAAGGAGGAGACGAAACTTCCAGCAGATGTGCGGTGCATGCGGTATGACCGAATGTGTCATTTTTAGCAGTTCAGCGCGCTCTAAAAGGATGCGTTGGGTGGTCAAAACCACTCGAACGACCTGAGAATGCCACAAAAGCACACGACAACAACCGAAAAGTGAAATGTGAAATTTTCGGATAGACAGCACGTCAATCGGAGGTGTTTTTTGACCGCAGAGATAGGAAACGTGTTTCTGGAGTCATAAAACAGCAAAACGGCGTGCCACGGTCAAATTCAGAAAAAACGTGCTCAGAATTACCTAAAACCGCATGATAATGATAATAATATTGTTCGTGAGATTCAGGAGGAGACGAAACATCCATCGGATGTGCGGTGCGCGCGGTACGACTGAATGTGTCTTTTTCAGCAGTTCGGCGCGCACTAAAAGGACACGTTGGGTGGTCAAAACCACCCGAACGACCTCAGAATGCCACAAAATCAGACGAAAACAATCGTGGAGTGAATTTTGAAATGTTTGTACTGATGGAACATCAATCAGAGGTGCCTCTCGACCGCGGTGATCGGAAACGCGTTTCCGGAGTCAAAAAACACCAACACGGTGTGCCACGGTCGAATTCAGAGAAAATGTGCTCTGAATGACTTGAAACCGCCCAAGAACGATAGGAATATTATTCTTGAGATGCAGGAGGAGATTTCACGTCCATCGGATAAGCGGTGCGCACGGTATGGTTGAATGTGTCGTTTTCAGCAGTTTGGCGCACTATAAAAGGGCGCACTGGGTGGTCAAAACCACCCGAACGACCTCAAAATGCGACGAAATCAGACAAAAAAAAACCGCATAGTGAATTTTGAAATGGTCGGATAGATGGAACGTCAATAGAAGGTTCCGTTTCACCTCAGTGACTAGAAACGCCTTTCTGGGGTCAGAAAACACCAAAACGGGGTGTCACGATCGAATTTAGATAAAATGTGCTCCGAATGACCTGAAACCACACGAGAACGATAGGAATATTATGTGCGAGATGCAGGAGGAGATGACACGTCCATAATACATGCGGTGTGCGCGGTATGACCGAATGTTTCATTTTCAGCAGTTCGGCGTGCTCTAAAAGGACGCGTTGGGTGGTCAAAACCACCAGAATGATCTCAGAATGCCACAAAATCACACAAAAACAACCGCATAGTGAATTGTGAAGTTGTTGGACAGATGACATGTCAATCGGAGGTGTCGTTTGACCACGGTGACCGGAAACGCGTTTCCAGAGTCATAAAACACCAAAACGGCGTGTCACGGTCGAATTCAGAGAAAACTTGCTCTGAATGACCTGAAATCACACGATAACAATGATAATATTATTAATGATATGCAGGAAGAGACAACATGTCCATCGGACATGCGGTAAGCACGGTACGACCAAATGTGTCATTTTCAGCAGTTCGGCGCGCTCTAAAAGGGCGCGGTGGGTGGTTGAAACCACCCGAAAAACCTTGGAATGCCACGAAATCAGACGAGAACAACCACAGAGTGAATTGTAAAATGTTCGGATAGAAGGAACGTCAATCGGAGATGACGTTTGACCACGGAGACTGGAAACGCGTTTCCAGAGTCATAAAACACCAAAACATCGTGTCATGGTTGAATTCAGAGAAAATGTGCTCCGAATGACCTGAAATTGCACGAGAATGATAGGAATGTTATTTGTGAGATGAAAGAGGAGAATTAATGTCCATCAGACGTGCGGTGCGCGTGGTATGACCAAATATGTCATTTTCAGCAGTTCAGCGCGCTCTAAAAGGGCGTATTGCGTGGTCCAAACCACCTGAACGACCTCGGAATGACACGAAATTAGACGACAACAACCGCAAAGTGAATTTTGAAATGGTAGGATAGACAACACATCAATTGGAGGTGTTGTTTGACTGCGGTGACTGGAAATACATTTCCAGAGTCATAAAACACCAAAACGGCGTGTCAGAGTCAAATTCAGAGCAAACATGCTCCGAGTTACCTGAAACCACACGAGAACCATAGAAAGGTTATGCATGAGATGCAGGAGGAGACAACACATCCATCAGACTTGTGGTGCACGTGGTAAGACTGTATGTGTCATTTTTAGCAGTTCGACGCGGTCTAAATGGGCGCGCTGGGTGGTCAAAACCACCCGAACGACCTTGGAATTCCATGAAATTAGACGACAACAACTAAGGAGTGAATTTTAAAATGGTCGGATAGACAGAACGTCAATCAGAAGTTCCGTTTGACCACGGTGACCAGAAACACGTTTCCGGAGTCATAAAACACCAAAACGGTGTGTCACGGTCGAATTCAGAGCAAACGTGCTCCGAATGACCTGAAACTGCACGAGAATGATAGGAATATTATTAACGAGATGAAGGAGGAGATAGAACGTCCATCAGATGTGTGGTGTGCGCGGTACGACTGAATGTATCATTTTCCGCAGTTTGGCGTGCTCTAAAAGGGTGCGTTGGGTGGTCAAAACCACCTGAACGACCTCATAATGCCACAAAATCAGATGAAAACAACCGCGGAGTGAATTCTGAAATGGTCGGATCGACGGAACGTCAATAAGAGTTGTCGTCTGACCACGGTGACCGGAAACGCGTTTCCGGAGTCATAAAACACTAAAACGGCGTGTCACGGTCGAATTCATAGCAAACATGCTCCGAATGACCTGAAACTACATGATAACGATAGTAATATTATTCGTGAGATGCAGAGGAGACGGGACGTCCATCGAACGTGTGGTGCACACGGAAAACATTCATTTTAAGGCAATAAAAAACACTTTCCTAAACTAAAGCAAAGGCTCCAAAATAAGAAAAACAAATTCAAAAATGATAACATTTCTTAAATTGGTGGTTTTAAATTATCAGAGTGCCCATGAGATGTCAGATTTCATTTTATTATATATATATAATAACTGAATAAATATGTCAAATTTACGTTTGTTTTCTTTATTTTTCTTTGTATCTTATTGTAGGTTTTTAAAGCAGACGGATGCAGATCGTTGAAGCACGCCTATCATGTATTTTTTTTGATGATCTTGATGTTTATTGTGTTTGGATTTTTTTTCATTTTTTATGATTTATGCTGTTTTTTATTGTATCATGTTTTTTTTTTCAAAAAAATATCCAATATAGTGACCACCATTGGCGGTCGTTGTAGGCCCAGTCTCAGCCACCTTCAGTGTCCGCCAGTGGTAGTCACTGTAGGCCGAATTTTCATCCGGCTTCAGCAACCACCACCTGCGGTCGCTCTAGGCTAGAATTCTGGCCGGCTTTAGTGACCACTGCGGTCGCTGTAGGCTGAGGTCTTGGCCACCTTCAGTGACCACCATTGCCGGTCGCTGTAGGCTGACAGCGTCAGGCCTAAAGCGACCGCGAATGGCGGCCGTTGGGCGGTCTCTACAAGCCAATAGCGACCGCCATTGGCAGTCACTATAAGTGGAATTTATAGTAGTGCTTCAATGGCCAATTATGAAAATCTTCATAAGATTTCTCCCTACTCTGGTCCATCCTCATATGCTCATGAATGACCTGGACATTCTATGTTGTCACCTACACCAACTCTAGACCCACAATAGATGGATCTCCAATATCGATCAACTGTAATGGTGACCTAAAGGATCTCCTTTACAGGTCCTCAAAATGTGTCATTTCGATGTTAGAGTGTTAGTTTTCATTGTATGCAAACTCTACCAAGGGCATTTGATCCTCCGAACTCTAGAATAACTCTATCATGCAATCCCTCAACATATCTTCAAACACCTGGATAGTACATGAAGTATTTCCATTGGTATGGAGGTTAAAGGTTTTACTCATCGACATTTGGGTCTCGAATTACTCTTGTAGGACTCTCAACAATCATAACATAAACTACACATCATGATTAGAGACTATTATCGAGGGAGCCCTGTGAAGGCGAATGATCTCTCGTACGTACAACTACCCCAAACTCTCCAGCAAACTCTACTCCTTGATAGAAAAGAAGTGTGTAAACTTTGGGATTTTTTCATCTAGAAGGCATCATATACCTTATCTATGTGTGGAATAACTATCACAAATTCCATGTATATGTCATCCCACTTCCACTTCTGGATCTCAAGGGGCTATAACAAATAGACCGAACATGGTACTTATCCTTCACGTGCTGAAAAGTGAGGCACCGAGAGACAAAATCATCCATGATCCATCTCATTCCATACCACCAAAAATAACTCCAAAAGTCATTATACATATTCCCCAAACCATGATATATAGCTAGGGGAGTAGTGTGGAACTCTTACACCACCTCCTCTCATATCGTGACTGGAACTATTGTCTGTCCTTGGAAAAAGATTGCATGATTCTATCCTTTGGAATATCCCTTTGGTGATTCACCTATAGATATCTATTCATGTAAGACCTCATAGTCATTGTCTCCCAATTGGGAATATCTCACATGTTCGATAAGAGGAGGATTCAACACCATCAACTATAGAAAAGATGTACCCTCCTGCTCCATCATGGTTAGCTACAAGGAGGTCAGCTGCTCTGAAGCCTCCTACACTATGTGAGCCTAAGACTTCCTACTAAGTTAATATACTATAACTTTTTCCTTTCATAGAGTATAGACTTTCTCAAATTCATATTCTTACATGAAATACAACCAGCATCGTTGTCTCAGGTTCAAGTATCTCTGTTTAAAGACATGATTGAGACTATGATGGTCAATGTAAACCATAAAGTACTCACCCATTAAGTCATTCTTACACATACATAGGGTGAAGACTAACATTTCCATCTCTAGTCCATGATTTTTGAATTTCTTCTCATGGGTTCTCAACTGCCTCAACCCATATGTGATAACATCCTATCGTTGCATCAACAAATAGTCAAGACCAACTCTTGAGGAATCACAATACACTAACAACTTCACGCCTTCCCCTAGTAGTCTTGAAATAAAGCACTCATTAGCCTCAACCTCAACTCCTTACAGGCCCTTTGGCACTACTCAGGCTAGGTAAATATATTCCATTTTCCTGTTAACGAGGTCAAAGGGGATTCAATTTTAGAGAAGTTTTCAATAAACCTCTTGTAGTACCCCTCCAATATAATAAAGCTTTAAACCTCTAAATCTCTCTTGGGTGTCTCCCAAGAAAGAACTGCAACAATATTTATTGAATCCATAGATAAGACATACCAAAAAATGACATGACCTATAAAGTGAACCTCATTTATCCAAAACTGGTACTTATAGATCTTTTGATAAAGTTGATTCTCTCAAAGAAAAATTTGAACCATCCTCAATTTATCAGCATGTTCCTCCTCAAACATATAGTAGATGAGTATGTCGTCGATGAGGATGACCACAAACTGGTCCATGTATGGTTAGAATACATTGTTCATTAAATCCATAAATAATATGGGGTCATTCATCATACCAAAGTGCATCACTAGGAATACATAGTTTTTGTAGGAACATAGGAATGCCAACTTTGAAATATCAACCTCGTAAACCCACAAATGGTAGTAGGTATACCTGAGATCGATCTTTGAGAAATGTCTCTCACATAAAAAGTAGTTTAATAGGTCATCAATTTTCCTCAAGGCATGATTTTTCTTTATTGTTGTCTGATTCAGGCGATGACAATCAACACAAAGCAATAAGCTCCCATCAAGATTTTTCATGGAAAACACCAGAGCTTCCTGAGGGAAAATGGGTCCAATGAAACCCATATCTTAATGTTCCAAAAACTTCAATAGAAGATCTTAGATCTTGGTAGGGTCCATATGATATGTCATAGAAGATATCATGGAGGTTTTGGGATATAATTTGATGCAAAACTCCATTTCCTGCCTCAGAGTAAGTCCTGGAACTTCCTTAGGGAATACATGTATATAATCCTCCACAATTTAAGTAATATAGATGCCTAAAGATATTTATTCAGCAAGGTATATACTCACTAACTTATTGGTGATGGCTTTTATCTTCCATCTTTCAGAACCCACTTGTCTCACCATAAGATATCTCTTGCTAGAAAATGAGAATCTCATCACATCAGTGTGTATACATCTGACTTGTCTTCGGTGATAGTAAATTTGGGCTCAGACCATGGAAAAAATCCATAACCAAGATAAAATAATATTGTTCCATCATGGTGACCAAAATTTCCCACATAAACCTCTCTCCACCAAGTTATAGAGGCACTACTAACGGATAAAATATATATAAGAAGTGTTCCTTATAAGAACCTCAAGACAAAGCAAATGGGCTAGCACCTCGACTGGGAACTATAGCTCTCAATGTATGAGTATATAGATGAATTAATTACAAATAAATGTGTCTAATAATACTGAATCAAGTGTATAATAAACAAATATCATACCTATAATCATCCGATGCACAGCGGGGTTATAAGCCTCAAGAGCCTATAGTTATCCATGACCCTGACTACCATCTCCCTGAGCCTTGTATGGGCTGCCTGGTGGTGGTGGTGTAAAGATTTCAGAGAATCTTCCACCACCCATAACTCCTCATGCTTCTCTATCTTCTCCACCACCCTAGTGACCACCATGATCAGGACACTACCTCTGCTATAGCGGTACACCAACTATCTTCTTGTGCTTCTCAGAATGTATGGTCGAGCAGTCTCACACTATGTGACTTCTCCTTTCACAAGAAAAACACAACACCTATCCAAGATCCCCAGGTGATTTGGATTTTCCCTTCACCACATGATGCAACACATTATCTTGATTTATAAAGGGATTATTGTGCCGATATCCCATCGATTGGAGCTTACTAGATACTGCAGACCACTCAGCTCTGTGATTCCCACTACCATCTCTAGTTTTCTTGAATTCCTTTGACAGGAAGTTCTCTTTCACTAGTGCCCGATCCAGTAACCTAGAATAAGTGGTAAAGAAAAATGGAACCATGTTGTCATGGATCTCCCTGTGGAGTCCCTTCTCAAGATTTCATTCTCAAAAGTAGCCATCACGAATCATGTCAATTAAGTACCTAGTAAGGTCTGTGACCCTCACTGTGTACTTAGCCATTTTCATCCCTCCCTATTGTATATTTTGTATATCTTGAATCAAAACTGGGAACAATCAAAAGGTTTCACACTCCTCAACAAATATATATTGCAATTTGGTCCATAAGAGTGTCGACTCATTGTAAATATGCATAACAAGGCTCAACTAGTGCCCAACTACTCCATGGAAAAGGCTAGCTACCAGTGTTTTCTCCTGATCCATTGGGGTCCAAATAATCATAATGATATGGACAATCAACTCTAGCCAATCCTATGATGCCTAAGGATTTGGATTACTTTAGAACCTCACTAGCCTCTTTCAATAGAACACACTTAGTGTGTTAAGCCTGGGTGCATCCTCAACTTGATCTACTAGAATGATATATTGTTCAATGGGTGTAGGTGTTGTTGCCTACCCACATAGAGGAAAGGGGTCACGGGATGGACCTTGAACTAATGGACCATCAATCATCAGATCATCATCACGATCTGAAATTGGTATCCTAGTTGCCTCTCATTGTGGAGGCATCTTGAGATTTATCAGGACATACCATGGTCAGATGAGTATATATATAAATATATATCAACAATGGGGAAAAAATCATGAAGGATAGCCAAAGACTCAATCCTATAAGATTCATGTACCATTAATCTCTACAACCAATGTCTTGATATACTAAGTCAATATGTAGGTAGTCAAGGTCCTAGTGAATGGATATGTCGGCCACCCATATCATCACTAAATTCCTTGGATTGAGAGCCATACTTGAGACACTTCAAAAAAATTTCCTAAATTTCAACCAAATCCACATAAGGGGACTAGTCAAAAAATGTCCTAAGGATCAAACCACCTTTAATACAAATCTTTCATGACCTGACCCAAGATGGGGCTCGATCCGTAACTACCCAAAGACAACCTACATAGGCCAAGGGCTGTTGAAAAACACTGAATCCATAACTGCCATAGGTAATCCTTATCCTAAGTACTTGTACACACACATAGAGTCATATAAATGAAAAATAGAAGAGGAATTAAAATGAAAATAAACCTAAATTTAAAGTAAGAACCATGCATAAAATCCCCGAGATAATATAAGAGTATGGTATTATAAAATGAAATGTAAATGGGAAAATACATTCCCAACTAGAAGATATGACCCAACCTTAAAAAACTGGTAAATTAAAATTATGAGAGAGTCTATATCCTAATCTACAAGTTTTGACCACCACACATGGTCCAAAGTACCAGGTATCCCTAATCTCTTCTAAAGTCACTGCTGAAAGGTCAACAATCTATATAAGACATGACATGTGAGGGAAAATCATATGCATGGGTGATTATATTCATACCTAGTAGGATTCCCTGAAACCTAATGGTGTAGCAGTAAGAGATACAACATGAAATGAAATTATATGCAAGATACAATCAAATAGAACAGCTCAACCCAAACCAAGAGTGAAAGTAACCTCGTCTAATCATAAGGGGTTTGACATAGTGGTTAGATAAACTACCCATCAATTCTTCACCATTTATAGGGGAGATTATACTCATCCAACCATGAGAAGCTTGAACCAGAAATCACGTAGCATTCTTCGTTCGTCTCTACCTCTCATGGAAGTACAGTAACCAAATCCACAATCTCGATATATAAGAATATATATATATATATATATATGATCAGCCAAAGAATCAAAAATTTGAGAGTAAGAGGATCTCCATCTCATAACTCATCCCATGAAGAGGAGCTATCAATAGCTCTAAAAGTCCATCAATGATTCCCACCATCACATGCATCTTCTTAGATGTAACTATGCAAGTCAAATAGTACCTTATCATTGTGCTTCATAGTTGAGGGGCCACAAAATAAAAGTATAGGAATCCTTCCTTGGTACAACAGGAGGGATCCACTCTAAGAGTCGTCGAGGACCCCCCCCCCCCCAGCTCTACCAGAGGGTACCACTCGATAGTCATAAAGGACTCCACTGCCCTACTCTACTCGAGGGTTAACTCAGTAGTTTTCGAGGACTCCACTACCCAGATTGACTAGAGGTTCAACTCAGTAGTCATTGATTACTCCACTACCCAGCTATACTGGAGGTTCAACTTGGTATTCAGTAATGACTCCACTTCCTTTCTCAATTGGATGGTAAACTAGGTAGTCATCGAGGACTCCACTTCCCAACTCTATTGGAGTGTTAACTCAGTATTCATCAAGGAAAACACTGCCTAGATATACTAGAGAGTTAACTTTGTAGTCATCAAGGAATCTATTTGTTAGCATGAATGGGGGGTCAACTCAATAGTCCCTTGTGATCCGGCATGATCACTACCATCATCGAGCCTTTCCAAGCCAAGCATAATCCCTAGAAAATCCTACATCATATCTCAAAAAGAAAAAACCATGGCAACCATCCTATTATACACATAAAAACACCCAGGATAGGATACTAATGGGACAAAATCTGAGTTCAAATAAAGGAGATATGGAACCTTGAAGTTTCCGAAAAAAGCAACCAAGGGATACATGACGTGAGAGGTGTCCTTCATGGTTTATGGTCCTTCCCCACATCTTTTTTGTGTCCCTGGGGGTACATCACACCCAAGACATGTAGTATTATATGCAATATAGGTGGAATACATGGTGTTTCCAAGCTAACTGGGACCAGGCCGTGTCCTTCTGCTCTTGTGTGTGCACCAACCCTGTGTTCATGTACTTAGTACACGACATGTCACTTCACATGGAGTGGTGGCCATGTGACCTAGTCATGTCCGTGTACTCAAGTACATGGTCATGTAATTCCACATGGTATCTTGTCTGTCTGATCCACTATATGGGTTTTTCATTTAGGGAATGGGTACACAGTGTGTATGATGGATACACACTACGTCATCCTTAAATTTTTTCAAAACCCCAACCACCACAATTAAGGGGCTACACACAATGTCTTCATCCTTGTATATGGAGTGTAGTCAGGTTTCTCTATAAATTCATAAATCTATGATCTATTCCACCAATCTGATCCCTCTACTTCGAATTCATCTTTCGTTTCACTTGATATTTGAGGATTTAGCATCCTCTAATAGATTCTGGTCCTCTAGTGGTCAGAAATCATATTCCAAACACCCATAAGGGTTTCATCATTCGACTCTGATAAACCACCCCATTTTCTTTTAATTTATTAGTATTAAATCATAGAAACAATCATTCATGACTTGAAATTATCCTAGAGATATTATCGTTTCACCAATACAATCTTTTATAATCCTTTTGTTGCAATTTTAGAGGTCCGATTGGGCTCGGTACTCCTTGGAAATATTGAATCGGGATTGGGGGATTTATCCAGTGATGAATGTGAAGACAATGAGAGAGAAAAGAACAAGAAAAAAAATTAATTAATCTTTTCCAATTTTTCTTGTCCAATGATCAATAATGGGAATTCGGGGTTAGAAAACAAGAGTAATCAATTGAGATTTCAATGCATGGGAACATACTCAATTCACTATTGGCATAGATCCAATAAAAGGGATCAATACACTCAATATATTTAATAAAAAGGGAATGATTCACCAATTGATGACTCCAACCTATATATTGGATCATTCATCAATGAAGACTGTACTCTCCAATAATTGTAGGATGTTGTTGCATTCACTACACTCCAATCTACTGTGATCTGGGTTTCTGTCATCTTTTGATGTGATTCACCGATAAAGGTGAATGGAGAAGCTCTAGAATCCTCCCTGGTTAGTAAGGATACCCTCACTAGTATAGAATAAATTTTTTACATCAGTTATTTTTCATTTTTTACCTTGGTTTTTAGCCAACGTTAATACGGAAGACGTTATAAATATTGTTTCATACGTTGGTTATTTAAAAACCGACGTAAAAAACATAACATCTTGGTGTTTATCACGTCTATTATTAATTAACCGACATGGAAAAACCAAGGGGGGGGGGTTTATCACGTCGCTTATTATATAACCGACATGATAAACCAGTGTGGGTTTTTTTTTTCATGTCGGTTATATAATAACCAACGTGATAAACCATTTCCCAGGCCTTTATCACGTCGGTTATTACATAACTGACCTAATAAATCAGGGGGGGTTTATCATGTCGATTATTATATAACCGACAGGATAAACCATTACACATGTGTTTATCATGTCGTTTATTCAAATAACTGATGTGATAAACCCTTCCTCATTCCTTTATCACTTCGGTTATAAAATAACCGACGTGGAAGAACAATTTTTTTTAAAATGGAATGCAGTCCTCTGCTCTCCCCAGAAACAACCAGAAAAAAAATCAAGAATTCTTACCAAAAAAATAGAAGTATACCAAAACAAGAACCAAAGAAAAATTAATCATTTACATTGATAACATTTAAAACTTACCCCACTGGATAGCCCCCCACCACCCCTTAAACATCCCCCCTCACCCCACTGGACAGCCCCCACCACACCACTGGACTGCCCCCCGGCCCCCTGGATAGCCTCAAACACCACGGGACAACCCCCCCCCCCCCCACACACACCATCATGTATAGCCCCCCACACCCTAGATAGCACTCCCACACCCCGGGACATCCCTCACACCCCCCCCACCCCACTGGACAGCCCCCACCACACCCCTGGACTGCCCCCGACCCCCTGGATAGCCCCAAACACCCCTGGACACCCCCCCCCACTCCTCCCCCACCCTCATGTATACCCCCAATCCCTAGACAACACTCCCACACCCCTAGACAGCCCTCCCACACCCTTGAAATAGACCAAAAAATTACCAAAAACAAACCAGGAGCCCCTCACCCCAATGGACAGCCCCCACCACACCCCTGGACACCCCCCCACACCCCTAGACATCGCCACCACCCCATGGACATCCCCACACCTTTCGATATACCCCCCCACCCCCTGGAAAACACTGCCACACCTCTGGACAACCCTCCCACACCCCTCAAACAGACCAAAAAGTTACCAAAAACAGACCAGAACCCCCTCAACCCACTAGACATCCCCCACCACACCCTTGGGAACCCCACCACACCCCTGGACACCCCCCACACCCCTGGACTGCCCACCCCCTGGATAGGCCCCAACACCCCTAGACAACCCCCCTAACCCCCTGGACACCCCCACCCCTGGACTTCTCCACCACCCCCTGGACAGCCCCCCACACCCCTGGACCCCCCCCCCCCCCACACCCCTGGACTACCCCCACCCCCTGGACAACACCCAACAACCCTAAAACCCCCCACCCCACCCCCACCCTCCTAGACTACCCCACCACCCCCTGTACAGCCCCCTTCATCCCACTGGACAGCCCCCACCACACCCCTCAAAACACCCCCCCCCCCCCACACCCCTGGACTGCCCCCGAACCCCCTGGACATCCCCCATACCCCTGGACATCCCCACCACCCCCTAAACAGCCCCCCCCCCCCCCACACCCTCCTATATACCCCCCACCCCCTGGACAGCACTCCCAAACCCTTGAACAGCCCTCCCACACCCTTGAAATAGACCAAAAAGTTACCAAAAACAGACCAGAACCCCCTCACCCCACCGGATTGCCCCCACCACACCCCTAGGCACCCCCACCCCCGGGACAACCCCCCCCCCCCCCCCCCCACCCTCCTGGACACCCCCACCCTCCTGGACACCCCCTCAGGGGGCAAACCGTTGGAAGGTACTCATCAGTCCCACATGCGAAGCATGAGCTCTCAAAATGTTTCACATATGGGAGTAATGAATACCTTCCAGCGACGTTCATCCCCTCGAGGGATAGTGGCTCCTCCTCTCCCACCACCCTGGACGCCCCCCCCCCCATCCCCATGGACACTCTAGCCCCCCCCCCCCTCCCACCCCACTGGAAAACCCTCCCACACCCCTAGAAACCCCCCTCACCCCACATGACACCCCACCCCCCTGGACACCCCTTGGACAGCCTCCCACTCCCCTGGATATCCCTTCCACCCTCCTGGAAACACTCCCACCCCCCTGGACTACCCCCCTCCCCCCCACTCTCATGGACACCCAGGACCCCCCCCCCCCCCCCCTCAGCCCACCGGACATCCCTCCCACACCCCTAGACACCCCCACCCCATTGAACACCCCCCACACCCTTGGAAACCCTCCCCCCCCCCCAGACCAGAATCCATACCATAAAAACCATCTTAAGTTAACCAAAACAAGAAGTAGAACAAAATTAAACGTTCACATATATAACATTAAAAACTTACACTATCAACTTCAAAAAAACTAAATCCAACATAAATGACTACAAAATACACAATTGCAATAAAAATATTTTAAATTACATTTTACACTACAAACAACTAAAATTCAATCAAACCTGTAAAATAATTTGACCACTCCACTTATAAGTGTTTGGTGTCTTGAGAAGTATAGGGTTGAGAGTCATCAAATAACTATAAATAAAAAGGATAGTAGTTAATGTGTATAATGAATAAATCAAATTGAAATATTATGGAAAAGTTTAAAATGAAATCTTATGAGGTCAAAGTTCACCACTATCCCAATTGTTATTATTTCATACATAAATATTAACATATAATATCCACATTCGATGACGCCTTGTTGTTCATGAAAATTATGTTTGATTAAGTGTAAATTTAATATATTATTTTTATGTAATAAATCAAAAAGTAAAAATTATAAATGGATATTTACCTTTACATTTACATATTTTATCATTGCACTCTTTTTCATTGTGTTTTTTTGAATGTAAACCCATCCCCTATTAGAAAATATTACTAATGGGGTAAATTTAAAATTCATTATAATATATAAAAATAATGAGAAATTTAAACTTACTTTCCAATATATTCTTAAAACTTTCCCACAGATCATCATCGATAGTGCATATCCAATAAAGTGTTTTCTCCCTTGGGAAAAAAAACCCTAACATCCAATGATCACTGATAAAAGAAAATATAAGGTTAGTGGTTTTTTATGTTAAAAGATAATGAACTATTTGAGAGAGATGTGTTTCATACCTCTCACAAAAAGGAATCATCCATCATTGTGTGGATATATTCTTTTCAAGTCTTTCAGCAATATAAAGCATTCTTTGTTCCTCATCCAATGCACATGCTTCAGGGGAAATCAATTGTGGGTCCATGAATCCATATACATCTGTCATCCCATTCCTCTCAAAAATGTTATAAAGATACCTAATACAAAATAGTCATAAGTATACATTTTTAATAAATATAACTCAGGGAAAAGGTGTTAAGACTTACATGGAAAAACAATTCACCACGTTAATGACCAACTTATCTCCAGTAATAAGCTCTATGATATCATTTTTCATAATCCCCAAAGTTATTGCATGTCCACAAACATGAGCTTCCATTGGAAACTCATAATGACCCACCAAAAAATTTTAATATCTTGAAAATCTATCAAGACTACTAGAATTTGTATCTGATGTCATAGCCATTTGTATTTGTTGTTGTCTATACAATATTTCATTACCTTTGAAGTATTTCAATAAAAATAAATAGAAGAATATATTAGTTTTCAAATGATAAAACAACTTTAATAAAAAATAAAATAAAATATATAACATTCTTACCTCTATGATAATTATTCAAAGAAGTCTGGATGGCCAAATTAAAAAATGGTCGATACTATGTCCAACTGTCATCACCTCATCTATAGGTAATGGTACTCAAGTTGATATATCTATAATATCATGTACAGTTACCCTCTGATTCTCTACCTCTAATTGTTGATGATGAACTATATCTCCTATACAATATACCAACCCATATGCAACTATATAATGTTGAGGATCATCAACATACAACTCGCAATAAGTAGGAATCTGCAGCGGAGGAGTAGGATAAAAAATGGGGTCTGCAGGCTAAGGTGGGGGAGTGGGAGCTACTGGTGGAGGTGGAGGATAAATAATGGGGTCTGTAGTGGGAGGTGGAGGAGTGGGAGCTGCAGTCTGAAATTGTATTTTCATGTCTGCAAACATAGATTGTATCGACGCTCTAATATTTTCCTCCATCTTCGCATTAATATTATGAACTTCAACTTCCAAGGATTCTATTTTTTTATAAACACCCTCAACATTAGAAGTTTAAGAATTTGGAAATACTTTTCTTACCGATACACCTACCGGATATCCTCTTACATGACCAGGATGTTTGGGCTTTCCCAATGCTGCAAATAAAATATCTTGCCCCCCAGTAGTTGTAAATACCCCTTGTGAGCTCTACTCCTCAAGAGAGTCATGTATTAATTAATTAAACATTTCTGTAATGATTGAAATTATATGAATAAAATAGTTACCAAAAATAAATAAAATAGATATCTTAAAAACCTCTCAGCTATGATTCTCAATTCTTCCAAAAGATATTTTTCTTTTTCCCCGTCCGAGCTCTCTTCAATTTTTCATGTCTAGATGGAGGGGATGGAGGGTCCACCTCTCTAGATCATGAAGACTCAGCTCTTAGTTTTTGAAATTTGTCCTCTATCATTTGTTATTCCAAAAATGCATACCCTTCCTGAGATAAACTACAAGGGTATACATTTTTAGATTGGTTCTCTTGATGAGATTTCCTTGTTTGCTGTAAATTAAGAATAAGAAATCATTAACAAAACAATAATAAGATCATTTATATAATAAATCTTATAAAATTTTACATTGCCCTTAAAAAAAATGACTCTTTTCATATACATTCAACAAATTTTCTCCATGTGTCTTCGTCTATAAAAGGATATATACGACATGGATTTCCATGAATCCTATGAACAAAAATGAAATTAGATGAGAGGGTTGATTTGAAATCCCTCCATCTCCTAGAAGCCATCGATAAGCATTTCTTTCTGACTCCTCCAATGTCAGGAATATCAAATGTCATGTGATAAAGAAGAGGTTAAACATATTATATATACTAGAAACATTGAAAGAATAGTCAAACAATAGAAAAAGATCTTACCAAAATTGTCTCCCACAACTGAGAGATTATCGCTTTATCCACACTTCTCCAGTCATCATAGAAAATGCTTACTTTTCTCTTAGCCTGAGTTGATACAAAACTCCTAAAATATTTTTCATTTGGACCTCTAGAAATATCATCATCATCAAACTCAATGAGTATCCTCTTATCCTGCTTATGGGAAAGTGCTAATTTTGGTAAACATGTACACCCATTTTTACCAACTCTTGAACTCTTCATTGTAATAGGAGCACATGAGGAAGATTGGGGAACATCAAGAGGCGCATGTAAATGTTCCTCCCCAGAGGTATGACCAATATTCTCATCTCTAGAATCATGTGGTTGATCAACTGAATGATATGTCATTATCCTTAAAATCAAAAAAAACAAACATTAGTTCACAAATATAAAAATTCAAATATTTTAATACTACTGTAATCAGAAAATAGAAAATTGTACTAAGTTAGGTAATAGTAAACATTGTTAATATGGTAAGCATGTTAAACAATGGTAAAGATAGTCAAGATGGTCAGGATGGTAAACATGGTAAACATGGTAAACCTGGTAAACTTGGTAAACATGGTAAAGTAATTTTCACTGAACAAAAATAGTAGATATATAATTCATGTAATGGTAAACATGATAAAATAAACTAAAAAAACTTAAAACAAACAAAAACTTAAAATTATTTTGTTTTAATACATGTTTTAATAAAGAAAAAACTTATAATATCTAACATTTTATGAAAAAAATAAATGTAAACAAGAAATAAACATATGTTACCTGTAATTTTAGGAATGTATAAATAGATTGTTTTCCCAAATTCCTTCATCGTGATCGTTCCTTGTGGCACAAACCATGTCTTCAACATGCTCATTATTATGTTCTGTTAATATTTTAATGGAAGTAGGGATCTCACATAAATAACCATCTTCATCAAGTTCATCCTAAAAAATATTTTTTTTCCATTGTAAAACAACAGCCCACTACATATCTGATTGATCTACTATAGAGAATTTTTTTTTCATGTGTTTCTATTATAAAATAATCAGTTGTATCTTACAATCTATTCCGATTAACAAGTGTCATTCCAAATTCATCGTGTCTGACACTTTTGTTACCGATAAACCATTTACAGTTAAAAATATGAACTTTAATTTTAAAGTAATCAACCTCCCATATGTCTTCAATCACTCCATAATATGCACTTGATGTAGAAATTGGCTTTTTTTCCTTAGCACTCGAAAAATGCATTGCTTCTTCAAACACCAAAACACCACTATTCTGAACTGCACTTCTGTTGTCCTGATATTTCGTATGAAATGTATAGCCATTAATGTCATAACTGGACCATGTTATCTCATTTAAACATGGACCACCCACTATCCATTTTAATGTCTCTTATACATCTGATCTACCAAGCAAGGTATTTTTAAACCATGAAAAAAATGTTTTGTTGTGATCATTCAAAATACACATTTCTTTCTTCTTTGGATGAAATTTTTTCAACTCATTAATATGCAATGTGATATACGGTTGAGCATCAGCTATGTTATTCAAGATGTATGATTCTAACTTCTTTATCTGTTCAGCTGAAAATTATTTGACTTTCAAGCCACGAATCCCCTTTCCCTCATTATTAACTCGTTCATGGAGAGATGGAGGCAAACCTATGTGTTGCACTACTGCCAAGTAGCTCATACAAAACTCTGCAACCTCTTTAAAAATATACTTTTCAATAATGGAGGCTTCAGTTCAATATATATTCTTAACATACCCCTTCACTATTTTCATATACCTTTCAAAAGGATACATCCAATGACGATATACAGGTCTACAGATATTTATTTCTCAAACTAGATGAATCATTAAGTACACCATTATATCAAAAAAGTTGTAGGAAAATACATTTCCAATTGAAAAGTATAAAAATTGCATCCTTTTCCAAAATGTTCAATGCATTCACATCAACCGCCTTATTACAAATTGAATGGAAAAAATAACACAAATTCATTATATTCTTTCTGACACAGATGGGAAATATTCCACACAATGCAACTGGTAGAATTTGTTGCATCATGACATGACAATCATGTGATTTCATACCTATAAACTTCAAGTCCTTCAATGAGACAAAAAAATTTACATTTGAAGAAAAACATTTAGGAACTGTGATATCATGAAGACACTGACAAATCTTATTTTCTCCCTCTTTGATAATGTATGTCAAGCTGAGGGAAGAAATGATCATCTTCCTTTAAGAGTGGGAGCTAACCCCAAACGTATTCCCACTGATAGTAAGTCTAATCTTACATTCAACCCATATTTTTTTCTTTCCTTTAATATCTAACAATGTTACAATAAAATGATCACAGATATTCTTCTCCACGTGCATGACATCAATATTATGTTTAACTTCATGATATCTCCAATATGCTAGCTCAAAAAATGTTGACCTTTTCTTCTAAATATGTCTATTATTACCAGATTTTTGTGTCTTTCCCAATGTCACATCAAGGTTTTTCACCCTCTCAAAATACAGATCTGGGGATAATGGTTTTGGAGAAATATCAAATTATTGTGAGCCACTTAATGCCTTTTTTAGTCTTCTATAAGGGTGATCCATAGGCAAAAACTTTCGATGACCCATGTATAATGTTTTCCTCCCATGATGAAATTGACAATATGACGTCTGTTGTTCGCAAATTGGACAAGCTTTATGCCCTTTAACATTGTATCCAGAAAAATTTCCATATGATGGGAAGTCATTTATAGTGAACAAAAGGACAACATGCTGTTGAAAATATTCCATTTTATAAGAATCATACACCCTAATACCATCAGCCAATAAAATATTCAAATCATCAATCAACGGTGAAAAGTAAACATCAATATCATTGTCAGGTTGCTTCGGACCAGATATCGTTATACTCAACATGGAATATTTGCGCTTTATACACACTTCAAGAGAGAGGTTTTAAATTACCAATAAAACCATCCATGAACTATGTGTGCTACTGAGGGTTCGGTATGTATTCATTCCATCAATGCACAACCCTAGTCTAAGATTTCAAATTCTATTTCCCAATGTAGAATATTGCCCATCAATTTTAATCCATTGTGTACGATCACCTAGATGACGTATTTTTCCATGACATAACCGCTCATCATTATGCCATATTAACCTTTAGCATCATGTGAATTAGAAAATAAACGTTTAAAATTATGAATTATATGAAGATACCAAAATACCTTTGAAGGGATATTTGTAATCTCTACATCAGCCTGTGGTTTTTCCTTCACCTTATACCGTGATGTCCCACATTTAGGAAACTTTGATATAAATTTGTATTCCTTACTCTATAGAATACAGTCATTCCGACATGCATTTATTTTCTTGTATCCCAATCCCATCAGGCATAATATTTTCTTTGCCTTATAATGTGAATCTAGAAGATCGTTATCTTTTGGAAGAATTTATTTCATCAATTGTAGCAGCTCTGTAAAAATTATGTCACTCTATCCATGTTTCGCCTTCAGGTTAATCAATCTTAACACCGCCGACAAAACCATAAAATCTGTACAACCCGGATATAATGGTTTTTCAGCATCACCATATAGACGCGCAATTGTCGGTTCTATGTCAATTTGTTCTGCTGCAATATCACAAATCATTTCTTCAATTCCATCATAGTTACCATCTTGTGAATCATCATCATTAGTGACATTCCGTCCAGTTTCACCATTCCAAATCCAAGGGTTGTAACTCAGATTAAAACCATGACAAATCAGATGATCTTTTATCTCTCTACTTTTCAACTTCTTCATATTCAAACATTTCAGGCATGGACAGAAAAAAATGTCACTACTTGGAACATTTCGTTTTGCAAATTCCAAAAATGCATCAACACCTTCCTCATATTCATTGCTCATTCGATGTGCCTTAATCCAACTTCGACACATTATTACCCATAACAAATATCAAAATTATACATCTTTTTAAGATAAGACAAATATATGTTTATATGAAAAAAATCATAATTTGAATGTAAAACAATTTTGAAAAAAAAATATGCGTATTTAAAAAAAAATATGCTTGAATGTGATTTTCAAAAGAAAATATAGTTAGATATAATAGTTTTAAATTCCATCGAATCAAAGAAAACCATGGGGCCTCCAATGGTTGATAGAAAATTGGAGAAAATGGAGTAAACCTGAGAATAAAATCATATTTAAAATAAAAACCCAAATGGATAAAATCACAATGTAAATCCAATCATCACGACATAATGGGGTCAGGATAACTACGCATATTTGAAAACCGCAACATGGTCTCCCCCATAACCCATAATTTTCTCATAGTCGATGACTGGTCAAAAAATATATAACCAAATAGAATCATATTGCAACACTAATATCCATGAAACAATAAAATCATCATATCATAATCTCACAAACCACGATGCAGTAGTCAATCCCAACTGACACTTATCCCCCACCCCCTTGGACACCCCCTAGACACCACCACCCCCTTGGACAGCCCCCCACCCCCTGGACACCACCCCCACCCCCTTAGACACCCCTGGACACCACCACCCCATTGGACACCCCCCCACCCCCTAGACACCACCCCCCACCCCCTTAGAAACCCCCTGGACACCACCAAACCATTAGACAACCCCCCCCCCACCCCTTCTGGACGCCACCACACACCTCTTACCCCCTTGGACAACCCCCTGGACACCACCCAACCCTGTGAACACCCCCCCCCCCCGAACAACCCCCAAAACCCTCTAGATAGGCCCCACCCCCTGTGATATCCCCCACACATCCTTAGACACCCCACCCCCTTGGACACCCCCCCACACACACACACACCGCTGGACTGCCCCCCCCCCCACCTCCATGGACACCCTGGACACCCCCACCCTCTGGACACCCCCCCCTGAAGCCTCTGAACACCACCCTCACCCCCTTGGACACCCCCTGGAAACCACCACCCCCTTAGACAACCCCCACCCCTCTGAACAACCCCCACCCCCTAGATAGCCCCCACCCCTCTAGAAAGCACCCCCACCCCTCTAGACAGCACCCCACCCCCACCCCCTCCTAAAGACCACCCCCACCCCCTACCCCCTTGGACACCCCCTGGACAACCCCAACCCTCTGGACAACACCCTAACCCTTTGGACAGCCCCCTCCCCTCTAGACAGCACCCCCCGCCCCTCCTGGAAACCACCCCCAACCCCCTGGACACCCCCAACCCTCTGGACAACCCCCACCCCCCAGAAAACCCCCTGAACCCTCTGGACATGCCCTCTCCCCCTTGCACAGTCCCCCCCCCCACCCCTTGGATAGCCCCCCATCCCCTTCCACACCCCCACCCCCTGGGACCCCCCCCCCCCCCCACCTCTATGGACACCCCCAACCCTCTGGATAGCCCCCCGAACCCTCTGAACACCACCCCGACCCCCTTAGACACCCCATGACACCACCACCCCCTTGGACAGCCCCCACCCCTCTGGAAATCCCTCCACCCCTCTAGACAGCACCCCCCACCCCTCTTGGACACCACCCCACACCCCACACCCCCTTGGACACCCCCCAACCCTCTAGACAGCCCCCACCCCCACAGACAACCCCCCAAACCCTCTCGACAGGCCCCCACCCCCTTTGACAGCCCCCCCCCCACCCACCCACCCCTTGGACAGCCCCCCACCCACTTCGACACCCCCACCCCCACCCCTCCCCCCCCCCCACACACCCCTAGACTGCCCCCCCCCCACCTCCATGGACACCCTGGATAGCCCCCAACCCTCTGGACAGCCCCCAACCCCCTGGACAGCCACAAACCCTCTTGACAGCCCCCCGAACCATGGGATTTTAACATCAAGCTACTAGTTTTGGTATATCTAGGGATTTTAACCTCAAACTACTAGTTTTATTATCATGCAATTATTAAAAATGAGAACCATGAACTGTATCTCCTACTAGTCTAAAATTCTCTATTGTGAAATGAATCGGGTTTTAATAGTATATGAATACTTATAATTGTCCACGAAAATAAGTGACGTAAATAGATTTTGGAACAAAAAAAGTGATACCCAAAATAGAAACAACCAAGGATCCAAAACAAACATTCCCCCATGAAAAACCATATATACTTATAAAATAAATCACACTGGTACACGGAATGGGTGTATCACAATGGTTTACATATAAATTGCAGTAATATACGTGAATGAGATCATTAGTTATCAATGACAACAAAAATTTCCATCAATGTCGGGCATCTGCGAAACAAAAAACAAAAGAAATAGAAGTAGTTAAGGCTTACATGAATATTGTGAGTCGATCTAATAGATATGGTGATAATAAATAATATAATGATGGAAAAATGAGGTAAGAGGGTTCGATATCGAATAATATTACCTATTTTAAACATAAAAATCACAAAACGTAAATATAGACTATCCAGAAAAAAAAACATAATAAAGTTGTGGGAGGCTCACCTGAATGTTGTGAGTGGAAATGATAGATCCGAGGAGAGTAAAGATGATAAAAAATGATGGGGATACGAGTTTAACGAAACTAGATCGAAGAGTCGATTAGGTTTTTCCACTCAAGAGAGACGATTTGCCGGTCTGTCGATCAAACAATCATAAATGACAATCCACGGGGCGTGTTAATTTTTTAAATGTTTTATAATGTCGTTTATTTAATAACTGACTTTATAAAGTATTTTTATTACATTTATAATGTCGGTTATTATAATAATCCGCGTTATAAATGTATCAGATACCTAATTTTTTACGTCGGTTATTTTATAACCGATGTAAAAAAGCCGTGTGTTGGTTTTTTACGTCGGTTATTCTATAACGGACGTAAAAACACATAAGAAACCACAGTTTTTAGGTAGGTTATTTTATAACCGACATAAAAACTACAGGGTTTTGGTTTTTTACATCATTTATAATATAACCTACGTTAAAAATTCTATGGGTTGGGTTGTTACGTCGGTTATCAAATAACCGATGTCAGAAATTTACTCTATGTATTTTTGACGTCGGTTATAAAATAACCGACGTGAAAAACCACGTATCACTGATTTGCACATCTGTTATATATAACTGACGTAAAAAATGGTGATGTTAAAAAAAATTTCTGCACTAGTGCCTGGGTGAATCTCCATAGTATTATACTTATATATTTTTCATTTTTTTTTAAAAATTAATTATATAATTAATTTAATAATTAATTAATCCACTGAATGTACCACCAACGAGCGAGGAGTAAGAATTCCCCAAATCGACCCACTTCCCACCTATACAAGGGAGGGGGTCAACTCAATAGTCATCCATGAATCCACTACCCAACTCCACTAAAGAATAAAGTCAGTAGTCTTCGGTGACTTCAATGCCCAGCTTTAATGGAGGTTTAACTTGGTAGTATTTGATGACTCCAATGCCTAGTTTGAATGGAGGGTGGACTTGGTAGTCATTGAGGACTCCACTACCTAGCTCTACTGGTGGGTCAAATCCATACTCATCCTGGACTCCACTTCCTTGCACTACTGTAGGTTCAACTCGATAGTCGTCGAGACCTCCACTCCCATCTTGAATGGAGGGTCAACTCGGTAGTCTCTGGTGATCCTATGTGTTCACTACCATCATCGAGCATCGCCTATTAATGCATCCTAAAAATAAAATTATATATATTATCTCAAAATCCATTACTAAGGCATCCATTCCATTCTATATAAAAGAACACTTAGGATAGACTACTCATTGGACAAAATCAGAGTTCAAATGAAGGAGTTACGAAACATTGAAGTTTCCTAAAAATGAGCCAAGGGATACGCAGTGTGTTAGGGGTCCCAGATAGTGTGTTTCCCCTATCCACCACTCAACCATGTCTTTATGGGTACAAAACTCCCAAGACACTGGATGGGTAATACATGACATGTCCAAACAAACCATAACTAGGTTGTGTCCTTTTGGTTGTGTCCGTGTATTGGACTCGTGTCTATATACTCAAAACACAATGTGTAACCTCATATTGGGTGTCACCCATGTGACCTAGCTCTTTCCGTATACTCAAGTAAAAAACCATGTACTTCTACATGAGATACCATCTATTTGATCCACTACATGGTCATACCATTAAATGATAGGGTACATGGCATGTAGTATGGCTACATTCCATTCCAATCCTATCTTTTTTCAAAATCCTAGTTGAGGCACTTAAGGGGATACACACAAGTGGTCATCCTTGTACAACACGTATAGTCAGGGTTTTCTCCAGATTCTAATATATAAAATCTATTCCTCCAATATAATCTCACTGCTTCTAATTTAGCTTTGGTTTCAATTGAGATTTGTGGATCTACCATCCGCTGATGGATTTCATCCCTCTAATGGTTGAAATCGGATTCCAAACAACCTTTGGGTTTCATCATTTAACCCATATACACTACACCCTTTTCCTTTGATTTCATGATCTGAAATCATTGAAACATTCATATGTTTCTTTAAATAATACCAAATCTATGATTGTTTCATCAATCCGAGCCATGATCATCATTCCCTTGCAATTCCAGTGGTCTGATCTAGCTCAGTACTGCCCGACAATGTCGAATGAGAATCGAGGGATCCAACCTTTCATGAAGATGAACAAAAAGTAGGATAAAATCACAAGAAAAACATTTTAATTGATAGTTTCAAATAATTCTAGACCAACAATCATGAATGGGAATCTGGGGTTAGAAAAAAAATTGTAATTAATTATGATTTCAATACATGGGCACATGCTCAATTCAAAATTCAGGAAGATCCAAGAACAGGGATCAATTTGCTCGATCTATTTAATAAAAAGTGTATGAATCATCAATTTATTATTTATACATGGTGATTATATCATTATTTTTCAAATAATGTGATCTCTAATGATTGAAGGACATCATTGCATTCAATGCACTCTAATCTACAATGATCAGGCGTTTCTTTACCGCTTGATGGGACTCACCAGTGATGGAGGAAGTAAAAGAATTGGAATCCTCACAAGGTTATGAGGATAACTTGGGAGAATATACATTTAATTATACTTATATATTTTCCATTTAGGTTAAAATGAATGAATGAATTAATCTACTAAATATACCTCCAATCAGTGAGGAGTCCGAACACCACCACATCGACCCATTTTATATCATGACAGGGGTAAACATCATGTTCTGGACTCAACTGTGTTCTCAGGATTATGGTACGATAATCCTTTTAAGAGTTTTCAAATTTGATATAAGAATCTATGTTCATTCAACATAAAATAAATTTAATATTTTTATAAAATTAATTATGGGTGCACTGGGATTTGGAATTTCAAATCATATCAGTGCCTAGCTCTTGAAATATATATATAGAAATATTAAACCTTCCATCAATAAGAATTGATTTATATCATTACCCCAGTTGAATCTTGGATTAAAGCCAAAAACACTGGGAATTATGATCAAAAATCATCTTCTGAAGTGGGTGTTCATTTAATGAAATATATTGAAAAGATCAAGGATATCACAATCTTAACTTCATAATGATGAACTCACTCTAATCATTATTTAATTTTAACCCAAATCCATCAATCATTCCTATCACATAATATTTGAAGACAACCCCCCCCCCTAAAAAGGTGAAACAAAAACAATCGACTCCAATAAAATGTTCCAGCACTGAGGATTTGACCCAAGTCCCTCTATACACATTAACAGATAACTGGACCATTGAATGGTAGATAGGTGAAAATAGTTTTTGCTTCATTTATACATTATATATTATACCTAAATCTATCAAATCTCATACACCATGCAATATACCTCAAGCCATCACAACCCATACATGTCATACCTATAGTAGTCCTTTGGATACAATATTTCAAGATATAAGTGTGTGAGATAACCACAATCCATTACATCCCTCTACAAACATATATTGGAAACTAATCATCAAACAGGCTAGTATATAATACTACAAATTAAAGAGAGTGGGGCTAGAGTGGGTAATCATCCATCCATTCTCACCACTGGGATTCTAGAAAAAACACCCTCATATAGTCCACTAGGTCTTAGTTTACCAACCAAAATGGGTGGGGTAGCATATGAGATCAAAAAATGTATATGATATAATATATCTCAAAATTGAACTATGTATATAACCTAGTCTAAGACTCAAATAGATCTATCATCTATTCGTCAATAGTTTACCTTTTATAAGAACTACATATCCTAAAACACACACAATATTTTAGAATACTTTCATTAAGCTATTTATTTCATTTTTAATTTTTAATTTTACATTAATTAATTTATTAGACATTAATTAAAAACATTATGATTCTAATTCATTAACCTTTAGGTTGATGTCCAAGCCCTTCAGGCATAATCTAATTGAATCCATGGTTTCTCAATATCATAATATTTTTCATTCCAATAACAAAAACCCCATGGGTTAAGTAATTTATTAAATGATATTATAATTACATGATTCTTGGTACTCTATGAAACATATTAATCTACAAAGAATAGAAAATCATTACCATGAACATCCATATTTCTCAATATATAGGGAAAGAAATGTAGATAAACAACCAACATGACCATCCAACTTTTAAATAGATTCATTCACAAGAAAGAAACTCATGTATCAACACATCAATTGGTAAGACCATATTTAACCCATTATGTCATATCTGGTTCCATACCTACCACTATCATCCATATCACTATGTATCTCGTCATCATAGGCATCAACTATTTCTCTAACCTCGAGCCTCCCACCTATATCACATTAACCATGCTAGGATCACATCACATCATATAGAAAGGATCACATCCCAAGCATGCTTAAGGAAGAAAACAACAAAAATAATCATTTGGGAACTAAACACTAAAACTAGTCATCTAACCTTTACATGGAAACAGGCTCTAATGACACCAAAAACGAGGATCAAACCTTCACAAGAAAATGGGATCTCTAAGAACCAAACATTTACCTTTTTAAAACAACCATTTTTTATTCTATTTTGGATTAACCAATTCATTTAACATAGGCTCCAACAATGGGTATCCAAAGGAATAAAAAATAACAATCTATTAAATTATTTAAACATTCTCTAAGCATTAATTGTAGTTCGAAAAAGCATAGAGAATGACCATTATTATTTTATTCATTTTATAATTATTCTCAAAAACAATATTTCTATATAAATTTTCTTTATCCTATTCTATTAATTAATGTAATGATAAATTTTAATTAAACATTCACTAATCATAAATTTTATTATCATAAAATTATAAGAAATGCCAGATTTATTAAACATGCCTCTTATTTAATTCTTTATCCAACCCAAAAAAAATTACCCGATATAAATTATTTACCAATTTTATCAATTTAAACCTGACAAAAGAAGAATAACCAAAATTCTAAACAAATAAGAACATATATTGAATGCTATCAAGAAAATAAAGAGGAAAACTATTATCATGGTGTAAAACACATGCGATCGCTAACCCAATTTCTTTATTAATCTGGTTTAATATTTATTAGGATAATAAAACTTCTATACAAAGGGGTATACTATGATTTATTTATGATTTAACATAAATAAAAAAGGAGAATCAATGAATTACCTACCTCAGACTTCTGAAATTCTTAAATTAGAAACAAAATTCCAATACGGATCTTTAATCACATCTCCCACAAGGAAACTATGATCTCTTAAAGACTTCATTCCATGAACGCATTGTAAAATGAAAAATAAAACTCTATTATTCTGATATATACCAAACTCCAAAGAATAAGATGAATAAAGGGAGGAAAAATGATCAAATATGGGAGAAACTACAAGAATTGTGGATTAACCTACATCAGATCACCACAGATTGATATCTAGAAGCCATGGATCAATATAGATGGAAAGAGGATTAAAAGGTCTTTAAAATAACTTTTGGTAACCTAGGTTTCAATATAAAGGATTGTAATAATATTTTGGTCAAGGTCCTTGGTGTTATTAATCAGAAGACTAATTTGTATAGGACAACGATGCAGCCTCTAGAACCACACTATAGAACTGTCTAATATAACATGTACTATAGATAAACTCAAGGGACCACACCAAAACCCTCTCATTAAATGAATGTATAAGATCCATAAATATATACATGGTGAATATATTATTTATCTATAGTTGGGACTATGACGTAGCCTATGACACACACTACAGTCACCTATGATTCATAAATTTCCTCAAAACCTGTTATGGCACAACCACCGCACTCCACACTGCGACTCTTGACACCCAAGAAGGTCCTACCCCAAAACAATCTACCACATCATAATTAACCCAAAAAAGTTAGTATCTTATGTTTTCCCCCTTTGATCATCCCTATACTATAGCTGGGAGACCACGACGTAGTAGCTTGATGTACCGCACAGCCCATGGCACCACGTTGTTGGCTAGACTCATATGGTAGTGGAACCACCAATTTTCCATCAAAACACCCTAGGAACCCTCTTTTAAAACGTCCAACACCCAAAACCCACAAAGTATGGGATAATAGGCTCTGTGACTTACATGGAATCTTGAAGGTGTTTGGAAACTCTATGAAAATTCCATATCAAGTTTTAGTGTTATAGAAATAAATTCTTCAATTTTGAATGGAATATGATATCAAATTTATATTTTACAATTTTTTAAACCTATAGAAGTTAAAAAATGTAAAATTTTATTATTATTTTGGTTTTGATTAAAATAATTAGGAAAATAATTTTTGAAACACAAAATGGATGCAAAAGAAAATATCAAGCTCAGATGGATCTATGTAAAGGTTTTTTATTTTAGTTTTATATCACCTATATGATAAGATAATTAATTTGTAAACAATGAGTTTTTATGAAAAATAAAATATAAATTTCATACAAATGGTTATTGATTCATAAACATTTTTAGCATGTTTGAAAAGGAGATAAGGATAAAAAAAATTTATAGAAAATTAAAAAATTTATCCAGACATTTATTAAAATATGAGGAATGTGTTCCCACTACCCTTTAGTGTCATATTTTTAAAGAGTCATATTTTTTTCAAAGATAACTCTTCAAACACATGGTATACCATATATGATCGAGATAGAATACATTATTTGTTAAATATTTACACTAGAGGAAATTAGTTTTATTTCATGAACAAAAATTTGTTTCTATATTATAGCATGACATTCTAATGAAAATATATTTTTCTAAAAATCTATTGTCTGTATGTTTAGAATTAAAGAAATTAAAAGTTATGAAATAAAATATTATGTCAATAAAAATTAAAAATGATCCAAAAATATTTTAGGTTCTCATTGTAAAAATAAATGTAAAGAGTTACATTTATTTACCACAATGAAATTGAATATCCTTTTATATCCTAAAATATTTTAGAATGTGCTTGTAAAGAAAAATATAAAAAGTTAAATATGTTACCGAAATGATCCCAAAAAAAATATTTATGGAAATGTTCCATGAATGATGATTATAATGAACTTTGAAAGAGTTATATGTAAATAATATATGTTATTAACATCATAATATTTGATTTTGTAGAGTAAAGGAGTTTGAATATTTTTATTTTTGATTTGAATATTTGGAATATGATTCCCAAGCCTCACCATTATTGATACTCGATTTCATCATAGATGTGACTCAATAAATATTTTATTGATAGGTTTTTACTAGATTGGAATATAGAGATGTGGAAGGAATTACATACATATATAATGAGTTTAATAAAACCTAAAAATCATAGCAAACATATAGCTAATCATGTGGTTTAACACATGGGATATGATGATATAAGTTCTTATATATGGTTTTATTAATGTCCTTAAAGTATTTTAAGGATATAAAATGTAACATCATAGATTTTTAATGAATATTTGATAAATTATTAATGATAATTTTAAATGAATTCCTTTACATATTTATCACCTAATTTTTTTCAATTAAATTTTTTCATTAAAATAATAATTCTAGTATAATTTAATTTATTGGTTTTATAAAATATTTTATACTATATTCATGATTCATACTAACTAATTTCTCTTTTTTCACTATAATTAAGTCATTATATGGTTATTAAAGCATGACACATGTTTTCATTGTCACAAAATTTTAACATAAAATCATTTAAAGTTATGTAATATATAATTTTATGTGAAACATGTGATAAATGATTAAATATCATATTTTAACTGAAATAATACTTTATCCTGAATTTTTACTTAAATTATTATTTATGTAAATTTTAAATTATTTTTACCATATTCTATGTATAAATTATTAAAAACAATATTTTAAAAAATTATTACCTGGAATATTTTTATAAAAATAAATTAGGTGGTATTTGTTTGAAAATTTAATTCCATTTATGTGTAGTGTGTTATTACCATAAAATATTTTGACAATCTAGTTTTTGGAAAGATAGAATTTTCATGAACATAACATTGTAATCATAGTACATATAGTCTATTTCACTAAAAAGGACTTCCATATAATGTTTTTAAAAGCGTAATTATAATTAATTAGAAGAATAAATCCATAAAAAATTTGTTTTTTAGATATATAAATAATTAAATACAAAATATATAATAATTAAGAGATGATAACAAATATAAATGTAATCACTCATAACAAAAGAAATGGTTCAATTCAAAACAAAATTCAATATATTATTTTATTTTATTTATTAGATAAATTCCTGAATTGTAAAATTTTAACTTTATAAAAAAGAATTAATTTTTTAAATTAGAATTTTGAAATTATTGAACAGGGAATTTTTTATAATTTTTTAAGATGGTTGAATTTTTGGGTAACAAGTAAGATACGGTATAAATATGTAGTAAGTATTATGAAATTATAATGACTTAAAGCTATTGTAATAAATACTATAAAGGATTTTTTTACCAAAATAATACCATTCATTAAAATAAGGCTTTTTAAAGTGATAATATTAATTTTCCTAATGTAAAATGAATCTTCCAAAACTAAAAGTATATTTTAATGGTTTTAAAAACAATTATTTATTAAAAACAATCCCTTCTGTATCCAAACTATTATTAATTAAAGAAATTTAGTCCTTAATATATTAAAATAATAAAAAACCCACACACCTTGAAAAATTCCGTGTAAAAAATAATGGTAAGGCCAATGGTTTTTCATTATTTCTCAACTGGCAGTCCATAACCTATGTTTAGAAATTAACAAATATTTCCTCAGGTTTTTCAATAAATACTCACCAATTAACCCATTAATATTCACTATAAATCCATTAAGAATTAATTCCTCTTATTATATATCTATAGAATCTGTCAAAAATATTTCTTGGGTTCTATGGAGTTACTCTCTTGCTTAAAGAAGCTACCTTTCAAGGTATGGGTTTTCACTCCTCCTCTTTCCTTTTCAATTATCATATTTTTTTATAATTTCATTTAAAACTTTTATTCATATACTTTCATAATCATTATTCAATAGAATTATCATCCATTAGATATATTTTTTATTTTTTTATTACTTATTCCTCCTCGTTATAATGTTTTCCAAAACTATTATAATATTGAAGTTAGGGGAATTCTCAAACCCGACATTTTCATTTTATTTTAAATAAACATTATATATATTTTTAGTATAGATTCTTCTCTAGTGTCTTAAAAATGTTTTCTCACTATTCCTTCCCTCGTATTCCAAAGGATAAACATGTTTTACCTCATTTAAAATATTTCTAAGACAATTATAATTATTTTTCAAATATATTTTTTTTCAAAGCATCTCATTAACTTATTTTGAGTTGATTCAACATCTTTTAAATAGTTATGATATTTTATGGAAAAATATGATCTCGATTATTTATTTGGGAACCCCCACGGTTATCCATTAAATTATTGTTTATTAAATCATTATGAAACCCATTAATTTACATTGTTTTATTTCATGAATATGATTTTTATATGTTTCATTTTCATGTGGTATGAATGATTTTGAGAATATTATTTTGTGATGGGTGTTTACATAATTTTATAACCATCTAATTCATTAAGTAATTTTTTATATCTCAAGAGATGATATGTATAAGATTTGGAGTGAACTCAGTCTACAATGGTACTTTTTCCACTTTGTTATGATGTCATGGAAGTGAGCCTTGACTTAGGCTTATGATGTCATGTTTTATGTTATTTTCAAATTGTTATGAACCTCATGACTACCATGTTCATATGGCATACTTTATGTTATTCCATGTTCCTATGATTAATTAATTGTTATTATTATTGACTTTCATGAAATATCACCCAATTGTTTTCCATGAATTATGATTATCCTCACATGCTTCTTTTTATCCTTTGATACATATTATTCCTTTAATCATTCCATTTATATAATGATCATATCTATCATTTGATTATGAAATATTTTATCATTGTAATTTATTAATCACTTATTGAGCATTTTATCTGACCCTTTCTTATATTTTCCAATTTCACCAAGAATTTCTATGAAGGGATGTGAATATGAGAGTTATATGTACAGAGAATTATTGTGGATGAAATGGGTATACGTTTAAATGGATATATACATAGTTCCCAAATATATTTAACATTTTATTCTTAGGGTTGGTAATGATTGAATTTATTTATCAAAAGAATTTATATTTATCACCAGACGCGAAAGTGTGGGTCTAGAGTGTCTTAGTTGGCATCAAAGTACAAATTGGTTATTTTTAGCAATTAGGATTTTAAATATTTGGGTTTAGAAACTTTAAAATATAATAATTATCTAAATATTACTTTGATTATATAACTATTATGATCTCCTACTGTTAAAATTTATTAGGTATTTATAATAGATACCATTTTAAATTTAGTATGTGTCGATCAATGAGAAAAATTGTGAGGAGGTAATTTCGTTAAGAGGGTTTAACGTAACATCCCAAAATTCTAATAAATATTTTTTGTTAAATTATATATGTGAATATTAAATAAATTCCTACACATATTTATCACTTATGGTGTTTCATTTACAATTTTTTATTTAAAATATTATTTCAAGTATAATTGAATTTTATGGTTTTATAAAATCACTTTTACTATATTTATTTTTAAATATAACAACATTAGTTTTTATTTTCAGGATAATTAAATCATTATATGGTTATCAACGTATGATACAAGTTTTTTTGGTGACAAAATGTTAATATATAACCATTTAAATTAATTTCATATATCCTTTTATGTGTAACATATGATGAATTTTTATATGTATTTTTTCACTAAAATAATTATTTACAAAGTATTCTTAGCTAAATATTAGATCATTTAATTTTTTAATGGGTTTTACGATATTTTATATATAAGTAAATAGATAAAAAATTTATTTTAAAAAAATGATATCCAACATTTTTTTCTTAAAAAAATAATTTATGTAATATTTATTGGAAAATTTAATTCCACTTATGTATAGTTTGTAATTATTACAAAATATTTTTATAATGTAGTTTTTTGGAATATAAAATAATCATTGACATGGAATTGTAATCAATGTTCATATAGGTTGTTTCACTAAAATGATTTTCCCTATTATGTAATCACGGTTCATATAGCATTATAATCACAGTTCATATAGGTTGTAATCACAGTTCATATAGGTTGGATCAGGGATTCATTGTGTTTGTTTTTGTGTACAGCTGATAGTACTCTTCGGCTTTAAGATGCTATTGTTTCTCATGTCTGTGTAGAGATAGATTTATCTCATCCTCCTCTACAATATATTTTTTCTATGTGTTGAATATTTCTATTTGAGGTAGACTATTCTATTTCCCTCGATGGAAATGTTTTTATCGACCTATCATCTATAAGTCTGTTATTTGTCAGTGTGCAAAAAATTGTGTGTTTCCTCAATCCCTTCATGGTAATATATTTGTTCTGATTCTTTCTCTTGCTTGGTTTGTTCAATTGGAAATAGAAAATGCTCAGTTTCATTGGATTTGGTGGTGTCAGTGGTGACTGGTGTGCTTTCTCCATCTCATCTAGTATTGGGTTCTTCTGTTTTGGAAGATCTTCTCCCTCCTTGACTCTCATGAATTCCCCAAGTGGATCCATGTTTTGTAATGGTGATATACATGTCAGGACCTCTATATAGAGGTCTAGATGTGTTTCTTATCACCATGACATCAAATCCAGGTATGTTTCAATGAAGTTGGTGGGTGTCAGTATCCTATCCCCTAATACCTCATGATATATCAGGTAAGGATACAATTACATTTTTCAAACAATTCTACCTCAAAGTCCTTCGAGGTTTTATCAGATTCTTTAATGCTGCCTCAAGCATCCAAAGTTAATGTTTAATATGGTGGTATGATTTCTTCTCTGGATACTAGAATGTTCACATGGTCTCGATCCAAAAATGATGTGACTCCCTCTTCTTCATTTCTATCTAAGAGATTTTTGATTCCTAAGGTAAAATTCAAGAACACCTATATAAATGACCACCTTCATCATCTATAACATCCATGGACTTTCATCTTGGGTGAAATATAATATCCTTGTCTATGGAATATGCTGCTCTAAATATTAAATTATTATGATTCAGGAACCCAAGAAGATGTATTCTAGGATCCATGTTTTTGCCCAAAATTTTGGTATATCGATATTTGTGTATGGTGATCTGGATAATAATAATATTTTTTTTGGGACAATTCAGTTTATATGGAAAAGATCAAAGTGTCTAGCCAACATATATCTACTAAGATTGGTATTAGTAATATCTATTTATACTTTTCTTTTGTGTATGCAAAGTGTAACATCAAGGTGTGGGAATAACTATGGAATGATATGAAAGACTTGAATCTAATGGATTATTCATGACTTATCAAAGGTAATTTTAACAAAATTATTGATTCATCAGAGAAGAAGGGTGGAAGTATGTTTCCATGTAAGGAAAGGATGGACTTTTCTACCATCGTGTCAAGCAATGGGCTGATGGATATGGGGTTTTCAGGTGATAATTACAAATGGTATAACAATTAGAAAGGGTTTTGAAAGTCATGGAGTATAATTGATTAGTTATTTATCAATACACATGATTTGACCTTCTTCTTATATGAAAAATTCTTCAATACAGTTCGACCTTTATCAGATCATTCCTCCCTCCTCATTTCTCTTGGGCTAGGCAGTAGTGGGTCTACCTGATTTCTCTTCTCTAATAGGTGGCCCTCAATTATGATCTTTCTAAATCTGGTGTGTTCATCTTTTACCAAGACCGTATAGAAATTTTCTTGGATAGTTCTTCAAAAAAAACTAAAGAGAATAAAATCAGATCATCTACCTTGGAATAAAAAATATTCATCTGGTTTTAAGGGGTTGGATTCTATGAAATAGGATATTGAGAAAGAATCGGCAAGTATATAAGTATCATGGGTTTTGGGGATTATAGATACCTTGTTAATAAGAACGGTAATTTTTCTGTAAATATCCTAGAAGAACAACGGGAGGCACGTAACTATTCTTACACCAGGTGACTAAAGGAAGGCGATTGTAACTCAATATACTTTAAAACATTAATTAAAGAGACGAGTAGACCTTTTACACCCAACATATGTATGTAGGATATAATATTCTCAAATTATTTGGATGTAGTGAGAGGTATAGATAATTACCACTTTAGATCCCTTCTTCCTAAGGCTAACCCTTCCAGAAGGCTTGTTACCGGATTGCAATTCAAAAAAATTATATTATACCAAAGTTAATGGTTGAATCATTTAATTGTTTTATTAGTAACATCTTGGATGAGGAGGAAGTTTGGATGGTTGTACACTCTCTCAACTATGAGAGCTCTCCAGGTCTTGATGGATTTATAGGTTCCTTCTATTTGGAGTCTTGGAAATTCATTAAAATCAAGCCGATGGAAAGTATTCCAGATTTATTTTAAGGGGTATCCTCTTAAGGGTGGAAATCATAACAACCATGGTCCTTATTCCAAATGATAAAGACCCAACATATCTCGATAAATTCAGATCGATAATTATATAAACATTCTCTAATAAGGTGTTTCAGAGTATCGTTAATATAAGAATTTCACTTCACTTAAATAGTTGGGTCACTGAGGAACAACACAGTTTCATCAAAGGACGATCCGTACAAGTAGAAATTGGATTGGCTTAGAAAATGATTGGATATATTAAGATAAAAGCTATATAATCCAATATTTTAATTAAACTGAACATGGAAAAGGCTTATAAATTAGTTGAGTGGAGATTCATTATTAAGGTAATGTCAAGTGTGGGTTTTTCTACTTGGGTAAATGATCTCTTTTTTAGATGCTTCATTTCAACATGGTTATCTATCTCTCTCTAGGGTAAAAATTGAATGTTCTTCATGTCAGTTCGAGGCCAAATGTAGGAGAGACATTATCACCCATCATTTTCATTATGGTCCACGTCACTCTTAGAATATACATTTTAAAGAGTATTACTAAAGTCTATATCACTCATTTTAGATGCAAACCCAATTTTAAAGGTATTTATCATTTACCTCTTATGAATGATATTATCCTTTTTATCAATGGGATCAGAATGACTATTAAAAATATCAACAATGTGTTAGAGGAGTAAATAAAATGGAGTTTATAGATAATTAAAAAATAAAAAATCAATGATTATATCTCCAAATGGTTCCCAGATATGAGGACCAAGGAGATTAAAATTTCTCTTGATGTTCTTAAAAAACAGTTTCCCATAGAAAACCTTGGTTCCCCAATTGGACCAGGAAGAGTGTTCATTCATCATTTTGAGGGGTTAGTAAATAAAATTTCTAACTATATACTCAATTCAAAAAACCATTTTCTTTCATTTGGTCGTTTTATTACCCTTTTCAATAGATTCCTTTTTTCTATTCCCATGCATGTATTATCTACTCTCTTAGTTCCCAAAACATTGATATGAAGGCTGGAAAAAATCATGAAAAATTTCATATGGGATGCGCATGATGATTACCATTACCATTGGGCTTCATAAGAGAGGATGAATAATTGAAAGAGGTGTGGGGGGGGGGGGGTCAACCTAAGGAGCATTGAGGAGACTACATAATTCATGCAAGCTAATTTCGATTGGAATGTGATGGAAGGGTAGTACATGTGGGAAAAATATTATGGAGTGTAACTATGGTTTAGTTATTTATATGATGAGAAATTGGACCTGGGGGCTATGGGGAACTCTTTACGTCCATGTTCAGTAGATTAGTCACCATTTGAAATGGATTATTCACAGAGGTAGTGTCAAATTTTCGAATAAGAACTGGTCAGGAACAACTTTGGGTTTCCTAGGTTTCCCACCTCTAAATATTATTTTATACCTATCTAGAAACCATCCAATGTTCATCCATTTTATTCTAAGTCTGAAGCAGCTATAATTTTTCAAAACTATCATGATGAAAAATGAACATGATTAGCTGGTGCTCCTGAGATCCTCACTAGGTCTCTTCTCTTTAATGTCATACTGCTCTGTGAGATATCAACCCTCTACCTAGGATGCATGGGGGTTAATCTTTGGTATCATGAGATACCTGTGAAATACTATTGACAGGTCTAGTGTATCAAATCTCATGTTATCCTCATTGATAGTCAGATTAAGCTAAAATGTTTATATCTTGCCCCTAAGATTTCATTTTTAATGAACTCAAATAAAGTAATGACTCTCCTAATATACTTTCAAGGTGAGGGGGATAGATTAATATAGAAAATTCTTGGGGATTTATTCAGTTTCCTTCTACATGATGGTAATATTGAATATTTTTTACATAGATGGTTTCATGGTGTTCAGAACAATGATAATGAAAAAAAAGTGAGGGTTGTTCTTCTTATGGATGGATGTTAGGATATTTGGTGTCCTATGAATAAATCATGGCATGTGGGTATCTTTTGTTTTTAAATGGATCTGTTTTTTAGATCACAAATCATTATAGTTGAACTCAGGATTCTCTTAAAATATATGGATACTTCTCCTTCCGTGTGTTCTATTTTAGCTATTATTCTGTCCACATAATCAACTTTGAGAGAGGAGGGGAAGGGCCAATGGATTAAATATAGTCCACCTAGATATGTTATGAAACTAAATACTAATGTCTCGTGCATGAATGGCCTCATATAGAGAGGAGGTGTGGTGTATGAAAAATGGGTTCTGTGGTTTTCTCATTCTTTACTACCATCAGTCATGGAGACTCCCTTATTGCAAAGGCTTATTCGCTTCTCTGTGGAATTAATCTATGAATGTATAGGAACTTATGTCTGGAGTAATGTGGAAATAGAGTCCCTGGTCGTCCAAAAAGGTAACCAAATACATGTTTCTATCCCTTGTAGTATCATTTATTATATATGAAACATTAATATCATTCTAAAATACCGGTTGAAGCTTTTCCCCACATTTCGTAAATGTAATAAGTTTACAGATTTTATTACTTCAAGGTGTTATCAGGAAGACCACCTCATCAACTTTTCTATTTTAGGATCCCTTCCTCCAGAGTCTATGAACACTGTTAGAGGATATTCCCTTGGTTTTAATTTTTTCATCCTCTTAGAATGTTTATGATTCCCTTACTTAGTTTACTAGTAAAATGGTACTTTTGATGATGATCAAATTTTTGGGTAAAATTTAAGATATGATATAAATATATTATAAATATTACGACATAATAATGATTAAAAATTGATATAATAAATACTATAAAGTTTTAACCAACTAAAAATTCTATTATGTATTAAAATAAGGTATTTTAAACCTATAAGATTAATTTTCCATACCTATAATGAATCTTCTTAAACCTGTGTTATATTTTAATGTTTTAAAAAACAACTATAAAAAGAAATCCATTATGCCTCCAAAATATTATTAATTAAAAAAATTACTTATGATGTTAAAATATTATAAAAAACCACCCCTATAAAATAACCTAGGACAAAACAATGGGGTAGCTAATTGTTTTTCATTATATAATAAATCGATGTCCATGTCTGATGTTTATAAAATAGAAAATAATTGTCAATATTTTGATATAAATACCCACCCAATATATCATTCTTCTTGAATATAAATTCATTGATCATAAATTTCCTCTTACTATTCTTTTAAATAGTCACTCTACTGAGTTTCTAGGGTTTAAAGGAGTTTTTCTCAAGCTTTAAGAAGCTACCCTTTAATATAGGGTTCCCACTCTTTTTTCCTTTTCAATTGAAATACATTATTATAATTTCATTTAAAATTATTTTTCATATAATTCCCTTCTTATTATTCTATGATATTATCATCCATGTGATATAGTTTTAATGATATATTATGTATCCTGTCTCATTATAACATTTTCCAAAATTATTATAATGTCAAAGTAAGGGGAATTATCGAACCCAACGCTTTAATTTTGGGTTATCTCCTCTTTCACTTTATTTTTGGTAAATAATCTTCTCAAATGTCCTAATATTTTTCTTTAAATTTTTTTTCACTTTTCTTCCTAGGGATATACATGCTTCTACCTTATTTAAAATATTTCTAATACAATTATAAAAATTTTAAAAATATAATTTTATTCTATAAAACATATCATTGACTTCTATTGAGATGATTCTTCAGCTCTCAAAGGATAATGATATTTTATTCCAGCATATGATCTTTCTTATTCATTTATGAACACAAAATTTTATTTATTTAATTTATGGAAAAATTGTGAAACACTTTTGTTTCCATTGGTTTATTTCATGACTACGATTATTATATGTGTGATTTCCATGTGGTGTGCATGATTATGATCATATTATAATGTGATAGGTTGGATTAGAGTAATATATCCCTAAAATTAATTGGGAAATATTTTACATATCATGACATGATATATATGAGACTTGGGAGTAAATCCAATCCACTATGGGACTTTTTCACTATGTTATGATATCTTTGTACTGAACCTTTACTTGTGCTTATGATGTCATGTTTTATATTGTTAAAACAATCCTATGAACCTCAATATTACCATGATAATATTAAATCTTTTATATTATTCTATATTTCAGTGATTGATTCCATGTTATGATTATTGATTGTCATGACATCTCACCCAATTTTATGCCATGAATTATGAAATTCTACCATGCTTCCTTTTATCATTTCATATGTCTTGCTCACTTAATGTTTTCAATTCTAACATCATTATCTATATCATTTTATTATGAATTATTGTATCATTATAATTTTTTAAACCCTTACTAAGCAATTTAGATAACCCTTTACTATATTTCCCAATTTCCATAGGAATTTATATAAAGGGATACGTATAGGAGAGTAGTATTTGTAGAGAATCATTTTTAAACAAATTAATATAAATTTGGATGAATATATACCATGTTCCTAAAGACACTGATAATTTTATCTTTAAGTTTTTTTGTAATTGAATTGATTTACTAAAAGTTTTTATGTTTTTTGGTATATTCAGAAGTGCAGGTCTACAGTGACCTAGTTGGTATCAATGTATAATTTGGTTAATTTTAGGAATTAGGATTCTGAATATTTGGGTTTAGATCCATTGATATATATAAATTACTTATATATTACATGGATAGGTATTAATATTATTATCCTCTAGGATTAACATTTACCATGTATTTATAATAGAATACATTTATGTTTACAAAGTGTTTATCAATGAGAAAAATTGTGAGGATGCAATTTATTTAAGGGGGTATGAATGAAACTTCTCATATTTCCAATGAATATTTTTTAATAAATTATTAATGTAAATATTAAATTAATTCCTACATATATTTATGTCCTATTGTTTTTTCCTTACATTTTATCATTAAAATATTAATTCATGTATAATGGGATTTTATGGTTTTATAAAATCTCTTTTACTAAATTCATAATTCCATATAACGATATTAATATTTATTTTCATTGTAACGAATTCATTATATTATTGAAAAATTAAGATGCATGTCTTCTTAATCACAAAATATTAACATATAACCATAAAAAGTAATTCCATATATCATTTTATGTGAAACATATAAAAATAATTAAAAAAATTTTTTCACTATAATAATAATTTATCATGAATTTTTAATTAAATTTTAGTTTATTTATTTTTTAAATGGTTTTTAATATATTATATGTAAAAGATATTAGAAAAGTTATTTCTTTTTAAAAAAATTAACTAACATTTTTTTATTAGAAAAATTAATTACGTAATATTTATTTGAAATTTTATTTTTTTCTTGTGTATAGTGTGATATTATCACAAAATATTTTTATAATGTAGTTTTTAGAAATCTAAAATATTCATAAAAACAACATTGTACTCATATTGCATGTATTTTGCTTCACTAAAATCATTTTATATATTATATATTTAAAATATAAATTAAACATAATTAGAAGACTAAATTCATAAAATGTATATGTTTGAGAACTATTACTAATTAATTATCAAACATATAATAATTAATAGATGATAACAAATATAAATGTAATAAATCATAAAAAATAAATTCTTTTATGATAAATAAATTTTTATTCAATATATTATATGATTTTATTTAATATATAATTGCCAAATTTTATAATTTTAACTTGATAAAAAGAAATTCATTTTTTTAAATCACCACATTCAAGGTAAGGGTTCCCACTCCCCCTCTTTCCTTTTAAATTTCAATACATTGTTGTAATTTCATCTAAAATTGTTTTTCAAATATTTCTAGGTTTATCATTCAATAGTATTATCATCCAAGCGATTTATTTTTATTGATATGTTGCTTACTACCACTCATTGTAACCTTTTCCTAAACTATTATAATGTTTATATAAAGGGGAATTATAGAACCCAATTCTTTCATTTTACGTTATCTCCTCATTATCTTTATTTTATAGTATGAAATATTCTCTGTTTTCCTCAAAATATAATTTAAATATTTTCCCCTATTATTCCGAAAGATATAAATGCTTCTACCTTATTGAAAATATCTCTTATCCAATAATAATGATTTTTCAAAGAGTCTTTTATTCTCAAAAACATATCATTGAATCCTCTTTAGTTTTTTATTAATTTCATAAAGAACAATGATATTTTATTCCATAATATGATCACCCTTATTCATTTGTTACCACAAAAGTAAATTCATTCAATTATTCATTATGACATCTTTATGAAACCGTTTTCTTTTCATTGATTTATTTCATGACTACGATTGTTATATATTTTCCTTCTATGTATAGTGCAAGATTATGATCATATTATAATTTCATAGGTGGCATCAAAATTATATATTCCTCAAATGCATTAGGAAATAGTTTGTATCTCATGAGATGATATGTATGGTTCTAGGGAGTAAATCCAATCTATTATGGGACTTTATCCAATATATTATGATATCTTAGTAGTGAACCTTGACTTGTGATTATGATATAATATTTTATGTTGTCTACACATTCCTATAACCCTCAGTATTACCATTATTATATAAAATCTTTTAACTTATTCCATGTTATTATTATTGAATCTCATGATATCTCACCCAATTTTATGGCATCAATTAACAAATGATCTCATGATTATTTTTATCATTTTATATGTCTTAATCCTTTAATCATGACATTAATAACATGATCATCTCTTCCATTTTATTTTGAATTGTTGTATCATTATAATTGTTTAGCACCTTACTCAGTATTTTGGCTCACCCTTTCTTATGGTTCACCATTTCCCTAAGAATTTCAATGAAGGTATTTGCATAGGATAGTTTTTTATGTGGATTATCATTGTGGAAGAAATGTGAATAAGTTTTTATGGATATAAACATAGTTCCCAAAGTCACCAAACATTTGATCTTAAGAGTTAGATTTAATTTAAATTTTTTATTTAAAGTTTACAGTTTAGTACCAGATCTAAAATTATGGGTATAGTGTGTCTCAATTGGTATTAAAGTGTAGTTTGGTTATTTTTATGAATTAAGACTATTAATATATGGGTTTACAGTTTTAGATAGATAATAATTTATTGTAGATTACAAGGATAAGTTTAACTAGTATTATCCCATAGGATTTACATTTCCTTGGTATTTATAATTGGTAATACTTAAGTTTAGTAAGTGTTTATCAATGAGAAAAATTAAAAAAAAAAATTCTTTATGGGGGTAGAATGTAACATCCCTAATTTACAATAATTTTTTTAAACTTATAAATGTAAATGTTAAATGATGTCCTGGAAATATTTATCAACAAAGTTATTTCCTTTACATTTTTTATTTAAATTATATATTCTATTATAAAGAAATTTTGCAGTTTTATATAATCTCATTTACTATATTTCTAATTTATTATAACTATATTAATTTTAATTTTCCATGATAAATATGTAATTCTATGGTTATACAAGAATGATATATGTTTTCATTTTCTCAAAATTTTAACATATAACCAATTAAAGTAATGTCATATATCATTTTATGTGAAACATATGATGAATGATTAAATAAACTTTTTCACGTAAAATAATACTTTATCAGTCCTTTTTACTTAAATAATAGTTCATTTAATTTGTAAATAGTTTTTACAATAATAAGTTCAATTTCTATTAAATAATAATTTTCATTTAATTTTTCTTAACTAACAGGTTTTTCAATAAAAGAAAATTATGAAACAGTTATTTAAAAATTTAATTCCTATTATGTATAGTGTGTTATTATCATAACATATTTTGATAATGCAGTTTTTAGAAATATAAAATAGTCAATGAGGTAGAATTGTTATCTAAGTACATAAATTTTGTTTCCCTAAAACTATTTTTTAATTAGGCATTTAAAATCTAAAGTACACTTAATTAGATGTATAAATTCAAAAAAATTATATATTTTAGAACTATAAAAATCAATTATCAAACATATAAAAGTTAATAGATGATAAAAAATATAAATGTAATCACTCATAACCAAATAAATGATTTTATTTTAATATTTTTTTCAATATAGTACATGGATTTATTTAAAAGATAAATTACTAAATTTTAGAATTTTTATTTGATAAAAAATAATTATGTTTTTAAATTCTCACATCCAAATTATCCAATGGGGAATTTTTATAATTTTCTGAGACAGACAAATATTTGGTTAAAAAGTAAGATACAATATAAATATATGGTAAGTATATGGCATTATAATGACTTAAAAGTTATGTAATAAATACTATAAAGTTATTTCTCAACCAAAAATAGTATAATCCCTTAAGATAAGATATTTAAAAGTGATCAGATTAATTTTCTAAACTAATAATGAATCTTACAAACCCAAAATTATATTATAAGGGTTTTAAAAACAATTATTTATGAAAAGGAATTCCTTTTACCTAAAAATTATTATCAATTAAAAAATTTCATTCTTTAATATATTAAAATACAAAAAAAACCTTGTAAAATACTGAGGTAAAAACCCATGGGAAGGCCAATAGTTTTTACTTTTTAAAAAAAGATGTGCAAGGCCTATGTTAAGAAATAAATAAATAACCCCTCACTTTTTCTATAAATAGACAACCCTTATATCATTGATATTAAATTCAAATCCATTTATCATGATGTTCTTATTATTTTTCACCTTAAAAGTATCTCTAAGAAGTTTCTAGGGTTCTAGGTAGTTGCTCTCAAGCTTTAAGAAGCTCCCTTTCAATGTAAGGGTTCTGAGTTCTTCTCTTTCCTTTTCAATTATAATTCATTTTTTATAATATCATTTACTGTTATTTTTTAATATATTTTCATGCTTATTCATCCATGGTATTATCATAAATTAGATATATTTTTAATTGGGTATTACTTATTCCCTCTCATTATAACCTTTTTACAACCTCTTATAATGTCAAACTATGGGGGATTTCATAACTAAATTCTTTCCTTTTGGATAATATCCACTTTCTCATTTTTTCAGTATTGATTATTTTATAATGTTTCCAAAATGTCCCTTAACTATTCTATACCTCTTCTTCTAAGGTACATACATTCTTTTAACAAATTAAAAATATTTCAAATATAAATAAAAATATATTTCAAAGAGAATTTTATATTTATAAAACATATCATTATCTCTTCTCGAGTTGTTTTCTACTCTCTGAAAGAATGATGATATTTAATACCAAAATTTTATCTCCCTTATTCATTTTTGAACCCCTAATTTTATACATTAAATAATTCTTCATGATGTATCAATGAAACTCATTCATTTCCATGGGTTTATTTCATGACTATGATTTCTATATATTTCTTTTCCATATGAAAAGCATGATTATGATCATATAATAATGTGATGGGTGATCTCAGAATTATGTATCCCTATAAAGAAATAGGTAATGTTTTATATAAGATGAGATGATATTTATGGGAGTGGGGAGTAACCTAATCCACTATAGGACTTTTCCCTCTATGTAATTATGTCTTGGTAGTGATCCTTGACTTATACTTTTGGTGTCATGTTTTCTATTGTTTTCATGTTCCTATAACCCTAACGATTACCATAATCCTATGAAATACTTTGTCTTATAACATGAATCTATTATTAATTCCATTTTATTATTATTGACTCACTTGAAATATCACCCCATTTTTTCCATGAATTATGAATTATTGTCTTATTATAATTTTTTAACCCCTTATTAATCATTTGATAACACCAATTCTTATGTTTCCATATTTACCCAATAAATTATATTATGGGATGCATATAGGAGATTTGAATGTGTATATAATCATTATGGAAGATATGTGTATAAGTTTATATTGATATGTACCTATTTCTGAAAGAAATTAAAATTTTATATTCTAGGTTAGTTTTAATTGAAGTGATGAATTAAAAGTTTATATGTTTGTCACTAGATCAAGAAGTGAAGGTCTAGGGAATCTCATAAAATATATTCTATTAATATAAATGACATTATCCACCTTTTATGTTGGTTGAATATATTACATAAACTAACCTCTCCAAGTATGACATTGATTCATCCCTAACTGATGTTGGTTATAGGGTATTATCTCCCCAATCTATATTTTTTTATTTTTTATGAAACTTTTAATGGGAAAGTGTGAAACCTAATAAAAGACCACCATATTATACCATCTAGGAAATAAAACATCACCACCCACAACTGCATTCAAGAACTGTGCCTGGATGATATTAAAAATTCAAATTCATAAAAAAAACCATCAAACACATATGGACAACATGACATTGTGCTATATGAGAAACCAACCCTCGAACACCTCATAAGTATACCATATAGTGTTCCAAACACTTTATTTGGTATACTTAGGATGCATGTTTCATATTTGGATTTCCCCATACATGGGGATAGATAGATACCATACATGTGAACTTCATACATTGATACATTTCTTACACAATCCCATATGATTATAAAATTTTGGGTTCTTGGGTATTTTTTTACCATGTCATTAGTTGCAGCTTAAAAGAGATGGAAGTTTTCCTATCATGTGAAGAATATAAAATTTGTTCCCTATACTGAGTTAGATTGGGAAGTGTATGACCATATATAGATTGTAGATATGATATTATTATCAATTTTTTTTGTGGGACATTTGATGTGGTTGTCCTCTAATATAAATTACATATTATGTATTCATTAACCTAGTTAGTCTATACTCATAGAATCGAGAATGTATGAGTAACTATAAAGGAATAGAATACTTTGTGTTATGTGGACACTTAATGTATTGGACAAATCTATCATAAAAAAATCATACTTTCATATGATACAGTTGGTGTAAATAGGTATAGAGATATATATGTTTCACAAATATAACAGTAAATACCTTTGTTACTTGAGTATCACTAATTCTTTTCTTCAGGTCACTCTTTTCTTATAATTTTGTATTTTTGAATTCATGGTGGTTTTCAGCAATACAAATTTAATTCAGGTAACAATTTTTTACATGTTAATGGGGATAGAGTCTTTAAAACTTTGATACATACCCCAAAAGTGTCTTTGAGGATATCTGAATGAAGTTAAATATGGTTTTTCACAAAGTATTACATATGACATAACATGTGATGAAAATATATAAAATCTTTTAAAAAAGGAGTTTTGGAAGAAATTTATAAAATATTTTAGATATGGTTTCAGGAATTGTTTCACATAATGTTACACAACATGAAAGTATGGTGAAGTCTATGAAGCTTTCAGTGAAATGGGAAGATTAATATATATATTTACTAAAAGGTCGACCACAACATTTTAGTTTATACCATTACATGGTCAAGACTTATATGCACCAATACCTTATGTTACGTGTTATTTTATGGTGGATATACATGATAATTATCATATAGTATGATAATTCTTGGTTTGGAATCCATATTCCACTCTAACTATCATAAACATCTCATAAATGAAGGATATCTATTTGAGGCTCTTAGAAACCTATATAAGTTGGCTCAATCCTCATGTAAGTGGTTCAAATATCTATTACTAAAACTCCTCAAGATACTTTTTTGCTCAAATATATTTTCTCTCTCACCATTAAATAAGGTTTTATATTATGGTGGATTTGAGTGAGGTCATACCCAATAATCAAGTTATTCTCATGATTTATGGATACCTAAAGAGGAAGGAGTGTTTTCACTACTTCTTAGTGTTCTAAATCAAATTCCTATTTGGATAGAATAAATATAAAAGGTGAAAGGTACTCCATTATAGTTTTTCATTTTATTCATTCTAATTATACAGATAGGTTTTGTGCTTAATATCATTTTGGAGTTATTTTTATACACTGGTTAGGATATTAGGCATCCCTCTAAACCCCTTTGTGGGAATCCTTTCTGGGATTTTTTCTCTCTTCAACATGAAATTTGATGGTGTGAGAGATATTTACACATGGAAATTTTCCCTCCCCCACCCCCATTAATTTCATCACACAGCTATATGATATTGATATTATCCCTATCTCTAAGATCTATCAAATCATTGATAGTTTTTGTTGTTGCCTTTACCTTATTTGGTTAAAAAGTTTGAACAAAATTTCTTTTTGGTCCCCATATATTATGTATGAACTCTATATTTAAAGTAATTTTAATTAATGTAAAGGGAGAATCCTACACCTAAATGTCTTCGATTCATCATAATAAATCTTCTTATCCCTTATTGAATGATCGTAGTTGGATCAAGAGGCATCCAACATTAATTATCTGATTACAGTAAAAATGATGATCAATGTAGTCAGTATTGGCTAACCAGCATAGTGTAATTGTTCATTGTGATGTAACATTAGATTGGTAATAGATTCTTTATTAAGGATTGAGGATTTATTTGTGGTAATAATCATGTTAGGTTTAGTTTTGAGGTTATAGTGGATCTTCCTTATAATCTTCTTATGACGTTCAAAATTCCCCAAGATCAAAGTATATCAATTCAGAGTGTGTTTTATTGAGTTCGTAATGTATGTCGGCATGATAAGATGAATTTCTTTGAAATGGAATCTATGCTGACTTTATAGAATTGAATTGGAATGCCAATAGCATATCAGGATTATCTTTCACACTCTATTGGATGATAATTCATTCATGGCTGTGGATATGGTATTACAATGGTGTATCAATTCATTATAACGTTTTTTCATGATGATACATTATACTCCTATCATAATGTATGGGTATAATTTTAGATTTCATTATAATAGTGATACAATATGAAAGATTTTTTCTAGAATATATGCGTGTAGTGGTGTATTCTCAAATTTTGATGCAAACAACATTCTCATGGTAATATTGTTTGCATTGGATTCTTAAAATAAAAAATTACATAAGTTAATTTAAAAATATTATAAATTAAATAATGAAACGGTTAATTAAATTAAATTAATTAATTATTAAATATATATATATTACAGGATAAAAATATTAAATAAAATGAATTCAATTATGGATGTATTGTGTTTAATATATTTTTTTCAGGTATGTGTTAAAAATGACATAAATTAAGAATTAAATTACTAGTTCTAAATTTAAATATGAAAAATCCAAAAAAATTTAAACTTAAATTTTACATTGGTTTTTTCATAAAATCCAGTCAAATTTATCCAAAATGTTTGGAAAATTAGAAATAATATTTAGATAATCACTACCCCAAACATAAACAATTATTTTACTCAAGAATTAATATTAACATTATCATAATGTATTTAACATGATAACATGTTTAAATACCCTACTTCCTAGGATTTTAAACAAATATAATTTGAGTGGATTTTTCTAAAAACATTTAATGACAATCTTTTAATCCACCCTTTATCAAATAAATCCATTAAATCCAATGTATTCTAGTTCACTCCAAAATTTCATGCATAAATGTGTAACTGATATGTAGCATTCTAATTCCTCATTTATTAATTTAAATCACCCATCCTCTATTCTCTACAATGGTTGGGAACACAAACCACACTCTTTTTATTATTATTATTTTTATCCATTTTATACAATTCACTTATTAATAATGAATTGAGTCTGTATGCGACTAAACCATTGTAATTAATAGGTATCCCCTAGGTTAATTTTAATATCCAAGGCAAGAAAGAAATGGTGGATAGAAAACTCTAAAAAACATGTTCATCATGAGTCTAGCTAAACTAGAACTTATAAATTCAAACAGAAGGCACCCCCGAGACTATTTGTGATAATCTAGGCATGGAATATTCATTGGAAAGTCATCTCTAAAATTGATTTTTAACTCTTATATTTTATCCAAAATATTATTTATTACACACATCGATAGTCTATATTTGAAATTTTCAATAGTGTTTACAACAAGTATAAAATAATTAGAGTAATACTCATATCATTTTAGAATTTAAAATGAAGTTATTGAATGTTTCACTTCTGTAAACTCATTAAATTACCCAAGTTGAAGATTATTAGAAATCAAACTATTAAACTCATACTATTTTTATTTAATTACCTTAATCCACATAATTTCAGGGATTATTTTTATCGTAATAAATATATCTCTGTTACAAACCATCCTAGATACCCTGATACCTTGATACTTGTACCAACACTAACATAGCTAGAAGGGAATTTATAATTCCCCTGGTTTTGTGAGTAGCACCTAGAATTATACAAGATAAAATAGGGAACAAATTTTTCACAAAATAGTATATGCTAAAGGATACAAGATAGTATGCTAAACAGTCCAAATGAAGAAGGTTCCAGAAACCAAACAGGTATAAAAAACCCAAAGTAGTACATAATAAATATACTAAGAAGAAATACAAAAACCCTAAGATGATAGAATCAACACATGGTCAAAAGATCAATATCTTCCACCACCTCCAAGTGGATTTTTCCCTTTACTAAAACCTTCTATAATAAAATCTAAAATCACCCAATAGAAAAGGTAGGGTATAAAATATAATGCCTGATAAGGTCTTTCCAATTATTATATAGTCAATTCCATTAAAATAAATTAGATATTCTATCAATTTAAATAAAACTAGGCATGGAATTATATTTTCGTATTTTAAAAAATCATAATTTTATTTAAAAAATATTAAAGATATCGCGAAACAACTTTCAAGTAGGGTTAAATTTAAAATTTTATATAAAATAATATATGTAAATCATTTGAAATGAATGAAATGGTTCAACATTTCAATGGCATGTATATCAAGTCAATTAACTCATAGAAAAGAAATCACCATGTAAAAAATCCACGTGGTAAGATATATTATCAGATAGTAGGATCCTCACACATATCACAGTGAACATGGATCTAGATAGGTGTGTACACAAAAATACACCCTAATAAGGGAACCCATTATAGGCAGTTTACAAACTATGAGGGGAACCCATTACAAGCAATCAGGATGATGTTATTTTAGTAATAGTTTTCATAATCAATCTATTGCTAAGGAATAAACTTCTTATCATGATTTCCCCAATTACCATTAACTACCTAGGCTAATATCTTCTCTAACAATCAATCAAATTTTCAATCAATCATTTTAAAACATTTTATAATATAATTTACAATTATATATTTTCAACTTTCCGTTTCAATTTCAAAACCAAAGCATATGTTTTCATCATTTCATTAAACATCAAATCACTTTTTAATTTAATCCATTTTCTCATAATCAATGTCAAATCGTTTAATTAAAAAAATTCTAAATCAATCCCTTAATTTACATAAATCCACCCCACAATTTCAATTCCATCAAAATTAAGATTTTTATCAATTTCCATGCCCCTTACAGATCAAGAATAAAATCATAACAATTCAATGATTTAAAATAAATTAAAAACTCATTTCAATTTTATATACTAATTAAATTTTTCATAAATAGGGAAAAGAATCCCAGAACCACCAACCTTTAATCAAATATCCAGAATCATCACCCGTAGTGAGATTTTCCAAAGAAAAACAAAAGTATTAAAGATGATGAAATCAAACCCAGAATCAAGATCCTATCAAGTAGAATTTTGATCCATCTGAAACATGATGATTAATACCCTATACGGAGGAGATAACAAGATATGAGAATAAAACTCATGAGATAATATTCACTTACCCAGAATAGATTAAATGTGATCAACCATGCTTCAATTTACCAAGAGAAGGGGTTTGGGGAGCCAAAACTAATTATTGAGAGCCTCCTATGCCAATGATATCTAGTTAAGTCGATCTGGAGTTGATCAGGGGTTAAACCAAGGGGTTCAGTATTTTAAAATAAAATTTTATAATAAATTAATCTTATACACATTGTTTCCTAGAGAGGGACACACGGTTAGAAAAACTGAATTCCCCCACTAGACTCATTATCCAAGGCACATCGTTTCTCCTAGGAGGGTACATGGTTTTTCAAACTATGTGCCAACCATGAAAACCCTCACTATCCAAAGTTGAATAGTTTTCACGGGAGGTACGGTTTTGGAAAACCATGAACCAACCATGAATAGCCTATAAAACCTCTAAATTTCTCTACATTTCTCTCTATATAACTCGATACAAACCCTAACCAAAGAATGATCAAAATAAGTATCGATTAGTACATAAAAATAAGTCACAAGTTGTTATAAAATCCCAACCATCGAAAAATTTTTTCCCCACAAATCTTGTCAAGAAGTTTCCATATTAAATATATGAGGTCATTTCTATCTTATTGGTGCCTCACATTATTAAGTATCATGAGAATCAGAACCATGTTGTCATAGCACGTGAGCCAAAGGTATCATCCTCCCATAATGTACCATTGTATCAAAATCCACTATCCTAACTAGATTCTCATTCATGGACAAATCATTCTCAACATCAAGGTCCTCCCTACTCAAGACATGATAAGGGTCAGAAAGATACTTTTGAAGCTTCGATACATTGAAAAAATTATATATTGATATCAACTTTGGCAGAAGTAATAAATGGTAAGATACTTTCCCCACCTACTCCACAACCTCAAAAGGTCCCAAAAAACAAGGAGAAAACTTTCAATGCCTCCTAAGATGTCAGTGACGTAATCAAGGTGAAGCTCTCAAGAACACTTGGTCACTAATATAGAACTACAATGGTCTACAATGATGATTATCTTAAGATTTATACCATATCTGTGTTTTCATTATTCTATGATGAATCGACTGAATATTCACTATCATCTCTTATACCTAACCTGGTCCAACCAAGGAAGTCTCACCAATATTTGACCAACACAACAAATATTTACATATCCTACCATACAAGGCCACAAAATGATCCATTTTAGTTTTATTCAGGTAACTTTTATTATAAGAAAAATCAACCAGTCCTAAATGGTGATCCAAAGCTCCACCAAAGTTGAGGGAATGGGCATGAATAATTTCCTTAGGAGTATGTATTTCTCTCGTTGTCTATACATCCGTCTATGGATGGTATGTCGTACTCAAATGAAACTGAGATCACATCAACTCCTGAAGGACTCTGCAAAAATGAGAGGTAAAATGGGGATTTATATTAGAGACTAAAGCATATATAAATCTATGAAAATGAAAATATATTTCACAAATATATTTCCCAACTACTCAACATTCATTTCGTCATAAGTTGGTATAAAGTGATATAATTTCATCAGCCTATTAATCAAAACCCATATCACAGTATTTTTTCTAGTTCTATGCAGAGACCCTACCATAATGTCCATAAAATTTTCATCCCACATCCAAGTCAGCACTTAATGAGGAAGAAGAAAACCCAAAAATCTCTGGTGATTAGCCTTAACCTATTAGTAATTATAACATTAAGAGACAAAATTTGAAATTCCTCATCTCATACCTGGCCACCAAAATCGACATTGCATGTCATAAAACATCTTCGTGATTCATGGGTCCAAAACCCATTGGGAATTATGGAAATCCCCCATAATATCTTTTATTAATAGAAAAGGTATAGTTTACTAGTTTCAAAAAAACATATAATACCCTCTGTATAGAATAAAAAATCAGAAATAGACTCCCAACATTAAATAGAGTACATAATTCCCCATAATTATTCCCGAATATATTGTTCCAAAAGAATCATCTTAAGAAGAATGAAGGTCAATTGAACAGTTTTCCAGAAAATATCATCCTCTTTCTCTCAGACTGGTAAATGAAATTATGTGAAAAGAGGAATAAAATTCCACTCTTTGGATAATTATTTCATGGCCTGAGATAAAATTTTCCTACGCTACAAATCAGTAACAACATTATCTTTCCCCAAGGTATAGGACACATCGAAATAAAAAGGTTGTAGTACTCTACCCAATTCCTCTTGTGAAGATTAAAATATTTTTAAGAGAAGATATAACTTGGGATTTAGTGGTTGGAGTATATGGTAAACCTTTTTCTCAAAATTTAATTCCACTAACTCATAAGTTCAGGCATCATGGTTGTGAGTTCAAGGTCATGAGGTGGATAATTTTTCTTATGTGTAATATTATTTTTCAGAACCATAGGGCACCACATGATCACCCTATATACAAACATGGTCTTCATGTGTCACGAAAGACCACGTATCCCTGAATGGCCACTAGAATTGTCAAAAAAATCTCAAAAGTCAAAAGATGATTCAAATCAACAAAAGAAATCGGACATTACTCATCCCAAGAAACATTCACTCCCTTCTAAGTGATAGTGTTCATTAGAGAATCCAACATTTAGAAATAATTTAACAACTAGTGATAATACCCTTCTTTTCCCAATAATATCTAAATTTTGAAAAACATTACAGTTGCTCCCATGTCATAATAGCTTTCACCTACTTTAGGGTCAACTGAGATACCAAGTTCTGAGACCACATTCCCCAAGAACTTCACTTCTTGAATCTATAAAACATATTTCAATATCTTGGAATAGATTTAGTGATTTCTCAACAATTTAAAAACTACTCTTAGATACATGTAAGATCCACCTCATATTGAGATTCAATTAGGATGTCCTCCAAAAATACCACCATGAATATATCAAGATATACATGGAAATCATATTTATCAAAGACCTAAAGACTATAGGATAATTGGTTAGACTAAATGGAATGACAAGATAATCATAATTTTCATACCTGCTATAGAATATGCTTTTCTGAATGCCAGATCCCTTTATTCTCAATTGAGAATGAATTAAATAGATTTCATGTTGAGAACCAGAAAACTACATGTAATCTTGATTTCTAATAAAGAGTGAATGCAAGAAGGGTAATAGAGACCGTTATCACACTTCATTCTGAGGGGTGTAGTAATATCCATCACATGATACACAAGATCCTTATGAATATTTAGAAAGGTTACAATATATGTTGACAAAAACGAGTGATATGCACTAGTATCTAATAAAAATTTCACTAAAAGTGAATCTATAGTGATGGTAACTCTCACAGTCATTGGACCTATATAATCTTTATCTTGATACTATTCTACTCTGTGAATAAGCTTCATTTCAGATGCTTGTGGCTATAACCCATTTGTTCGTGAATTATATTAATTGAAAATTATACTTTTAGTGATCATGATCCCATGAAACTAGAGATCTTTGGCACCTCAATACAATCACATCTCAAATAGCCAACCTTTCCATACTTCTTATTTCCTATAAAGCAGCTCATAAAACATCCATTTGGAGAAAAAGGAGCTTCTAACAACCCTCACTAGCTATCCAATTCATGTTTTACCATAATTTCCATATCCATCACATCATCGTAATAAGTTATCATTGGAAAGAAAATATAAGAAATAATATTAAGTACAAGACACATATAGAATCGTCAAGTCTTCATATTCACATTTTATGCAATCTCAAGTGAAAAATACTTAATCTTAGAATAGTTGTTCACATACTCCCTCATGATCTTTCCATCGTATCTGATTTTGAAAACCCTTATTGCCTTAGCAGGAACCATAGATTCTAGATAGAACTGATCAGTGAAAAGAACTCTAAATTCCTTCTACTCTAAACCCTCATGCTTCTTCGCAATCACCATCAAGTCCTATCATTTTCTTCTTGGTTCCTCTTTCTTGAAGGTGGCACATTTTAGCTTAATTGTATGTGGTGTTTCCAAGAAACAAAAAAGAATATCTATCTTTCTCAACTAGACCTCAGACACATTGTGAACATTAGAGTCTTGGAATTACAATGGATTCTGGTGAGGTAACTACTTATCATGATTCCAATATTCATACTTTTTAGGTTCCACAATTAGATCCCGAATGGGGATGGCTGTTGATTCTTGTCCCAGATCTTGGACAAAAGGAATGATAATCTCAACAATGTTTTTCTCCATGGGAGGATATGCTCGTTGTCGTTCTCTAGAATCATTCTCCTGGGGAATATTCACATGCATTTTTAGGGGAATAACACTAAAAATTATTAACAAATAACATTTAATAAATCATAAGATTACTCAGATCAACAACTCAAATGAGAGAAATGGGAAAATAAATCCCATTAGATAAGTTATCATTATTCAGATTTCAACATATCTAAATTTAAATCAAGGAAAATACTATAATTAAATCAGAATTTTCCTCAAGGATTTTTTTCCAAATAACCCAGGGCGACCTAACTCCCGTTATGATGAGATTTTTCCATGAATTCAATCATAAGTACCTCTTAAGTCGCAACAAGGTATTCCAAAATTCATACTGACATAAAGTAAATATGTTAACCTGCATTTTATACCACTTTGAAACGAACCATCTCGGATACCCTAGAACCCTAATACCTGAGCCATCACTAACATAACTTAAAGAGTATTTCCTATCCCCACTGTTTGGTGATATGAACTTGACATCAAACAAGATAAAATATTGAATGAATTTCACAAAAAAAATAGTGTAATATAAAAGATACAAGTCATTATACTCAATAATCCAAGAGGAGAAAGTACCATTGACCAAATAGGAATAAAAAAACCAAATAAGTATATCATCAACATACTAAGAATAAATCCAAACATCCCAAGATTACAACAAAAAATCATGTTCTAAATGATCAATAACACCAAAACCCCCAAGTGTCACTTTCCCTTTACTTGGACATGGCATAAGGAAATCTAAAAACACCGTAAGGAAAAGGTATGAAGTGATCTATAAAACCTAGTAAGGTCTCACTAAGTGTTACATAATCAATTCCAAAAACAATAAATCATATATGGTATACACTAAATTAAAAAATGTAATGTAATTACATTTATTTTAAACAAAACATACTTTTATTTCAAAAAGATATTAGATATCTTAAAAAAATTAAAACATGAAAAAATGAACATTTTATATAAAACAGTTTATATAAATAATTTGGAATGAATAAAATAGTTCAAAAATTAAATGACATGTATATCAAGTCAGTACACTAATATCAAAGCAAGAATCATGTACAAAATTCTTGTGGTAAGTTAGCTTATGAGGTAATAGGATCCTCATACATGTTATAGTGAACATAGCTCTAGTCAAGGGTGCACACAAAAATACACCCCAATTGGGGAACCCATTATAGACAGTCTACACCCAAATATGGGAACCCATTTTTGGGTAGTCATGAAAATGTTTTTTTGTAATATTTTTTTATCATCAATCAATTTCTAGGGAATTAACATCCTAGCATGTTTTTCCCAATTATGACTAACAACCTAGGCTAACATTTTTTTTCAACAATCAATGAAATTATTAATCGGTAATTTAAATATATTTTAAAATATAATTTTTTAAATATCAATTTTCAACATGCCTTTTCCATTTCAAAACCAAACAATAGGTTTTCATCATTTCATGCCATTTTGAATCACTGTTCAATTTATACTAGAGTCTTAGATTTTACTTCAAATTATTTAATTAAAACAAATTCCAAATCAAGAAATTAATTTTCATAAATCCACCCCACAATTTCAATTCCTTTTAAATATGGATCTTTACCAATTTACATACCCCTTTTAAATAAAGAATCAAATTATCACAATTCCATGTTTTAAAATTAATTAAAAAATTGTTTAAATTTTATCAAAAAATATAAGATCTCAATTGTAGGGATAAAATTATGAAACCACCTACCTTTAATCAATGATTAGAAATAGAAACCCATATTAGGATTCTCTAATTAAGAAAAAAGGAATCATAGATCATGAAATAAATCCTATAATCAATATCTCAATAAACATCATTTAGATCCATCCAAAACATTATGACTTAATACCCTCTAAGGAGGAGAGGACAAGATATTTAAAAAAACTCATGAGATAAAATTCACTTACCTGGAAGATATTAAATGAGATCAACCACACCTCAATATGATAACATAATGGGTTTTGGGGGCCAAAACTACTTCTTGGGAGACTCTTAATCTAAGGAAATTATGATAGAATGACTGGGGGTCAATCATGGGTTAAACTAGGGGGTTCAAGATTTTAAAATAAAATTTAAGAATAAATTAATCCCACTCACACAGTTTCCTGGAGAGGGTTACATGGTTAGACACATCGTTCTCCCTAACCACACACCCCCTCTGGACTCACTATCCAATGAACAAAATTTATTCTACATGGGTGTATTTTTTGTCAAAATATGCACCAAGTATGAAAACCCACACTATCTAGGGTTGCATGGATTTCACTAGGTATTCATGGTTTTGTAAAAATGTGCACCAACCATGAACAACCTAAAAAACTTAAAAATTCTCCAAACTTCACCCCAAATAACCTGATAAAAACCCTAACCATTGCATGATAAAAATAAGGGTTAAGGAGTACCTAAAAATAGGTAACTGGATATTATAATATCCTAGATTAATTTATGTGTCTAGTTCGATGTGGTTGTGAATTCTTATAATTCCCATACACACATAGCATATGATGTATGCTTAACAAATATATCTATACTATATATATTAAATATATAGAATTAATTTATATACATATAGGGTGGGATAAAAATAAGTGCAATTCAAACACCCCCTCATGTGATATATCTCCTTCCTCTAGTAGTAGGTTGGGATTCTTTTTCTTTAGATCAAGAGAGACTCTCAGTTCCTACAAATGTAATTGTATTGACAAGAAATCATGGGTTTTTATTGAAATAAACTAAATAAATGCTACAATTAATGAAAATTAAAATATAAAAAGATTTATCAGTTTTTTTAGTTTTATCTCATATTTTTTTGAGTTAAAATCCTCTCATCAAATATTTATTCTATAATTATCCTTTGTCAGTTGGTGGTGTGGATTTTTTTAACAACTAAATGTTGTATGATTAGATTTCTTGATAATACAAGTTATATTGGAATTATTTCTCTTTGTATGTCATGATTAATAAGGTATTTTTTTTAAAACAAAGTGGATACTCTTGGTTGAGTTACATTGAAAATATTTGTTTTGTTTGAATTTTTTATAAATAGACTTAATGTTAGTATTTATTATATTTTTTTACAAATTAAATCCTTAAATAATATAGCTTGTAATGATAGAAACATGATTATATTTGTGTTCACTCAATTAAAATCCATAGAGTGGTTAATAATATGAATCATTAATATTAGAAGATATATACTTACTCATATAGTTTAGTAGAGTTGTTTGTAGGGTTCAGATAGTTTCAAGGATGATTACGACAAACTATATGACCATCTTCATAAAATTTGGGTGCGCCCTCATATTTTTAGAATAATACCTCATAGGGTTTTTGTGTTCTCTAATGAGTTTATGGAATTACCACATAAGTTTGGTTCATTTCCTTGTAATGCTAGGACAAAATATTATAAGGCTATCATGTGTTCTTGTATGGCTGGTGTGAGTTATATATAAGGTTTATATGTGCTTCATAAGGTTAACTATGAGTTCACCGTGCTTCGTATAGTTTTCCAAAAGGATTTTTAGGTATATGTTATCATTTATTAAATATGATTATTTTCTCAACCAATATTGAGTGGAGAGGACTAATCCAAATTTCAAATGAGGATCAAGCCCTGTTATTTTGATTATCTCAAGGAATATTGAGGATAATTTTATAGAACTAAAAGTGACCACATATAAAATCATGTAATGTGAAGGTAGATACATTGAGATTGTTGAAATTATAGTTTGGGTGTATTTTTAAATATATGTTATGGAAGCATGTTGCGGTATCTGTTTTTGGCTAAGGGTCACAGTAAGGAAGGATTATTATCAAGATTTATGAAAAAGAAAGTGAAATATGAGGAATGAGTAGTTGGAACAACTCTAAATAAAATATTATGTAAGATGTGATGTAAATAAAATATTTCCATATTTTACACCTATTAAGGATTTTATTCAACCCAATCATTGGAGATAAAGTAAGAAGAGAATAAAGTAGGCTTTAATATTTTAAAATTATGAAAATTTTCTCACATTAGTATATTCTCATGATATATTAGAAAAATATGGAGAGAATAAATAAGTATTCAAAATTGTGTCTATTATCGAAATTTTTTTGGATGTTATAAAAGAGTTTTATTGTCAATCTATAAGGTGTGAATCCACTTCCATATCCAAGAAGATTAAGGAATATAAAAGGCATTTAATACCATGTCTTGTAGCTTAAGAAAGAAAATATTATTGTAGTATAACATAGTTTGATATTGCTATTATATTATTGGGAGGTTGAATTTGTTCTAGATTAATGTTGAATAAATTGGTCTTAGATTTTTCACAAAAGGAGAAGATGAAAGGAATTACATGAAATCTCATGGAATAGTGTTAATGTTATTCGTTGTCAAATTTATAGTACATTTATGAAGGAGTATCAAAGGATTTCAAATTATCCAATTAATAATTGGTAAAACTTGTTAAATTAGTGAGACTGTTCAGGTTTTTTATGTGATTCATTATTGTTTTACCTTTGGAGTTGTGAAAAAAAGAGAGAGTGTGGGGAAGTGAACATTCATGGGTAGTGAGCTGACCTAAAAGAATTTTGATGGTAATGACCCCAGTCATGATAGACACTAAAACTGAAACATTGATCAATTGTGTTTTTTGTTGATTGATTAATCAATAAATTATCTATTGAGTTCTTCGGCGGTTAGACTCCTTGGGTGAACCATGAAAAAATAATTTTTTTTCTTTTTATTTCTTTTTCTCTATACCTTTGTATAACACAAAATGATAAGGTGGGTGAAGAAATTATTATCAATACACAAAATTATATTCAATTAATAATTTAATCAATATTTAAAAAAATCAATAATATGTGACCATTATAAAAAAAGATTTAAAAATCACATTGGGTTGTGAGAAAAGTAATGGAAAAGAGTTTAAATTGGAAAATATTTTATACCATGATTCACCCACCTAGGGTATCTCTCATGTAAGCCCTTTGTGGTAATAACATGTGGTATTAGAGCATAGTTTTATTTTTATTGGATTTATTTTTATCTCACTAGATCTATTTTTTTAAATTGATGTTTCATTTCCCTTATAAATTTTTTTGATCCATCGTAGAGGAAATAAATCAAAAGAAGAAAATCCCTAGTGTAATTATGTATTTTAGTATTATTTATAGAAAAATTGAGTTCCAAATAATGTATAATAGAAACATTAAGAAGAATGATATGGATAATTTATATTTTAAAAATGTTAATTCATTCGTAGATTCTATAGGAATGGATAAAGAACGAGATATTCTAAGTAGGGTAAAATCCAATAATGATTAGGATATCCAAAGGGGGAAAAAGTGAATGTTATATACCTATTAGAATAATTTCATAAAAATCTAAAATGGTAAAACTATAATATTAATGATGAGAAAAGTTTTAATATATTGTGATAAAAGTTCTAGAAATAAGGTTGGAAAGATGAAGAGCTTAAAAATATTCTTATTTAAGTAGATGCAAATTTTAGGGGACATAATGATTCCTAAGATGGGTAATTTAAAGTTTTGGATTATAAAGTGAATGACCTAAAATCTAATTCAAAATGGAATGGTTTGAGCTCAAAATAAGTTCATAACTTGAAGTACAACATGGATAAACTCACTATACATCTAACATAAATGGTTAAGGAGAAACAAAGAATGCAATAAGAAATAGTGTTCCTTGATGAAATAATTTATCAAATTAACATGAAGATGAAGTATAAAAACTTTATTTTGGATAAAATTTCCTATAAATTGGCAGATGATAATTATAGTGGAAAAACTCTCAAGAAATATATGGATGCTCAACTTGAAAATAAATGAATAAATATCATGTAATTAAAATAGAACATGGCATTGGATAAAAAGAAAGTTGTATAATCATGTACCAAGTGTAAGAATAATATTTAAGATTATTTAGACTTAATATTTGATGATCCTTTAGTATTAGATAATGAGATGAAGAAAAATTATGATGTTTCTAAGTGGAAACATAAAAATATTATCATCTCATAAAGAACACGGTCCATGGGAATATCCATTGTTGGCTACAATGAAACCTCTTTGATCCATGAGAAGAAGAGAACCATAGAAAATCCCAAGATAAGGAAAAATTATTGAGATGTTTTATATAGACTTAAGAAATTCCTTATAAAAGGTAAAAGTATTCAGATAAGCTCTATAAGAAAATATAGAGACATGTAGTATTTGTGTGGAATGAATGGACGCATTTTTAGTTTATTTTAATAATTATAATAAATTAATTTTTGTGAAGCTTGAGGAATGTTTGAATGGTTGAGTTACCAAGAATATAAAAAAACTTATTTTTTATTATAAAATTTTCTATATTTCTAAAAATTCTCTAGTGGAGGTTTCAGGGGAGTTTTAGTTAGAATATAAATAAGAGACCAACCTAGACTCAAGGATGAATTTTTTTCCCTTGAAAAATAAACTTCAAAGTTGGGATAAAAAATAATTACATGATGAAATATGTTGGAAAAAGAGTTTTAAACATGTTTTTATACCAAATATGTCTTGGAAATAGAAGGAAAAATGTTTTAAAAATTATAAAAATTCACATGTTCCTAAAACTGAACAACTATGGGGGAAATAAAATTCCTAAGGAATGGTATATATAGAAAAAAATCATTGAATCTTATAGGGAAAACATAGTAGTAAAAAGAAATATAAAAGTAGAGATAAACTAGTAAAGAACCATGAAATCCATAATGGTAAGTATTTCAAAGGAATAAATGGTTTTGATTTGGTTAGTGTAAAATAGAACAAGACCAAAGATAATGAAGTGGAGTTAGATTCCATTAGAACCGCTTCAAATATGAAAATTGATACCAAATTGTAATAAAAATGAGAAATGGTGGTTCATAGTGAATCATAAACATCTTTCTCAACATGATGAAATTGGAAGGTACCCCTCTCCCCTTATGGTCTTTTGTTACTAACTGATTAGTTTGAATTAATGTAGTGTTGGAGGGGGGATACAATCCATGGGGTATATATATTCAAAAAATGAATGTGTGAAAAATAAAAATAGAACTATTGATGTTGTAAAATATGAATATAATAAGTGTAGTTAGAGGTATTTAATGTCCCATTTGTTATTAGGTATGTATAACAGTAACATGACCAAACTCGACTCAAATATAGGTGTTAAGAAACCAACTTGACCCTCAAAATAGGGAATAAAAACTACATGATGGAAAAGTTATCTTACTGAATATGGAATCTAAAAATTATTATTAAACAATTATAATCAGTAAAATATGAATTCTACATTCATTAATGAATTTTCTTAATGAAATTAATGTATAAAGAAATACTTTGGATAGAATATAGTGATTTAAGACTAGATAAAGTAATCAGTTATATCATATTGATTCATTCATCTAACAAGGGTTTCTAGGATATGTGTTTGGTGAAATTAACTCACTAAAATGAGGATGGAATATTAATAGATATAAATATGTCTTTATATGTTTTAATGACAAAACTCAAGGGTGTATAGGGTATAATTTGTGAGAAGAAAAGGTGTCAAATTCATACCAGGAACAACAAGTGGTATTATGATAAATATGTGTTTTTGTAAGTGATATCATGTCAATATTTCGTAAAATATAGATATGGGAAAGAGGATGATATATTTATGGAATCCTAATGTATAAAAAGAGGGGAAATATTGTAAATGGGAAGCAACAAAAGGATGAACATTATATTTTTCTATTTATTTTATAGAATTCAATATCACCTATTTATGGTTACAGGGTACTAAGATCTATTAAATTGTAGTTTTTATTCTTAATATGTGGTTCCCCAAAAGTAAAGAAAATATAAATATACACAATTCTATAATTTAGAGGTATTTAGTGATAAATATTCAAGGTCAAATAGCCTCATATAATATTGAATAACTCTATAGACATGTAAGGCCATTAATATTAAGATGTATCACACGTTCATTTGTAATAAGTGGTATCAATTGATTAAATAATAAGTATGTTACTCTCAATTGTAATTTTATTTCTTATCCACTTATATATTGGTGTGAGAATTTAATGTTATCATAGGGTGAGTTTTTTATGATAATGGATGGTTTTTTCTACAAGTTTTCATGTAAATGTATGTGATTAAATTCTATGGTAGTTATATTATTGGATTAATGTCTTGTTTTCTACACAAAAATCTAACTTAGTAGAATTAAAGACTTTTTTTATGACTCATTTCTATTTTGGGATTCCACTCAATAAAATATTTTCAAAATGAATCCATAATTTAAGGAGAGTTACTGGATCTTGAGATCCTAGTATTATGTTTCATTAAAAAATTAGAATTCATTTTTAGAAAGTTGTTTAAAAGTAAAGAGTAAGAGAAAAATTGTAGGATCATGGATGTTTATTCTAATATGGGGATCCTATTATCTCTATTTCATGTATGAAATATGAGGGAAAAGGATAAATATCGTAGGGGTGAGAGTATTTATGTGGAATAAAATGATGTCCCCAAAAAAACTTCAAAGAGAAAATAGATTTTTTATTTGACATCAAGAGGATAGAAATAATAAGATAATGGAGTAACCCTCATTAAATTATATTGAAAATGGGGGAGTAAAATCTATAAAATATATTTATCTCTAATCATATGTGAGTTAAAAATAGATCCCCGTGAAATTTGGAAATAAATGTTGATTGGAGTTTATTAAAGGAAACCTCTGTATTTTGATGATAATAGTGGGGGATCTCAAGGAAATACTAGAAATACCTCCGATTTATTTTATTTCAAAAAAGGAGGAAAATATTGGACTCCTTAAATCCATTTTTCATGATGATAAATTTAATTTTGTGGGGTAATACTAATAGGACCCTGAACCACCATAAGAGGGGGGGGGTCAATCAGGGCGTTACCTTTTTCTTTAAAAATGATAGATCTTGATCCCATTTTGGTAGGAAATTTTTTAATCATGTATTATGTAATGTGTAGTAATTAAAACATTCACATGTAAAAGGATAGAAAAAACATTTACTTGGTTCACCACTAAGGGAAGCGTCCAAGGTGCATATGTTGACAGGTTTCCAGTCATATCAAATTCCATTATTCTTCTCTAGTTGTGGATAAAAAAGATTCAGGCACAGTTACTCCATCCGAGAAACACTAACTTTACAAAAGTTCATGGATTATATCACTACCTCCTTAAAATCACTTCAGTTGCCTCCCATTGGCTCACTGACTTGGGTGAAGTCTCACATAGTTTATCCACTAGAAGGTCTCTCCAACAGATAGTAATGGAAGTATTTTTCTCTCTCCAGTAGGTGACACTTCTTGCATCAATGTCCTAAATTTATGAACTTATATTCAATATTCTTCTTTAGTGAAATAATTGAATGCACGAAACCATCTCCTTATTCTGGGATAGAATCACAAGAACCATTATTCTTATTCAAATACTAGGGATCAACTCACTGGTCATCATCAGAATCATCTTCTTATATCTTATTCTTTTCATATATGCATGAGATCATGCATGTGGAATTCAAGTGAACTTTTCTTCTTCTTCTTGTGTGCTAACCCTAATGGGTATTGATCTTTGTACACATATATAGGGCCTCTTGTCTTCTTCCCTTTATCTTATTCCCTTTTCACTTGGTTTGAGTGTCTTTAATTCACTCACATGAGTGCATTCATGTTGTATAATGTATTCTCAACCTAACGTAACACAGAAATCACTTATTCTCTTTTATTTATATGCACACTATTCATCTCAGTGTAACCATGCACATAGAGACACTAACCCAAATGGTTATAGGCCTTTGTATAGGTTATTCCTTATTTATATGCACACATACTTCCTTGGTCTTCTTCAAACAAATAAAATAAGTTCTTTCATGTGCATATTTCCCTTCACCATGAAAACTACTATTTTCTTCTTCTTCGCCAACAGAAAAATCCCTACAAATAGTAGCTTTATCGGTTAAACGAGTGGGGTGCTTACCTTCATGCGAGTAGTGAGCTCCATGGGTCTTCTTCTCCATAGAGAGGATGCATGATTCCTCTTCACATGACTAGGGATGGTTCATGGATCTGTCTTCTCAAAGCACAAAAAGGGTAAGAATTCACTGTTATGTACTCGTAGGATCACCTTCATAAAGAAAGATCAGGGTTTGTGTTAAACCAATCGCATGTTCATGGTTTCTTCTTTACACAGAGGTTGCAGTTCTTCTTTATTTATTATGAAACTTCTAGAGTGAATTGAACATTTTGAATTCATGAATTTATCTTCTTGTCCTTCATGAACTAGGAGATAAAAGAAGATCTATTTTTAAATGATTTCTCTTAGGATCATCAATGTCAGAATGCTCCTTTGGCTCGAGACATCTTCTTTTATAGGAAGAGGATGATAATATTTTCACGTTCAAATCCCATGAGATATGGCATTTAAATCCTTCCTTTGAATTATCCAGGATATTCTATTTTTAATATCTTCAAACCTGTGTCAAAGATATGCCAAGATTCATGGGTGTTTCATTTTCATGCGCATGGTCGTCTCCTTTCATGTAAAGACATCAGGTGCATGCACTGAGAATCAAATGAAAATCTCAATCCTGAATACCTAAGCTCTATGAAATGGACTCCAAACTTCATTTACTTTATCCACGTTCGAACTTATTTATTAGATTGAATGAATGAAAATATAATTGCATTCAAGATCTCATGGCATCCCTATAACCATAATATAGTGGTTTCAATCATCAATGGTCGTTGGAAGGTCGATCATGATGTGTGGTTGTGTATCTGGTGATCTACGACATTAGGATACCTTTGAGGGCTTATAGGTTGAAGAGGATAGCCTATAATCTCCTCTGTCATTGTATTAGCTCAGATCAGACTTGGATGGCAGCAATTAGATTTCGGGACACGGGATGTGGCATGCATCCAAGATCTAGCATGGGATCAGATAGACAGTCGATATTGCTTCACTCATTTTTAAACTCATCCCACATCAAAAACACACATAGTGTAGACAATGTTTAAGTATCAAAGTGCTCTAGAATATTCTCAAAATTATCCTCTTCCATCCATAGTACTGCCTTATACTGTGTTCTCTACAGGCATATTCTCTTCCCACCTTCTGTCTAAGATTAGGACTAACTATGCATTAGCCTTGATGCCTCATACGCTCCTACGGGCCTATACACGGCCTGAGTGTGGGTGCGACTATGCCCAACCCATGTTACATTTGGTCTTTTCAAGGGCTGGTTCCCTCATCTTGGTTTACCTTGAGTCCCACATGTGATGGGGTCAAGCTAGCCTAGGCTTGCTTGAGGGTTGGCCCAATTTTTTAACATAAGCCCCCAAAAAATGTTCTAAGTGAAACATTCATGGAAAATTTGTAGTCTAGAACCATTCATGTCCACCTCTCTTCAAATTACAATCCCATGCACACTTCCCTCTCTTTTCATCTTCTTCATTTTTTGGAACATGAATCCCAAATCAATTTAATCATCCTTAAATGGATGAAACTTCAACCGTTGTTAGTGTTGTTGACAATGCTTATGATTCCATAACAATTCTCCATGCATCATCACTTCAACCATTCTCCATTAACATTGGAGGTCTACATCATCTTGATCATCATTGAAAACCTCATTGACATCCATTGACAAAAAATAAAACTTATACACAAGAGTGGTCCCAACAATTTCCCTCTTTTTATTTGTCATCAATACCCAAAGTTCTCTTTAAAATGAATTCTTCAATGTAAATATGAATCTTCTACCTCATTTGCTTTTCTTTCTCCTCATTCACTTTTATTTATATCCCCATTTTTACTTCTCAAACTTACATTTCTCTTCTATACCCCTTATTAAAAATGAACTCAAATTTCAAAGGAAAAGGGTTTCAATCCATACTTAAGAAATGTGTCATTCATCATTTCAATATTAATCTACTTAAGTCATTCTCAATTTAAAAACAAGATGATTTGATTTAGACAATAGATCTTTCCATTACCCATTGATATGATACCTTATGAGGTGGAATTAATATACTTTCCTTCACGGTTTTTCCACTTTTATTACAGGATAAAGATAATAAATGTGAGATGAAACATTATAGGGACAATCATCCTGAAACTCCTGTACTCACTTCAACAAATGGATCAAAAACATTAAATTGAAATTGGTAGGATAAGTGAATTTGGGTCACTTTCAATCTTCTTTTGTCACTGATTGATTCAGTTACTCCAACAAGGATAAGAGATTAAGAAATAACATACCTTTTCCAATGACATGATCTTTAAGAAATTTCCAGAGTATTTGGATTTGATACCACATGAAATGATAACTCTAAAGACATTTTCATTTGTTTCACCTCAAGGGAAAACACTTATCATCACTGTTTCTCAGGTTCTCCCCCTGAGAACTTTCTTCACCTTTAATTCATTGCATTTGAAACACAAATAAAATACACAGAATATTTAAGGGAATAATTTGGATCCTCATTCCTTCATCAATGTGAACCAAAATATTGGGATGGTTTTCTCAACCAAGATTCTCTATTTTCTCCACTCTTCACACTTGCACATTTAATCTTGAATTCTGACTTTGGTTATGTAGATCTCATTACTTCATCCATTTCCCTCATTATTTCCAAATCATTTGGCCAGATAACCAATATGTCGTTAGGAATTGTGGTAGTAAGTTTTAATTTTCCATATAACTTCTTATGAGTGTCATCTTTCTTCGTAGTTCTTTTGGACGGACCACCCTTCAACTTATTGGATTTTTAATCCAAGGAATTTTCACCTTTTTTTCTTAGAATCTTCTTGGAAGGTTTTTTTACAACATTATTCTGATTACTTCTCAAGGCAAATTATTCGTTCTTGACCAGCTTATATGATCTTTTTTTCTTATCTTCTTTGGATTCATGTTGAGATGAGCATGTACCAACCTTGTGACCACTTTTATTTCATACATCTCAGATTTTTTCATGTATTCCAAATATGTTTGTAGTATATAGATGCTTCTGGGCCTATAGATGTTTCTTCTTCTTCTATGATTTCCCCCCCCCCCCCCCTGAAATGGGCTTCCTTTGTTCCTTATAATTTTAAGGGTTGTACCAACAATCTAATGCACAATATCCAATCCTGTTGCAGCACTAACATTGGCCCAGAAATCTTGACTTCTTGTTGTCTTCTGGTTTTTTGTTTTTCTTATTAATTTGTGGTTCCCTATCTAGATAACCACTTTTCATATTCTTCTTCATATCAACCCTAGTTGTGGTGGTAGGTATCTCATCACCTTTACACATCCATTCTTAATTAGAATTTGTCTTCCAACCATCACTTTTTGTAGAAACAAATTTTGAAACATTAGTACAAGATGGTATGGATGGTACTTTTTCTTTCTCAGATTCTTTTGATAGATCATTGAGTGAAATGATGATCATATTATCACTTGTAGAAGGTATTTTGACAATATCATCCTCCATTGAAATTTCAATACTAGCTGCTATTGTTTCCTTCTTTTATAAAGTCTCAATATGTGTCTTCTCGTGATTAGTCAACTAGGATTCCAATTTTAGAAATTCCATATTGAGGATGATCTTTTGAACTTTAATCCTGATCATATTCTCTTCATAGGTCTTCTTCAATCTTTCAACCTCATATACATGTATATTAACTTTGTTTTTTAACAAAGAGTCATGTTCCTGGATCTTATTGTACGTTTCTTCCAAATATAAACCATTGAATTAATTGATGTTCTTCAAATCATCTTCAAGTGCATGGATATTTCCCTCAAGAGCCTTATTGACTTCCCCTTTTTCTTAAACTTATTCAATGTGTTTCATGGAATTCATTTCATGTTCATTTTAGGATTTTTCAATCTATCCTATGATCTTTAAACCTTCAAGAAATTTTTCATCGAGGCCCTTTTCCACATTATCATATTCTCTTTCTAGTCGGGTGATCTCAACATGCATGCATTGAAATATTCTACAAACAGTAGAAACTCTTTCTTCAAGAATATCATGTAGATAGGTTCTTAATTCATCTTGATCACTTGAGAATGATATATAAGTGTCTTAATTTCCTCCAGTAGAAACCTAAACCACCTACTTATTACATTCCAAGAATGAAATATTTTTATTATCAAAATGAAATGGAAAACTAGATACTACCTATTCTTTAGATAATAGGGTCATCTTAAACTGATTCTTCTCTTTCATTTTTCTGTTTGTCAAGGTCTTGATGGATATCAACTTCTACTCAAAGGTAACTGACTCTTCATCAAATTTGCACTTCATTTTTGACATTAGAAAGAAAACTCATATCCTCCACTGAATAGAATTACTATAGATTATCTAACATACGTGAATCCTTGGCCTTGATACCAATTATAGGACCATGGGCCAACCTGAGAGGGGCGGTGAATCAAGGTGTCACATTTTTCTCTCAAAATGATGGACCTTTTTTCCACATTGTTAGGAACATTTTTAAGCCTATATTATGGATATGTACATTAATTAAAACATTCACATGTAGAAGGATAGCACAACACTTTTACATGGTTTACCACCATGGGCTATATCCAAGGAGCATACATCGTTAAGTTTCTAGTTATACCAAATTCTATTATTCTTCTCTAGATGAGGATTAAAAATATTTGGGCATAGTCACTCTGTCCTAGGCACACTATCATTACAAAAGTTTTGGGATTGGATCACTGCCTCCCTCAAATCACTTATATAGACTCCCCCTAGCTTACATCCTCTCATGAAGTCTCACTCAGTTTATTGAGATAAAGGTCTCTTCAATAGATAGGAATGAAAGTCTTTGTCTCTCTCTAGTAAGATACACTACTTGCATAAATGTACCAAAGTGTTTCACTTATATTAAATCAACTTCATTAGTGAAATAATTGAATGTACTAAAACTTCCCCATCTACTCAACCAGAATCACAAGCACCTATATGATTATTCAAACACAGAGGAATAGCTCATTGGGCATCATCATAATCATCTTCTCCTCTCTTATTCTTTTCATATATTCATCAGATCATGCATGTGGAATTCAGGTGAACTTTTCTTCTTCTTGTGTTACAAACATAATGGTTATAGATATTTTTACACACAACTGGACTCTTCTCTTCTTCCCTTTATCTTCTTCCCTTTGTACTTTGTTCGGGTGTATTTAATTCATGCACATGAGTGCATGCATGTTGTATAATGTTTTCTCAAACAAACTAAACACACTACTCACTTATTCTCTTCTCTTTGTATGCACATGAATCACCTTAGTGTAACCATAAACAAATAGATAATAAACTAAATGGGTATAGGCCTTTGTATAGGTTCTTCCTCCTTCACATGAACACATGCAACCTTGGGCTTCTTCAAAAAAAGAACATTTTTTATTGCTTGTCTGTACTACCCTTCCCCATGAAAACTCCTATGTTCTTATTATTATTTGCCAAAAGTAAATAATTGAAAACAATAGCTTTATCATGCAAACTAGTGGGGTGATTACCTCCGTGCGAGCAATGAGCTCCACAGGTGTTCTTCTTTATGCAGAAAATGCATAATTCCTCTTTACAAAACTAGGTATGGTCCATGGATCTATCTTCACAAATCACAACAACGGTGAGCGTGCACTATTTTGTACTCGCGGTATCACCTTCACGAAGCACTATGTGGGTTTGGGTGAAAACATTCATGTGTTCATAGTTTATTCTTCACATAGAGGGTGTGGTTCTTTCTTCTTCGCAAGGACGCTTCAAGAATTCGATGCACTAGTTGAAGGCTACGTATCTTTGTTTGTCCTTTGAGAACCAGTAGATCAAAGAAGCTCTATTTTGAAATGAGAGCTCTCGGGATTGTGGATAACAAACTACTATGTCATCTTAAGAGTTCTTCTTTATAGGAAGATGATGATAATCTTTTCACATTAAAATACCGTGAGATATTCCATATAAATCCTTCCTTTTAATTAGCCTAGATCTTCTATTTTTAATATCTTCGAACCCATGTCAACGATATGTCTATTTTCAGGGGTGTTTCCGTTTCATGTGTGTGACATCCTCCTTTCATATGAAAACATCACATGCATGCACTGAGAGTCGCATACAATCTCAATCATGAATTACTGAGCTCTATGATGTGGCCATGCAAATTCATTTTATTTGACCGCATTTGAACTTATTGATTTCATTGTATGCATGAAAATTAAATTCCACACATGATATCATGGAATCCCTATGAACATAATGCAGTTGTTTCAATCATCAATGGTTGCTGGAAGGTTGATCACGGAGGTGTGGATGCGTCTCTGGTGGTCTATGGCGTCAGGATCCCTTTGAGGGTTCAGAGGCTGAAGATGATGGCATGGACTCTCCGGGGTTGTTGGATCAGATCATATTGTACATGGATGGTAGTGATTAGATCATAGCATGTAGGATGATGTTTGTGGCTAAGATCTTGTGTGGGATCAGATGGAAAGATTATATTGCTTCGTTCATTTTAAAAATCATCCCATATTGAAACACACACATGGTGAATCCAAAGTTTAAGTATCAAAGTGCTCTAGAATATGGTCATAATTCTCCTCCTTCCTCCATGGTACCACCCCATGACATGTTCTTTTTGGGTTCACTTTGTACCCACCCTCTACCCGAGCTTCGGCCCGACTATGCAATAGCCTTTCTACCCCATGTGATCCCATGAGCCTATACACGGCCTTCGAGTGGGTGTAATTATTCAAAACCCATGTCACCTTCAGGCTTGTCCAGGGCCGGTTCCCTCATCTTGGTTGACCTTGAGTCCCACATGTGCTATGGTTGAGCTGTCCTAGGCTTTCTTGAGGGTTGGCCCAATTATTTAAAGTAATCCCATAAAAATTCATCTAATTAAAAAGTTCATGGACACATTGACATTTAGACCCATGCAAGGACACATCTCTTCAAATTCCAATCCCATGGACACTTCCCTCTCTTTTCCTCTTCTTCAATTTCTTTTTGGAACATGAATCCAAAAGCACGTTTATCATATTTAAAAGGATTCTGATTCCACTGTTAAGACCTAGATATACCATGTATTTTTTTTTTAATTATATGGAATTATTACGAGTCTGAAAAAATTGACAGCGCATGATTCCAAGGCCCGGAGTGCCCGGAATGAATTTATGAACTTTTTTATGGTACGTTCAGTAAACACATGTGTGGAAATTTCTAACATTTGAACCATTGATCGGATTAAAAATATGAGGGCACCATTGAATCCACAGAATCCGGATTCACTTAAGGGAGACTTTACATTGACCGTAGTAGTCCTAGAGAAAAAGTTTTGTTTTGTGACTCTTTTAAAGAAATGAAATATAAAAAAATTATTATTTTATATTTCTTTCATAACCTTCAACAGAAAATCCATGTGTGGTTCAAGTGGTGTGTCAAGCCATTAAATGGTTTGACCCTACAATCTAAGTAACATCAACATTGGGGAAATTAGTAAGCTTTCTAATTAATGAGCCCCATTAATTCCAAACGTCGTTATTTACCCCCCCCCCACCCCCCTCTCCAATATATATTGAGCTTGGGGGAAGGTATCAGCACAACTTCGCTATGAAACGATGTGCTGAAGTATTGCTGAGATGCCAAAACATTGGAGGACATAGTTGGTTCCAGGGAGTGATGATGAGTGACCCAAAAACCCCAAACCGAAGGACGACATGCAAGTAGGGTCGTTGGAAGCCTATGGAGGGAATGAAGATCATTGTTCCACCTTCATTCGCGGACACTCTCCAATGGGTTTTCAAGGTAGGGGTTTTTATTTCTTATTTCAAATTCAAGTGAATTTATGACCCCCCTTTATCATTCCCCTTGTTTACGACCTAACGCGGAGGGCGCAGGACTTATGAACATGGCCCGAACCTTCCGCCACTCTACAAATCTTATGATGTCCATGGAAGGTCGTCGGCGAGCCGACACATACTGGCTATGAAGGAAGTTCTGTGCCGATGCATGCCGCAAGAGGAGGCTGTGGAACAGAGTCGCGGTGGTTATCGGAGAGACCGACACCGGCCGGCCATAGTGGTGGTGTGGCACATCGTCGTGCGCCACCAGTGAGAAAAGGGGCATGACTCATCATATGCGTCGAACGGAGGAGGCGGCTGGAAAAACAGTCGGCCACAGAAAAGGAGGCTGCATGACCGCCGTGCAGCTGGCACCGGAAAATAGAAGTTGCAGTTGAAGCCACAGTGGAGGCCGAACAAGAACCTTTGGAAGGTTCTATGGTGATCGACCAGTGCCCACGCAGTGACTGAGCGGCGCCCACGTAGCGTCACCACTTCACAAACTGAACAGACTCCGGGTCGTTCGGGAGTTCAGGAGACTAGTGGATCACAGCCCCACGCCAGCTAGGGTGGACCCCACAGTGGGCCACTCTCCCCCTCGGTAGAGGTCACTGCCCTACCGAGCCACTACTCTCCCGAGCTACCACCTTCCCGGGCACCCGCCCTAGCGGGCCACTGCCCTAGCGGGTCGCCCCCTTGTGGGGCGAGTCAGTCCGGCATGGTCGGACCAGACCCGGGACCAACCAGGCCCAGAAACCTTTAAAGGGCCATAACTTGGGAACTAGGCATCCATTTGATGAACTGTTTGTAGTTCCGGGACCCTTGGATTGAGAAGATCCTTTTTGGTATACTCCACTTGAATTTTTGAGATAGTGGGAGTACAACTGATTTGGATCGAACACGAATCCAACTAGGGCTCAGAGCTAAAACGCTTATAACTCACATATCAGGTGTTTGATTAACGCGTCATCTATCACGTTGGAACCCTTACGACATGGTAGTCCTTTGGGTTAATCCTTTTTCTATCTTAGTGGTGGATGAGGTACAACCAATATCTAGAGTGGCAGACTCTACGGAACTTGAGCGCACTGGGTACGAGGAATCTAGTGGCTAGCAGTGAGGTGGAGGTTGGAGACAGATCATACGGAGGTTATTACCGAGTGATCCTATGTGGGTTAGCACCTAGAGGTCCTATCTAGATCATCTCCTAGAGATCCTATGTAGATTAGCACCTAGAAGTCTCATGTGGATCAGCACCTCACAACCCAAAGAGGACCAGCCTTCGAGCGGCTCCTCGTGGTTTAGCGATATACCGATCCTGGGTGGATCAAATCATATGTGGGTTATTGAGGGGTTAGTTACCTATCGATACTGTGTGGGTCAGAATCCTTATGGTCTTCAGTAGTTCCTCTTGACATAGTAAGATGATATGGCTTCACGACTAATCATATGTACTTCTATACTTCACTGAAAACATGGTTTGAGATGAGACTCTAATTGGACTGTGTATATTGCTTGTGTTTTGGGATTGAGATCATACTTTGTGGTTTTTCTTTTGTGGAATTATGAGAGACCTTTATGGGTATCGGGGTCCTTACTAGGTATTATTATACTCACCCCTACATGGGCTTCACCCACACCTTGTTGTGTCTTGTGCAGACAACGAGCAGTTGGGCTATGGTTTGATGGTGATAGGACTAGGTGTTATGCGGAGGAGACGGGCGGACATGGAGTACTGAGGAGGTGATATGTACCTACCCTTCAGGTAGGATCCATCATGGATGATCCAGGAGCTTTCTTTCAATTTACATTTGTTTCAGACTTTTCAGTTCTACTTGTACTTTTCCCAGTTGGGCTTGTATTTTGGTCCCCTTTACTTCCTGCACTCTTTACTACATAAGTTTACTTCACCGTTGCTTCTTATTGTGTTCTCAGACCGTCTGTTTTTACAGGTTTAAAGGAAATTCCTTCCTATCTGAGGAAAATTTCTTTCCAGTGCTAGTCGCTATCTCCAGGCCTATGGAAGGCATACTTGAGGTAGTCATGGCACAGGCCCCAGGGGACGGGTTGTGACAAAGTGGTATTAGAGGATTTTGGTTCTAATGAAGAACTATGACTCTGATCATTTCCATGTAGCAAGATTGTTAAGTGTTATGAGTGTGGTTTTCAGTTTGGGGAGTCTAATGTTGGTGTGGCAGCTGACGTATTCATACACCAGGACCCTGAATTCTGATTTCCGACTTAGTGCATGAAAAAACTGATTGTGTGTATTTTTGGAAATTTTTTCCTTTTGATGTATTCTTGTGTCAGTTCACTAGGTATAACTTTTTGACTAAGGCACACCTGCCTTCTCTTAGGATTCCTCCACATAGACATCCAGCCATGATTCTTGAGAGAGTATGTGATCAAGGCCCACCGAGCAATGAGGCCTCGGTTCAGGGCCCTCTTATGGCATTAGCACCTTCGGGTGGTGTACCAGTAGCACCACTACTCATTGGGAAGCTTTTTCCACTATCCCCACCAGCTGAGGGTGCACACCGACTGAGCGCGTTACATGAGTTTCAGCGGTAGAGGCCTCCAAGGTTCCTAGGTGAGACGGACCCATTGACGGCTGAGGACTGGTTGGAGGCCGTAGCTAGAGTTTTCCGCCTGTTTGGGACACTATCTGACCTTATGTTTATCCTATTAGCTAGTCTCTTCTAGGTAGTAGCATGAAGATGGTAGAGCTTGATGCACCACATACACGATGAGGTGATGCTAGTCTGGGCAGACTTCGAGAGCCTTTTTAGGGAAAATTTCATCCCAGTGACCTTATTCTTTATGCGTATACAGGATATAATTTACTTTTAGTAGGGTAGCATGACAGTGGCCCAATACTCGGCGAGGTTCACGGATCTCTCCCGCTACTCCACCGACATGGTACGAGACCCTTTATTCGGGGCTCAGACTTTTGAGTAGGGTCTCTAACGAGAGATCAAAGCATCAATGGTATCTCTCAGTATATCGACTCATGTTATACAATAGGTATATCAATGGAGCACAAGAGAAACATGAACATAAAGGTGTGATAAATCATGATAATCATAACATGGAGATGTAGCAATAACATTCTACATGGAATTAGCATGATCCATGGCTCATTGCACATGGAGCATGAGTAAACCCTCATTGCACATGAAGCACATGTAAACCCTCGTTTCACTTGAATTAGAATGAGTCAACACTCATTGAATATGACGTATCATTATACTATACTTTACCCAATGCATTGGAGCTTTGTCAGGGTGCACCCTTCTTAAACATTTCATTTCAAGCATAAGTGTGCCACATGGATCATAAAACATGGAGTCATTAAAAATAATCATTTATTCCATGATAAAGGAATGTTTAATTCATAAATTAAAATATATAATCAATAAGTAAATGTGCAAAAAGGAGAATACCCTTGATAGAGAAATGGGCATGGTTTTCCCTACACAATGACTTTGTCTTGGGAAAACATAATGCAATTTCGGCAGCATAACGGTGTGACATAAGAATTCATAAAAATGGATGATGATAGAGAAAGGGGTGTCTCATCATATTTACATGAAATGTATTGTAAGGGGGGTCATATAGATACATGTCCCAAAAATTTTAATGGAATTTAGATTCAAGATACAAAATAATTGCTTGAATGTAAATGATGAGAGAGAGATTCCTTTCGAAATTTCGGCATAGTAACGGCTGTACAAGGGAGGAATTTAATTAGAGAGAAAGGGGTACCTCATCATTCAAAAATAAATAGGGAAGTTAGTGGGAGGTGTGAAATCATACCCCCAACATTTATAATTGAAAATAAAATGGCATAACAATATTAAGAAACTTGGATAAAAAGAGAAAGGTAGGAATCCCTTACATGGATGTGTGATCCCAAAAGCTTGGGAGAGGCTTGAAAGAGGCTTATTGGTATCTTGGGGCACCATGGGAGGATTATAGGGAGAGGAGGTCAGGTTTTGGTCTAACTCAAAATTCTTTGAGTGAATAGGAAGTGGGATCTTGGGTGGGTTTATATAAGAAAGGATAAGGAATTCTTTATTATATTGGATTGGGACGCTTCACATTAAACTAATCAAAACCACAAACCATCCCATGGTTTTTCCCATGGTTTTTTCCAAATGGGAGTGGAAAAAATATTTTATAAGGCCAATGACCTAACTTCTTAAAATAATAGGGTTTCTTATGTGGAGGTGAGTCACACTCTCAAGGAAAACAATTTAAAAGACTAAATGCTTTATATGACTTGGAGGGTCCACTAAAGCATTGTAAAATAAATAAAACAAACCTCAAATCACATTATTTTAATTTTAAAACATATATTGGCCGAAAATAATGTTTATAGTATTTTATTACATCACTATTGAGTCTTTATGATGTCATAAATCGCGTTATATATTTAAACGATTTTTAATTTTTACCCAAAAATTTGATTATCTCAGAAAATTATGAAAAATTCACCATTGGATAATTTTTAAATCCTAATTACAAAAATAATATTCATTTTATATAATTAATTTTCTAAATATGTGAATTTTTACTTTTAAAAAACCATCATTTATTGAAAATTCACGAGTTTTGACAAAAACAGCTTCAAACCTTAATAAAAATTACAATTACATTCAAAAAATTATAAGATCATTTGTATTTAATAAAAAGTAATTTAATAATAATAATATTAGTTTATTAAAATATTATTTAATTAAAAAATCCATTAATTTATGAAAACAAATTTCTTAGTTGAATATTAACTAAAAATACTATTTGTGCTTTCACAATTATTTACAATGTAACAATAATAAAAAGAATGTATACTATATACCCAAGAATAATCTACATAATTTTAGTACTAGTGTATTGTTTCAAAACCCCTTAAAACACCCATATAAGACCTTAGGTTAAGGTGTGCGATGGTGATAGACTCTTAGGGTGGCTCAGATAAAATTGCTCGAGTGGTAATCTCTATCCGCTTCCACTTCTTTCGTAGGCGGTTCTGCTCGAGCTTAATGTATTCAAGATCATCTTGGGCTTGGTCAAGAGGAAATCACAATGACACCACCTCCTTTATGAGCTTCAACAAATGGGCTTCATACGGTGAAAGTCTACTGGATGAGTCCATCGCTTCCTTTTTCAGAGTAAATTGGATTTGTTAAAGCCCTATATTTATACTAATCATGTGATCACTGTTTAATATCTATATTAGCAACGATCATAATTCATAACGGTATTTTAAAATCCAAAACATAAAACCAAATAAGTTCAAACATTTTACATAACCATAAGAATACATTTAAATATACCAAGAGTAATTTTCATTAATGAATTTTTGGGTTGTTACAATATCCCCCCCCCCTTAAGAAAATTTTCCCTCAAAATTTTATTTTCCCACACTAAAAAATATGTGGGTAAATTTTCTTTATCACTTCCTCTGATTCACATGTCGCTTCATCAAAATTTTGGTTTTTTCACAACACCTTGATAGGGGCATTGTCTTATTTCGTAGAACTTTTTCTCTATGATCTATGATCTTCACTGGTTTCTCCTCGTAAGAAAGATCATCTTGTTGCTATACTACCTCTGAAGAGAGTACATGTGAAGGGTATGGTATGTACTTACTTTAGAGGGATACATGAAATACATCATGTACTTTGTCCATGGTAGTTGTAAGTGCTAGTCAATAGGCCCCAGCCCCAACACGATCAAGAATCACGAAGGGGCCGATGTATCTAGGACTTAACTTCCCTTTCATTCCAAATCTCATGACATTATTCCATGGAGATATGTATAGAAAAACCATGTATCTAACTTTAAACTTGAGTTCTTGTCTATGGTTATCTCCAAAACTCTTCTGTCAACTCTGGGCTGCCTTGATATGCTGCTGAATGGTTTTCACATTCTCAACCATTTCTGGTCCTTGAAGCTTATGATCACTAACTTCATCCCAACATGTCGGTGTTATGCACCTCTTCCCATATAGGGCTTCATAAGGTGCCTTTCAGATGATCGAGTGGAAACTGTTATTATAGGAGAATTTAACATGAGGAAGACGTTGATCCTAACCTCCCTTAAAGTCCATTGACAATAATCTTAACATATCTTCTAGTGTATGAATAGTTATCTCAGATTGGCCATCAGTTTGAGGATGATAGGTCATAATGAAGTTCAGTTCAATATCCAGAGCATGTTGAAGACTCTTCCAAAACTTAGAGGTGAATCTTGCATCTTGATCTGAAATAATAGATAGTGGTACTCCATGCAGCCTTACCACTTCCCTGATGTATATCTGTTCCAGTTGATCCAATGATAAATCCTACCAAATTTCAATGGAGTGTGCAGACTGTGTAAGACGATCCACAACAACCCATATTGCATTGTTTCTTTCGGATGTCTTTTGGAGTTTGGTGACAAAGTCCTTGGTGATGTTTACCCATTTCTCTACTGGTATGGTCATTGGTTGCACCATCCCCTTAGACTTCTACCTCTCTACCTTCACTTGTTGACGCACCAAGCACTTTGATGTATACTCAGTGATCTCCTTCTTCATATTATCCCACCAATATTGCTCTTAGAGATCTCAATACATCTTTGTGTTTCCTGGGTGAATTGATAAATTTGAAATATGTTCATCATCCAAAAGTTCCTTCTTCAGCTCCGAATTTGATGTAAGACATAGTCTATTCCCAAATCTCACAATTCCTTATTCGTTAAAATTGAACTCCGATGATTTCCCTTTTATGATAGCTTCCACTTTCTTCTGAATTACCACACCAAACTTTTGATAACCTTTAACCTTTACAAAAGAGATGGTTGAGCAATCATTTGTGAAATTATTGATTATGTTATCTTTTATATGATTCCCATGTCTATATTCATAAAATCTAATAAGATTGGATCCTTTTCAATTCTAATCAATGATATAATCACTGGGTACTTTCTACTTAGAGCATCTTCCTCCTTGTTCGATTTCCTAAGGTGGTAATGGATTGAGCAGTCAGAGTCTTTGATCAGATTTAACCATCTTCATTGGCGCATGATCAACTCTTTCTGCATGAATATATACTTGAAGTTTTTTTGGTCTGTATATATTTCACACTTCTCCCCAAAGAGATAATGCTGCCAAATTTTTGAATTGAAGATCACCACAACCAACTCCAGATCATGTGTTGGATAATTCTTCTCATGAAATTTTAATTGCCTTGAATCATAGGCAATGACTTTGTCATTTTTCATCAATGCATAGCCCATACCCTTCTTCTAAGCATCACTGAATACCAAAAAAAGTTCTCCACATGTGGGTAAAGTGAGCACGAGCACAATGATAAACATCCTTTTTAACTCCTTGAAGCTTTATTAACATTAATCACTCCAAGAAAACTTTACTCCCTTTCATGTTTTCTTGGTAAAAGGGTTGGAAAATCATGATAAATTTCTCCCAAATCTTCGATAATATCTTACGAAAACAAAGAAGCTACAGATATCCATTAGCAATGTTGGCCTCGGTCATCCCTCTATTGCAACTATCTTCGAGGGATCCATAGATATACCATTACTTTTGATGATATGTCCCAAGAATGTGACCTCCTTTAACTATAACTCACACTTGTTGTACTTTTCATAGAGCTTCTCCTTTCACAAGGTCTCTGGTATAGTCCTTAGATGCACCTCATGATCATCCTTGGTTATGGAGTATATTAGAATTTAATCTATAAAGACTACCACAAATTTGTCGAGGTAATATCTAAATACTCTATTCATCATGTACATGAAGATTGCTGGAGAATTAGTGAGTATAAAATGAATTACAATGAATTCATAGTGCTTTTACCTTTTACGAAAAGCAGTCTTGGGGATATCTTCTTTCTTCACCCTTACTTGATAATATCCAAATCAAAAATTCACCTTGGAGAAGTATTGTTCTCCATGAAGTTGATTGAACAAGTCATCAATTAATGGAAGAGGATACCTTTTCTTTATCATGATTTTTTTGAGCTCACAATAATAAATGCAAAGGCACATTGACCCATCCTTCTTCTTGATGAAGAGGACTGGAGCACCACATGGTGAAAACATGGACATATAAACCCTTTATACAGATTCTCCTAATGTTTTTTCTTCAACTCTTTAGGCTCCACAACATACATTCTATATGGAGTCTTGGATATTGGCAACACCCCAGGTATAAGATCAATTGATAATTTAAAATCTCTTTTAGGAGGAAGACCAGCAATTCCTTGGGAAACACTTCATCGAATTCCCTCACAATAGACATGTCTTCAATGTTGGTTTCCTCCTTAGACTCAATCATCTAAGCCAGATACACATTCTCATAGGGTATTAATATCTACACTTGAGATGATGGAGCTAAAGAATATTTATCTTCATCCTTGCACTTGTACAGAATCGAGGGTCGATTCACTACATGGAGAGTGATTTTCCTCTCAGGGAAATTTATTTTGGATCTATATAGGGAAACCAATACATGCTAAGAATTCCATCAAATTCCACTAAAGGGAGTATTATGAGGTTCTATGGGAAGTTCAATCCACCAATTATAATAGGGGAGGAGTTATATTCATGAGATGAAATTATTTCCATATTTTCCTTACTCACTGACACCTTTACTTCGATGATTTGTGGTGGTGTTGGGATTGTTCTACTAATATTTCTAGATATAAAAGAATGCATAGAACCAGAATCAAAAATTATATTAACTTTTATTGAATTAATAACTAGCGTACCTTTCACCACTTCATTGTCGGGGTTCACATTGGTGGTAGTGATTGAAAAAACTCTCCCTTGCTACCTTGAGGTTGTTGGTTGCCTCTGAAAACCCTTATCTTAGGGCACTGATTTGAAAGATGGACTAGTTCTTTGTAGTTGAAGCAATGAAAAATGTGTTGAGAGTCTAATGGATTGTTCCTCTCCTCTGTAGAAACCATGGGTTTTTCATGCTGATATTTAATAGTCAGGTGCCCTTCTCTTCCACACCCAAAGCATTTCCTCGTGCCCTTTAGGAAATTTCCGGGGTTCTTCTTTCCACACCTTTGGAAAGTGATGTGTTGGATTTTCATAGAACCATTTTTTATTATCCATCGGATAACCATAATTGAAATCCCCCTTACACTTCTTATCCCCATGATACCCATGAGATTCACTGATCTCCATTTCTACCTTGAGGTCACATCAGACAATTTCATCATATCTGTCAAAATCACGAATTTCCAGAGCTTTCTGCAGGCTAGGTTTTATCCCACCAAAGAAGCGGTCAACCTTGAATTTGGGGGTAAGGACAAAGCCGGAGTCATATCGTGAAAGCCTTGTGAAGTTTTCCTTGTACACTCTGATGTATTCGTCGTCTTTTTTTCATGATATCAAGTAATTCCCTTTCCATCTTAAGTCGGAGGGTGCATGGAAAATATTTATTGAAAAAACATCTTCTGGAAGTCCTTCCATTCCAACACCTCGATCTCCTCCTCAGGCTTCGTATTTTTTATCAATGTCCACCATCAACAACTTTACCCTCCATATGATAAGCAGCCAAGAGAACCTTCTCTTGTTCTGAACATTAAAGTATGGATAATATCTTTTCAATGGAGTTGAAACATTGTTTGGTGATTGTGGGATCAGATGATCCATTAAAAGTTGGAGGCCTTTGTCTCATAAAGTTGTCAATAATGACTTGTTCTTTATTAGGGGGGTTGAACGGTCCTCTTGATCCATTTTTCTATTCAATTCTTGAGTTAACTAAGAGATAATCGTGAAAAAATTTATGATTCCCACTCCCATTGGATTGGGAATCTCATTATCACATTCATCACATTGATCTTCACATTGGTTGTTAGAATGAGTCCACCTATTACCTGCCATTGGATGGAATAAAAGGAAAGTTATGGGTTACACATAAAGGGTAATACAAATAAAAAAATGGATGACTTATAAATTAATTTTATTTCCTTAACTTATGAATCCCTAAGCTTCAATCTATGTTATCCATGATCTACTTTCTAAAATGTATTCTTAGAGGAATTTTTTTAAATTCCCTTAATAATGGCTCATACTGAGCTTTTTAATTTACCAAAGAATATCCCCTGGGATTTTCATAACCAAGAGGGCAGAAAGTCCCATTGTCTTGTACCAGGATACCCCATGTCTAGCCTGAAACTCCTTTTTAGGGTTTTCACCCCTAGGTACATCTGTGCCAGAGCCGCCTCTACCTGCTCGTATCCAAACGGGGATGTATTTTCTTGATAAACCACTTACTCAATAATCATAAAAACATAGGGATTTTTTTATTATACTTAGTCTTGTCTCTAATTATTTACTGGAGTTTTCAAATCCTAATCCAAAAAATAACTAAACCTATCCTCTGATACCAACTATGACAACCATGTTCTTTATTACACACTTAATCACGATTTATTACATAAAATATTCAATTTATACAACATAGAAGATCAATAAGTCTAGTGTCCTTGGGTATTATGAACATTACATAACAACTTAAAACATAGAACGCAACATCTTATTGAAAACTTCCTTTACATGACCACTAAATTCCCTCGTACTTATCATTTCATAGGATAACCTGAGGACATACATAAGAAAAGGGTGAGCTATAAATCCTAGTAAGGGAATAAACCATGAATAACATGAGGAATACAATACATGTTAGACCATAGACATCTCAATGGATCACAAGAGAAACATGAACATAATGGTGTGATAAATCAAGATAATCATAACATTAAGATGTGGCAACAATAGTTAACATGGAATTAGCATGATCCCAGGCTCATTCCACATGGAGCATGAGTAAACCCCCATTGCACATGAAGCACGAGTAAACCCTCATTACACTTAAATTAACATGATTCAAAACTCATTGCACATGATGTATCATAATACTATACAATACCCAATGAATTGAAGCGCTATTAGGGTGCACCCTTCTTAAACATTTCATTTCATACATAAGTGTGCCACACGGATCATAAAACATAGATTCATTAAAAATCATCATTTATTACACGATAAAGGAATGTTGAATTCATACATGAAACTATATAACCAATATTTAAATGTGCATAAAGGTGAATACCCTTGATAGAAAAATGGGCATGGTATTCACTACACAATGACTTTGGCTTGGAAAAACGTTATGCAATTTCGGTATCATAACGACATGAGATAAGAATTCATAAAAATGGTTGATGAGAAAGAAAGGGGTGTATCATCATATGTACATGAAATATACAGAAAGGGGGTCATATATATACATATCCCAACAATTTTAATGGAATTTAGATTCATTATACAAATGAATTACTTGAATGTAAATGAGGAGAGAGAAATTCTTTTTTAGAATTTCGGCGTAGGGATGAGTGTACGTGGGAGTAATTTGATGAGAGAGAAAGGGGTATCTAATAATTAAAAAATAAATAGGGAAGTATATGGGAGGTTTGAAATCATACCCCAACATTTATAATTGAAAATAAAAGGGCATAACAATATTAAGAAACTTGGATAAAAATAGAAAGGTAGGAATCCCTTACTTCGAAGTCTGATCCCAAAATCATGGGATAGGCTTGAGAGAGGCTTAATGGGGTCATGGGGCACCTTGTGAGGATTCTAGAGAGGGGAGGGCAGGGTTTAGTCGAACTACACAAGATTTTAGTGAAGTGGAAGTGGGAGATTCGGTGGGTTTATATAGGAAAGGAGAAGGAATTCTTTATTATTTATGTTTGGGACACCTCACATTAATCTAATCAAAACCACAAACCAAACCATGGTTTTTGACCATGTTTTTTTTCCAAATGGGAGTGGAAAACAATATTTTATATGTACAATGGACTGAATTCTTAAAATAATAAGGTTGCTTATGTGAAGGTGAGTCACACTCTCAAAGAAAACAATTTAAAAAGACAAAATGTTTTATAAGTATTAGAGGATACACTAAAGCTTTGTAAAATAAATAAAACAAACCTAAAATCACATCATTCTGATGGTGAAACATATATTGGCCGAACATAATTTTTATATAATTTCATTATATCACTATTGAGTATTTATGATGTCATAAAACACATTATATATTTAAATACTATTTAATTTTTACCCAAAAATTCGACTGTCTCGTAAAATTTTGAAAAATTATCCTTTGAACAATTTCTAAATCACGATTCCAAAAATAATATTCATTTTATCTAAATAAATTTCTAACTATGTGAATTTTTACTTTTAAAATAAAAACTGACATTTATCGAAAATTCATGGGTATTGACAAAAACAGCTTCAAACCATAATAAAAATTACAATTACATTCATAAAATTATTTGATCATTTATATTTAATAAAAAATAATTTAATAATAATTAAAATATTTTATTGAAATATTATTTAATTAAAAATACCATAAATTCGTCAAAATAGATTTCTTAGTTGAATGTTAACTAAAAATACTATTTGTGCTTTAAAAACTATTTACAAGGTAAAAATAATAAAAATAATGTATTTTATCTATTCAAGAATAATGTACATAATTGTAGTACTGGGTTCATGTGATTTAACCCCTTAAAACACCCGCATATGTCTTTAGGGTAAGGTGTGCAATTGTGACAGACTCTTGGGGTGGCTCGGATAACATTGCTCGAGTGCTAATCTCTATTAATTTCCACTTCTCTCATAGGCGGTTCCTCTTGAGCTTAAAATATTCAAACTCATATTGGGGTTGGTCAAGAGTGAAGCCTAATGATTCCACCTCCTTTCTAAGATCCAAAAATGTGGTTCATACAGGGCAAGTCTACTGGATGTGGCCATCGCTTCCTTTTTCTGAGTAAATTTGATTTGTTAAAGCCCTATATTTATACTAATCATGTGATCACTGTTAAACAAATATATTAGCAATGATCACAATTATTAACAATATTTTAATATCCAAAACATAAAACCAAATAAGTTCATATGTTTTACATAACCATAAGAAGACATTTAAATAGACCAATAGGAATTTTCATTAATGAATTTTTGGGTCGTTACAGCTAGAGACTCCTATGGGAGAATATTTGACGATTTCACACTGTTGCTGAGGGTGTGAGCTTACTCTAGGAGGATGGAGCTTTGTATGGGATCTCCTAGTAGCGGCGTTGAGGCCTTACGACTTCATCTTGGGTATGGACTAGTTATCCACAGTCTATGCTTATATTGACTATATTAGGTGCAATGTTTGGAGTGTCCGCACAGATGGGACCAGGTTTTCCTTCACCAGTGAGAAGGGAACCTTTTTTGTACAGGATGGACTTAACCAAGGGAGGGTGCAGGTGATTACACATTAGTTGGCTAGACTTACCCTCAGAGCAGTAGATGTTGTGAGTTTGAGCTATGCTATAGTGGTGAACCAGTATGCTGATGTCTTTCTTGATGATGTTCTAGGACTACCTCCATGCAGAGAGGTATACTTTCACATCGACCTGTACCCCAGTACGGCACTGATGTCTTCATCTGCATATCGGATGGCTCTCATAGAGCTTCGTGAGTTACGGGTACAGTTGGAGGTCTTGCAGATCAAGGGGTTCATAAGGCCCAATGTTTCTCCATGGCCAGCCCCGATTTTGTTCACCAAGAAGGAATATGGGACTTTGAGACTCTGTGTAGACTATTAGCGCCGGAACCAGGTGACCATTAAGAACAGGTATCCACTTCTGAGGATTGATGATATTTTCTATCAGCTGAAGGGATCCTATTAGTTTTCAAATATAGACATCAGATTAGGCTATCATCTGCTCAGAGTATGAGATGAGGATGTGTAGAAGACAGCCATCAGATGTCAGTATAGACACTATGTGTTCTTGGTTATGACTTTTGACATGACCAACACCCCAAAAGTGTTCATGGGACTCATGAACAAGATCTTTCAGCCATACCTCGATTAATTTTGGTGGTTTTCATCAATGAAATCTTAATATACTCAACGAAGGAGGAGGAGCATGCTTCTCATCTGCAGATAGTTCTGGATACACTCAGAGAGCACTATATTTATGGTAAGATCTTGAAGTTATAGTTCTTGATATGAGAGGTCCACTTTCTATAACTTGTTTTCTCAGAGGCTAGAATTTTAGTGGATCCAGCGATGATAAAGGTTGTACTTTCATGAGAGCCACCCAGGAGTGTGACCGAGGTGCAAATTTTCATGTGGTTGGTTGGATACTACCGGAGATTCATGCATAAATTTTCCAAAATTACGGAACCCTTTTCATAATTGATGAAGAAGGGGTATCCCTTCGTATTGATGGAGAGATTCTAGTAGAGTTTTTAGGAGCTGTGGTGGAGACTGATGAGTGCCCCCATATTGAGGCTACCTAAAGAAGGCATTGGGTATGTAGTCTACTGCGACGCATCAGGCACTGGAATTGGGTGTGTCCAAATGTAGGAGCGAGCAGTGATCACCTCTGGCTCGTGATAGCTGAGTTAGAATGAGTAGAACTATGATACCCATAACCTGGAGTTAGCCGAAGTGGTCTTTGCCTTGATTATGTGGCGACATTACTTGATGGGTGAATGCTTTACAGTCTACTCTAATCACAAGAGTCAGAGGTATATCTTCTCTTAAAATGACTTGGACCTCAGAAAGTGGCATTGGATAGAGTTCCTACAAGACTGTGAATTTGATATAATCTATACTCCTGGGAAGGGGAATATGGTAGCAGATGCACTCAGCAGGAGGTCTGGTCTGTAGTTGCTGAGTGAGGCAACAAAACAGCTATCTGTGATGCAGATATCTTTCGTGGATATAGATGGAGCATCTTACCTCCAGTTTATGACAGTCACTCCCCCACTCCTTTAGTTAGTCAGAGAGGTGTAGCATGGGGACACTGACTGTGAGACTATAAGTGCTCAGATATCCTCAGGATAGGCACCTGATAGATTTTCTGAAGGTGGGAAGCATGCCATCCTCTTAAAAGGATGTACTATGGTACAAGTGGGGCTACGGGAGGAGCTGTTGAGGGAGTTCTATATGTCCCCTATGTCGGTACATCCTAGTGTGGTGCAGATGTACCAGGACCTCCGGTGTCAGCAATGGCGTCTAGGGATGAAGAAGGTAGTGGCAGAGTTTGTTTCATGATGCATCACTTGTTAGCAAGTGAAGGCCAAGCATTAAGTTCTAGCAGGTTTAGCTCAGACACTAGAGGTGCCAGAGTGGAAGTGGTATGGGATCTCCATGGACATTGTGGCAGGGATTCCACATACATCCAAGGGACATGATTCCATCTAGGTGATCGTTTACTGACTCACCTAGTTGGTCCCCTTACTACCCATCTGATAGTAGAGATCAGTAGAGGGATTGGGATGCCTCTATGTACAAGAGATTGTACTACTTCATGGGATTCGATTGATGGTAGTCTCTGACTGTGATGCACGTTTCACATATTGTTTGTTGAAGGGATTTCAGTAGGCATTCGGGACTCGGCTATGTTTGAGAACTGCCTTTCATTGTTAGACGGATGGTCAGATAGAGCGGACCATTCAGATATTGGAGGACATGCTTTGTGCAAGCACCCTAGATTTTTGTCGCAGTTGGGAGGATCACTTTCCTTTGGAGAAGTTTTAATACTCCAACGGTTATTACTCCACCATCAGTATGGCACCATTTGAGGCCCTATATATTCGACCTTGCAGATCACCTCTATGCTGGAAAGACCCAAGGGAATCAGCACTTATGGTTTTAGAGTTGGTATGGGCTACCACTGAGAAGGTACAGATCATCTAGGAGCGAATAAAGAATATAAAGAGTAAACACAAGTCCTATGATGAAAGGAGATAGAGACTTTTGGAGTTCTAGGAGGGGGACCACGTATTCTTTTGAGTCTCTCCTTGGTAGGGACTACAGATATTTGGCCGAGGCAATAGGTTATCACTGAGTTTTATCGGTCCTTTTCTGATACTTCAGATGATAGGCGATGTGGAATACCTCTTGGAAATTCCACTATAGTTAGAGTGTGTGGACGATGTCTTCGATGTATCCCAAATAAGGAGATATGTGCATGACCCATCTCACACCATCAACTATGGCGAGCTGGACTTCGATGATGGGGTGACGTCTATGGAGGTTCCGGTGGATATTGAGGATTGATAGGAGCAAGTATTTTGTGGGCGGTCGATACCTATGGTGTGCATTTTCTGGAAGCATGGGAACCTCTAAGAGAGAACTTTGGAGTGGGAGGCCCAGATTCATGCTCAGTGTTAGTCAGAGTGGATACTCAAGAGGGGGGTGAATTGAGTTCCAATTAAAATTTCTGTTAAAAATATTTCTATTAAATATACCCCAAATTAAAATAATAATCTAAACTATAGTAAATTTTTAATATTGTATAGGGTCAGTTGGGTTCTCAAGATATTGATCACTTCTCAGTTAATCTAATCTGATGATTAGATTATCTTTTAAAACTAACCTAATGCTTTACAATAAATACAAACACTTACTAGTTTAACTATCAAAGTAACTTCAAAATAGATTTGTATTTCAAAGTAATTAGCAGCAGAATATTCAATATAGTTTAAAACAAAATAAGTAATCACAACAGTTTTAACCAAGAGGTTCAGTCTCAAGATGAGACTTAGTCCTCTCAAACAATTTATATAAACTTTGTTCCACACACTGGATCAGGGTTAACAACAGTACAAAGACTGTCCATGTACTAAGACCTCTACCACAGTTCTTTGTGGGAAAAACAAAACAATATCACACATGCTATCCAGGTCACACTTTACCTCTACCACTATCCACAGTGGGATACAAGAGTATAAGGATGGATTGAGTGAGGATTTATAAATTATCCAATTCTGCACAGGAGATAGTGTGTGTCTAAAAATACAGAGCACACACACTACTCAAAATGTTAAATAAATGAAACATAATAGAGCTAAACAGATAGAGATGAGTTTAGAATGCTCTGTGTGTTTTGAGTGAAGCTCTGGGCTCCTTGAATTGATGCAGATGAGGCTTTGAGTCCTTCTCTGGTTTTTGTCAAGAAATAGAGTGGCATTTTTGTATGTGACTTTCCAGGTCCAGGTTGATCAGTCTGATCAGTTTGAGTGCAAGTAAAATCATTGAAGCTATTTTTGCTTGAATTGTCCAGTTCTATAGATTCAGTATGTATTCTTCCTTCTTCTTCTATGGATGAAAGTCCTTGTGTTTCTCTAGAATATTATCTTGTATGTTCATGGAAATACTGACCAATCAGCACCACATCTTTAGTAGTTCGAGGTTCCCTCATATAGCTTTAGCTCCGACAATGGGAATGATTACATTTTTATATGTATGAGGTACGGTTCCTAAAATGCCAACCACTATCATCATTTAATAGAAGGTGCGTTAAAAACATCAAATATGACCGTTGCGAAATAAAAAAATAGAAATAGAGTTTAGATAAATTGTGACTGATTTCCATCAGTAGCTATTAGTATCGGTGATCTTGTATCAGTAGCTCTTCTGTATCAGTAGGTGTTATCCTTTATAACTGTAGCTTGCTTGAATTGGCCGCTCTTCTATCAGTAGCTCCTTTTATCGGTAGCTCCTCTTATCGGTAGCTCATTTTATCGGTCGGTGGTTCATTGTATCAGCGAACTTCATATCAATAGCTATTGATATAATAGTAGGTCTGTCTGTTTGTCTGTATCAGTAACTATTGTGCATACCGGTGGACTTAACACTTATCTACTCTATGCAAAACATATCCAGATTAAGTTAAAATTATTTCAAAGTATGTATAAACATAGATAAACATTGATTAACATATTCCAATGATTATTTTGATATTTTTTCCAACATAATTTAACATATATATATATATGATTATAAACACATATTAAAACATGATTGAGATTATCAAAACATATTAAAGCATAATTGGGATTATCAAAACAGGTGAGGTCAACAATCTCCCCCTTTTTGATAATCACAACTTATGGTATTATAATCCAAAATAATCATTAATGTATTAGAGGATATAGTATTAAATGCAATTGTATCAGAGGTAATAATTAAAACAAATGTACCATTGGTAAATGTATTATGATCATAAATATGAAGCTCATATTTCTCATAATTCTCATGTTTCACCCCCTTTGTGATTATTTCTCCCCCATTCCCTTTATATTATTTCTCCCCCTTTGTGATTTGCAAAAAATAATTAAACAAAGATTTTAAAAGGAACATAATATAAGAGAGAATGAAATCATTTATATATTACTCGGTGAAAAAATACATAGAAATACAGAATTGAAGAAAAAAGAATACAAGTGATTCCTATCAAAGGTCCTAGCCACTAATCAATTCACCTCAGGAATGTACACGTTGGATTTGGATTTGGATTTGGAGGTAGACTCAGGCTGGGTAGTTTCAGAAGAAGGCTTGGGAATTCCAAAAAGTACTACTAGAGGTTGAGAAATAGAAACTATTCCTGGCCTGTAGTGGGTAGCCCTCTATGTGATCATATGAGTGAGGCTCCGGATTGCTTGGACTAGAGTCATCTGAGAAATAGAGGCAGACTGAGCAGAGGTAGGCAGAGTTTGAGGTTCAATGATTGGAGTACTGTCCACATGCAAAAATGGTAGCAACAGATTCCTAAAGTCCATTATGATCCCTCATCCTCTTTCCATAGCAGAAATGAAGTCATCCTTTTTCTCCATAAATTTTTCTAGAGTAGGAGTCAACTACTTGAGCTTTCCCAATTGTTCTTTGAAATCTTGAGTGATTGGGGGTAGCTTCATGTTTTTTAAAATAAGCTTGAAATGGTTGTTGAGAAGATGCTTGGCATAGACCCTTTGGAAATAGAAATCCACTTTGTCTTTTACCTCTTTCTGAGAAGCAGTGGCCTCTCTCATAATGTTCTGAAGAATTTTCCCTATATACCTAGTGGTAGTCACCATTTGGGTCAAAGTAGTAGAGTCTAAAGAGCCACTGGTAGAAGACTTTCCAATCTCTTCTCTCATCACAGCTCAAATCTGATCAATATCCAAAGAAGGCTTGGCACAACTTAAAGGTTCATCAGTAAAGGCTATTGTTTCCTTAAAAGATTTAGTCATCCCACTTATGATATATTTCACAAGAGAGTCCTAGGTGCTGACTTGATGTTCCATGGATTTCTTAAATTCCTCAAAAACTGATTCCATCTGGCCAACTACACTCTTCACGAATGCCAAGTCTTTGTTTGATTGAGATTTAGAGCTCATATAAGACTCTATAGTGACAATTGATTTCTTTAAAGATTCAACATCCTCTGCCAAGTTTGAAACTTGATTATGGCAGGTCTTGAATTCATTCACCATCTCTACCACAGTGGTTGACACAACACATCAAAGAGAGAGTTCAAAATACTTTTCCATTTTTCTCAGATCTTTTACAAGATAGCTCTTTAAGTCTACAACAGATGTTGTCCAAGTCTCCTTCAACTCATCCTTTAAAGATTCAAGATCAGACTTAGTGACTTGATTTTCAGGCACAACTACAGGTGCTCTGTCTAACACAATTCTAGCCATAGATTCATTCATAACAGATTGAATGGATGATATTAAATAGGTTTCCATTCTTATTATCTCTTCCACAAACGAGGTCTTAAGATTAGAATTCAACTAGTCTAGATCCTCTTTTCTTAAAACATCTTTAGGTAAAAACTCAAAATAAATATTATATTTAACTTGTGGTCTATTCATGGGTGTCTCATCTTCAGAATTAGGATAGTCCAACCCACAAACTAAAAAACTTGGTTCTTCTGCCCAGTCTCCAATTCCATCAGCTACTGAAACATTGCCAAGTCTTGTTGGATGCTCCCCCTCAACTGGTTCAATCTCCCATATATGTATAGAAATAGCACCCTCAATAGCTCAGTCTTCCTCAAACAAATACTCCACAACCATCTCTATTTATCCAATAGCAGGAGGCTCCTTAGGAATAGGTGCAGGTATGTCTAGTTCAACAATTTCCTTAGTAGGTATTGAGGAGTGCCCAATCAGTGGAATAAGACTCAAGCAATTAGAAGCAGATGCTTCAGTTTCAGATTCTCTTTCTTCTTCCTCATCCTCTGGAGCAGGCTGGTCTTCCTCATCAAAATGTGCTTCTTGATTGCTTACTCCCAACACTATTTCCTTTCCAGATGATGCAACTTCAGCAACAGGACTTGGAGGTAAGTTTAAATCCCTTCCATCAGCTATAGAGGTATCTTCTTCATCAGTATCATCACTATACTGAGGTTCCTCTTCATCAGGTCCTAGACCTAGATCCCTCACATCCTTATGCCTTGAAGGATGATCCATAGGATTAAACTTATTGTACAACTTCTCATAATCACTGAACCATTCTCTTCTCCATAGATTCCAATTTATCTTCATGTATTTACATATAGTTTTGGTAATACAAAAATTGTCTTTCATAACCACTGTCTCATCCAGAGACTTAGCCACACCTCTTACCTTGATCATCATAGAGATCAGCTTTGAAAAGAATAGAGCATTAGTTTTTGACTTTGGCCTGGTCATATCTTCAATTTGAATCATTAATAGTCTATATAGATTCACATTAACACCATGTCTTAACAGATGAAACAAATAAATATCTTGGTATTTCAGACTTGCAAAGTCCCCTCTTCTTGGACTTAGCACATGTTGGATAATCTTGAACAGTAACTGGTTCTCTCCATCCATTTTTGTAGCAACTACCTTTCTTGGTGTACCATCTCCTGTTAATTCTTCCAAAGCGGCTTCATACTAAAATATGTCACTGGTAGGAGGAATTTATTTTTAGAAATACCCAAAAATTCCATCATGTGGGACTTTCAAACATTCATCCCACTCAATAGAGGAAAAGGATATTTCCATTCCATTCACAAATGAAACCACTCTTTTCTCAACTTCTGATTTCTCAAAATGAAAAAACTCATAGAATTGTTTTACCGGCTTCAGATAATAAGGGCCATTGTTATTCAAGAATCATTCTACCCATTTTTGATCTTCCAGCACTTCTAGAACTAAAGACCTACTGGTCATCAACCATTCCGCGCATAGGTATTTCTCAACTACTATCTCCCTTTGAACGAGATGCGGATTTGTAGGTTTCTTCACTTCACTTACACCACTAGACTCTCCTTTGAGTCTCTTAGAATTCGGCTCATCATCCTTTTTACTGACTGATGGTATCTTCACTCTTTCCATTCTGCTAATCGTGAGGCTTAGGGTTCGAAGATTTGGGAGATAAGGCTTGAAGGTAAAGGGTTTGAGGTAGATTGAGATGAGGTTAGGACTTATGTTTTATCATTTAGCAATCACAAAATAAATAAATAAAGAATAATAAGTATAGTACAAACGATACAGATTCCAGCGGCTAAAGATACAGAAGTTTAAAAACAGCGCAACCTAATGGTAATACATGCCGGTGAGGATTCCTAATAGTGAGGTATATCGGGGAGGTTCATAATAGTGAGGTATAATAGTGAGGTTTCTAATGGTGAGGTTTATAATGGTGAGGTTTCTAACAGTGAGGTTTTTAACAGAGAGGTTTCTAACAGTGAGGTTTCTAACATTGAGATTTCTAACGGCGAGGTTTCTAATAGTGAGGTTTCTAACGGTGAGGTTTCTTAATGGTGTGGTTTCTAACGTACAAGGTCTATCATTCCTAACTCATGTCTAATGTAACTTAACCTATCCAAACTTAAATACTTGGTGAGAATGTCAGCTAATTGATGTTCAGTTCCTATAAACTCAAGAGTAATATCACCCTTTTGGTAATGTTCTCTCAAAAAGTGGTGCTTACATCAATATTTTTGGTCCTAGAGTGAGACATGGGATTCTTATAGATGTTAATCGCACTAGTGTTATCACAGTTTAAAGATACATGTCTAAAATGATATTCGTAGTCTAATAATTTATGTTTTATCCACAAAATTTATGCACAGAAACTACCAGCAGCAATGTACTCTGCTTCAGTAATAAACAATGCAGCAGAGTTCTTCTTTTTACTACACCATGATACTAAGGAATTACCTAGAATATGACATGTTCCAGAAGTTCTCTTTCTATCTCACTTGCAACCAGCAAAGTGATCATATGAATAACTTATTAAATCAAATTATTTTCATTTTGGATAATATAATCCTAATTTATCAATATGTTTAATATATTTGAAAATTATTTTAACATCAAGAAAGTGTGACTCTTTTGTATTAGCTTGAAATCTTGCACGCATACACACACTAAACATTATATCTAGTCAACTAGCAGTAAAGTAGATCAGACTCCCTATCATACCACTGTAGTTGGTTTGATCCACTGGTTTTTCAATTTCATCTGCATCCAACTTACAATTAGTACTCATAGGTGTATCACTTTCCTTAATACTATCTAAACCAAAACATTTTCAAAGGTCCTTTGTATATTTATTTTGATTTAAAATAATACCATTTTCATTTTGAAAAACTTGAAATCCAAGAAAATATATGAGTTCTCCAATTAAACTCATTTCAAATTCATTTTTCATACTCTTTGAAAATCAATACATAAAGAATTTTGAGAAGATACAAAAATAATATCATCAACATAGATTTTCACTATCAAAACATCTTTAGAAATTCTTTTGATAAAGAGAGTTGGATCTGCAATCCCTTTAGAAAAAACTTTTGAAATAAGAAAATTACTAAGTCTAACATACCAAGATCATGGCACTTGTTTTATACCATATAAAGCTTTAGAGAGATTAAAAACATGATTTGGAACATGAGGATTATTAAATCCAGGTGGTTGTTCAACAAAAATATCTTCAATTATAAAACCATTTAGAAAAGCACTCTTAACATCCATTTGATATAACATGAAATTCAGATGAGCAGCATAGGCAAGTAGAATCCTAATAACTTCTAATATAGCTATAGGTTCAAAGGTTTCCTCATATTCTATTCCTTCCTCTTGACTATATCCTTGTGAAACTAGCCTTTCTTTGTTTCTAACTATGTTTCCTGATTCATCAACTTTATTTCTAGAAACCCATTTAGTGTTTATGGTCAAAGTGTCCTTAGGTCTGTCAACTAATTCGCAGACTTTGTTTCTTTCAAACTAATTTAATTCTTCTTGCATAGACATTACCCAAAATTCATCATTGAATGCGTCATTGATATTTTTAGGTTCTAACTGTGAAAGAAAGGCTTAATGTTCAACCTGATTTCTTAAAGAAGCTCTAGTCTGTGTCCCTCTATCAAGATTTCGAACAACAACATCTAAAGGATGATTCTTTAGAATCCATGTTGATATAGTAAAGGTTGGACTAAAAATTTCAGGTCTTCTCTATGTTTGGGTTCACCAGGAACAAATTCTAGAATACTTCCAGAACTAGTTGGTTTTACAGCAGGTTCACTGATTTTATCATTAAGCTCTAGAATAGACAGATCTTCTTCAAGATTTTCAAGAGAAGGCTTAGGTTCATGTGGATCAGTTTCATCAAATTTGATGTGAACATATTCTTCCACACATTTGGTTCTTTTTATAAAGACTCTATAAGACTTACTGGTTATATATTGTAACACCTCGAGCTTCCACGATACGCTTCTCTCTTAATAATGCAATAGCTTGCATTGTACGCAAGTTCGAGATTCAAACACACCGCGACCAATCAAAATAGCCATTATAAATAGTAATACCCACTTTTTTGAAATTTTATATATTTTATATTTCAAAATGGACTTCATTTTTTGATTCGGAATATCGAAACTATACTATGTTGAATTTTTGGTATTTTTCTGAGAACTTCTAATTTTTTAATGAATAGTGAAAAATACTTAAAAACAACTTTTTTAATCAAAATAATTTATATTGATAAATTATACTATTTAGTGGTTTTATAATATAATTAGAATATATTTTTACCATTTTATTCAATGGTGGTCATTATAATTAATTTCACTTTGAAATTGGACATGAACAATTGTCAATCTTTTGCTATATATTGTTTCTTAAAAACACGTTATTTGTTGTGACAGCGGGAATTAATTATAAAATTAAATAATGAAAATTATATGTTTGAAATTTTGTAAAACAGACATTTTTTTTGAATTCGGAATATCAATTATAGCTTACGGTGAAATTTTGGCATTGTTCTGAAAAACTTCAATTTTTTATGAATAGTGAAACCACTACGTGGTAGTTAAAAAAACTGATTTTTCATTTAAATGAAACATTACCAATTCTGTGATTTGATTTTCAAAAATCCGACATACATGGTTTTCATTAGGAAGTAAAATTTTGTTCAATGGGATTAAAATAATTTTTTGGTGAATAGTAACTTTTAAGTTTAATTAATCGCAATTAAAGGTAATTAGTGAAATTTAAGGTAAAAATTATATTATAAAATTAAGAAAATACCCTTAAACTTGTAGTAACCTTATTTGATGAGTCATGGCCAACCAACACAATCCATGGGTCAACTTGGGGACCCCATGGAGTCACTTGGGTAAGAAAATGACATTAATAACTTTTTATTTAAAGTAAAAATAAAATTGTCACAAACATGTGTTGTTTTAGTAAAACAATTATTACATGGGGTTATATAAGTTAACATTTCGACAATAATATTCACTGTAAAGATAAAAGAATTTCCTACATAATGATATTTTTTTTATAATTTTTAGACATTAAATAAATTAAATTTTTTATGACACCATGATGATGGAGCGATCACCTCATTAATTAACGATTTAAATAAAATGAAAATATTATGTAAAATCTAAGACCTAAACATGTAAACAACCAATTGGATGGGTGGATTTAGAACTATTATCACCTTATCCTAGAAATATATAATTTTGGTACCTTTTAAATCCGAAAATAATTTTATAATAAAGTAACCTTTTATAACTTTCCCAGAGTGCCCCTCCTCTCCTCTTATAAAAGGCCCCCACCACTACCACCTTATTCATACCATTAAGCCATTTGGCTCAGCCAACCTCTGCCCAAATACTCTCTCAACTTCCCCATCTTACTCCTAGAAGCCTCACTTTGGGCAGAAGTCTTCCCAAGGAATCCTTTGAGCTCAAATCAAAAAGAGTTACCCGTTTTAAAGGAAGTGTTTTCTCTTGTGTTCTTATGTTTTATTTTTCTTCGCCAACCCCCTAAACTATTTTTATTCATTTATTTTGTAACAACACCATTATCCACAATATAATAGGATGTTTTTATAATAAGTATTCGAGCTACACTTACACACACCTACATCTAATGGTTAAAGAACATACTGTTTCTGTGGATGGAGAATTTCTGCCTCACGAAACGATGATTGTTCAACACTAATATAAAACTTTCAAAGGTATCCATTAAGATGTCACTATATTTATATATGATATATAATATGTCTATTTTTTTACTTATGCTTCTGTATTTTTCATTTATGGCATACCTTTATGGTTTCTATTATGGGTAAACGCGATATCTTCATTTTAGGAAGTGCGGACTACCGCCCCCTCAAAGTGATTTGAATCGTTAATGTCGTATGTGGGATGTATAAAGGATAGAGTAAATGATATTATATATGATATTATACTGGAATTATAATATACCTTTATATAATTATGATTTCATTCAATTAAATACGAAATAGAAATGAAAGTTGTGTTTTTGCGTACGTACGGCTTACCGTCTCCATGAACGGTGCATTTCATTTCTTACCTCTAAATGTTACGTAATATTATGTATTAATGTATATATTAGATATATATGATATATATGATATCTAAATCATGAATATAATGCTGGGTATAATGTATATTTCACCACATGAACAACTTGTAATTATATGAAGTTTATTTTTGACTCAAGTACCAAAGATCGACAAAACGACCGTTATTAACATAAATAATTACATAATGTTCATAACATGGTAATAAGTTATATAAAAGGAATAATGAACATGAAAAGGTTCTTAATCAAGTAGAAATTAACTCTAGTTTATTATTCAGGTGGTTAAAGAATGGTCGAGTCAAGTCGGACACGAGGTAAGGGAACTTCTTAACCAAATTTCAATTCTTTGGGTTAATCTCCTACTTTCAAATTATGTCATGATATTATTATGTACTATCTTGTATTTGTACTTTATTTATGTGTACTTATAGTGAATACACATAATTGAACTATTTTATTTAAAAATGATCTTTGTAAGGGACTTTTTCTCAATATCCTTTCATTGAGGCATATTTTGTTTTATACACAACTTTCTTTTATACGGTGTATAAACCCCTTTGACTTTTACTTTTATTCAAAAAGAATCTTTTTATATGAATTGTTTTACTAAACGAAAAAAATGAATGTTTTTTTTGTTGTATGTATACGGCGACAACGACTTCTTCGCCGTCGTGACCATTATTTGAGTTTCAGCTTCTTCCACAAGCCTTAAATTTTTTTAAATGATTTCAAAAAAGAGAGAGGTATTTCTCTCAAATATATGAAAATCCAGTGCAAATGTATACATATTTAACGCAAGCTTAAAAAAAATTCAGAAAACCCGACTCTCGAGTGTGGTAGACCAGAAGGGATTGGGCGTGGACCCATCATGGCCTGTAATTAGTCGAGCAGTCTAGGAATTAGTTATTTTGTTTTCATAATCTTGCATAATGTTTTCAAAAAAACACTGGAGTATATTTGAGCAATTTTAAACATAAGTATCTACTAAAAAAATTGCATTTGTAGGTCTCATGAGACAAACTAGTGTCTTGGCACGAGGACTTGATAAAATCTTATTTGTAGTCTTAGAATGAGGCCTTGGCTACGTGGTTATGATAGTCTGGCATTATGCATTCCATCATTATGAAAGTGGTTATTGATATTGCATGTGATTATTCAACCAGTAGAATATCCATGTGAATAAGTAAACGACATTATTTCATTTTACTTTTCTCATATTATGCTAAAGTTCAAGTTTAAAAGGCTTTTGTTTTAGTTATACATTGCCTTAAATGTTTATGTTTATTTATGAAAGTTTCTGATATATTGTTATCCTTATTGAGCATCTGAGCTCACCGCTTTCAATGTTTTAATTTTTCCAGGATGTGAAGAATTATTTTATTACTGACCTACAGGGATAGTCTGAAGGGGATATAAGTGTGGACTATAGAGACTATGTTATTGTGATTTTTCACTTTGTGATGTAATGTAACATTTATGAATGTATCTAGTGTTTCCAAGGCTACTAAACTAATTGGTCCCTTGAGACTTGATCTTTTGTGATCATGTCAATGTTACGCAATAATGCACCTACTCTGGGTAGCTGGGGTCGGGGCGTTACATAGATTAACCTAGAAAGATTCCCTTATCACTTTTAGAAGAAAACTTGTCGAGATTATCATTAGTATTGATAATAAAGACTTTGCAACCAAAAACTCTGAAGAAACTCACTTTAGGATTCCTATTATTCCATATTTCATAAGCGGTCTTCTTGAGAACAGGTCTAATCAAGACTCTATTTATAATATAACAAGTTGTATTCATAGCTGCAGCCCAGAAGTAAAAAGGTAAATCATATTCATTGAGTATAGTTTGTGAAATTTCTTGAAGGGTTCTATTTCTTCTTTCTACTACACTATTCTGTTGAGGTGTCCTAGGGGAAGAAAATTTGTGACTATAGCCATTGTGTGAGCAGTAAGATTCAAATTCATGATTATCAACCTCACGACCATTATCACTTCTCAGGGCCTTAATTTTAAGTCCACTAAGGTTCTCTACAGACTTGAAATATTTAATAAAATAAGAACAAGCTTCACTTTTGTGAGCAAGAAAGTATACCCAAGTATATATAGAAAATTCATATACTAAGAAATAGACATAGTTATTCCCATTTAAACTAGAAACTCTAGAAGGTCCAAACAAGTCCATTTGAACCAACTCGAGAGGTTGAGAAGTTGAAAATTCTTTCTTTAATTTGAATGAATCATTATGTTGCTTTCCCTTTTGACAGGGAGTACAAACTTTGTCTGATGGGAATTTTAGTTGAGGCGGGTCTCTAACTAAAATTTTATTAGTCAGTTTCCTAAATGAGTGAACATTGCAGTGCCCTAATCTTCTATGTCATATCCATAATTCTCTATGAAAAGCATTTAAACAGGTAACCTTTTCTTTGGAAAAATAATTCAAAGCTACAACATAAACATTTTCATTTCTTAAGGTAGAAAATACGAAAACATTTTTATAATTAAAAACATTACAAGCATCATTTTCAAATTTATCATTGAAACCATCATCACAAAACTAAGAAATTCTTAACAGGTTGTACTTTAATCCATCAACAAATAAAACTTTAGAAATTAAAACTAAATCAGTGTTGCCAATCTGGCCTAAGCTGATGATTTTTTCTTTTGAATTGTCACTAAAGGTGACATTTCATCCATCAAATTTGATTAAAATTTTGAAACATGAGTAATCTCAAGTCACATGCCTTGAAAATTCACTTTCCAAGTACCATGTCTTCTTACAGGAACTTTTTAAGCAGGTTTCCTATAAAAAAGGTTTAAACAGAAAATGATTTTAGTACCCAGATTTTCTTGGGTCTAGATAGGTTAGAAAGCAAAACTTTTGGTACCCATATTGGTCTAATGGGTCTCATACAGTTAATAGATTCAAAATATTTTGAAAGATAAACTTTGTTTCATCTATAACTATGTGAATAGCTGGTTGAGGCATAGGAATTTCCAAAACTGGAACTATCACCATACTATCCAGATTTAGAAATAAATTTATTCTTAACAAGCTATCTCTGTCCAGGTTGATATCCCAAACCAGTAGTGTACTTTGATTCAACTTGTTTTCCAAGAATTTGAGTTAGAGTATTCTTTCCATTTGTGAATTTTTCTAAATCTATTCTAAATTGATCATTGGAAAATTTAAGTTCCGTATTCTCCTTTAACAATTTATCATTATTTTCCTTTTCTACTTCTAATACCGATTGTACAGTTCTAGTTAAAGCATATTGTTTCTTTAATGACCTGTACTTATCTTTCAGTTCATTAAAGGTTTCCTCAAGCATGTCACAATATTAAAATAATTCATCTTTCGACATATTATCATCACCAATTTCATTCCCATAATAATAATCATTCAGCATGTGGGAAACAGGTACCTTAGATGTATTAGTCATGAAACACATGTTGACATGATTCTTTTCAGAATCAGAAACCTCAGACTCACTTGTGCTGGCTTTTGAAGAACTCCAGGTTTCTTTCATAGCTTTCTTATATTTTTTGTCCTTATAATCATATTTCTTCTTCTACTTTAATTTTGGACAGTCAGCTTTAATGTGACCTTTAATTTTCCATTCATAACACACTATTTCATCATCCTTATCAGCTTTATTCCAATATTTATTCCAATTACCTCGTTGATCATACTTAACCTTATAATTGGGTTTCCTGAAAAATTTCTTCTTCCTGTAGAATTTCTTGAATCTCCTGGCTATTTGATCCATCTCTTCATCACTATCAGAATCTGAACCTTCACTTGTTGAGATTTCAATAGGTATGTGAACTTTCTTCTTGTCCTTTCTCTTTGAGGAAGTAGACTTAAATTCCACTGACTTCCTCTTTGGTTCATAATCTTCTTCTTTATTTACCTTTAGCTCTTATTCATACATCATTAACTTACCAATCAGCTCTTTAGCAGGATGTTAATTTATATCACATGACTCTCTTATTAAGACTGATGTGCCTCTCCATCTTTCTAGCAGAAAACTTAATATTATAATAATATGCTCCTTTGCTGGAATAGCCTTTCCAAGTGAGCTCATCATATTTACAATTTCATTGAAACTAAGATACATGTCAGAGATAGGTTCATCAAGTTTCATTTTGATGTTGTCATATTTAATAGTGTAAGTGTTCAATCTCATTTCCTTAACATTAGTTGTTCCCTCATGGGAAATAGCCAAAGTATCCCAAATTTCATAAGCAGTTTTACAAGCATATATTTGATTAAATTCTTCATCTCCTAAAGCACAGCACAAAGCATTCATTGCTTTACAATTGTTATTATAAGTAGTTTTAGTAGGTTTATCCCAAGTAGTTCTTTCAGTTTCAGGAATCTTTTTCTGAGTCTCTATAGCAGTCCAGATATCAAATCCTATAACTTCTAAGTTAATTTTCATTTTCAGTTTCCATTGGGCATAATTAAAACCATTAAAGAATGGTGTCATGTTGGTAGTAGCACCTTCTAGTCTATTATCCATAATTATATTTTTGAAAATATATTAAAAGAGATAAAATTTAGAACTAATAGAAATTTAAGATCATTAAGATACAACTAAAATCACTGTTGAAACACATATTGTTTGGAAATCCTTTATTAACAAACAGCCTCTGATACCACATATTGGTCGGAGTGGATACTCAAGAGGGGGGTGAATTGAGTTCCAATTAAAATTTCTGTTAAAAAGATTTCTATTAAAAATCCATCAAATTAAAATAACAAGCTAAACTATAGTGAATTGTTAATACAGTATAGGGTGAGTTAGGTTCTCAAGATATTGATTAGTTCTCAGTTAATCTAATCTGAAGAATAGATTAGATTTTGAAACTAACCTAATGCTTTACAATAAATAAAAACACTTTCTAGTTTAACTATCAAAGTAACTTAAAAATAGATTTGTATTTCAAAGTAATTAGTAGCGGAATATTCAATATAGATTAAAACAAAATAAGTAAGCACAAGAGTTTTAACCAAGATGTTCAGTCTCAAGTTGAGACTTAGTCCTCTGAAACAATTTATATAAACTTTGATCCATACCCTGGATTGGGTTTAACAACAGTACAAATACTGTCCAGGTACTAAGACCTCTACCACAGTTCTTCGTGGGAAAAACAAAAAAATAGCACACATGCTATCCAGGTCACACTTGACCTATACCACTATCCATAGTGGGATACAAGAGTATAAGGAAGTATTGAGTGAGGATTTATAAAACCTCCATTTTAGCACAAGAGACAGTGTGTGTCTAAAAATGCAGAGCACACACACTACTCAAAATGTTATATAAATGAAACACAATAGATCTAAACAGATAGAGATGAGTTTAGAATGTTCTATGTGTTTTGAGTGAAGCTCTGGACTACTTGAATTGATGAAGATGAGGCTTTGATTCCTTCTCTGGGTTTTTTAAAGAAACAGATTGTCATTTTTGTATTTGAATTCCAGGTCTAGGTTGATCAGTCTGATCAGCTTGAGTGTAAGTAAAATCGTTGAAGCTCTTTTTGCTTGAATGCTCAGGTTCTACAGATTTAGTATGTATTCTTCCTTCTTATTCTATGCATGTAAGTCCTTGTGTATCTCAAGAATATTGTCTTGTATGTTCATGGAAGTACTGACCGATCATCACCACGTCTTTAGTAGTTCGAGGTTCCCTTATATAGCTTTAGCTTTAGCAATGGGAATGATTACCTTTTTACAGGTATGAGGTACGATTCCTGAAATTCCAACCACTATCATTAATTAATAGAAGGTTATTTAAAAACATCAAATATGATATTTTCTAAATAAACTAATAGAAAGAGTTTATAGAAATTATGACTTATTTCCATCGGTAGCTCTTAGTATCAGTGAGCTTGTATCGGTAGCTCTTCTGTATCAGTAGCTGTTATCCTTTATAACAGTAGATCGCTTGAATCGGTCTCTCTTCTATCGGTAGATCCTTTTATCGGTAGCTCCTCTTATTGGTAGCTCCTCTTATCGATCGGTGTATCATTTTATCAGTGAACTTCATATCGGTAGCTCTTGATATAATATTAGGTCTATCTGTTTGTCTGTATCGGTCACTATTGAGCATACCGGTGGACTTAACACATATCTGTTCTATGAAAAACATATCCATATTGAGTTAGAATTATTTAAAAGTATGTATAAACATAGATAAACATTTATTAACATATTCCAACGATTATTTTGATATTTTTGTCAACATAATTTAACATATATATATAGGATTATAAACACATATTAAAAAATGATTGAGATTATCAAAACATATTAAAGCATAATTGGGATTATCAAAACATGTGAGGTTGACACTAAGTACCCCCATTTGTTTTCTTAGTCTATGTTGTGACTTTTGGGGATGAAAATCCCTAAGGCGGGGAGAATATAAAAACCAAGATTTTCGATATAATATTTTTAATTATATGAAATTATTACGAGTCTGCAGAAAATGAGGGAACATGATTCTGAGGCATAGAGTGCCTGGAATGAATTTCTGAAATTTTTTTAAGGTACATTCAATAAATAAGTGAGTTGAATTTTCTAACATTTGAATTGATGCTCGGAATAAAAATATGAGGGCATCGTTGAATCCATAGTGCTGATATTATCTTAAGAGAGACTTTACATTGACTGCAATAGGCCTAGAGAAAAAGTTATGTTTTGTGACTTTTTTAAAAAATTGAAATAAAATAATTTTATTATTTTATCTTTATTTCATAGCCTCTAATGTACAAGAGGTTTTTGGGGCCAGCATTGTGTCAAGCCATTAAATGGCCTGACCCTACAATTTAAGTAACAACAACGTTGTGTAAATTAGGAATCTTCCTAATTAATGGGATCCATTAAATCCCAACGCCGTTACTTACCCTCCCCCTCTCTTATATATATGAAGATTGTGGGAGGTATTGGCACAACTTCACTAAGCAAAAAAGTGTTGAAGGAGTGTCAAGACGCCAAACCCTTGGAAGATGAAGCAAGTTCTGGCTAGTGGTGACGAGTGACCCAGAAACCTCAAACCAAAGGATGATGTGAAAGAAGCGTCGTTGGAAGCCTATGGCAGGAATGAAGATCACTATTCCACCTTCAAGTGAGGATGCCCTCAAACAAGTTTTCAAGGTAGGGGTTTTGTTTTCTTGTTTTTCATTCATGTGAATTTATTGAACCCCTTTATCCTCCCACTTGTTTACAAGCTAACACAGAGGGCGCGAGCCTAACGAACATGACCCGAACCGTCTACCACTCTGATAATATTACACCCTCTATGGAAGATATTCGTCGCAATGACACTGACTGGCTATGAAGGAGGCCGTGCACCGATGTGCGTTGTAAGAGGTGGCCATGGCACAAAGTCATGATGGTCATCGGAGCGGCCGACACCTGTCGGCCATGGAGGTGGTGCGGTACGCTATCGCGGGCCGCCGGTGAGAAAAGGGTTGCGGCTCGTCAGCCATGGAGAACGAAGGAGGTGGCCAGAATGATAGTCAGCTATGAAAAGAGAGGCGACGTTACCACCACACCACCAGAGAGTGGGAGGCGGCATGATGAGCACTCTGCCGATGAACAGAAGCCACAACCGAAGTTGCGACATAGGCTGAAACTGTGTCTCCTATGGATTCCCCAGAGACCAAGAGTCACCCATGCGGTGTCACTGCTTTGCAAGCTGAATGGACTTTGGGATGTTTGGGAGTTCGGGAGACTGGGGGGTCCCACCCCCCGTACCGGCTAAGTTGGACCCCATAGTGGGACGCGCTCCCCCTCAGACTGGGTCGTCGCCCTGCTGGCCTACCACCTTTGTGGGACGCCCCTTTACGGGTTGGGCCGCCCCCTTGAGGGTCATTTTGGACCTCATCCTAGTGATCTGAGTCCTCCGTGGCCAATCAGGTTGAGTCTCCCATGACCCAGCCCAGACCAGGTCAGGCCGGGTCAGTCTGATAGGGTCGGACCGGACCCGGACACCACTGGGCCCATAAACTTTTAAAGGACCATAACATGGGAACTGAGCATTCGTTTGAAAAAATATCTATGGTGATGGGACCCTTGGATCAATACAATCCTTTTTTATTCTTCACTTGTGTTTTTATGACAATTGGAGTATGATCGGGTTGGATCGAACCCGAATCCTACCAGGGCCTCAGAGTTAAAACGCTTATAACTCACAGACCATGTGTCTGATTGATGCGCAATTTGTCGCATTAGAACCCTTAAAACGTAGGGGAACTTTGGGTTAATCCATTTTTCATCTTATTGTAGGTTGAGGTATGACTAATATCACAAGTTGCAGACTCTACAAAACTCGAGCACACTAGGTGCGAGGAATCCAGTGGCTGGAAGTGAGGAATAGGTTGGAGAAAGATCATACATAGGTTAGTATCGAGAAATCATGTGTAGGTCATCACCTAAAGGTCCTATGTGGATCAACACATAGCAGTCCTGGGTGGATTAGCACCTAGCGGTCCAGTGTAAATTAACACCTCACGACCTGAGGTGGACTAGCCTTAGAGCGGCCTGTCATGGTACAACGATATATTGATCCTGGGCTGATCAGATCCTATGTGTGTCATTGTGGGGGTTAGTTACCTATTGATCCTTTTTGGTCCAGACTCTGTATGGTCAGTAGCAGTGCCTCTTGACATAGTAATATGATCTAGATTTGGGACTAATCATCAGTACTTATATACTTCACTAAAAGCCTGGTTAGATATGAGATTCTAATTGAGCTCTGTCTATTGCTTGTGTTTTACGATTGAGATCATGCTTTGTGGTTTTTCCTTTGAGGAATTCTACAAGAGCTTCGGGGGTCTCGAGGTCCCAACTAGGTATTGTTATACTCATCCTTGCATAGTCTTCACCCGCACATTGTTGTGTCTTGTGCAGATGGCGAGTAGCTAGGATGAGGTTTGAGGGAGCCAGCACTAGGCAGTATGCGGAGGAGATGGGCGGACATGGAGTGTTGAGGAGGTGATCTGTACCTACCCATCAGGTAGGATCTGTGGTGTGTGATCTAGGTGTTGCCTTTCACTTTTCATATGTTTTGTACTTTTCAGTTGTATTTTTAATTTTTCTAGTTGGGCTTGTATTCTGGCCCCCTTTACTTCCAGTACTCTATACTATAACAGTTTACCTCACAGTTGTTTCTTGTTGTGTTCTCAGACCATGTGTTTATACGAGTTTAAAGGAAATGCCTTCCCATCAGAGGGAAATTCCTTTCTGGTGGTAGTCCCCAACCCCTGGCCTATGGAAGTCGGGCTTGGGGAAGTCATGGAAAGGGCCCCGGAAGACGGTTCGTGACATCAACCACCTTAAATATTGTAGACAATTCTTATGATTCCATAACAATTCTCTATGAATCATCACTTAAACCATTCTCCATTAAATTTGGAGGTCTCCTTCATCTTGATCATCTTTGACAACCTCATTGACATCCATTGAAAACAAGTAAAACTTATACACAAGAGTGGTCCCAACAATACATAAGGCCATATTGTCAATAAAATCTAATGGGGGATATTTTTTCAAAACTAAAGGTTATATGATTGGATTTGTTGACCATACGTTTTATATTGGAAGGAGTTCACTTAGGATGTCATTATTGAAAAGGAAGATGTTAAAGGAAGTCACGATTCTTAGATGAGTACCACTGAAAAGATTTATTGTGTTGGAATCTTTGAGAATTGACTCAATTTTTATAGTTGTTGGATTTTTTAACAAAGGAAATGCTTAAGGAATTGATCTTGGAAAAATAGAATCATGATTATATTTTTGGACTCTCAATTTAAATAATTTGAGTAGTTTTTAATATTCTTCATGGAGGGCAGAAGATTCTTGGATATGTGTATTGTCACATACATGAAATATTTAGAGGTATGTTTCATTTAATTTACATCCTTGCTTGGTTTTGGTGGTTTTTCATGCATTTTTGAAGGAAATAGTGGGTTTCCAAAATTTGGGCCAACCTGAGAGCCCATTTCCAGTTTTGAAAGTATATTTTATTTCTTTAATAACTCCTTCTTTTTTCCACAGTTTTCAACCATTCAACTTCCAAAATTACCTTCATTTAAATATTAAAACCACAAAATAATTTTGGGCCCCTTAAAAATTCATTAGAAACTTGGATTTGGGTGATCAAATTAGGTATTGGGCCAACCCGAAAGCCCATTTCCAGTTTTAAAATAGTTTTGTAATTCTTTCATAAAATATTTTTTTTTATCCGTTTGCGGTGATTCCACCTCTCACACATTTCCATAAAACCCAGACACACCCCCATCTTCGTTTTAGCCTCTTTGGAGCTCATATTGATCCCGATTTAGGGCCGAACTTCTGAAGCTCCAAAAAACGTCCAGATTTCTCAAGTAAGTTGTTTCTCTTCCTTATTCCACCCTTATTCTTAGGGTTTGTTCCTTTTTTATTGAATCCCAAAATGTACAGAAGATTGGGATTCGTACCTAGGGTTTTAGGTTTGAGTTTATTGGTCCAATACTCTGGTTTTAGGTTCAATCTTACTCCTTTGTGGTGCGGCGGAGGTGCGGTTGAAGTGACGCACAAGGATTTGGGGGTTTTGACTCTTTTGGTAGGTGATTTCATATGTAGGTATTGTATAATGAGTTGGATTACTGTATTTATGTTTCAATTATGTTCATCATTCAGTATTTTGATTTCAAGAATTTATTTGGGTAGCATTTTAAAAGTGGTTGATTTTTAAGTGCCAATCTTGTGTGAAAATGGGCGTTTTACATGTGTAACCCATGTTGTGCCTCTTGGTGTTGTTTTATAATTCATAGATTGGATTTATAAAAATGTTTTGATGCTGAAATTTATGTTTTGTTATAATATTGGCCTCCATTAGGTTTTAAATATGGGATTTTAGATGAATTTAATGTGCAACATTTAATTAATTTTCTTGAAATTGTTTTATGGAAATTATAAATGGTTTATTGAGTTATATGAAAGGTGAAAAGAAGGTGTAGATACTGTTTTGAATGTGCATGACCAAAACTGATATTTATATGTGAAAATTGATTTTGGTAGCATGTGGTGACTATTTGAGCACAATACGGGAAACCCGGGTATCTAGGTGGGCTAACATGTACTAGTACGCTAGTGAACGGAGGGGTTTTGACCATGGTTCACTTAGCATGTCTGACATGAACAACACTAACAAAACTATAATGGAGATGATTGGAGACCACTAGGTTATGGGTATGCTCCCTACTAGTGGCTCGTGCACGAGAACGAATTTCGTTATGGTCACTTTCACCAAGGTACGAGGTACTTGGGGCTCACAGCAAACTAGTACCTAGGGGTGTTCCTATGCTTGGTGCTCGTGGCCTTTTTGGCATTTAAAATTTCTTTATGGTATTTTGGGATGTGAAAACCAGAATCTTTAATGTTTTATTCAATTTCACTCATTCTTTATAGTTATCCCCATTGAAAGTTATTTTCTTCTCAAAGTTTCAATTTTAGAAATAAATGCCACTATTATCTATTTATAACTCTTGCAAGCCTTTTATTTTACAATGCCTATCACTTGAAATCCTTGGGTGATATCCTATTGGGCTTAGTATCACACCCTACTTACACCATTGCGTGTAAGTAGACTTGATCATGTTTGACACAGGCAAAGGAAAAGCCTTGGGTGATGGCGGTTCGGGTTGCTAGTTTCTCTCGATGGTGCGGTGTTGTGGAGACGGCTTGTGGGTGATGACCCCTTGTAATTTGTAGTCTCATGGGCTATTTGCTGCTACTTTTATGTACCTTTGGACTTATTGGGTCTTGTTTAAACTCATGTACTAAGTTCTGAATTTTTATTAAGTCTTGTTTGGCATAATTTTTCAGATTTGGTTTGTTTTTTGTTTTTTGTTATCTTATGAACCCAAACTCGGGTAAATCGTTCCCAAATGAATTTTTATGATACCCGGGCACTTGTGCCAGCCCGTGTGGATGGGGAACACCCTTAGGGTCTTTCCATGAGCCGGGTTTGGTGCCTGTTTGATGGCGACCAGATTCGGTTCGTGACAAAATGGTATCAGAGCTGGTTAATTTTTTTGGGTTATATTGTTATTTTGGGATGAGTCGAGATAGACAGGAGCTAGGACTGTCAGGGATCGGGGTTTTTTTGTGAGTAGGGTTTCAGGACCGCACCTCTCATGGAATACCCTGAGTCACTAGGGGATGTTGGAATTTAAAGATTGACTTCACTTCCAGTTGAGACGTGTGGGCTGCAGACCACATGTGGACATCATGCGGATGTGTTGTAGTTGTTTATTTTATTACTGAAATGTGTTTAGATTATTTATATTTGATGTATTTGATTAAAAGTTTCAGAATTGTGGTATTGATTATTATTTTGTGACTGTTACATTTTGTAGCAACATGCCTCCCCGGAAATCTCTCACGGACCCACAGGAGGAAGCCAGAGAGAGTTCTCCCACACCAATTGATCAGAGGCTAGTCGAGGCCATGGTACGGGCTGTACAAGCTCTAGGATATGGACCAGCTCCAGTTCCAGCTCCTATTAGAGAGGATGAGACTGGTCCTAGAAAGGACAAGGCCCAGGAGTTCCTGAAAAATAAGCCTCCAACCTTCCCAGGCAGCTCAGAACCCCAAGAAGCAGAGGAATGGCTCGAGAAGATCGAGCATATGTTTGAGTTCCTGGAAACACCCGAGGAGCTCAGGGTGAAGTGTGACTCCTTTCTGTTGGAGGGTCCCAGCCTTAAATGGTGGGAGTCAGTGCTTCTGGCTGGGAAGAATGAGCAGATGCGCTGGGGAGATTTCAAGGCTGTCTTCAATGAACAGTACTTCCCTGAGGTGTTGGCTTATGCCAGGTCTAGAGAGTTCATGGAACTTGTTCAGGGAAATCTATCTGTGATGGAGTATGCCAACCGTTTCACTGAGTTGGTTCGGTATGCTCCAGAAATTGTCACTAATGAGCAAGCGAAGGCCCGGGGGTTTGAGAAAGGCTTGAGACCAGAGATATACTCCCAGGTGTTCTTGTTTAAGCTGAGGACCTATGCTGAGGTCGTTGATATGGCGTGCATGGTGGATATTGATAGAAAAGGAAGGGCTGGTTTCTATGGTTCTGTATCAGCAGTGGGAAGTGGAAGCTCCTCAGAGAAGAAAAGGAAGCGGGAAGATCATGTGAAGAAAGGAGGAGGCAGTTCAGAGAACTCTTCCATGCAGTTTTCATCAGCGGCTTCTGATGCGAGATTGGTCGTGTGCCACCAGTGTGGGAAGCCCGGGCACATCCGTCCAGCATGACCTCATCCTCCGAAGACCTGTTTCTAGTGTGGAGATATGGGACACGTGCAACGCTTTTGTGGGATAGCGTGTCCACTTCAAAGTGGGGCAGGGTCCATGGCTCCCAGAGGAGTGCCAGCATAGTTTGAGCCGTCGACGACTGGGGGATCTCGATTTGGCAACCATGGTGGTAGGGCTAGGTCATCTTCTAGGCAGAGCCAGTTCAGGGCACAGCCACAGACTAGCGGTCGTCTTCAGGCAGAGACTGGACATCTCCATGCAGTGGATCCGGCACCAGCAGGATCAGAGGTGGGACCGTCGACTGTTCGAGGTACCGTTTTGATTTCATCTTCTATAGCTGCTACTCTTTTTGATACTGGTGCCTCTGTTTCATTCATTTCTTCCCATTTTGTGTACATTCTGAATTTTCCAACTGATTTGATGTCATTCGCAATGGAGTTGGTGACACCACCGGGAAAGAAGGAGCAGGGTCTCAGGTGCCCATCATGTGCGCTTTCTGTGTCAGGGGTTGAGATGGAGTGGGATCTCTTGGTCTTAGATATGAACCTTTTTTATGTCATACTCAGGATGGATTGGCTAGTACACTTCCAGGCACACATCAATTGCTACAGACAGCGTGTGAGTTTCACAGCACCTGATGGGAGTCGTCAGGTTTTTCATGGAGAATGGGATCCTCGGTCAGGTTGCGCAGGGCCTCCACTCCCAGAGTTGGGAAGTGTTATCTTCCAGTTATCTTCTATTATGCTAGAGTATGTTCTTTCCACTGAAGGTGCACTACCTCATGTAGTGAATGAGTTTCTGGAGGTATTCCCAAATGATTTTTCAAGCATTCCCCCGGAGCGGGATGTGGAGTTTTCAATTGATCTGGCACCGGGAACACAGCCGATATCTCTTCCCTCATATCGCATGGCCCCCACCGAGCTGAGGGAATTAAAGATACAACTGCACGACTTAGAATCCAAAGTATTCATTCACCCGAGCGTCTCTCCTTGGGCTGCTCCTGTATTGTTTGCGAAAAAGGCTGACGGATCCCCCTGGTTGTGCATTGAATACCGAATGCTGAATAAGGTAACAATTAAAAACAAATACCATTTACCCAGAATAGATGATTTGTTTGATCAGTTAAAGGGGGAAAAGTGGTTCTCAAAGATAGACCTGCATTCAGGGTATCATCAACTCAGGGTGAAGGAGTCAGATATCCCAAAGACAGCCATCCGAAGCAGGTACGGCCACTTTGAGTATTTGGTCATGCCCTTTGGATTGAAAAATTCTCCAGCAGTATTTATGGCACTTATGAATAGGGTGTTCCATCAATATCTCGATTCCTTTGTTGTGGTGTTCGTGGATTACATTCTGGTATACTCTAGCTCTGAGGAGAAACACGAACATCACTTGAGGGTCGTTTTGGGTACATTACGGGATCACCACCTCTAAACAAAGTTGTCAAAGTGCAGTTTCTGGATCAGGGAGGTAAAATTTCTCGGGCATGTGATCTCAGAGAATGGAGTTTCAGTGGACCCTGATAAGATTAGTGCGGTTATGTCATGGGAGCAGCCGAAGAATGTGTTCGAGATCAGGATTTTCCTTGGCCTGGCTGGTTATTATAGGTGATTCGTTTGGGATTTTTCTCGGCTTGCTTCACAGATGACTACCCTCACCCGGAAATGGGTGAGGTTTGTATGGGGTCCAGAATGTCAGGCATCATTCGAGTAGCTAAAGAGGTGATTGACTACTGCCCCCGTGCTGATTTTACCAGAGGCTGGAAAGGGATATGTGGTTTATTGTGATGCTTCAGGTATGGGTCTTGGGTGCATGCTTATGCAGGATGATCACGTGGTGATGTATGGCTCTCGTCAACTTCGGCCACACGAAAAGAACTAACCAACCCATGACTTGGAGTTGGCAGTAGTGATGCATGCTTTGAAGACGTGGTGTCACTACCTCTTTGGGGAGAAGTTTGTGGTCTATTCTGATCACAAAATCTTGGTTTATATCTTCTCACAAAAGTACCTCAACTTGAGGCAGAGTCGCTGGATCGAGTACTTGTAGGGGTTTGATTTTGACATTGTCTATACCCCAGGTAAGGGTAATGTAGTGGCCGACACCTTGGGCAGAAGGGTTCTAGTGCAGGCTTTGAGGAAGTCCAGTGATGAGTGGACATTGATGGGGATCTTTTCTCAAATGCATGTGGAGACCAAGGAACATAGTGGAGGGGCATTCTTTGTGAGCATCCAGTTGACTCCTTCTCTGTTGGAGTTGATTCAGCGGGAACAACCTAGTGATGAGCTTTGTCAGCGATCGAAGCCGTTTCTTCATGGTGGGGAGACATCATCTGATTGGTCATCGTCTCCCGAGGGCATCTTGTGCTTCAAGGGTCGTTCGGTAGTGCTGTTATCTCTACAGAAGGTGGTGATGCGGGATATCCACCAGTCTTAGTGGGCTGTCCATCCGGGTGCCACTAAGATGTATTATGATGTCTATCGGCAGTTTTAGTGGCCTGGTATGAGACGGGACATAGCAGACTTTGTGTCGAGATTCTACACATGCTAGCAGGTGAAAATAGAGCACCAAAGGCCCTCCGGTTTGCTCCAACCACTACCCATTCCTACCTGGAAGTGGGATGAGGTTGCCATGGACTTTATTGTTGGATTACCTCGTACACCTCGAGGTAAGAATTCCATTTGTGTGGTGATTGATCGTCTAACCAAATCATCCCACTTCATTCCGATCAGAGATACATCTAAAGTGGATGAGTTGGGGCGTCTGTATCTTCAATAGGTGGTGAGACTCTATGGTGTTCCATCAACAGTTGTCTCGGATAGAGACCCTCGTTTCACATCTCGGTTCTGGGAAGGCCTTCAGAAGGCCATGGGGTCCCAGATTAAGATGAGCACAGCATACCATCCACAGACAGATGGTCAGACAGAGTGGGCAAATCAGATTTTGGAGGACATGCTTCATGCATGTGTCCTAGACTTTGGAGGTTCTTGGGATACCCATTTGGGATTGGTTGATTTTTCTTATAATAACAGTTACCAATCCTCGATTCGAATGGCTCCTTTTGAGGAGCTCTATGGTCGGCCTTGTCGGTACCCCCTCTGTTGGGATGAGGTAGGTGAGACTTCACTACTGGGGCCGAGTATGGTGCCGGAGACATCTGACAAGGTAAAATTAATCATGCAACGCTTATTGACAACTCAGAGTCGTCATAAATCATATGCTGACTGGAGGCGTCGAGACCTAGAGTTTTCTGTGGGTGACAGAGTATTCTTGAAGGTGGCCCCTCATTTAGGCCATCGTCGATTGGGGAAGCAAGGTAAGCTGACTCCACGGTATGTCGGGACATTTGAGATCATCGAACGTATTGGAAAGGTGGCATACAGGTTGGCCTTACCTTCTCAGTTGACGTCCATCCATGATGTCTTCCATGTTTCTCAGTTGAAGAAATACTACCCGGATCCGTCCCATGTGTTGAGTTGGGAAGAACTGGAGATAGAGCCTGACTTGTCTATTATTGAGAGGCCAGTGGAAATAGTGGACTCCCAAGAGAAGATACTTCGAGGGAAGTCTATTCCATTAGTCCGGATTCTATGGCAGCATGGAAATTATACACATGAGACATGGGAGCGAAAGTCGTGGGTCGAGGAAGAGTACCCGTTCTTGTTTTCCAATCAAGCCTCATGTTGACTTTCCGGGGTGGAAATTCCTTCATGGGGGGGAGAATTGTCACATAAATGATATATTTAGAGGCATGTTTCATTTAATTTACATCATTGCTTGGTTTTGGTGGTTTTTCATGCATTTTTGAAGGAAATAGTGGGTTTCCAAAATTTGGGCCAACCTAAGAGCCCATTTCCAGTTTTGAAATTATATTTTGTTTCTTTAATAACTCCTTAATTTTTCAACATTTTTCAACTATTAAACTTCCTAAATGACCTTAATTTAAATATTAAAGCCACAAAATAATTTCGGGCCCCTTAAAAATTCATTAGTAACTTGGATTTGGGTGATCAAATTAGGTATTGGGCCAACCCGAAAGCCCATTTCCAGTTTTAAAATATTTTTGTAATTATTTCATAAAATATTTATTTTTTATCCTTTTTGCGGTGATTCCACCTCTAACACATTCCCATCGAACCTAGTCACACCCCCATCTTCGTTTTCGCCTCTTTGAAGCTCATATTGATCGCGATTTAGGGCCGAACTGCTGAAGCTCCAAAAAACGTCCAGATTTCTCAAGTAAGTTGTTTCTCTTCCTTATTCCACCCTTCTTCGTTAGGGTTTCTTCCTTTTTTGTTGAATCCCAAAATGTCCAGAAGATGGGGTTTTGTACCTAGGGTTTTAGGTTTGAGTTTCGTGGTCCAATCCTCTGGTTTTAGGTTCAATATTACTCCTTTGTGGTGCGGCGGAGGTGCGATTGAAGTGACACACAAGGATTTGGGGGTTTTGACTCTTTTGGTAGGTGATTTCATATGTAGGTATTGTATAATGAGTTGGATTTCTGTATTTATGTTTCAATTATGTTCATCATTCAGTATTTTTATTTCAAGAATTTATTTGGGTAGCATTTTAAAAGTGGTTGATTTTTAAGTGCCAATCTTGTGTGAAAATGGGTGTTTTACATGTGTAACTCATGTTGTGCCTCTTGGTGTTGTTTTATAATTCATAGATTGGATTTATAAAAATGTTTTAATGCTGAAATTTATGTTTTGTTATAATATTGTCCTCCATTTGGTTTTAAATATGGGATTTTAGATGAATTTAATGTGCAACATTTGATTAATTTTATTGAAATTGTTTAATGGAAATTATAAATGGTTTATTGAGTTATATGAAAGGTGAAAAGAAGGTGTAGATACTGTTTTGAATGTGTGTGACCAGAACTGATATTTATATGTGAAAATTGATTTTGGCAGCATGTGGTGACTATTTGAGCAGAATACGGGAAACCTGGGTATCTAGGTGGGCTAACGTGTACTAGTACGCTAGTGAACGGAGGGGTTTTGACCATGGTTCACTTAGCAAGTCTGACATGAATAACACTAAAAAAACTATAATGGAGATGATTGGAGACCACTAGGTTATGGGTATTCTCCCTAATAGTGGCTCGTGCACGAGAACGAATTTCGTTATGGTCACTTTCACCGAGGTACGAGGTACTTGGGGCTCACAGCAAACTAGTACCTTGGGGTGTTCCTATGCTTGGTGCTCGTGGCCTTTTTGGAATTTGAACTTTCTTTATGGTATTTTGGGATGTAAAAACCAGAAGCTTGAATGTTTTATTCAATTTCACTCATTCTTTATAGTTATCCTCATTGAAAGTTATTTTCTTTTCAAAGTTTCACTTTTAGAAATAAATGCCACTATTATCTATTTATAACTCTTGCAAACCTTTTATTTTACAATGCCTATCACTTGAAATCCTTGGGTGATATCCTATTGGGCTTCGTCTCACACCCTACTTACACCATTCAGTGTAAGTAGACATGATCATGTTTGACACAGGAAAAGGAAAAGCCTTGGGTGATGGCGGTTCGGGTTGCTAGTTTCTCTCGATGGTGCGGTGTTGTGGAGACGGCTTGTGGGTGATGACCCCTTGTCATGTGGAGTCTCATGGGCTGTTTGCTGCTACTTTTATGTACCTTTGGACCTATTGGGTATTGTTTAAACTCATGTACTATGTACTGAATTTTTATTAAGTCTTGTTTGGCATAATTTTTCAGATTTGGTTTGTTGTTTGTTTTTGGTTATCTTATGAACCCAAACTCGGGTAAATCATTCCCAAATGAATTTTTATGATACCCGGGAACTTGTGCCAGCCCGTGGGGATGGGGAACACCCTTTGGGTCTTTCCATGAGCCGGTTTTGGTGCCGGTTTGATGGGGACCAGATTCGGTTCGTGACAAAATGGTATCAGAGCTGGTTAATGTTTTTAGGTTATATTGTTATTTTGGGATGAGTCAAGATAGACAGGAGCTAAGACTATCGGGGATCGGGGTTTTGGTTGTGAGTAGGGTGTTTGGCCCTCACCTCTCATGGAATACCCTGAGTCACTAGGGGATGTTGGAATTTAAAGATTGGCTTCACTTCCAGATGAGACGTGTGGGCTGCAGACCACATGTGGACATCATGCGGATGTGTTGTAGTTGTTTATTTTATTACTAAAATGTGTTTAGATTATTTATATTTGATGTATTTGATTAAAATTTTCAGAATTGTGGTATTGATTATTATTTTGTGACTGTTACTTTTTGTAGCAACATGCCTCCCTGGAAAGCTCTCACGCACCCACGGGAGGAAGCCGGAGAGAGTTCTCCCACACCAATTGATCAGAGGCTAGTCGAGGCCGTGGTCCGGGCTATCCAAGCTCTAGGATATGGACTAGCTCTAGTTCCAGCTTCTATTAGAGAGGATGAGACTGGTCCTAGAAAGGACAAGGCCCAGGAGTTCCTAAAAAATAAGCCTCCAACCTTCTGAGGCAGCTCAGAACCCCAAGAAGCAGAGGAATGGCTCAAGAAGATCGAGCGTATGTTTGAGTTCCTGGAAACACCCGAGGAACTCAGGGTGAAGTGTGCCTCCTTTCTATTGGAAGGTCCCTGCCATAAATGGTGGGAGTCAGTGCTTCAGGCTGGGAAGAATGAGCAGATGCGCTGGAGAGATTTCAAGGTTGTCTTCAATGAACAGTACTGCCCTGAGGTGTTGGCTTATGCCAGGTCTAGAGAGTTCATGGAACATGTTGAGTGAAATATATCTGTGATGGATTATGCCAACCATTTCACTGAGTTGGTTCGGTATGCTCCAGAAATTGTCTCTAATGAGCAAGCGAAGTCCCAGAGGTTTGAGAAAGGCTTGAGACCAGAGATATACTCCCAGGTGTTCTTGTTTAAGCTGAGGACCTATGCTGAGGTCATTGATCGGGCGTGCATGGTGGAGATTGATAGAAAAGGCAGGGCTAGTTTCTATGGTTCTGTATCAGCAGTGGGAATTGGAAGCTCCTCAGAGAAGAAAATGAAGCGGGAGGATCATGTGAAGAAAGGAGGAGGCAGTTCAGAGAACTCTTCCATGCAGTTTTCATTAGCGGCTTCTGATGCGATATTGGTCGTGTGCCACCAATGTGGGAAGCCCGGGAACATCCGTCCAGCATGCCTTCATCCTCTGAAGACCTGTTTCTAGTGTGGAGGTATGGGACACATGCAACGCTTTTGTGGGATAGTGTGTCCACTTCAAAGTGGGGCAGGGTCCATGGCTCCCAGAGGAGTGCCAGCACAGTCTGAGCCGTCGAGGACTGGGAGATCTCGATTTGGAAACTGTGGTGGTAGGGCTAGGTCATCTTCTGGGCAGAGCCAGTTTAGGGCATAGCCACAGACTAGCGGTCGTCTTCAGGCAGAGACTGGACATCTCCATGCAGTGGATCAGGCACCAGCAGGATCAGAGGTGGGACCGTTGACTGTTCGAGGTACCATTTTGATTTCATCTTCTATAGCTTCTACTCTTTTTGATACTGGTGCCTCTATTTCATTCATTTCTTCCCGTTTTGTGGACATTCTGAATTTTCCAACTGATTTGATGTCATTCGCAACGGAGTTGGTGACACCGCTAGGAAAGAAGAAGGAGCAGGGTCTCAGGGGCCCATCATGTGCGCTTTCTGTGTCAGGGGTTGAGATGGAGTGGGACCTCTTGGTCTTAGATATGAACCTTTTTTATGTCATAATCAGGATGGATTGGCTAGTACACTTCCAAGAACACATCGATTGCTATAGACGGCGTGTGAGTTTCACGGCACCTGATGGGAGTCGTCAGGTTTTTCATGGAGAATGGGATCCTCGTTCAGGTCGCGCAGGGCCTCCACTCCCAGAGTTGGGAAGTGTTATCTTCCATTTATCTTCTCTTATGCTAGAGTATGGTCTTTCCACTGAAGGTTCACTACCTCATGTAGTGAATGAGTTTCCGAAGGTATTCCCAGATGATTTTTCAGGCTTGCCTCCGGAGCGGGATGTGGAGTTTTCAATTGATCTGGCGCCGGGAACACAGCCGATATCTCTTCCCTCTTATCGCATGGCCCCCACCGAGCTGAGGGATTTAAAGATACTACTGTACAACTTAGAATACAAAGGATTCATTCTCCCGAGCGTCCCTCCTTGGGCTGCTCTTGTATTGTTCGCGAAAAAGGCTGATGGATCCCTCCGGTTGTACATTGACTACCGAAAGCTGAATAAGGTAACAATTAAAAACAAATACCCTTTACCCAGAATAGATGATTTGTTTGATCAGTTGAAGGGGGAAAAGTGGTTCTCAAAGATAGACCTGTGTTCAGGGTATCATCAACTCAGGGTGAAGGAGTCAGATATCCCAAAGACAGCCTTCCGAAGCAGGTACATCCACTTTGAGTATTTGGTCATGCCCTTTGGATTGAAAAATGCTCCATCAGTCTTTATGGCACTTATGAATAGGGTGTTCCATCAATATCTCGATTCCTTTGTTGTGGTGTTCGTGGATGACATTCTGGTATACTCTAGCTCTGAGGAGGAACACGAACATCACTTGAGGGTCGTTTTGGGTACATTACGGGATCACCGCCTCTATGCAACGTTGTCAAAGTGCAGTTTCTAGATCAGGGAGGTGAAATTTCTCGGTCATGTGATCTCAGAGAATGGAGTTTCAATGGACCCTGATAAGATTAGTGCGGTTATTTCATGGTAGCAGCTGAAGAATGTGTTCGAGATCAGGAGTTTCCTTGGCCTGGCTGGTTATTATAGGTGATTCGTTCCGGATTTTTCCCGGCTTGCTTCACCGATGACTACCCTCACCCGGAAGGGAGTGAGGTTTGTATGGGGTCCATAATGTCAGGCATCATTCGAGGAGCTAAAGATGCGATTGACTACTGCCCCCGTGCTGATTTTACCAGAGGTTGGAAAGGGATATGTGGTTTATTGTGATGCTTTAGGTATGGGTCTTGGGTGCGTGATTATGCAGGATGATCACGTGGTGGCGTATGGATCTCACCAACTTCGGCCACACGAAAAGAACTACCCAACCCATGACTTTGAGTTGGCAGTAGTGATGCATGCTTTGAAGATGTGGTGTCCCTACCTCTTTGGGGAGAAGTTTGTGGCCAATTCTAATCACAAAAGCTTGGCTTATATCTTCTCACAAAAGGACCTCAACTTGAGGCAGCGTCGCTGGATCGAGTACTTGCAGGGGTTTTATTTTGACATTGTCTATACCCCAGGTAAGGGTAATGTAGTGACCGACGCCTTGGGAAGAAGGGTTAAAGTGCAGGCTTTGAGGAAGTCCAATGATGATTGGAAATTGATGGGGATCTTTTCTCAGATGCTTGTGGAGACCAAGGAACATAGTGGAGGGGCATTCTTGGCAAGCATCCAGTTGACTCCTCCTCTGTTTGAGTTGATTCAGTGGGAACAACCTAGTGATGAGCTTTGTCAGCGATCGAAGCAGTTTCTTCATGGTGGGGAGACATCCTCTGATTGGTCATCGTCTCTCGAGGGCATCTTGTGCTTCAAGGGTCGTTCGGTAGTGCCGTTATCTCTACAGAAGGTGGTGATGCAGGATATCCACCAGTCTCAGTGGGTTGTCCATCCGGGTGCCACTAAGATGTATTATGATGTCCTTCGGCAGTTTTGGTGGCCTGGTATGAGATGGGACATAGCGGACTTTGTGTCTAGATGCTACACATGCCAACAGGTGAATGTAGAGCACCAAAGGCCCTCCGGTTTGCTCCAACCACTACCCATTCCTACCTAGAAGTGGAACGAGGTTGCCATGGACTTCATTGTTGTATTACCTCGTACACCTCGAGGTAAGAATGCAATTTGGGTGGTGATTGATCGTCTAACCAAATCAGCCCACTTCATTCCGATCAGAGATACATCTAAAGTGGATTAGTTGGGCCTTCTGTATCTTCAAGAGGTGGTGAGACTCTATGGTGTTCCATCAGCAGTTGTCTCAGATAGAGACCCTCGTTTCACATCTCAGTTTTGGGAAGGCCTTCATAAGGCCATGGGGTCCCAGATTATGATGAGCACACCATACCATCCACAGAAAGATGGCTAGACAGAGTGGGCGAGTCAGATTTTGGAGGACATGCTTCGTGCATGTGTCCTAGACTTTGGAGGTTCTTGGGATACCCATTTGGGATTGGTTGAGTTTTCTTATAATAATAGTTACCAATCCTCGATTCGAATGGCTCCTTTTGAGGCGCTCTATGGTCGGCCTTGTTGGTACCCCCACTGTTGAGATGAGGTAGGTGAGACCTCACTACTGGGGCCGAGTATGGTGCAGGAGACATCTAAGAAGGTAAAATTAATCAGGCAACGTTTATTGACAGCTCAGAGTCGTCATAAATCATATGCTGACCGGAGGCGTCGAGACCTAGAGTTTTCTGTGGGTGACAGAGTATTCTTGAAGGTGGCCCCTCGTTTAGGCCATCGTCGATTGGGGAAGCAAGGAAAGCTGACTCCGCGGTATGTCGGGCCATTTGAGATCATCGAACGTATTGGAAAGGTGGCATACAGGTTGGCCTTACCTTCTCAGTTGGCATCCATCCATGATGTCTTCCATGTTTCTCAGTTGAAGAAATACTACCCGGATCCATCCCATGTGTTGAGTTGGGAAGAACTGGAGATAGAGCCTGACTTCTCTATTATTGAGAGGCCAGTGAAAATAGTGGACTCCCAAGAGATGATACTTCGAGGGAAGTCTATTCCATTAGTCCAGATTCTATGGCAGCATGGAAATGATACACATGAGACATGAGAGCGAAAGTCGTGGGTCGAGGATGAGTACCCGTTCTTGTTTTCCAATCAAGCCTCATGTTGACTTTACGGGGAGGAAAGTCCTTCATGGGGGGGATAATTGTCAAATACATGAAATATTTAGAGGTATGTTTCATTTAATTTACATCCTTTCTTGGTTTTGGTGGTTTTTCATGCATTTTTGAAGGAAATAGTGGGTTTCCAAAATTTGGGCCAACCTGAGAGCCCATTTCCAGTTTTGAATGTATATTTTGTTTCTTTAATAAATCCTTAGTTTTTCAACATTTTTCAACCATTAAACTTCCAAAATGACCTTCATTTAAATATTAAAACCAAAAAATAATTTTGGGCCCCTTAAAAATTCATTAGAAACTTGGATTTGGGTGATCAAATTAGGTATTGGGCCAACCCGAAAGCTCATTTCCAGTTTTAAAATATTTTTGTAATTCTTTCATAAAATATTTAGTTTTTATCCTTTTTCGGTGATTCAACCTCTCACACATTCCCATAGAACCCAGACACACCCCCATATTCGTTTTCACCTCTTTGGAGCTCATATTGATCGCGATTTAGGACCGAACTTCTGAAGCTCCAAAAAACGTCCAGATTTCTCAAGTAAGTTGTTTCTCTTCCTTATTCCACCCTTCTTCTTAGGGTTTGTTCCTTTTTTATTGAATCCACAAATGTCTAGAAGATGGGGTTTCGTACCTAGGGTTTTAGGTTTGAGTTTCGTGGTCCAATCCCCTGGTTTTAGGTTCAATCTTACTCCTTTGTGGTGCGGCGGAGGTGCGGTTCAAGTGACGCACAAGGATTTGGGGGTTTTGACTCTTTTGGTAGGTGATTTCATATGTAGGTATTGTATAATGAGTTGTCTTGATGTATTTATTTTTCAATTATGTTCATCATTCAGTATTTTTATTTCAAGAATTTATTTGGGTAGAATTTTAAAAGTTTTTGATTTTTAAGTGCCAATCTTGTGTGAAAATGGGTGTTTTACATGTGTAACCCATGTTGTGTCTCTTGGTGTTGTTTTATAATTCAGAGATTGGATTTATAAAAATGTTTTGATGCTGAAATTTTTATTTTGTTATAATATTGGCCTCCATTTGGTTTTAAATATGGGATTTTATATGAATTTAATGTGCAACATTTGATTAATTTTCTTGAAATTGTTTTATGGAAATTATAAATGGTTTATTGAGTTATACGAAAGGTGAAAAGAAGGTGTAGATACTGTTTTGAATGTGTGTGACCAGAACTGATATTTATATGTGAAAATTGATTTTGGTAGCATGTGGTGACTATTTGAGCACAATACGGGAAACCCGGGTATCTAGGTGGGCTAACGTGTACTAGTACGCTAGTGAACGGAGGGGTTTTGACCATGGTTCACTTAGCAAGTCTGACATGAATAACACTAACAAAACTATAATGGAGATTATTTGAGACCACTAGGTTATGGGTATTCTCCCTAATAGTTTATCGTGCATGAGAACGAATTTCTTTATGGACACTTTCACCGAGGTATGAGGTACTTGGGGCTCACAGCAAACTAGTACCTAGGGGTGTTCCTATGCTTGGTGCTCGTGGCCTTTTTGGCATTTAAACTTTCTTTATGGTATTTTGGGATGTGAAAACCAGAAGCTTGAATGTTTTATTCAATTTCACTCATTCTTTATAGTTATCCCCATTGAAATTTATTTTCTTTTCAAAGTTGCACTTTTAGAAATAAATGCCACTATTATCTATTTATAACTCTTGCAAGCCTTTTATTTTACAATGCCTGTCACTTGAAATCCTTGGGTGATATCCTATTGGGCTTAGTGTCACACCCTACTTAAACCATTTGGTGTAAGTATACTTGATCATGTTTGACACAGGCAAAGGAAAATCCTTGGGCGATGGCGGTTCGGGTTGCTAGCTTCTCTCGATGGTGCGGTGTTGTGGAGACAGCTTGTGGGTGATGACCCCTTGTCGTGTGGAGTCTCATGGGCTGTTTGCTGCTACTTTTATGTACCTTTGGACCTATTGGGTCTTGTTTAAACTCATGTACTAAGTTCTGAATTTTTATTAAGTCTTGTTTGGCATAATTTTTCAGATTTGGTTTGTTGTTTGTTTTTGGTTATCTTATGAACCCAAACTCGGGTAAATCGTTCCCAAATGAATTTTTATGATACCCGGGCACTTGTGCCAGCCTGTGGGGATGGGGAATGCCCTTTGGGTCTTGCCATGATCCGGGTTTGGTGCCGGTTTGTTGGCGACCTGATTCGGTTCGTGACATGTATGGTTTGGAAAAGATTTTCATAAGGTTGATATAGTTTCACATAATTTTGATACAGACCATGAGGTTATCTTTGTAAGTTTCATGAATATCCTCATAAGGTTGGGATGCTACTTGTAATGTTTGTGAACATCCTCAAAATTTTGTTATAATTCATCATAAGGTTTATGTGTGTCCTCATAAGGTTGGGAATTAACATCATAATGTTGGTGTGTGTTCCCATAATGTTTATGTGAGATACCCATAAGGTTAGGATGAGCTTTGTATGGTTAACCATGAGTCCATCAGGCTTCGTATAGTTATCAAACACCAATTTTCATTATATTTTATTAGTCAAAAATATGATTATTCTTACAACCATTAAGTGGATATAATAAATTCAAGTTTCATGGGAGGTACATTCCATGATACTTCAATTATCATAAGGTTGATTGATGATATCTTTTTGGAACCAAAAGTGACCATCTAGAACGTAATTTAAATTGAATGTGATAAATTGGAGAGAGATGTAGGGATGGTTTGAGTTTATTTTTAAATACAAATCATGGAAGTAAGTTGTGGTGTCTGTTTTTAGATGAAGGTCGTGACAAGGGAGGATTATTTTCTAAATTTAGGAAAAATAATGTTAAATATGGGGAATGAGTATTTAACTCAACTTTAAATAATATGTTATATTATATGCGATCGAAATAAAATATTCCCATAACTTACACCTTTCAAGGAATTTATCTGACCAAATAATTAGAGATAGAAGAAGAATAAATCAAAGTATTTTTTCATATTTTTTTAAACATAAAAATTGATCTCATATGAGCATATTTTATGGATATATTATCAAAATTGGGAGAGAATAAAAAATGATTTGATAATGCATCTATTCTCTAGAAAACCAATAAGTCGAAGGAAATTTTTAATACCAATCATTCAGGTGTATGTTTACTACCATATCAAAGAAAAAATGAAGGGAGAAGGTGTTCACTATCTGGTAGTTGAATAATAAAATAATATTATAGAAAAAAAACATGGTAAATATTCTAGTCATAGTAATAGAAGGTTATCAGTGTTTCAAATTCATGTTAGAAGAAAGAGAGTTTGACATTTTTCTAAAGGATATGAATAAGGGAATTACATGAAATATCAATAAATGGAGTTGATATTGTTCTTGGTGAAATTCATAGTAGGTCTATGAAGGATCATCCAAGGTGTTCAAAGGAACCAACCCAAACTAAATGAAATTCATCCCAATGGTGAGACTATTCAGGTTTGGCCTTGGAGCCATTATTTTTTCCCTTTATATATGTGACCATAGGAGGGAGTGTGAGGCACTGAACCATGGGTGGTAGTGATCTAACCTAAAACCATTATAAGGGGAGTGACCCCAAGTAGGAGTGACCTAGAATAAACCCCACCATTGATTAGTGAGTTTAGTGGTTAATTGGTGAATCAAAACATTATTGATCACATTATCCTTGGATTATCACATTTGGGTCAACCAAGAAAAAATTATTTATGTTTCATGTGCTTTTGTTTTCTCTATACCTTACATAATAAAAAACTAATAAAGTGGTGAATAAATTATTATCAATACATTAGAATGTTGTTCAAATAATAATTACATCAATATTAAAAATATATAAAAAGAATTAACACTTATAATTAATATGTTAAGATAACCAAGGGTTTTAATTGAAGTAGATCAAAAGTTTTAAAATTAGAAAATATTCCATACACTGATTCACCCATCCCCCTCTCAGGGTATCTTCCACCAAATTCCTCAGTGGGCCTAACAACATCCTTAGAATAAACAACTAAGTGTGGGTTTCTACTTTAATCCTCATGATTGAAACAATATATTTATCCTTAATAGGATCCATATATTCAACCTTAATTCCAAATACTACTATTTCCTATTGGAAATACATTTTTATGGTAAATTTTAGTAGACATCCCATTTCCTCAATATTACATGCAATTTAATAGGACTTACATATAGTAGTATTTGATTGTGGATATTACCCTTGGGTTTCTATTATTGTACATAGATTTTGGTCACTCTAGTATAGAAACCTCTTCTTATATTTAATTCTTAAACCCTCATTCATATTTTTTATATGACGAGTTTAGGGTGGTTATCTAATGATCAATGATAGTGAAAACAATCCATGATATTACCCAATCAATATTTAATAAATCAACATGCATGAAAACTGAATATAACAAGCATACCTATAACACCAAGTAATCCATATATCACTCTTCGTTGTACAAAATACCATTATCACTAATGTAGAAAACATATTATTCTTTCCTCTTAGGGTGTTACACCTATGTTTGGATTCTTGATCATATCATGAGGACTCTTGGTCACTAAAGGGGTGTTAGTACCTACACTTGGTGATAAATAGGGAACTAAGAAGAAGAGGGAATCAAAGTGTTTGGTATGTATTGGGGTATACTAATAGGAGGGAACCCTTACCTTAGGTTTTCATCCAAGATTCTCTTCATTTAATGAAGAGTGGCATCCATAACAATCATATCAGGTTCCATCTCACGGAACCCGTACGTTAATACTTGTTGGAGTATGTTACTATTTTATAATTTCAAATGGTTAATTATGATATAAATGAATCAACTCATTGATTCATAACATATGAAACTATAAACAATTATGTGGAATATATACACTAAAATTAATAAGCCATTTTTATGTTAGGTGAAACATAGTCTCATGATACATCACATGGACAACAGACTATGTTGGCACCAACATATGCTTAGGATCCAACTTAAGGATACATTGGTGGAAATATATCCTCAATATATTTATATATATCAAATTGATATCTCTTTTACTATAAATTTTGTAATCTACCACATTAAAAAAAATCTCATAAGTACTTTATAAAAAACATCACAACTATTTGTGAATCTATCCAAATCTTCTTTTAGATATGGTTTATCAAACTCTCTTAATTTTGAAACAAACACTTTCTCTAAAATTTATCCTTACCTAAAGGCCTTATAATGCAACCCTATGGGACTTATTAGAATTGAAAATAAGTATGAAATCTCTAGTTAATATATGTAATAAAATAGTTTTCTTTAGAAAAGTGTCAATGCTACTCAATCTACTATGGGGTCTGGTGTGATCTTCATCAAAATTACTCATATCTCATATAAGTATTTACAACATAGGATGTATCATATACATCATTTCTACACCTATATAATCCATTTTACAATGATATAAAACAAAAAATAAACATGGAACAATGTTAATATAGCATATTCTATCTCATACTTCCTTGATTATCTAAAAAATATCGACATAGTCAATAAATACTCTACATGTTATTTATTTTGTGGGTGAGTATATCACATTCCCCTCATCCAAGTAGTTTAACAAATTATCTGTGACTTTTAATTCCCTATAGGTCATAGGTATGTGTTATTTGGGGCTGAGATTAAATATTTTGATGTTCTAATGGCCTTTTTGGGTCGGTGGTTCAATATTTTGGAGTTTTGGGAGTAGTCGGTCTAGTGCACGGTCTGATTATGGTTAGTAGTAACTATGTGGTAACCCTGTGATATGGATTTATTAGTTCTAATGGAATTTTTCATAGTTTTAGCATGGTTTTCCAAACTATGTGAGTTTCCAAGAAAACCATGTGGATGAAAGGGTTTGGGTATAGTTTCTACCACATGGATTACACATGGTTTTGAAACCATGTGGTTGTTCTCAAGTAACCAGGAAATTTGGTTTTCAAGGGTTGTTAGCTACTGCACAATTATTCTAACTATGTAGTGAAACCATGTGACCCATATAATATTACTAAAGATAAAAATTTACCCTGATACCCTTATTATTTTTTAACATTAATATCCTCCAAATCTTTCATTTTCTCATCCTAGACTCTCATTGATGCTCGTAAAAGTTCTCTTCATGTCTATTGAGGATTATATAATAGTTTGGCTAGATCTATTCATGGTATGTATAAATCTCTTCTTATTTTCTCATATTTTCTATATATTTTCTCTTGATCTATAATCCACTTATTTCATTGGAACCCTAATGTGAAATTATATTCCAATCTAGAGGGTTTTATGGGGAATTGATAATGTTTCTCATGGATCTACGATCATAATGACTCAATATCTTCCTTTCCCTTCATCGTTTTTGAAGGTGATTTGTTTGCCTCTATTAGTGAAGTATGTGTCTCTATAAAATGTTTATATCAAATGTTTTACTTTATGTTATTGTAAATTCCTTGGGTTTGTTTTATGGAAATGATTTATTTGATATCAAAGAAGGATTGTTTTATGTAATTTCATCTTTGATAGAATGTAAATTGGGGTTCAAATGGGTTTTTATTTAAAAATTGTTTTATACACTTCATGTGTTCGATGAAATTCATCAAATGGGTTTTACTCTAAAATGGATTTTCAAACAAGATAGTGGTGGTGATTTTCTTGTGAAAATGTCTTATAAAATTTTCATCATGGATTAATTGAATGTATAAGAAAACATGGAACTTTAGGAACCATTGGTGCATTGTTTTATGGTCATATTCACCCTTCTTGTAGGTTGGGAACCACTATATATATTCTATAGGTGCTAATTATAATTTAACATCTAATGGTTATCCTGATAATGAAATAATTTATACATACTTGGTATTTTTACGAATCACATTATGTTAGATTAGTGTTCCTTGCATGTCCTAGCTTTATATTCCCATAGGATAGAGACCAAATTGTTCTTGGTTTTATACATGATTGTATTATTTCATGTTTGATTGCTCAAAAGTTTATCTTATGAGATTTTCATGGATGGTTATAATCATCTCCCACTTTTTATCTACAAGGTTTATATCCATATTATTGTGGCTTTGATTATGGATTATTTGAAAGGAAACCAAATGGTGTTTTATAAAAAAAATTAAATGGAAAGATTTAAAAAACATATTCTATTTTTAAATCTAGATATAATGGTTTCATGGTGAATACAGTTTTATAGATTTATAGTGGTTTCCTATTGGTAATTTTTCTCACACCCTACATATGACATTGTGTGTATGAAGACTTGGTTTTGTGGTATATAGTAAAATGGAAGTGTTTTGTGTAGCTCGAGACTTCTCTTTCATGGTGTTGCTTCATGGTGGTTTGGGATAGTGGTGATGGATAGTAACATAGAGACATGGTTCTAGTTTTGGTCATGGATTTGGTTGTTATCTGGGATTAGCCTTTTGGATTTGTTTTGTTAGGTCTCACGGTGTTGTACTTCTTCTTCTATGATTTACATTGGTTGTTTATCCTATATTGATATACATGATACATATTCTATTTTTATTCATGGTGAAATAATTCCCAAGGTACTATATGTTAATACCTGGGTTCTTTTCACAATCCCATGGTGATCGGAAACACACTTTAGACCTAATGAAGGGCCAGCATGGGTGAAGTGTTAGGTGAAACCATGTTTTTCATTACAAAATGGTTTTCGATCCCATTTTTTCTAGGGGATAGTTGGTAGACTGGATTAAAGATCATTGTAACTCATGTATTAAGTAAGGAAGGGTTCCCGTGCAGCTCACTTTTATATCTAACTCCAAGTTATCATGGGTGGTTATGGATTTTTCCTCAAGATTTAAGCTTAGTTTTGGGTTATTTGGAAGAATCTGATTTTTTGTTTATTTAGATGACCCTTTTCTTGTCTTTTTTTTTGGTTTCTAATGTCTTCATCTATCATTTTTTTTGAATCATTGGTTGCTTTAAATTTGTATTGTTTAGGGGATTTAATATGATTTATTGAAGTTTGTGTTTTGATCCATAGTTGAATTATTAATATAGTCATGTATTATCTCTTATGTTTAATGTATAATTCCTATTATAAATACCAATTTGAATCATAGGGAGGGACCTTTGGGAAAATTCCTATAGTAAAACCCTCTAGTTTACCCTACTTTGGTGGAAATTGTGATCTGAACTATTTATTCCTTGGGTCAAGAAGGTGGTGGAAACCAGGAATGGATGGTGGATCATGCTTTTGATTTTACCAAAAAAATGCACTAATATTATATGGTGATAAAAGAACCTATGAACCTGAGGGTTGGATTGAAATAATAGAAGGTATTTCCCACTTTTTGAAGACTCTAGAGGGCTCTAAGGTAGTATTTTTCACTAATATACTCAAATTATCTAGAATGAAATGGTGGGATTCCCTCACACAATATAAATTATATTAGGTCCTCACTAGGACCATTTTCATGAAGGATTTCAATCATTTGTTCTATCAATAAACTTTTCATGTGGGAAAGGAATAATATTTTTAAAAATTGGATCGAGGATATTGTTCTATGATGGATTTTTTTACTCATTTTACTGAGTTGTTCCATCTATCTCCACAAATTTTCTCTAATGGAAACCTCAAGGCTAGGCGATTTATGAAGGTTCATAATCTTGATATTTGATTTATGCTTATTCTCAGTTGTCTTATGATATTTTTAGAGGTATTTGATAAAGCGGCTATGACTGAGGTAGAATTATCCAAGAAGACAAGTCATAGTGGAGCTTTAGTTATTGTATTAGGTATCCAGGGTCTATCATTTGGATAGAAAATGAAGAGCAATAAGGGTGCTCGTTTTATATCAGGAGCAGTTTCAGGTGATTTTTGGGGTTAACAATTTTTGGTTTGTTACTAGTGTGAAAGACTTGAACATACCAATCCTGATTATATTGTGGAACCTAGGATTTTCCATTTTCTAAGGACAATCAATTCATCTTAATTATTTTTTAGGAAGATTTTCCCATGGAATTATAGCAATATACACTCTTAACAAAGGATCCAAGGATTTTTCTGACACAAAAAAAAGGCGAAGGGTCTCATCCTCAGGAAAAGGGGATACTCAAAAATCAAATAAATATTTTGGAGGAGCTAAGGTTAGATATTTTTATACAATATAGTATGTATCTTACAAATATAAAGTGATTCCAGCTACTATGAGAGATACAGTGTATATTCACTCATATATGGTGCTAAATTTATTTGATATAGGTACAGAACATTATTGTATATCATTTAAGTTTATTATTGTTTTGGGATTACACTCAATGCTTATGCCATTATGATGGATTTTTCCACTCCCTTGGGAAAGAGGAATGAATAGTGTTTAAGATGTTCCAAGTGTTGGGTTATGATCACTGACCATGAGATCATGTAGGATTTCATAATTATGGATATTTATAACTTAAAAATATATATTGAAATAGATTGGATGATTATATTGAAATCCTAGATCAATTTCTATCATCATCATGTTTATTTTTTATCTTTTTATGAGGATACTCACATCTTTCCAAGTGAGTGAGATCCTAGAAATAGGAGAGTGGGTTATATTTTTTTGATAAAAAAATTGGTCTCTTTCTAGTTATAAGATATATTTATTGATTCCACTAACTAATGTTTAGGTTAGATACTTCTTTATGTTGTGGATGAGTACCCTAAGGGTGTTCTTAATGACATTTATAGGTTACCACCCAAGAGGGAGGTTAAGTTTTCCATTGATTTTATCTCAAGGATGAGTCTCATCTCCATTCAATCGTATCATATAGCACCTATTAAATTAAAGGACTATAAAGTTCATCTTGAGGTTCATGATTCTAAAGGAATTATTCTTCAATGAATTTTACATTAGGCTTCACCCATCATCTTTGTAAAGAAATAAGATGGATCCTATTGATTTTTGTTGATTACTGAAGGCTTAATCAGGCAACTATTAATAACAAGTTTCATTTTCCTATGATTGATGTCCTTTTTCATAAAATCTAAGGATTTAGATGGTTTTTTAATATTGATATTTGATCATGGTACCATCATCTAATTATTTTATAGGAGGATATTCATATGATATCATCCAAGATAAGTTATGGGCATTATGAGTATTTTATTATGAAATTTGGTTATACTAACACTCTTGTGGTTTTATGGAATTGATGAATTGAATCTTTCATAGGTTCTTGGACTCTTTCAAGTTTTATTTGGATGATATTTTGGTGTATTCCAAGTTTGAGGAAGAACATAAATATCATCATGTTATTATTATTAAAACTCTAAAATAACATATTATATAAGGAAACCTTTCTTTATGTTAGTTTTGTATCTCAAAAATGAAGTTTCTAGGCCACATTATATCTAAGAGGGGAATCTTAGTGGATTATGAAAATATTCAAGTGGTTATTTCATGGGATAAAACTAGGAGTTAATTTGAGATTCAGGGTATAGTGACCCTATACTTTTACATATAATATTACCTGATTTTAAGTATAATTATCCATGAAATATAAACCAAGGATTGAAAAGTCTAGTGTCTTTAGAATAATAGGTACATAATTAGAATACATAAAAATATAATAAAAAATAGTTTATTAATATCCATAATGATATACTAACTCCATTTGAGATCCAATAACTACATAAGATTACCTGGGGAATACATAAACAAAATTAAGGAGATAAAAATCCCAATAAGGGAATAAACATGGGAATAAAGCATAACATGTGAGTTATAAGGAATAACATGATAACAAAAAGGCATGGATCATGGATAAACATATGAAATCATAACATATAGAACATGGAATCATATGATCATGGAAATATTATAATGTGTAAACAACATATAACAATACATAGACAATATTCAAAGCAAACTCGTAAGACTATATCAAATGGTAGACAAAGTCCCATAATGGTTTTGGTTTACTCCTTAATGCCCAAAATCGCATCTCATGAGACTAAAAATTACCCAATTAATTGGAGTAATATCTAGTAATAACCATCATAACATGTTCAGGAATATGTGTGCCACAATAATAAATCAAACATAAGTAATAAACATAAGATCTACCCATGGAATGAAATGGGTATTGTTATCATTTCATAACTCATAACCAAAGGGTGTATCATAATGGTATCCATTAAAAAGAGATTTAAATCATACTTGGACATTCATAAAGTAAAAATAATCATAGATCATGATAAATTATTTCAAAATAAATTTAAACCATGTAAAAAAGAGTGGTTAAGTAACCTTGGAAATGGATTGCTTAAGCGGGTTTTTAAGAGAAAAGGTATAGAGTATTTAAAAAAGGTAAGAGAATAATATATTACATAAAACCAAAACTAAACTAAAATGGTTTTGAAAATAATAAGGAGTGTTTTTATAAATCATAGAATTTTTAAAACATTTCATTGAGTGTTTCTTTAAAATAGACAATTAAAATAGAGAAGTTACTTTTATCTGACACTTCAAAAGCAATTAAGAATGGAACCTTTAATACACGTATAACCCCCGTCAAATAAAGATTAAATAAACATGTTATATATTTTTTAGAAATATATACCGAATCTATAATAAGTATATAAGAATAATTAAGTTATTAATTGAGTGAAATAGAGAGAGAACGTAACATAAAGTAAATATGGAGGTTTTGAATGATCCCTTACCATATGTCTGAATGCATTTTGTAATTACAGTTAATGTCTTGGATAAATGAATCATATCAATTAAATACATAATTAATAACATATTATATATGTATTTTATTTATTATAATTTTATTATGTTCATTTTTAACCATTTAAATGAGTCATAACGTTCAATTTCACCATTCTAGGAGCATTCATTTCATGGTTTCATGGTCAGCTCGCTTGTGTAAAATTGTGGAATTTATTGTGAAATGGGAATAATTCTCCTAGAGTGAAGTCATCTATTATTAATTCACTTTAATATGTTTAAATGGTACCATATATTATATTTTCTTATATTATTATGATTCATTTTATAAAATGTTAATGATAAATGTTTAGTTTATTTTGGTTGTTTTTTTATTATCAAAAAATAGTTTCGTTTTATTTAATATTATGTCTATATATTAGTTCCAGAATATGAAAAAAATTATAATATACATATTAAAATATGTTTCAACCATATTATTGTTTTTATGACCATCCTTGAAGGTGGTAATATAAAAAACACATTATCCATGGAGATGGTAAATCACTATAATTTGGAAAATGGTTTCATTTCCATGAAAAAGAAGAGATGTAAAAATAGGTGGACATAAGATATTACATTAGATATATAACATTAAAATATATATACATGATACTAGAGTTATTATTATTTTATGTATTAAGGGTGTGAGTAGAAGGTAGAAGAAGAAATGAAATTAAAAGAGAGGGTTTGAGAAAGATACCTCTTAAATATCACATCCTTGAAGAACCCCTAAAAGAACTGGAATTGGTATCTTGTTGAGACTAAAAACTCTTGGACATGGGGAATAGTATTGGTAAGTAAATTGTGTATAATATTGAAAAGATAAAAATTTTATAAGGTAAGATGAGAAGGGGTGATATTTATAGGGGAGTAGATGTTTGTTTTTAATAAGTATATATATTAAATGCATGGGGGTAAAATTACATTCAAACACACACACACACCACACACAAATATTGGAAATCCATTCAATAGCCACCCCAAGTGATATATCACCCATAAATTCCTATATATTAGGCACATGTCCCGTAGTCCCATTGGGCATGAAGCCCATTACGTGGCTCGATAGCCTAGTGCAACATCATGCCTGCATCATCCTGCCTATGTCATCAGGATTGCATTATGCATGCCTCATCACCTACATCACCACCTTGTTTCATCACCTACATCATCGCCTAAATAGATCTGAATTTTACTTAAACCCATTATGGTTTGATCTTAGGACCTCCTGGATGCCACGTAGGAGCCTTTACCACTTGGGCACAAGCTCATTGGCATGTTTATAAATAGTATGATCATTAGTTTGTTATTTTAGCTCAAGACTATTAATAGTGTTGATTCCTATGACTAAATATAGTAAATGGTTCTATAGAGTTTGAACTAATGGGTTATTAAATCATCTATGACTCGGAAATTCATGTATTTGGATGATAATGTTAACTACCAAAAATTACTGTATTTCACTAATCACAAAAAAATAAAAAAATTTAGAAAAATCCCAAAAAATCACCATAACCATCTTTTTTACATGAAAAATTCAAAAATCGAGTCTATTTTATAAAATTAATTTTTTAACCATGGGAAATTTATTTTTTAAAAAAATCATCATTTATTAAAAAAAATACTAATTTTAATATCATAAACAATTTTTTAAGCCTTTGAAAATTTAATTAAGGTCGCATAAAATTACCTTATAATTATAATACAGCATAATATTAATTTCTGAATATATTTTCTGAAATTAAATTTTATTTTAAATCATTGTATTAATTATAATATTGGAAATAAACATTTATTTTTTTAAAAATACCAATACATAATTTATCATTTTTAAAACTTTTATTTACTTATATGATGACATAAATATATAGTTTTTTTATTTAAAAGATAAGTATATTTTATTTTATACTTCCATGGGTGAGGTTACTATTCTAACGACTATATTACTATTCTTAATAGTCAGATTACTATTCTGACAGTCATATTTATAAAGGTCATATGGTTTCCTTAATTCGTATAACAACCACTTATTTTATTCTCTTCTATTTTATCTTAAGTTTATATATATACTTTCAAAATTAATATTTTATTATTGAAATTATTTTTTATTTCTACATCTTTATTCGTGAGTGTGGTTATTCTAGTAGATCGTGTAGATCAAAATTTTTCCAATTTTGTCAGCTTATATTTTATTTATTATCCAATTGTAATATTTAGTATTCTTATTGGTTTATTTACTGACTAATGTATCATTATTAATAACGTTTTTATTGGTTTCTAAATTTTATGTATGTGTTTTATTACATAATAAGTGAAGTTTAATTGATAAAATTCTAGTTTATTGCATCCTTCCCCCTTATGAAATTTCACCCTTGAAATTTCATTTTACATGGTAAGGTAAAAATAGGTTAGGGTATTTCTCCTTCTTTGCATCCTCTGGTTCCCATGTCACATATTTCATACTTATGGTTTCTCTATAGTACCTTAGCTAGGTGAGTGTTCTTATTACTTAGAACCTTGTCTCTATAGTCCAATATCTTCACTGAATTCTCCTTTTAAGAGATATAATTTTCCATTTGTTCCACCTTTTATTTTAGTACATGTTAGGGATCATGTATGTAATTCCCAAAGAGGGATACATAGAATACATCATGTACTTAAGACATGGTTGGTTGAAGTGTTGTTCGATATTCTATAGCTCAAACATGATCAAGAATCGTTAAGGGGTCGATTTTCCCAGTAATTAGCTTTCCTTTCTTCCCAAATCTCAAGACTCTCTTCCATAGAGATATATAGAGGAATACTTTATCACTCACCTCAAACAATAAATATCACCAATGATTATCTATATATCTCTTCTATCGACTTTAGGAAGGATGGATATGTTTTTTGATAGACTTCATATTTTTTTCATTTTCTTGACCATTTCATGTCCAAGGAACATACATTCACAAACTTCATCCCAGCATGCTGTTGTTCTAAATATTTTCTCATATAGGTATTTATATGGAGCAATTTAAATTCTTCATTGCAAACTATTATTTTAAGAAAACTAGACTAGAAGAAGATGTTGATCATATCATCCTTTTAAGTCCTTTGAGAATTATCTCAACATGTCTTCGGGTGTTTGAATAGTCCGCTCACATTGGCCATCAGTTTGGGGGGTGATAAGTCATAATGAAGTTCAACTCATTATTTAGGGAACATTGGTGACTTTTCTAGGACTCAGAGGTAAATCTCGAATCATGGTTAGATATAATTTACAATGGCACTCCATGTATCCTCACTACTTCTCTGATGTATATCCATGCAATTTGTTCAAGTGAGAAGTCATCTCAAATTGAAATAATGTGAGCAGTATTCTTAAGATGACCTAAAATGACCCATATAGAATTATTTCTTCTAGATGTCTTTGGAAGTCCAGTGAAAAAGTCCATAGTGATGTTTTCCCATTTCTATACAGGTATGGGAAATTATTGCATCAATACCTTATAATTATTCTTTTCATCCTTCACTTTCTGACATACTGGGAACTTTGATCAATATTCATTGATCTCTTTCATCATATTGTCTCACCAATAGTGCTCTCAAATATCTTGATACATCTTTATAATCCTTGGGTAAATAGAAAAGTTTTAATTATGCGCATTATTCATAATCTCTTTCATTATATCTGGAATGGATGGTACCAATATTCTTGACCCAAATATTACAACTCTTTCCTCATCAATTTTTAACTCTAAGGATATCCCCTTTCTTATAGTTTCCAGCATTTTCTGAATTTCCACATCATCTCTTTGATCTTCCTTTATCTTCTCTAAAAATGGATATTAAAGTACTCATTTGTGAAAATAATGATGATTTATTATCCTTTATGATTCCCATTTCCATTCTTTTCAAGTTTACTAAGATTTGATCATTTTTAATTATCATCATTGATAATGTTATAGGATTTTTTCTACTTATAACATCATCAACTTTATTTTATTTACCAGGATGACATTGGATTGATCAATCATAATCCTTGATGATATATAACCATCTTTACTAGAAAATATTAATATCCTTTTGTGTGAATATATATTTTTGGCTCTTATTATCAATATATATCTCAAACTTCTCTCCATAGAGATAATGCCGCCAGATTTTCAACATGAAGATCACAACTGCCAAATCTAGATCATGCATGGGATTGTTTTTCTCATGAACTTTCATATTCCTTGAGGCATAGGGTATTACATTATCAATATTCATAATTACATATCCTAATCCATTATTTGAAGTATATCTCTATACCACAATGTTTTTCCACTTGTGAGTAGGGTAAGTACTGGTGTAGTGATAAGTCTCTTTTTCAAATACTTAAAGTAGTCTTCGTATTCACTAGTCTATAAAAACGTTACTCCATTACAATTCATCTGGATTAGTGGGTTTTAAAATCACAATAAGTTCCTCACAAATCATTATTAATACCCAACTATACCAAGGAAACTATTGAACTCTGTTATATATACTGGTTTGGGCCACTCCTCAATTTCCTTTGTTTTAAAGGGGTCTATAGAAATTTCTTTTTTGATGATAACATGCCCCAATAATGATACTTCCTCCATCAAGAACTCACATTTAATATAATTTTCTAATAGTTTTCCCCTCCAAAAATTCATTAACATGGTGTTTGAATAATCCTATAGTTCCACCTTTCTATTGGAGTATATCAGAATATCATCTTTAAAGGGTACCATAAATTTATTGAGGTAACCTATAAAGACTCTATTCATTAATTCTATGAGAATTTCTGGAGAATTAGTGAGTTTTGAGGTCATCACTATGAACTCATAGTTTCCATACCTCATTTGAAAGGTAGTCTGGGGAATATCTTACTCCCTCACCTTGAATGAAAATTAAATTTTTATTTCAAAAATACTTTTGAGGAAAAAGTGACAAACAAGAATGACATCATAGATATAAGATATAACCATGCCTCCACGGCCAAGATCATCAAGACCAAATACAATCCAATTCAAAAGCAAGGAAGAGATCCACCCAAGAAACAAAAACAAAATGATCAATGCCCACCTTCCCATCGCTGCTCGGCTAGCTCTCCCTTGCAAGGATGCACGGGCCCAATACCAATGGAAAGAGACATACACTCTCAAAACTTCCAATTCTGGATAGCAATGATGAAAAGAATGCTCCCTACTCTGAACATCTTCTAAAACAGTCCCTTGTAAATAAACTGGTTGCACAGTCTCAAATGAAAAGACTGTAGTGCCATAAGTGAACACACAAAATTCAACCACAAACCCTTAAAAATGCACAGAAACATAAACCAAATCAACACCTTAAACCCAAATCAAAATCAACATCCTCCATTAACACCTTGATTGCATAGTACATTATAACCGCGGCCTACCAAGACCAAATCCAATCACTAGTATAACGTCATTGTCCTCCTACATCCGACCATAATCAACCAAAAAAACCAAACAACACTAAAGATGCTAACCCATGCAATTTTTGAAAACCTTTAAATAGAAACAGCCTCACAAAAAGCTGAAGAGACAGGAAACACAAATCAAAGATTCAGTACCGAAATAACCAAAAGCAACATGCAGACTCAGCAATGGAACCAGAAAAACCCAAACCAATCAACTGATGGGGATTGCAGCATCAAACCCCTTCCTTTGTTAACTGGAGGAAATTGAGAAAATACTCAAAAAACATTCTCGTAGAAGCCAAAGAACCAGAAAATAATCACCTAATCCCGGAATCAACAAAAAAGGGGGAGCCAACACTATCGAACAGACACATGATCCAAAAAATTCCAAACCAAATCGACAGCAAAAAGTGAAAACAAAAGAGTATCACTAGTACACCAAATGGATACTCACCGCTTAGATCTCTTCTCCCTCACCCATTACGCAATCGAAGACAACGATGAGGCACCAAAAACACACAATGAAGTCAAGGTGGAGGCTTTGGGCGCTGTATCTGGAATCTCGGTCGCAGCCTGCCACCACGCTGCCATGGGAGACCCTTTCCAATGACGAAGGAATAGGGTGGATAGAGGCCATTAATGGTACAAATGGGGAGATGACCGAGTCTATGAATCACCACCGCAGCCATGGATTCACCGCCAGAACTCATTGAGCACCAGGAGTGTCACCGCATCAATCTGAGAAGAAGGGGGCGGCGATGAACATGACTAGTTTTCCCCATGGCGAAGCACTCGGGCATATAAAAACCATATCAAGATTCTCTTATAACTACTTCTTAAGTTTCTCTAACTCAATAGGTCTATCTTGTAGGGATTATTTGATATGGGAAGAGATCTCATAATAAGATAAATTGATAAATCAACCTCTCAGTTAGTAGGAAGACCATAAAATTCTTTAGAGAAGATATCACTGTAGTCCCTCACAATGGGTATGTCCTCAAGCATGATCATCTCCTTGGTCTCAATAATTTGAGCTAAATATGATTACTCATAAAGAAATAATATCCACAATTGAGATGATGATTTTGAAGGAGATTCATTCTCTTCCTTACACTTGTACAAAATTGGGGGATTCCTTGAGATATGAAGAGTGGTCTCCATTTCCTGATAATTGATGTCGATATTATATAAAGATATCGGATCCATGCCCAATATAACATCAAACTCCAAAAAATAAAGTAAGAGGAGATTTAAAAGTATGTTTATTCCATAAACATTAACTAGTGAGGATTTATATACATTAGATGCTATGATTTACACGTTCATTGTTCTCATATTTTACTCAACCTTCATATTTTGAGGTGGTTTTTTAATAGTTCAAACTTACATGAAATAAAAGAATTCATAGAACTAGAATCAAATAGTAAATTCATCATTATTGAATGAATAACCAATGTACTTGTCACCACATAATTGTTGGGATTCACCTCAGTAGTAGTGATAACATATGCTCTTCCTTGTGACCTTAAAGGTTGTTGTTGTTGATTTTCCCCAAAAACCCTCAGCTTATGGAATTCGCTCACATAATTACCACGTTCCTTATAGTTGAAACCATATACTACGGGATGGGTGTTGATATAAACCATAATTTATTCTTCCAAATTAGTGGGACTGTTCAAAACCCTTCAGTAATAATTAGACTCATGCCCCTCTCTTCCACATTTGAAGCATCCCCTGGTTCCTTTTATATAGTTCATGTGATGATTCTTACCACATTTTTGACAAATGGTATGTTTTGTTTTCTTTCGTTTATATGAGTTATCTATTGATCTCATCATATTAATCTATATTTCCCTCTTTTTATATCTAATCCCATGAGACAACTAAGAGTCACTAATCTCTATCTCAACCTTTAAGGTACATCGGACAATATGCTCATAGATGTTAAAGTCTTGAATAACAAATAATTTTGGTAAAATCATATTTAATCCACTAAAGGAGAAATAAACATTAATTTTAGTGTTCATGACAAAACCAGAGGCATATCGTGCAAGTGTTGTAATGTTTTCCTTGTACATACCAATATATTTATCTTTTTTTGCTTCAGTCTAAGGAACTCCCTCTCCATATTAAGATGACGAGTTTAGGGAAAATATTTATTGAAAAACATTTTATTGAATCTTTCCCATACCATGGAATCAATTTATTCCTTATGATTTGTGTTTTTAATTAGTTTCCACCACTGATTAGCTTCCCCATCAAAACAAAAGACTGCCAGTATGACTTTTTATTATTATGAGCATTGAAGGACTGAGAATATATTCTCAATGGAGTTAATCCATTATTAAAAAATGAGTGGACCATAAGATACACTAAATATAGGTGGTTGTTTTCACAAAAATGATTTGTCCAAAACATTATCTTTCTTATAAGAATGAGTGAGTTCCACAAGATTGAAGTTATTATTAATAACTTTTGTGGGTTGATCCGGTACTATAATGAAGTTTCAGGATCTCGTTCCCATCAGGTTTGGAATCTCATTAAGAAAATCAAATCATTTCCAATCAAGTTGGTTATTGTCATGGGTCATCTTATTTCCCTCCAATAAATAAGAAAAGGAAATAAAATATAATTTTTGGGCTTGGATACTTAGCTAATGATCATATAAAAATACAACTATGAACATATAAGGAATAACATATAAATGAAAAGTATATCCTAACTTATGATTCCCCAAGATTCAATCTAGGTTATCCATGGTGTTATAATTATCACTAGGGTTAATAACAAATTTTTTTATTCCTAATCCCCAAAAATAACTAGACCATCTAATGATACCAACTATAGTGACTCTAGACTTTTACACATATTGTTATATTATTTTAAGAATAATTATCTATAAAATACAAATCGGGGATCAAAAAGAATAGTGTCTTTGGAAGACTAGGAAAATAATTCAAAAAAATGAAATAATAATAAAACATAACTTTATTAATCTACATAATCATCTCATAACTCCCTTTGAGCATATATAATTTCAAAGTATAACTTGGTGATTAAATAAAAAAAGGGTAGAGCTAAAAATCCATGAATGGGAATAAACATGGGAATAAATCATAGCACATGAGTTAGAAGGAATAACATGATTTCATAAAAGGCATGGATCATGAATAAAAATATGAAAAAATAATATATAGAACATAAAATCGTATGATTTCGGGAAATATTACTATGTTGAAGTAACATATAAAATGATATAAACATGGTTCAAATCTTACTGCTAAGACTATATCACAGGTTGGAAAAAGTTCCATAATAGATTAGATTTACTCCCTAATCCAAGAAATAATGTCTCATGAGACTAAACATTACCAATAAATTGGGACTTTATTTGGGAACACCAATAACATCATGTTCATGAATATGTGTGCTAAAATAATAAATCAAACATTGGAAATAAACATAAGAGTTACCCATGGAATGAAATGGGTATCGTTATCATGACATAAGGCATAAAGAAAGGGTGTATCATATTGGTATCCATGAAATAATGGATTTAAATCATACTTGGACATTAATGAAGAAAAAATAATCATATATCATTAAAAATTATGTCCAAATAATGTGAAAATAATTAAAAATAGTGGTTATGTAACCATGAAAATGGGTCACTAAAGTGGGCTTATAAGAGAAGAGGTAAAGAGTATTTAAAATGGGTAAGTGAATAATAATTTACATAAAACCAGAAGTGAAATAAAATGGTTTTCAAATAATTATGAGTGGTTTTATAAATAACATAATTATTAAAACATTTCATTGATTGGTACATTAAAAGAGACAGAGAAAATAGAGAAGTTACCTTTATTTGACTCTTCAAAAGGAATTAAGAATAAAAAATTTAATAAATTTATAACCCCGTAAAATAATGATGAAATAAAAATGGTATATAATTTTGATACACATATACAGAATATATAATAATTATATAATATGAATAAAGTTATTAAGATGGAACATAACTTAAATAAAATATGGTGGTTTGGAAAGATATCTTACCATATATATGAATGTGTTCTTCACCTGCACATAATGTCCTAGATAATCAATTTAGATCAATTAATTACTTAATTAATAACCTCATATATTTTTATTTGATTTATTATAATTTTATTTAGTTCATTTATTCTTATTTCATTGAGTTAAAAGGTCAATGTTTTCATTCTTGGAGCATGTTTTTCACGGTTTCATGGTCGGTTCACTTGTGTAAAATTATGGAAGTTGTTGTAAAATTGGAATAATTCTATAAAAGTGAAATTATATAGTATTGATTCACTTACATAATTTTATGTTCCACTTTATATCATTTTTTATGGTATGATTATGATTAATTTTTTAAAATGTTAATGATAAATGTTTAGTTCATTTTTGGTGGTTTTTCAACCATTACGAAATACTTTTGATTTATATAATTTCATATCAATATATTAGTTCTAGAATAGGAAAAAAGTTATAATATAATTATTAAAATATGTTTTAACCATGATAATGTTTTCAGATCCTACCTTTAAGGAAGTAATGGAAGAAGAAAACTCATTATCCATGAATTTGATGAACCTCCATAATTTGGACAACAGTTTCACTTATTTGAAATCGAGGAGATGAGAGAAGTGGTGGACATAAAATATTACATTATAAATATAAACTTATAGTATATAAATGATAATATATTTTTTATGATTTTATGTATGAATTATGTGAGGAGAAGTTTGAAGAATAAATGGAATTAAAATAGACAGATTGAGAAAGTTACCTCTTGAATATCACCTCCTTAAAAAACCACTTAAGGAACTTGGAATTCATATTTTATTGATTTCAGAAGATCTTGGACATGTATAAGATGATTAATAATGGAATTAGGTAGAATATTGACAATATACAGGGCATAGAAGGTGTAAGGATAATGGGTGGTGAGGGTCGTATATATTGGAGGAGGAGAGAGGTGTTTTTTATTGTTATAATCATTAGTTTATTATATTGGCTCAATACAATAAATATTATATATTGCTATGAAAACATATAGTAAATGGTTCATGATATTTAGAACCAATGGGTTCTTACCTCTTTCATTACTCAAAAATTCATGTATTTGTCTTATAATGTTAAATACCATAAATTACCGTATTTCACTATTCACACAAAATCAATTATTTTAGAAAAATCCAAAAAATTCACCCTTACAATTTTTCAATGTTTGAATTTAAAAAATTAAATACATTTTATAAAAATAATTTTCTAAATGTGAGAAATTTAATTTTTAAATAAAATCATCATTTATTCAGAAAAATATTGATTTTAATATTATAATTGAATTTTTTGACCTTTAAAAAATAATTAAGGTCACATAAAATTATATTATAATTATAATAAAACATAATATTAATTGATAAATATATTTTATAAAAATAAATTTTTTATTAATCATTATATTTATTATAAAATTGTAAAATAATATTTACAATTTAAAAAAAATACCAACACATAATTTGTCATTTTTAAAACATTTATTTAATTATAACATTTTATAAATATATCATTTTTTATTGATAATATGCCTAAATTTGATTTTATACTTTCATAGGTGAGGTTACTATTCTAACAGCCATATTACTATTCTTAACGATCATATTACTATTCCAACAGTCAAATTTATAATGGTCATATAGGTTCCTTAATTCCTATAAATACATCTTATTTCATTCAATTATATTTTCTATTAAGGTTATATATATACATACAAACTTAATATTTTATTATTAACATTATGGTTTATTTCTACACATTTTTTCATGAGTGCGGTTTTTCAAATAGATGGACCAAATCCAACTTTTCCAAGTTTTGTTATCTTATTTTCTGTTTATTATCCCACTACAATATTTGGTATTCTTATTGGTTTATTTTATGACTAATGTATCATTATTCATAATGTTTTTATTGGGTTCTCTATGTGATTTATATGTTTTATAACATAAAAAGGTAAATTCCAATGATAAAATTTTGGGGTGTTACACAAGGACTCTTGGGATTAGCTGGTTATTATAGGTTGTCATGAACCATGCCAAATACCCTAGTAACCTGATTCCCAAGCCAAAATTGACATAGCTCGAAGGGAATTCCTGATCCCCACTGGTTGGAAAATAGAACCCGAGATCACACAAGATAAAGGTGGGATCATTTGTTACACCAAAATAGTGGTAGAAACAATTACAAGTCAGTATGCTCAAAAGAAATCTCCACTGGGAGAACTGTACTATAAGTCAAATAATTATATAAAACAGAGGTACAACCACAAAGTACTATAAAACAGAATAAATAACCCATGTCCAAATGGACACATCATGTCAAATCCCAAATATTAATAGTAATTACCACCTTAAAGTGGTTTTTTCTCCTTTCTCGAACCTAGAAGGAGGAAATCTACAAATTACCCAAGGCACGGGTAGGGTGTGAGCTAAAAGCCCAGTATGGTCTCACGAATGATTCCATAATAAAATTATACATTAATGAAGAAAATAAATATTTCAATTTTCAGTAAAATGAAATATAAGTAAAACATAATATTTAAAAAATCATGAATTATATTTCAATTGATGGAAATATTTCAAACAATCGATTAATAAACATTTTATACAAAATAGTTTATATAAATTCACAAGGCATGTGTAAAACAGTTTGAAAACAATGGAATATATATCAAAATAATCACAAAGATAAATATGGTCATATTCTAAGAGGTACTATAGTTCCAGGTTAAGGGATCCTTATACACTCAAATAGGTGATCATAGTAATATGTGTACACACATCCCTCAGACACAGGTCAAAGAGGACTCTTCACCATCTCATCGGGGATGAGACCTACTGCACTTATGTTTGGTTTATGTTGTAAAGATTCAATATAGTGTTATCCTGAATAACTCACCAACTACATAGCCTATCATGTGCTCAAAAAATAATCAATAATGATCAATTTATCTCAAAATTGTTTCAAATTCAATTAACCCATTTTCCATTTCAAAATATTGATTTCCTTTTAAAAACCAAAATGGGTTTTTAGTAAATAAATTCCTTTTTCAAGATAAAACCAATGGGTTTTTATCATAACAATTTAAGACATTTTTCTCAAATAAAAATTTGAAATAAATTTCACTAATTAATTTCACAATTTAATTCCAAAATTTAATTTAACAATTTTCCATAAAATTCCAAAATCACACCCAAATTCACTGAAGTTGGGGGGTTTTCCCCAATTTTATTACCAAATGAAATATTAATCACAATCCAAAATAAATTGGTTTTTTAAAAAATTAATTGTAATAAATTTAACATAAAATAATAAAATCAGGTTTAATTCCATTGGTCAATCTTAAACAGAACCACCTACCAAAATAAAGAGATCACACCTCATAATTCTCATAATAGGAAACTCTAAATAAGAACATTAGCAATGAAGTTATGAGAATCAAACCTAGCTCTAATATCTGAAAAAAATGGATATTAGCTTCTCCAAAAACATGGAGATCTAATAAACCATGAGGATTATAGAAGAAGAGAGTGGGAGATAGAGAATGGGAGAATAACTCTTATTGAGAAGAGATCAAATGAGGTTCTCCAAGCTTCGATCCACCTTGGAATATGTTTAAAGGATCCAAAATAACTTCTAGGGATTATCTAAGTGAAAATAAATCATATCATGGTTGAATGGGCCCATCATCCAATTAAACTGAGGGTTTTGGGATTTTAAAATAAATTTTCGAAATTAAAAATTCTCATACACATGGCTAACTGGGCATGACCGCATGATTAGAAAAATTATGCACCATAAATATGTGCCCCTATGGTGGTTTTCATGGTTTCTATTAGGTGTATTCATAGTTTTAAAAATCATGTAATAGCAATGAAAACCCCCACTTTTGGGTTTTTACGATAAACCCTGGGTTGGCACACAGTTTGGGAAAACTGTGCGCCAACCATATACAACCCAAAATGTCCAAATATTTTCAAATTTATTCCCAAAACATCCTTAAATGAGACCCAAAAAAATAATATTAAAAAAGAGGGTAGAGGAGTACCTAAAATTATAATAGGATGTTACAACCTCCCCACCATATAAAACTTTATGTTCCCAGAAATCCTGTTAAGATGACCGTATCTCAATAATATGAGGCCACTGCTCTCTCATCAGTTCCTCTCTCTCCCATGTATCATGAGTATCAGAACCACGATACCATAAAACTCAAACCAAAGGTATAATCCTCCCCTAAAGAACCTTGGTTTCAATATCAACTATCCTGACTGGATTCTCAATGGATGATAAATCAAGATCAAGATCACGATCACTCCAACTTAGAATATGAGATGAATCAGAAAGATACTTTTGAAGATATGATACATAGAACTCATTATATATCAATGTTAAATGTGGAGTAAGTTCTAAATGGTAACCAACTTTACCCACCTACCCTATAACCTCCAATGGTCACATAAAATGAGTAGAAAGTTTCCCTTCCTTTCCAAGCTGCTGATTACCCAACTGAGGACAATCTTTCAAGAACACCTGATCACCAACTAAAAATTCCAATAGTCTGTGACAATTATTATAATAATATTTATACTAGCTCTGTTCTGTCAAAATTATCTTATAAATAAACTAAATATCTGTTGACATCTCTTGAACCAAGATCAGTCCAACCAATAAACTCTCACCAATCAGTGACCAACACAATGGATATTTACAAGGTTGACCATACAATGCCTCAAAGGATCCAACCTTATCATAAACTGGTAATTACTGTTATAATAAAACACAACTAGCCCCAAGAAGACATCCCAAAGCTCCACCAAATCCAAGGATGCAGGCACAACGTATATCCTCAAGAATTTTTAGAGCTCTTTTAGTCTATCCATTTGATTGTGGATGTTATTCAATACTCAAACAAACCTAATATCCTAGTGACTCCTAAAGGACTCTCCTAAAGTGATAAGTAAACTAGGGATATCTATTAGAGACTATAACAGGTGGAACTCCCTGAAAAAGAACAATCTATTTCACATAGATATTTTATAACTCCTCAACTTTGGTTGAATCATGAATAGGTATTAAGTGAGTTAATTTGGTTAGATTATCGATAAAACACCAAATTGTATTATTCTTTTTATTTTTTTTCCAACCCATCCAAAAATTCCATAGAGATATCATCCCAGTTCCAATTTGAAACTGTAAGTGGCTGAAGCAAACTTGAAGGTATCTAGTGCTCAACCTTGACCTATTGGTGTGTATAAAAATGAGAGACCAAATTAGAAATCCCCCAACTCATACCAGGACAATGTAATATATCCCGCATGTCATTGAACATATCCATGGTTCTTAAGTGTACAACACATAGGGAATTATGGAAATACCCTATAATAGCTTTCCTTTTCAGAAAAGGTACCACGTACTGGTTCCAAAAACATAGAATACCCTCAGTGGATAATGACCACTCAACAACTGTCTCCCCACCATAAATAGATTCTCTAAGGCTTCGGAATTCATCATCAAGTTGTCATTCTTAAATACTCATCTTGATAAAAGTGTGATTCAATTGAGAAAATGTCAAAACAACCTCATCCCTTGATTACTACACTCCAATATGAAACTGTGAAAAAATATCCACCAAGTTCCACTCTTCTGATGATTATTTCATGACTTGGGTTAGAAGTTTCCCACTCAAAGAATCTGTGAAGACATTCCATTTCCCTAGGGAATAGGTGATTTCAAAATCAAAGGATTTTAAGTACTTTACCCATCACCTCTTGAATAGGATAAAATATTTTTTAGAGAAGATATAACTCAAGATCTTGTGATTAGAATGCATGATAAACCATTCTATGAAAAGGTAATTCCACCAGCTATTAAGATCATGCATCACAGTGGCAAGTTCAAGGTCATGGGTTTGGTAATTATTTTCATGTGTATTAAGCTTCCATGATCTATACACAATTATAGGATCACCCTACATAAGAACGCATCCCAAGCCTGAACTCGATGCATAACAGGAGACCACATATCCTCAACCAGTCTCTAAAAGAGTCAATACTGACAAAGTAGTCAAAAGAAGTTTCATCTCAACAAAATAATTCTAACATTTATCATCCCAAACAAACATTACTCACTTTTGAGTAAGGGAGGTCATCAGAGAAGCCAAATTGGATAAGTCCTTTACATACCAATGATAATACCCCACTAAAACCAATAAGCATTGAACCTCTAAAACATTACATGGTTTCTCCCATGTCATAATATCTTTAACATTCTCAAGATCAACTGAGATACCATGTTCTGACACTATGTGTCCCAATAATATCACTTCTGAAATCCAAAAATAACATTTCAACAACTTGGAAAAAAGATGGTGATTTCCAAACACTTACATAACTACTATAAAATGACACACATTATCTTCCACATAATTAGAATAAACAAGGATTTCATCCACAAAGACTACCTCAAATGTATCAAGATACTCATGGAAAATCTTTTTCATTTAATATATAGTGACAAAAAAATCATAGGTTAGACAAAATAGCATAATAAGGTACTCATAATGGTCATACCTACTCAAAAAGGAGGTTTTATGAATATCATATTCTTTTATTCTCAAATTATAGTAACTAGGTTTAAGATAAATCTTTGATAAACACTTCACCTATTTCAACTGGTCAAACAGATCATCAATCCATCGTTTCAGATACTTGCTCTTCATTATAACATGATTAAGTTTCTTGTAATCAAAACAAAGGAAAATTTACCCATTAGCTTTATTAGCAAATAGAACTAGCACCTCCCATGGTGACATGACAAAACATATAAATAATTTCTCTAATTGATCAACCAACTGAGTATATAGCTCTTTCATTTCAGAAGGTACCATATTGTAAGAAGGAATAGATACTGGTTGAGTATTAGGAACTAAATCGATAAAAAAATCTACCTCCCTTAAAAGTTGAAAACTAGTTAAATTATATGGAAAAACATCAGGAAACTCATTGACAATTGGTGGGAGGTCACCACTCAAAGGTTCTTAATCCATATCAAAATTGAAAACTAATATTAAATTCTCTAACTCTTTGTTAGAAGGTATTTCTCTACTCGACCTTGTTCTCCACTCTCCCTGAATGACATGACACACCCCATCATGAGAGGTAAAGGATACCCACCTAATATAGATATCAATTAGTGATTTATTAGAAATGATCCAATCATCCAGAATATGACATCAAAAGATTATAAGTTAAGAATCAGAAAATGCCAAGATAAATCAATCTCTAATAATAAGAAAAAACAAGGACTACAGAGACCATACACTCTCTTTGTTCTGAGGGGTGTATTCATATCCATCACATAAGATAATATCTTCACAAAAAGATTAAATAGATTGACAACACAATTCTAATGTAACAATCAGATAATCAGTGTCAAATAAAATAGTAACTAAAGATGAAGTAATAGATATGGTACCTCTAATAGTCACTAGACCTGCATCTACTTGCATATATATGGTTGGAACCCCTTAGTTTCTAAAGAATATAATTTCTTCATTTCTTTATTACGAATTTATGATATTGTTCCACTACACAAAGTGTAATATAAATGGAAAACTTTTTCAAGTGACCTAATCATCTGTAGGAACCACATATTTTGGGTTCCTCATTGAAAACTTGTTTTAAGTGCCCAGGTTTTCCAAACTAGTAACAAATCATAGTTCATCTTCTAGGAACTATATGAAGTCTAGATAAAACCTTATTCTCTAGAACCACCACGATAATCATAATGCTTCTTATTACCTTTATGGTATCTCAAAAAACTTCCATTGGGATAAAAAGGAGATCCTATTAGCACTAACTTACCATTATGGTCCATTTCAACCATCAATTCTCTATCTAGCACATTAGAATAAGAAGGATTCCTCAAGAAGAAAACATGAGAATGAATATTAGATCAAATTCCCATATTGAACTTTTGGGTATTCATCTTCTCATTTGAAAAAATATTAGGTGAAAACTTCACAAGCTCATCAAACCAATTTATATATTTTTTCATGGTCCAATCAGCCTGCTTGAGTTTGAAATACTCAATAGCATTAGATAACACCATCGAATCTAGATATAATTGGTTGATGAAAACAACTTACAAATATTTCCAATATAATCCCTCATACTTCTTCACCATCACCATTTTTTCCCACCATTGTCTACTACGTCCCTCTAGCATGAAGGTGGAACATTTCACCTTGATTTCATCTGACGTCTCCAAGAACTCAAATAGAAAAATGATATTTCTCAACCAATCCTCAATAATTTTAGGATCATTAGTTCCTTGGATGGTTGGTGGATTTTTGTGATGGAAATCCTTGGCATGAATCCTAAATTTATACCTTAGAGGTTCTATAGCTTGAGCCTAAATGGGGATGAGTGTTGGTTCTTGTCCCAAATCTAGGAAAACACCCACAATAACATCAACTAAATTCCAGTCCATGAGAGTATTTTCTCACTGTGGTTCATCATTAACTACCTCCTAGATTTTATTAACATGTCTTCTTAGAGATATGATTCTACAAAAAATCAACATGAAATATATAATACATTGAGATAACACTCAAAAAGAGTAATGAGGAAAATTAATCCCATCAGATAGATAAACAATATTTGTATTTCAACTTATCCAAATTAGAAGTACGGAAAAGACTAGAACTAATCTTCCATAATTCCTTCCCAAAAAACTCTCGTTGAATTAATTATTAATGCATTGAGAGTTTTCCAGGCACTCAAACTTAACTAACTCATAAGTCCTAACAAAGTTACTAAAATTCATACTAACAACAATGAAAAATTCTTAACCTGCACCTTTGATACCACTTTTTCATGAACCATCCTAGATATCCTGGTACCCTGATACTCGATTCAACACTGACATGGTCTGAAGGGAATTCTTGGTCCCCATGGGTTGGTGACTAGCACCTAGCATCACATAAAATAAAGATGGGAATGGTTTTTCCAAAAAAATAGTATAAGAAATAATTAAAAGTTAGTATGATAAAAGAAAAAATTCACTATAAGAACTGTACTAGAAGTAAAACATGTGTATAAAAACAAGGCACAATAGAAAACTACGAAAAATTTGAATAAACATCCCAAGACCTAATGAACACAGCTACTCAAATCCCAAAGAACAAAAACAACTACCCCCTACAAGTGGTGTTTTTCCCTTGCTTGAACCAGACAAGAGGAAATCTAAAAATGCTCAAAGGCACAGGTAGGGTGTGAGCTAAAAGTCCAGTAGTGTCTCACCAAGGATTACATAATAATATTCTACATTAATTAACCAAATAATGTTTTCAATTTAATTTAAATAGTAATGGAATTATAAAAGTATATTTAAAACAAATCATGCCTTAAATTTCAATTGATAGAAATATTTCTAAAAATATATTTAAATTTTTTTATATAAAACAATTTATATAAATTCACAAGGCATGTATAATTTTTTTTTACAAAATTAGCATTTATATCAAAATAATCAAAAAGATTCAGCATGGTCATATTGTAAGAGGTATTATAGTTTTAGTTTATAGAGTCCTTATACACTCAAATAGTTGATCATAGAAATATGTGTACACATGTCCCTTATACACTAGTCAAAGAGGACTCATCACCATCCCATCATGGATGTGACCAACTACACTTATGTTTTGTTATAGTGTTAAAGAATCAATAGAGTTCTTTCCCAAAAAATCCACTAAATACATAGTCTTGTATGTTCTCTAACAATAAGAAATAATGGTAAATTTATCACAAAACTATTTAAAATAAAATTAAACCATTTTCCATTTTAAAATGTCAAATTCTATTTTAAAAAACATGTTTTTAATAAATTCATTCTTTTTCCCAGATAAAACCAATGGGTTATTATCAAAACAATTTAATCCATTTTTCTCAAATATAAATTTGAAATCAATTTCACAATTTAATTTCACAATTTTCCATTAAATCCCAAAAACACACCTCAATTCACTAGAATTGGGCGGTTTCCCCAATTTTCATTCCAAATAAAATCCCAATCATAATCCCCAAAAAATTGGTTTTTTAAAATCTAGTTTAAATAAATTAATTTAAATTAACCAATGTAAGGTTAAATCAATTGGTCAATATTAAAATGAAACACCTACCGTAACAAATAAATCATGTCTAACAACTCCCGTAATGGAAAAATACTATAAAGAACATCAACAATGGAGATATGAGAATAAAATATAGATTAAATATCTAAAATTGAGGATATTATATCCTCTAACAACATGGATATCTGAAAACCCTAAGGAGAAGAAAAGAAGAAAGAGGTATAGAGATAATAGGAGAATAACTCTTACCAGGAAGAGATCAAACACGGTTCTCCAAGCTTCAATCTATGTTGGAATAGGTTTAGAGGACCCAAAATCAAATCTAGGGAGCCTCCAATAAATAATAAACCATGTTAGGGTCATATGGGCTTGTTGGAACTTAAAATGGGGGTTTCAGAACTTTAAATTAAGTTTTTATAATTACAAATTCATGTATGAATGGTTAGCTGGGTAGGGCTGCTTGATTATAAAAATTTTTCACCCTAAATATGCACCCCTCTAGTGGGGTTCATGGTTTTAACTAGGTGGGAACACGGTTTATCAAACCATGCATCATCCGTGCGAACCCCCACTATTTGGGTTTACACTATTTTTTCTAAGTGGGTGCACGGTTTGGGAAAACCATGCACCAACTGCGCACAGCCCCAAATGTCCCAAAATTTTCAAATTTATTCTTGAACCACCCTTAAACAATACCCAACCAAATAATTTTAAAAAAGAAGGTAGTGTAGTACCTGAAAATAGTAACAGGATGTTACTTTGGTGGTTTATTCAGGATTTCTCTAAGAATGCATCTCCTATGATAGAGTTGGATCATAAGAGTGTTATGTATTAATTGAATGATAAGAATTAAATATTATATGAGGAATTCATGTCTAGGTTCATTTCACCTCTAGTTATGATTCTTTAATTACAAGGTTTGGGTTATGATGTTATCTACAATGACTCATGTACAGGGTTAGGATGTGTATTGTTATAGGGGAAATTGGTTGGGGAATATAGCTTTCACCAGCTTCATCCTCATGAGAGTAATTACCCTACGATTGATCTCAAGTTTACTATACTGAGGAATATATCAAGACTTTGTACTACTATTTCTTCAGTGAGAGGTTTACTATGTATTCATATCAAAAGATCCTAAAGTATATTTTTACTCATAGAAACCTAAACATATATTAGAGATATTGGTGGGAGTATATTTATACTTTTGATTTTGATATTACATATACACCTAGAAAAAGGAATGCAGCCACTAATGTTTTGAGTAGGAAGTTACCAACTCAAGCCTTAAAGGAATCAGTGGAAGACTGGTATTTGATGAGTATTTCCACTTAGATGCAATTAGATGTTGGAGAAAATTATGGGAAGGTGTTATTGAATTGTTTGGAATCTAATTCATCATTTGATGATCAAATTCATCTTAAGAAAGAAGAAAATATCAATTTTTAGTGTTTTAGTAAAATTCTTAATATTAGGGAGACCTCGAGTGTCTAGTATCAGTCTCTCAAAGGTGTTTAATATTTTTTAGGTAGATTTTTTTATTTTTATATCTCTAAGAAAAGAGTGTATTGATAGTGTAAATTGTTCTAGTTGTTCATACACCCTAGGAAAAAACAATACCTATCATTATTTTATATTTTATGTATTAGTGGATGGGGATGATGTGATTATTGGAGTTTCTTCCATAGAACCATCTTATTTTCTACTTTAAGATAACTGATATTCATGGTTTTGAATATTAATCAACTTTTTATAACATCATGATTGTTCTTATGCATAAAATTGTATATGATAATGTCCCAAGAGTAGTTTTCTCACAAAAAGGTCATAGTACTTCCCCACTATGATGAGAACCTATAAGTGATATGACACTATTCTTGAATATATGTTATATGGCCTGATGATATCATTTGAAGTGAAACAAATGATACAGGCTATCTGGGGTGGAGGCTCATAGGACTTTGGTACACCTTCTCACGGTGTACGCCCTTGGTAATGTCTAGGATGATATTATAAGAAAAAGACCCTCTAGTAGGGAATCCACGTTTCAATGTGTCATTGGATGTTCCTATCTGCAGACATGTGTATTAGTCCTTATAATTTTAGATATTATTAATGAGTATTATGAGTCACGCACTAAGATGTACTGATTAAAACCATGATGATATATGTTCATGGTGAGGTAGGAAGCTTGGGTGTGTCACGAGTAATATTGTGTTAATAAATAATGTGATAAATTATTTATCCCTTATGTTCATTAATGGAAGATAATATCCTAGGACCTTTTATGGAAATGATATAGCCTAAATAAATCCATGTCAATGGTGATCAATAGGCAAGTTTTATTTCTAGAAAATCAAAGAAAGAGATAATGAGCATATAGGTTGATGGCACTGGAATGCAACCTGATCGATTAGAGATATTGTGATAAAGTGATTCTATTGCATAGTAAGTATTTGTATGAGGTAACATGTTGTTTTAGTATTAACTTCTTTCTATATGGGAGTCTTGGCATGTTTCTAGATGATAACCTTGGACTTTAGGCTAATCTGCCTAGTTCTACCAAGAATGTGGCCTAGAGGGTCACACGCTAAGTGTATCCTATATCTCAGTTAAATAATATATATTTAACAAGTTTAATAAAGATTATTCCCAATTGTGGTTTAATAATTATTCATAGATGCCTAATCTCATTTATTCTGACACTAGTTATTTGAGACAATATTTCGTGGGTAGATTATTTTATAAATATTTATTTGTTATTTAGTGAATATAGTATTTATATATTTATTGGTGAATAATGAAAAGATATTTATTTAATAAATAAAAAAACATTATTCAAGGTCAAATAAATATATTGGAGGATTAAAATATCATTTTTAGAGTCCAGTTAGAAATAATGATATTAAATATTGTTTGATTAAATAATATTTAATTATAACTTGAAGGTTAAGCACATGTCAGGAAATAATAATATTGCTGTTATTATTTGACATGGGATATTCACTTGAATTAATAAAATAATTAAGTCACTTGTGCTAATTATTTTATTATTACCCTAGTGAAATAAATGCTCGGTTATATTATTATCTTATTATCTAAGTGCTATCCAAGAAATTGTGTTGTGCACAATTAATTGTAGAAAATATATCAATCCTAGAGAGTTTATCCCTCTCCAAGAATTCTCTCAAGAATGAGAGAGATCATCCTCCAGCAGATCAAGGAGGACTCTTTGGAAGCAATTCTAAAGGTGATCAAAGGCAGACATCACAAGCAGATGGATCTTCCATGCTAGAATCCAAAGACCCCTTCAATAATATCCATAGATACATGGACCACATGTGGATCACCGTTAGAGTAATACTACACTTGGATTTTACAACACAATAGTGGTGCACTTCAGATTTGTAGTCGAACGCATTAATGAAGTAAGAATAACCTTGCATGTAATTCTTATTTAATTAAATTAATTATAAACAACATTTTTTGATCTTCTCTATCTTGGTTCTGAGTTATTAACCAATTATTTTTCTTTAATTCAAATCTGTTGATCATGGCGTTCAACATCATTTGATCTCATATTAATCATCGATAATGGAAAAAATCAAAGTTGGGAACTATCCCTCTCATTCTTCTGTTGTGCCTAGAACCTACAAGTGGTATTATAGTGGTCACGTCATTGTTTATAATTATTTAGTTTCGTTAACAATTTACCCATCCATAATTTAGTTTTTATCTTAAATTTAATCATTATTTGAATATTAACTGTGAGATCTATTTCTTCCTCCACCGTTTCTCATAGATATAACAGAAAAATTAATTTTATGATTAAAATAAAATTGAGGAACTCATCTGGAGGTGCCAAGGATTTCGGCCGGATTACAAAAGGGTACACACTGTCTAATCAGAATTACACACCATGTACTCAGGTTTAATGCAACATGAGTTAATTAAAAAATTACTCAACTCGTCATTATTAATGAAATACAATGTAGTAAATTATTTCAATGTGTGTTGACCAAGATGAACTGGTGCACAGTTAGCTAGACTACATGCAATGTAGCCCCCTAAACATGACATGTAGTCCCTTCGGGTCAGAACTAGGCCATTTATTCAGTACACGACCTACCCAACTGGTGACCGTGTAAAATAGATTTAACATGGAGTGTGTCCCACTGTACATTACATGTACTCCAAGATTTCTAAGGTATGCCTCACATGATGAGTCCCTAGGTATGTACATCGGATACACGGTGTACACACCATGTAGATCAGATCTACACAATGTGTACATTTACCTATTATGCAGATTTAAAATTTATTATATTATGTAACCCTTGAGACATGTACTTTCATGTGAGAATAAATTTGGGACATTCAATCTGATAGAATTTGATATATATGTGTGTGTTTGTGTGTGTGTGTGTTTTTTATTAACATCTACATAATATTCAAGATCTGCACATAATGTATCAGTTGGGTTATAGTTATTATTCTATGTATATTCTATATGTCACAAATAATAATGTATATACAAGTATAATATGTGTTGGGTAGTTTTGGGTAGGTATTCAGCGGGTTACCTTCAAGGTACAAGTTATGTACACAGTTAATTTTAAATGAATTTATTAATTTGTTTAAAATTATAATGGATGAGAATCTTAGGAAAATACAGAAAAGGATTAAGATAAAATGATGGATTAATTAAAGATAGTAATTAATCGATTCGAGTGTGATTTATCTTAAAAAACGACAATTAAAGAATTTAATTCTTATTTTATTAAATACGTAATTCATTGCATGTATGTGTATGATCATAAGCTAGACCAAACCTTTGCATGTCATTAGTTTCCTTTTAATTTATTATTAAATTAAATTGTTGGTCTGCATGCCTTCTCTCCTCATTAATATGTTGGGCCTATGTTCCCATGGTTTCTTTTATGTAAACCCCTTTTTACCCCTCACCTATGTGTGAGTAAAGTCATATGTAATGGATAGAGCTCCCATGCTAGTGGATGAGGTTCAAGTTAGGAGTCGAGGTGAAACCAATCCAAGGAGATACAAAGGTGGATGGGTGGAAAGTTTTAAACACAAACCTTGGATTGGTTCAAGGTGTTTCTCCCCTAGGTCAGTAGTTAGTTTATCAATCACTAGATAAAAAAACCATTAGAACAAGATCATGATCATACCCTTTATTTTAATTCTTTCAGTTGCATGGTTATTTCATTATGGATTTTTTTTTGCGATCACATAATTAATGAATTAACAAGCATGCAAAGACGGAAATAAAATAAACTAACTTATGTGTAAATATTATCTAAATAAATGATTAATAACTTATGTAATCCCAATTAATATTTACAATCACATGAAAAGATAATAATTGGAAATTTAATTACAAAGGATAAAAGCTCTCATTAAAATATTAAGTCGGTATAGCCTTCCATTACTTCAGTAAGAATCATACCATAGTTCAAAGTGCTTAGACATCCAAAGTTGGGGTGATTTCAATTATTGAGGAATTATAACATGTGGTTTTGGATTGATTTTACTTTGTTCACATCAAGGGTTGACTTCCAAAGTAGAACTTGGTGTAACTTAGAGGAAGAGGAAATCCAATTAAAGGATTTTAGGATTTGGGAGTCCACTCAATGGATCAAGGAACTTTGAGTTAATGCAGTTGGCATTTGGAATGCCTGCCTAAAACATTTCAAATTGCTTTACCATAAAATGTTAGGGTAATGCAGAGGGAAATATGGATCATTTCCACTATAATATTCGGGTAATAGTATCTTCTAAATCCAATGGTGAGGGATTTTTGATTTCGATAAAATAGAGGGAGACTAATAAATATAATATTTATTTATTTGTTTAAATTTTATCAGATAAAGTACTAAAATTATGCTCATCTTAATTGTAGAAACAATATAAAAAATGAAATCAAACATATCATTATGATCCATACTCAAGAAAGAAAACATTCCCACCAGCACTAATTTTTTGGAGTATCAAAGGAACCTGTGATTCATCCTTCACCATAAAAGAAAATTATATGTGCTAGAAGAACCTTTTACAGTAGTGCCTGGAAATGAAGAGAGTAATGAAGATATCTCTATATATGGGAAACATCTCAATTGTTCTATATATGTTCAATATTTCATACTATTATACATGTCCAATTAGCACTTGAAGCAACATGAGAAAATGGATGCTTATAGCATGATGTATCACCTTCAAGATCTCTATAAGGGGAAGGAAAAATAAGAGATGTATGTGATATCCAATGAATTGTTTATGACTACTCTTGGATTGTATGCGCCATATGGGCCTCATGTAGTCAAGTTTATCAGCTACATTGAGCATCTAGACATCTTAGGGATTAAATTCTCGGATGAGTTGCATACGAATCTCATACTTTCATCACATCCAAATACCTTCTATAGTTTTATTGTAAATTATAATATGATCAATAATAAGAATACTCTATCAAAACATCTAAACTTCATTCACCAAGTGGATAAGGAAATGGGGTGTGAAACAACCACCGTCCTTATGGCTAATAGAAAGATGAAGGAAACGGAAAAGTGTCCTAAGACTTATAAACATTCTTAATCCCTCGAGCACAAATTGACAAAGAGGAAGAACATCCCAAGGCAGGGAAAGGAAAAGGAGGTAGTATGTTTTTCATGTGGAAATTCAGGCCACTAGAAAAGGAATTCCACCCAGAGGCAAGGGTAATCCAAAGGTGTGTTCGTTATCAAGTGCACTCTTTTAATTTCAACACATTGGGTATTATATGTTGTTTATGGTACTCACATATATATTCAAATGCAGGAACCAAGAGGATTTTAGAAAATTTTAAGGAGAGGTTGATCTACGAGATTTCAATTGTGTGAGGATTGATACTCTTTCCATTGGTGACTACCAACTTTCATTTCCAATGGGAATGATTTTGGTTTTTCATGATTGTTATTGTGTACCTACTATTACCAAAAACATAATTTCTATATCAAGTTTAGATGAAGATGGTTTTATTTTTAAGTTCGGAATAAAAATTGATTCTTTTATACAGAAAACATATATTATGGTATGGTACATTTAAATAACAGTATGTATGTATTAAATTATGAAAACTGTGTATTGGAAATTGATAATTAATTAGGTTCACATGACTCATATAACACCCAATTGTGGCATCACTGCCTTGGTCGTGTAAATGAGAAGTGTTTGGAAAATCCTTGTTAAGATGGCTATTTTTAATCTTCTAAGATAAAAATTCTTAATAGATGTCATTATTGTTTACAAGGTAAAATAACAAAACCACTATTTGGTGGATAGGGTGAAATGTCCACAGAGCTTCTAGGATTGGTACACATTGATTTGTGTAGACCACTTCTAGTAGATACTGCAGGTGGGTATTCTTAATTCATAAATTTTACTGATGACTTGAGTAGACATGGATATATTTTCTTGATGAGGTATAAGTATGATTCCTTTGAGAAATTCAATGATTTTAAAAATGATGTAGAGAATAAGATTTGTAAGAAGATAAAGAATCATGGATCATATCAAGGCGAAGAATATCTTAACCAAGAGTTTATCAAATTTTCATAGGATTTTGGGATTCTATCTCAACTCACTCCTCGTTATACACCACAGTTGAATGGTTTTAGTGAATGTATGAACCATACTTTTTTAGACATGGTAAGGTCGATGATGATTCATGCAGATCTTTCATTATCTTTTTGGGGATATGCATTACAAACTATGGAATACACCTTAAATCGAGTACCAACTAAAGGAAAAAATGGAATTCCCTTAATTCTATGGAGTGGAATGAAATCTATTTTATTGCATACATGTGTATGTGGATGTGAGGAATTTGTTAAGGATTTATCATGAAACTAACTACCACATCGAGGCATGAATTGTATATTTATAGGGTATACCAATGAAACAAAGGGACACTACCTATACAACCCCATAGACAAGAAAGTGACTATTTCTAGCCATATTTCTTAAGAGGGATTACATCCTCATAAAGGATATTGGGAGAAATATTGACTTAGATGAATTGAATGCACATATGAGTTGGTAAGGGAACAATTTCTACATGTCCCCATAGGAGATGTAGTTCTTTAAACACATGTAATTTGTAAGATATCAAGAGAGGTAAGGGAACCAGAGAGATATGGTTTTCTAGTCCCCGAGGATGGTGACTCATTATTATTAGACAATGCTGAACCGATCTACTACAAGGAGTATGTAGGGAGTTAAAAAGCTACAAGATGGCTAGATGCATTGAATTCTGAGATGGATTCCATGTATCCGAACCAATTTTGGGTTCCGGTTGATGTGTTGGTTGATGTAAATCCTGTTGGGTGTAAATGAGTATTCAAGAGGAAACTGGACATAGAAGGTAAAGTAAGTACCTATAAAGCAATGATAGTGGATAAAAGTTTTAAACAGAATCAATTAATTGACTATGATGAAAATGTTTCCCCTTTTCCATGAATATATTAGTAAGAATCATATTTCCCATGGAATCTTATCCTAACTATGAGATTTGGTAGATGGATATCAAAACGACATTCCTTAATGGGAACCTTCAAGAGGATGTCTATATGACACAACCAGAAGGGTTTGTAACACCAGGTGATACCAAAAAAGATTTTCAAGTTGCAGAGATCCATTTATGGATTAAAGAATTCATCTAGTTCATGAAAATTTTGATTTTGATTAATCCATAAATGAATTTAGTTTCATTACAAATTAATGTGAGTTGTGTGTTTACAAATGGTTTAGTGGGAATTCATTTTTTATCATAGTAGTATATGTTGAAGAGATATCACTTATTGGAAATGATATACCAGTCTTACAATCTATTAAGGATGGGTTGAACAAGTGCTTATCCATGAAGGAATTAAGCAAGGAAGCCTACATTTTGGTGATCAAGGTCATTTGTGATAGATATAAGAGGCTTCTTGGACTAAGAAAAAGTATATATATTGACAAGATGCTAAAGTGATTTAGTATGGAACAATCCAAGAGGGTATTTTTTCTTATGTCACATGGTTTATATCTTTTTAAACAAAATTCGTAAACATAATGAGAGAATGATAGAATGAGTAAGATCTCATATACTTTGTTGATAGGATCAATCATCTATGTCATGTTATGTACTAGACTTGATGTTTCCTATTCATTGAGAATGGTAGGAAGATATCAAGTAGATCAAGGAGAATAGAATTGAACTGTTTTTAGGATGACCCTTAAGTATCTTAGAAGAACTAAGGATATGTTCGTAGTGTATAGATGAGATGAGTAGATTATCACTAGAGTATTTGTTTATTATAGTTTTAAGAAAAATCATAATGATCTGAAGTCACAATCTAGATATGTTTTCTATACCAACAGATGAGCTATAAGCTGGAAGAGTTCTAAGTATCTAGTTTTAGCAGATTCTAAAATGGATTGTGAGTACATAGAGGCTTCTAATGTAGCAAAGGAATCCTTTTGGATTCAAAACATTGTCTATAATCTTGATGTGGTACCTAGATGTAAAGACCCAATCACATTATATTGTGAAAATAATGCAGTGGTGGCTCTTTCAAAAGAGGCAAGGTTAGATCAATGGATAAAGAACATATTCAGGAAGTGTCACCACTTGAGGGATTTTTATCAAAGGTTGGAAGTTGTAGTGAGTAATGTATCCATAGAAGAGAACATGGTGCACCCTTTACTAAAGGTCTATCTTATTAAAAGCATGATTATCATGTGAGAGCTAGTGGATAGAAGGTCATTACCAGTTGGATCTAGTGTAAGTGGGAGTCTGTTAAAGTTGGTTCCCTAGAACCAAATTCTTTTTTACTTTATGATAACTTATATTAATGGTAGTTATGATTAATAAATTCCATATCACATCTTGATTGTTATTCTATGTAATATCGTATGTGATAAAGTCCCAAGAGTAGTTGTCGCGCTAAAAGGTCATAACAGTTCTCCACTATTATGAGAACCCAGAAGTGCTATGACACTATTCTTAAATATATGTCCTATGGATAGATGATATCATTTGAAGCGAAAAAAAGATATAGGATATTAGGGGTGGAGACTCATAGTACATCGAGGCACCTTCTCATGTTGTACGCCCTTGGTAATATCCAATAAGATATTATAAGAACAAGACCCAACAATAGGAAATCCACATTTATATGTGTCATTGGATGTTCCAATCTGTAGATCTGTGTATTTGTTCATAGACTTTATGATTGTTATTAATGAGTATAATGAGTCATGCACTTAGATGTATTGATGAAAACCATGATGAATGATGTTCAAGGTGAGGTAGGATATGTTGTATGTTTCACGAGTAATATTTCATTAATGAATAATGAAAAAAAAGGATTTATCCCTTATGTTCTTTAACAGAAGATAATATCTCAGGCCCTTTGATGGAAATGATAGGGCCTAAACAAATCCCTAACCATGGGGATCAATAGGCAAGTTCTATTTCAGAATCGATTATAGATATTGTGATAAAGGGATTATATTACATGGTAAGTGTCTGTATGATGTGATATGTCATTGCAGTATTAACTTATTTCTCTATGGGTGACTTTGTGTGTTGCTAGATTCTAACCTTGGATTTTAGACTTCTCTGCCTAATTCCACTAATAAAGAGGCCTAGATGGACACAAACTGTGTGTATCCAATATCTCAATTAAAATATATATATTGAACAGGTTGAATAAAAAAATTTCCCAGTTACAGTTTAATATTTATTCATGGATGCTTGATCGCATTCATTCTGACACTAGTTATTTAAGAGAATATATTATGGGTGGATTATTTGATAAAAATTTATTTTTTATTTAGTGAATACAATATTTTTATATTTATTGGCGAATAATTTAGTGATATTCATTTAATAAATAATTATGCATTATTCAAGGTCCAATAAATATAGTGGAGGATTAGAAAACCGAGTTTAAGGGTTCAGTGAGAAATTGCAATATTAAATATTATTTGATTAAATAATATTTAATTATATCTTTCATGTTAAGCACGTGTCAGGATTTAATAATATTTCTATTATTATTTGACATGGGGGGTTTCACTTGGATTAATAAAATAATTAAGGCACTTGTGAAAATTATTTTATTATTACCCTAGTGAAATAAATGCCCATTTATATTGTTATATTATTATCCAAGTGCTAGCCAAGCAATTCTGTTATGCATAGTGAATTAGAGACAATATCTCAACCCTAGAGAGTTCATACCTCACCAAGAAATCTCTCAAGAACAAGAGAGATCATCCTCCACCGTATCAAAGAGAATGCTTTGGAAGAGGCTCTCAAGGAGGTCAAAGGCAAACATCGTAAGCGCAAGGATCATCTATTCTAGAACTTAGAGACTCCACTAACGATGTTTTTAGATATTTGGAACATGTGTGGATCACCACTAGAGGAATCATACACTTGGATTCTTCAATGAAACGGTGTCACACTGCAAATCTATGGTCGGATGCATCAATGAAGAAATAGTAACCTTGGAGGTAATTCTTTTATAATAAAATTAATTATAAACAAAAAGTGCTGATCTCTTCTCTCTTGGTTCTGAGTTATTAATCCTTTCTTGTTATTTTATTCAAATATTTTTATCAAGACATTAATCTTCTCTTGATCTTAGATTAATCATTGATAATGGAAAAAACTGAAGTTGGGAATCGTTCCTCATGTGCTTCAACTACACCTGAAACCTACTGTGATCGATTCTAAACTTCATGTCACGATGGCTTACTTACCAAAATATTAAGTTAGATCACCAAAAACATGTCAGTCTTTTACATCCTTTACCAATTCCAATGTGGAAATCAAATAAGATATCCATGGACTTATTTTTTTTAAACTTGGACTCTTAGTGGGAGAGATGAAATTCGAGAGACGATTGATTAACTTATAAAATCATCTCCTTTACTTACTATTAAATAGATTAAAAAGCTAGAATAACTTGGGAAACTTTGTATTAGAGAGATCATGATGATTTATGGAGTATATTATACTTTTGTTTCTGAAAGGGATTCATAATTTACAACATAGTTTTTGAGAGGCCTATATGAGGCGATGGATAACAAGTTGAAATTAATCATAGATTATCACCATAAAATGGATGGGTAGATTGAGTGATCCATTCATATTCTTAAGTATATTATTCTGGAGTGTGTTCTTTATTTTAGTGGTTCATGGGAAACATATATACCTTTTGTTGAGTTCATCTATAACAAAATTTATCATGATATATTTAAAATGTTTTTGTTTGAAGTATTAATAGGATGATATGTAGATCTCCTTTATGTTATAAGAAATTGGGGGAATGTTTCTTAGTTAAACCGATCCTTTTTCAAGAGATGATGGAGAAATTTAAGTTGATCCAAAATAGGTTAATGATATCTTAGACTCTCTATAAATCATATATAAAATTTAGTCATATCTCATTGGATTTTTCATTTGGTGATCATGTTTTTCTCAAGGATTGTTTGGTACATCATTGTTTGGGATAATAGGGTATGTTGTCAAATAAGTTTTTTGGAACTTTTGAGATCATAAAACGACTTGGAAGGTTTTATTATAAATTTAAATTTATATCACATTTCATGTGGATTCATGTTGTGCAGAATTTTTGTAAATTAAGGAGGTTTCAACCAAACCCTTAATATGTGATTAAATAGGAGGATGTTGATCTTAATCCTGAAACATCTAGGGTTGAGTATCTATTTTCGATTATGGATCTCCATGATAATATGTTACATGGTAAAATAATTAGATTAGTTAATGTATATTTGTAGTGTGGATGGGATATACATGAGATGTGGGAGAAAGAATCCTTGAAGATGCAGTAGTGGCCTACTATTTTTATGGGTCCAAAATATTGAGTGCATTCTTTGGATAAAAACTGGCAAGATGGGGAGAATTGTGATTCCCTCTAGGTCACAAGTACTTTTTATTTTAGGTTTATTTTATCTATTTAGATATTTATTTTTTGATAAAACAATTTGGGTTTAGAGGTTTTCACACATCTTTCACGTGGTTTTTCCAATCATGTTGTTATTCCCTAGTACCCATGCACTTCAGTTTTCAAGGGGTGGTAGCTACCACATGGTTAGTACACAATTTTTCTAACTGTATAGCCTAACCATGTGTCCTATATGATTTTTTAATAATAGAAATTTACCAAGATACCCTTGGTCATTTTTAAATATAATCTTCTCTTAATCAAACATTAGCTTGAACCAGCCCCTCATTAATTCCCTAAGAGGTTCTCCCCTCGGTCTCTTAGTGATTCTCCATAAGTTTGGTAGGATCTATTCAAGGTATGTATGAATACCCTCTCATTTTTTTCCATCTTTCTATAGATATTCTCTTAATATCTCTCCCCCTTATTTTTTTGAAACCCTAATGGAATGGAATTTCTAGACCCATTAGGTTTTTTTGGGAATATATAATGTTTATTATTGATTTTGAAATTTTTAAACACAATGAAAAACTGATATTTTTATGAAAATATGTAAGCATTTTTAAAGGATTTTAATTGTATTTTAATCTACATGCCCATGTATTTCAATGTTTTATTAAAAATTGGGAAATTATAAATTTAGTATTGAAATTATTTAAAATTAATGTATAATTTTTAATTGTGGTTATTAATTTTAATTATGAAAATTTGGTTGGTATTTAGTTACTTGTTTTTAAATTTACATAGTTGTTTTAAAATGTATTTCAGTGAAAAAATTGGCCAAGCTTGGCCATCCCTCAACCTACCAACAAAAAGTCACATAGCCAACCCACAAGGGGCCATCTGACAAGGGTGGACCAGTGGGAAGTCCATCTCAAGCCGGAGAGGTGCAAGACCCACAATAGGAACCACATGTATAGGTGGGACAAAGGTCTATGTGGGACAACCAGTGTGTCATGAACCATTTATTGAGTGTGTGTGTGTGTGTGTGTTCAGGTGCCCACAACGGTGTAGGATTCAGAGTTATTGAAGCTTCACGTTGATATATAAATCAATTCTCAAACATGCTATGTTTTGATATGGGATGCCATCATTCTTAAATTTTTTAAAATTACCCAAATGGAATCACTTGGTCCCGAAAATGTTATAGCCCTACTTGGACACATGGCTCACCATCCTCTACAGCTATTGTTTCTTGTCACTAGTATTCTATCACTTCTACTCATCGAAAAATATCATTTTTGAGTAATGGGATATCGTTCTTGAGCTCTTTTCTTCATATCAATGACCAAGATGATCCTTGATTACTCTTGGACCATCATACTACCACCATGAAGGTTTCATCTGACCACATTGAAGGATGGATGACTCAAGGGCTCAATGAATAATTCTAGTTCCTCCATTGTTGATGCCTTGTTCACCAAGTTACACTACCACATCTACCACCTCCATGCACAATGAATGATATAAGGAATCTACCCCCTATATTTCAGTCCATGATTCAGAGTTCAAACACCCAATTTCTTAGGGTATTTTCAAAACATGAAACTCATGGGTCTCATGGGAGTTTAGAGAGATTTGGAAAGATCACCTAGAATAACAGAAGAGACCAAGGTGTTTCTCTACTTACAAATAAAGAATCTCAGCCACTTTTGAGAGGAGTTGAACTCCCGAGTGAGTGAAGGTCGAGTGCACCAGGCTAATGTTACTATACTTTTTTTCTTTTGTTTTTATTTTCTTTTTAGTTTCATTTCTCTAAAGTATTTTATTTCATTAAATATAATTCATGTATTATTTTTTTGACCAATCATATTTCATCCATTTCTTCTTATTCTTATTCTTATTCTTCCACTTTTTTATATTTTATGCATTTTATATTTTTTTATATTTTATTTTATTTTATTCTCTCTCTATATGTCTCTCTCTCCATATCCTCATTCTTCTTTTATTTTATTCTTATTATTCTCTTCTTATTTTATTCACACCATTATAACCTCTTAATCCAGATAATGGGGGTTTGACATGATATATGGTCCAGGGAAGGTTAGTTGTTCTTGAATTAAGTAATAAAGTTTATTTTGTGTTTATGGTAGATGTGTGTGAAATGAAATTGTGTGGTGATTGTACCCCAAAACATGAAACTCAAATATAATTCTATTATTTTATTTATTTATTTTCCCACCCTTCCATTTATCATCTCTTTTCATGATAGATTTGTGTCCATCAGTTAATGAAACAACATATGATGGAGCCGGGTCCTGGATGATGTCACAATATCAATTCAGGTGTTCCATCAGCCTTAATTACCAGAGGATATAAGATTTATTTTTCTTAGGCATTCAATATTTCATAACTAATAAATAAAAGGATAGTAATTCATGCATGATATTTAATAATTGGATTATCAAACTTAATTTAAACAAATAAAATAGAATAATTATATAATTAAAATCTAAATCTTGGACTTAGTTATTTCCTTATAATTTTGTTCTATTTATAAATTCATGTTACTTTAATTTTTGGAAAATATTATTTATTTTAAAATGTCAATGCTTTATTAAATAAATAAAACAATAAAAACAATTAGATTTACATGAATTAGAGTAAGTAAATGAGAAATTGTGAAGCTCATGAAGTGAGATAGCTCTAACCAACCACTATGATGCACAAGTAAAACATTTAGAAAGTTTATTTTTACATTCCCCTTGATAAGAATGCATCAAAACTATAATCATTTTTGGGGATTCAATTAGTAGTTTTCATTCTTTCTCTATTTTCACATTCTTGGAAATTTTTCATTATTTTCATTAAAATTTAAAAAAACTCATCTTGGTCTTTAAAATATAAGGTTTATTTATTTTCTAGATAGATTATTGGAACCAAAATAAAATTAATCAAATAGGATAAATTCAAGGACCCCATCCAATAATATAAAGAGACCCTAGAGAAACCACTAGTCAAAGGATTGGATAGAGTTCAAACCAAACTATAGGAGTACTTTCCAGAGTTCTATCGAGAAATGGCCAAGAAACAAGTAGAGTCATCCTTGATTTCTCTTGAATTTTTTGAAGAACTCTTCCAGATGAAATTTCATGAAAAATGGATAAGAATAATCTAAAATATGAGATTCAATGGATGGAATATATGGTACAAGATCTGCAAGGAAAAATAGATTGGATAAATGAGTATTCAATGTATCCCTTGGGTAACCTGAAATAGAACAAGAGGAAGTTCCCTTAGACTAACATGAATTTTCTAAATACATAAAACAATTTAAGGCCATGCATGAGTAGTATCCATAGCCTGACCATCTCAAGAACCAAATACAATATGACCATAAAGACCTAGAGTGGATTCATGATGATGAATACTTTCCTGCTGAGCTATGTATATGAGAGAAACATGATATGGACATATTCTAGAATGCATGTGTGGCATAAATTTTTCTCTTTATTCATTAAAAATTATAATATCCAAAATCTTTGAATATCTCTCTATCCATGGAATAAGACAGAACACAAGTGATGGAATTTGAAGAAAATATAGAGGAACCTGAATACCTACCTCTACTTGCTACCATCCAACTCCAAGGGGAACTCACCGTTGATGAAGAGATTAAAACTGAACCAAATAAGGGAATTTTTTTATCTAAAACTCTATTTAATTTGATTTCATTCAATATAAATTGAGTATTAATTCCCACTACTTTAAATTTTCATATATCTTCAATCCTTGTTTGGCATTATAGGAAGTTGAAAAAACAAAACATGCACCTATTAAAGAACAAATATAGCTCCCTAATTTGGATGAAAACTCATTTGAGGAAGCCCATGAAAATTTCCAAGTGGTTGAGAATAATGAAAACAAGACACAGGCTTCGCACTTTGAAAGGGATAATTTTAATTTTGTCCAATGAAATTACCTTCTTACTTTACCTTTGATAATTAAAGCCCAACATCCCAAATTGAGAAAGCACTGGAAATGATGTATGAGGTTTCACAAGTATAAACCAATACGGAGAAATATTTGTACTTCATCCCCCCCCCCACTATGCAATCTATACCTAATTGTGAAGGGTATTGATCTAGTACACTCTATCCATGGATAATTACTCACCAATAAGGAATAAGTTCAATGTGGGAAAAGCCCTATGTGGTTGTTCAAATATAACATTATCCATCCACAAACTAAATCATAATAAATAAAAACTTTAAAAATAAATGGTTTAATTTGAAAATGAAAAGTATATCCTAACATGTGATTCCCTAAGTTCTAATCTAGGTTATCTATGGTGATAGAATTATCCCTAGTATTTTTACTAAAGTGATGTATAATTAATCTCTAAAAATAACTAGACCATGCTTTGATACCAACTATAATTTCCCTAGACTTTTACACATATTATTATATGATTTAAGCATAATTAGCCTTCAATTACAAACCAAGGATCATAAATTATTGTGTCTTTGGAAGATTAGATACATAATTAAAAAGCATGAAAAAAAAATAAAAACATCCTTTATTTAATATTCATAATGAGATATTAACACCCTTTGAAGCCTTACATCTTCACTGGATAACCTAGGTAATACATGAACAAATGTAGGACTCAAAAAACCTAGTAAGGGAATAAACATATGAACAAAGCATAACTCATGGGTTAGAAGGCATGATATGATGACATAAAAAGGAATTGAACATGAATAAACATATAGAATCATAAATTATATAATATGGGATCTTGTAATCATATAATCATAGTAATTATATAACAACATAAACCATGAAATAATCATGAGTCAAGTCTCATTTCCCATGGAGGTGCACGAGTCAAGGATAACCACCAATACTTTTGCACATAGATCAGAGTCAAGGATAACCATCGAGACCTTTTCATATGAATTCTCATGAGATTAAACATTAACCAATGCATTGGAGTACTATTTGGGTGCACCCATCATAAAATGTTCATGAATATTTTTACCACATAAATAATCAAACATAAACATATGGTTTACCGATGGAAAGAATTAGGTATCATAATCATGTCAGAAAGGAAAATCAGAATGGTGTCTATAAAAGGATGGATTTACTTCATATGTGGAAATTCATAAGGGGAAATAGGAAAATATAATTATAAGCGATGAAAAAATGAAGTGAAAACATGTCAATAGAAACTTTATAAATAAATCATTTTAGTGTGTTTTAAGGAAAATATTAAAGATTCTTTTAAAACAAAAAAGGAATAATTGTCTGTATAAAACCATAAATGAACCCATATATTTTCTCATGATAAAAATATTGATTTTATAAAAATAATGGTGTCTTAAAATATATTATGTATATCACATGAAAATGGGTAATAAATCTATATGTTCTCTTTAATTGGGCTTGCTTATTGAGAAGATTTTAGAAGGGAGCCTTTTTAAAACATGTATCTCCCCATAAAATAAGGATGATATAATCTAGATACATGATTTTAGAAAATATAAATAGAATTTATAATAATTAAACCAAAATAAAGAAGATTTTTTTTGGGTTAAATAGATAGAAAGAGTAACCCATATAAAAAATGGATGTTCTGGTAGAATACCTTACCTTATGTCCTAAAGTCTTTTTCACATGATCTTAATGTCCTGGATAAAAACTTAATTCCATTAATTATTTAATTTAGAATATTTAATAAAATATTTTTTATTATTTGTAATTTTATTAAGTTCATTTGTGGTCTTTTTTAGGAGTTATAAGATACAAATTAATTGTTCAGGAGCGTATGTCTCCTTGATTTTCATGATCAGTTTACTTGTATACATGTTATGAAAATCATTTAAAATGAGAATATTTGTCCAGAATTGAAATTATATGTTTTTAATGAACTTATAGAATATTAAATGGTATTATATATCATTTTTTATATGGTATTATGATTAATCATTATATAGAACATTAGTGATGACGTTAGTTTATTTTGGTGAATTTTTTGTCTTCATGAACTAATTTTGTTTTATTAATTAATATTTTGTATAAACATGGGTTTTAGAAAATTAAATAAGACGTAATAAATATATTATAACATATTATTACCATAAAAATGGTTTTATGACTAGATTGTAAGGCTAAATTGAAAAATGAAAACACGTCATCCACAAAGGTGGTAAATCGACACCTCACGGACGATGTTTTCATTTTTAGAATAAAAACATAGGGGTAAAGAAATGGTGATGGGTTATTACATTAACATGATAAAAATATATTATATAAAATATAATGGAGTTATCATTCTACTTGGATAAGTTTAGGAAAGTAGATAAAATGAAAATAAATGAAATTGAAAATAAATTAAAAGAAAAAGAACTATATTTTTACCTCTTGGATTCATCTCCTTGAGAACCTCCTTAGTGGAATTGGTTTTGGTCTTTTTTTGAGAAAAAAGGCTCCTAGATGTGGGGGAGATAATTGTAAATCTTATTTTGTATAATTTAGACAAGTGTAAATGCTTTAAAGGTGTTATGAGAAGAGGTAGTGAGGTGTTATTTATAGTGGGAGGAGAGGAGTATTTTTTATTATTTTATTCATTTTTATTATTATTTTGGCTCAAGATTATGAATAGTATGATAATTATCACTAAATATATTATAATAATGAATTAAAGTTCTAGATTATGATATCACATTATAGATACATCATTTTTGACTCAATAATTCATATATTTAGATTTATTGTAAATTATTACACTTTACTATTCACCAAAAATTCATGTATTTTAGAAAAATCACAAATATTTACCCTAACAATTTTTCAATGTGTAGAATTCAAAAATTAACGCCATTCTATAAAAATAATTGTCTAAATATGATAAATTTAAATTTTTTTTATTAAAATCATCATTTACTTGAAAATTTTAGATTTTAAAATTATAACTGATTTTATAACACTATGAAAAATTAATTAAGGTCTCATAAAATAATATAATATTAATAAGACAACAAAATACTAATTTATGAATACATTTCATGAAAATAAATTTTCTTTTAAATTATTATACTATTTATAAAACTGAAAATAAACATTTATGTTTTATAAAAATATCAACACTTAATTAATAATTTTCAAAAAATTTATTTACTTATATTATGATATATAATTAAATCATATTACCATTTAAGAGATTCCTAAATTTCATTTATACATTCATGGGTGAAGTTACTATTCTATTGGTTAGTTTACTATTCATAAGGTCATATTAATATTCCAAAGGTCAAGTTACTATTCCATTGGTATAGGTTTTTTGACATATAGAAATACCAATAGTTACATTAATTCTTCATTTATAAAGTTTTTTTGTGTCCTCTATGTTATTTTTTTTGTGATTTTTACTATATGGAATAAGAAGGTAACTTCCATTGATAGATTTTAGGTTCATTACATTCTTCCCCCCTTATGAAATTTCACCCTCAAAATTTTGTTCTAAAAACTATAGGGAAAAAACATGAGGGTACTTCTCCTTCATTACTTCATCTAGTTCCCATGTTGCCTTTTCATACTTATGGTTCCTCCATTATACTTTGACCAGGTGAGTAGTCTTGTTTCATATAACTTTATCTCTATACCCCCAAGATCTTTCATGCAAACTCCTCAAAAGAGATATCACTCTCCAACTGTACCATCTCAGAATTCATTACATGTGATGGATCTGTTATGTACTTCCTCAAGAGGGATACATGGAATATATCTTGTACTTGACACATGGTTGGTGTAAGTTCTAGTTAATAGTTCATATCTCCAACAAGATCAAGAATATCAAAAGGGCTGATGTACCTGGGACTTAGCTTTACCTTCTTCACAAATATCATGTTCCTCTTCCATGGAGATATGTGTAGGAATACCATGTCTCTAACCATAAATTCTAGGTCTCATCAGTGATTGTCAGTATAACTCTTCTGTTGAATTTTGGATATTTGGATTTGCTTCTAGATAGTTTTGACCTTTTCTACCATTTCTTTAACCATTTTAGGTCTTATCATCTTACAGTCATCGACTACTTCCCATCATGTAATAGAATTAATCTAAGGGAAGACATTGGTCTAATCCTCCTTTGAAGTTTATAGAACATTCTATCAACATGATTTCTAGTATAGGAATAGTCTGTTTAGATTGGCTATCATTTTGTGGTGGATAATTTGTACTGAATTTCATCTCAGCATTTAGAGAATGTATGAGGCTTTTCAAAAACCTTGTTTTTAATCTTGTATCTCGATCAGATTCAATCAATAGTGGTACTCCATTAATCCTTACCACATCTTTGATGTATATGTGTGCATTTTGATCGAGTGGGAAATCCTCTTGAATTTTGATGTGAGCTACCTTTGTGAGGATATCCACAACAACCCATATATCATTATTTCCTCTAGATGTCTTCTAGAGTCTGGTAACAATGTCAATGGAAATGATTTCCCACTTATTTGTTGGTATGGGTAATGGTTGAATTATACCCTTAAAAGTTTTTCTTTCAGCCTTCACTTGCTGACATAACAGGCATTTTGATGTATAATCATCGATCTCCTTCTTAATAATTTCTCAAAAATAGTTCTCTTTAAAATCTAGATTCATCTTTGTGCTCCCATGGTGAATAGAGAAGGTTCAACTATGTGCATAATTCAGAAGCTCATTCTTTATCTCTGGATTGGATGGTACACATAATCGTGACTCAAATCTTAAGACAACATCCACATCAATTTTTAACACTAAGGATTTCCCCTTTTTTATTTCTTATACCTTCCCTAAGTTTCAACATCATTTATTTGGGCATCCTTTATTTTCTATGTGAGGGATGGTTTATAAATCATTAGAGAAATTATTGATGATGTTCCTCCCATAATGATTACCATGTCCATCCTTTTAACTTCTAAAAAGATGTAACCATTTTCAATTCTCATGATTGATAATGTTGCATGATCCTTTCTACATAGAGCATCTTCCACTTTATTTATCATACCTAGATAGTAGTGGACTGAGTAGTAATAATCGTTGATGATCTCTAACCATCTTCAATGGCACATATTAAGCTCCTTCTGTGTGAATATATATTTTAGGCTCCTACGATCAATATATATCTCATACTTCCCCCAAGAGAGATAATTATGCTATATTTTTAGTTCAAAGATCATTGTTGTCAACCATAGATCATGTGTAGTATATTTGTTCTTGTGAATTTTCAAATTCCTTGAGCAGTAGGCTATCACTTTATCATTTTTCATCAGTATAAAGCTTAATCCCTTCGTTGAAGTATCATTTTATACCACAAATAGTTTCCCACATGTTAGTATTGTGAGTACTGGTGTAGTGATAAGCCTATTCTTAAACTCTTTGAATTAGTCATCACATTCACTTGTCCAAAAAAAATTCACTCCCTTTCGAGTCATCTTGGTTATTGGTTTTGACAATCATGAGAAGTTCTTCATGAATATTCATTAATACCCAGCTATACCAAGGAAACTGTGGATCTCTATTAAATATGTTGTCATGGGCCACTCTTCAATTTCCTTTATCATGGAAGGGTCCGTAGATATTCCTTTATCAGTGATAACATGCCCCAAGAATGATACATCCTCCATATAGAACTCACATTTAGTGTACATTTCATATATTTTATCCCTTCACAAATTCTTTAGAATATTATTCAAATTCTCTATGTGTTCCTCCTTTTTCATGGAGAATATCATAATATCATTAATAAAGACTACCAAAAAATTATCGAGGTCATCTCTAAAAATTCTATTCATTAAATCTATGAAGAATTCTTGAGAATTAGTGAGTTTGAAGGGAGTCATTATGATCTTATACCTTCCATACCATGTTTAAAGGGTATTATTGGAAATATCTTCCTTCTTAACATTTAGTTATTGATATCCCAATTGAAGGTATACCTTAGAGAAATACTTGTCCCCACAAAGTATATCAGACAAGTCATCTATCCATGGCAGGGTATAATTGTTCTTTATCGTGATTTTATTTATCTCATGATAATCAATGAAAATATGCATTAATCTATCCTTATTATTAATAGAGCTCACTAGTGCACCCCTTGGTGAAGCACTCAGGTGTATATAACTATTTTCAAGATTCTCTTATAACAAATTATTCAATTCTTCAAGAACAACAATGTCCATTCTATATTGTGTATTTGATATAGGTAGAGACCTAGGAATAAGTTCAATTGGTAAATCAACATCTCAATAAGGAGGAAGATTAAGAAACCCTTTGGGTAACACATCAGTGTAGTCCCTCACAATGAAAATTTCATCAAGCATGATTATCTCCTTTGTCACAATAATTTGAGATAGATACACTTACTCATAAGATAATAATATCCACAATTTAGGTAATGATTCTAAAAGAGATTCATCTTCCTCCTTACACTTGTAAAGAATTAGAGGTTGTCTCGGGATGTGAAGAGTGATCTCCCTTTCCTGATAGTTGATGTTGGATTTGAATAATGATAGCCAATCCATGACCAATATATCATAAAAATCCACCAAAATAATTAAGACAAGATTTTATGGGAGTTTCATTACACAAAAATTAACTAGAGAGTAGTTATAAACCTTGGATGCCATAATTTCCCCATTTTCTATTCTCATAGATAACTCAACCTCCATATTTTGAGGAGGTGTTTGAATAGTTCTTTGAAACTTTCAAGATATGAAATAATATATAGAACCATAATGAAATACTACATTTACTATTATTGAATAAATTACCAGCATACCTTTCATGACATTATTTTTGAGTTGCACCTAAATAGTAGTGATAGCATATCCCCTTCCTTACTACCTTAGGGGTTGTTATTGATTACCTCTAACTACCCTTGGCTTAGGGAAATGGTTCTCATAATGACCATGTTACCTATAGTTGAAAAGTATCACAATAGGTTGAGTGTTGACTTAAACCTTCCCTTCTTATTTCACGTTAGTGGGATTATACATATCCATTTAGCATTTATTATCCAGATTCCCCATTCTCCCACATTTGAAGTATTTCCTAGTTCCATTTAGAAAATTATCAAGATGCTTCTTCCAAAAACTTTGAAACATGGGATATTGGGTTTTCTTTCCATCATGGTATTTATATATTGATCCACCCATATTAAACTCTATTTTTCTTAGGTTATCTCTAGGCCCATGAGACAACTGAGAGTATATGATTTCCATTTAAACCTTGAGATCATAATGAACAATACTTCTATAACTAAAAAAGTCTAAAATCACCAAGTATTTTCATAGACTCAGCTTTAGTCCTCTAAATAAGTGATCCTCATATATTATTATGTTAATGAAAAAGCTCAAGTTGTATCTTTATAGCCTTGTACAGTTTTACTTGTACAACCTGATAGACTTTTCTTCCTTTTTATTTAATCTAATGAAGTCACTTTTCATCATAAGATTGAGGGTTTAGGGAAAATATTTATTGAATTTTTTTTTGAAATATTCCCCTTCCGTGGAATCAATTTCCTCCTTTGAAATTTTTTTATCGATCTGTGTCCACTAATGATCATATTCCTCATCAAAATGATAGACTACCAGCATAACTTTCTCATCTTATAAGAACTAGAATATATAGAATATCTTCTCAATGGAATTAATCCATTGTTATATTAAGAGGGGATCAAGAGATCAACTAAACATTGGAGGCATTTTATATATAAAGGATTCGACCATAACTTTCTCTTTATAAGGAGTAGGTGTTCGTTCCACAAAATTCAAGTTATTATTCATAACTTGATCCAGTTGAGAAAGTACTATCATGAACTTTTTAGCACCTTATCCCATCATATTTAGCATATCGTTAGGGAAATCATCACATTGGCTATCACTTTGATTATTGGATAATGTTCTCCTATTTCCATCCATTAATAATGAAAAAGAAATTACAGTTAAGGGGCTTGAAAACATAGCTAATAAGAACAATAAAATGAAACGTGGAACACAAAATGATAAACAAGAAATTGAAAAGTATATCCTAACATGTGATTCCCTAAGATTCAATCTATGTTATCCATGGGGATAGAATTGTCCCTAGTATTTTTACTAAAGTTCTCTAGTCCTAATCTCTAAAAATAATTATACCATGCTCTAATACCAACTATAATTACTCTATCCTTTTACACATATAATTATATTATTTAAGCTTAATTATCCATAAAATATAAACAAAAGATCATAAAGTATATTATCTTTGGAATATTTGATACATAATTAGAAAGCATGAAACCAAAATAAAAAAAAATATTTTTTTTAGTCTTCGCAATGATATCAAAACATAATTTGATCCTTTAAATCTTCATAGGATAACTTGGGGAATACATGAATAAATGGATGAGCTAAAAGCCTAGTTAGGGAATAAACAAAAGAATAAATCATAACAAATGGGTTAGAAGGCATAACATAATGACATAAATATTAATTGAACATGGATAAACATATGGAATCATACCATATAGAATATGGAATCATGTAATCATGGAATCATAGTAATGTAGAAGAAACATAAAACATGACATAAGCATGATTAAAGGCTCATTGCACATAGAGAAGCATGAGTCAAGTATAACCACCAAGACTGTTGCACATGAAGCAAGAGTCAAGGATAACCAACAAGATCGTTTCACATGATTTCTTGTGAGACTAAACATTACCCAAATCATCAAAGTGCTATCTGGGTGCACCCATCATAACATGTTCGTCAATATCTGTTCTATATGAAGAATGAATCATAAACATAGGGGTTACCAATGGAAATAATTGGGTATCATAATCATGTCAAAAAGGAATATCGTAATAGTGTCCACAAAAGGATGGATTTAAATCATACATGGAAATTAATAAGGGAAAATAGGGATATATCATTATAATTGATTACAAACGGAAGTGAAAACATATAAAAAAGAAACTTTACAAATAAAGAAATTTTGTACGGTTTATAGAAAATATTAAAGATTATTTTAAAATAGAAAAGGATTAATTGTTTATATAATACCAGAAATTAACCTCGATGGTTTTTAATGATAAAAATATTTATTTTAAAAAAATAATGGTTTCTTAAAATAGATTATGGAGAGAACTTCAAACTGGGTAAGAAATTAGGAAGTTCCATTTAATCAGGCTTTCTTATCGGGAAGATTTGAGAAGGGAACCTTTTTAAAACATGTAATTCCCAACAAAGAAGGATGATTTTATCTAGATACATGATTTTGGAACACATAAATAGATTTTATAAGAATTAAAAAAAGAATCATTACATTGGGGTAAAGATAGAGAAAGAGTAACCTGAAAGAAAAATGGAGGTTTCGGTAGAATCTCTTACCTTATGTCTGAAAGTGTTCTTAACTTGATCTTAATTTCTTGGATAAACAAATTAAATCCATTAATTAATTAATTAATAATATTTTCAACATGTATTTTATTTATTATAATTTTATTAAGTTCATTTATGGATTTTTTATAAGTTATAAGATACAATTTTATCATTATGGAGCATTCATTTCCTTGGTTTTCATGATTAGTTTACTTGTTTATATGTATGGAATATAATGTAAAATGAGCATAGTTGTACAAAATTTAAATTATTTTTGTTTAATTATATTAAAGAATATTATATGTTCTTATATATAATTTTGGTTATATGTTATGAGGATGAATCATTAGATAAAATGTTAGTGATGAACTATTGTTTATTTTGGTGATTTTTTTGTCATTCCAAACTGCTTTTGTTTTATTAATTATTATTATATATAAACACGGGTTCCATAACATTAAATAATATGTAATAAATATATTATAATATTTATTAACCATAAAAATGTTTTTATAACCCGCCTTAAAGGATTAATTGAATAGCGAAAACACATCATTCATGAAGGAAATAAATCGGAACCTCACAGACGATGTTTCCATTTTTTTAATAAAATGAGAGGGGAAGAGAAATGATGACGGTTTATTCCATTAAAAAAAATTATAGTATATAAAATATTTTGGAGTTATCATGTGACTTGGATAAGGTTATTTGAGAAGATAATAAGAAAATAAATGAAACTGAAAAGTAATTTATTGAAAAAGAAAGAGGTTTTTACCTCTTAAATTTTCTTCCTTGAGAACCTCTTTAGGGGAATTGGTTTTGTTCTTCTGTTGTGACCATAGGACCCTATAAGTGGGGTAGAATATTGTGAATAGTATTAGGCAAAATTTTGACAAAGATAAAATCTTTAATGTTTTGAGGTTCAGAGGTGGTGAGGGGTGGTATTTATAGTGGGAGTAGGGCGGTGTTTTTTATTATTTTATTTATTTGTTTATTATTTTCACTAAATACTATGAATAGTTTAAGAATTATCACTATATATTAAAATAATGATGTATATATATATATTATGGGCTTAAATCAGTAATACATCATCTATTACTCAATAATTCATATATTTAGATTTTATCATAAATTATTATACTTTACTATTCACCAAAAATTGATGCATTTTAGAAAAATCCAAAAAATCACCCGAACCATTTTTTTATGTGAATTATTAAAAAATGAACTCCATTTTATGAAAATAATTTTTTAAATATTATAAATTTAATTTTTAATTAAAATTATCATTTACTCAAAAAATATAGATTTTAAAAGTATAACTAATCTTATAACACTTTGAAATTTTAATTAAGATCGCATAAAATTATATTATAATAATAAGACAATAAAATATAAATTTATTAATACATTTCATAAAAAAATATTTTATTTCAAGTCATTAAATTAATTATAAAATTGAAATAAACATTTTTGTTTTATAAAAATATCAGCACTTAATTAATAATTTATAAAACATTTATTTACTTATAGTATGATATAATTATATCATATCCCCATTTATGATATGTCTAAATTTTATTTATACTTTAATGGATAAAGTTACTATTTTATTGGTTGGTTTACTATTCATAAGGGTCATATTAATATTTCAAAGTCATGTTACTATTCTATTGGTATATGTTTCTTAAATTTGAGAAACACCTCATATTCCATTCATTCATCATTTATAAAGTTTTTATTGTGTTCATTATGTGATTTTATATTATTTATACTATAAAACATAAGAATTTAATCTTCATTAATAGAATTCAATGTCATTACAAGTTCCCATTTAGGGGGATCATAATAAGATTTATCTTTCTAGTTTCTTTCTAGGATTTCAATTTTATTCTCATAATTAGTCTTGCATGAATCCCACTTCCCTTATCATTTTGAGATTTAATGACATGATAATTATTCTTAATTGACTAATTTACTTTTTTAGTACCATTATGGAACAAGGCATCCCATAAATAGTGTGGGAAGAGGACTCAAATCTTCATTTCAAACTGGTGTTCACTTTTATTGTTTATCCTTTAAAATTCTTACAATTTTGTCTAAAAAACTATATTGATCATTCAACTAAAAATGGAATTTCCATTCATGGATATATTCTTTACTTGAATAATATATGAGAAATGAGTTTCTTATGAATCATGTGGTTTCGTGTGTTATATTATAATGATAATGCGATTGAATGAGTAAAATCAAGAATTGAATGACTAGAGTGAATCGTTTATATTAAAACGAGGATTAATAATTTGAAAAAATTATTTGATTCAGGTAAATAAAATTTCTCTATCATTTTTAACACTTTTAATTTATGAAAATCATGTAAATTTGTTTGTTATTATTAGTCTTTCCATGAGTGATTGACGCAAATTATATGTTCCATTCCGGAGAGTATTTCTAGAAAAAATACTTTCTATTTTATCTTGTGCATATATCTTGAGTGATCTAGGGAAATTTCACCTGCTAAAATTTTCACTAAAACTTTTCAAAGATACCGACTGTGAAAAATGATATGTAAAGTGATTGAGGAATTTTTATCAATATGATCTTATCCTTGGTACCACCTTTTACATCATTACTTTCTTAACATGTAGAGACCATGAATGACCTTTTTTGGAATGAGCCATGTTTTATGATATTTTTATCCATTCATACCCTCCTCTTAGTATTTTCATGATATTTTTAAGTTAAAGTGTGGGGGTTTAGAGAGTCATGGTGGAAGGTATGATTTTCATTTTATGAAAAACATGTGGTGGTGCTAAATTTTGGGTATTGGGAAAGGATTTTTATTCATTAATTATTATTTATAGTTTTTCCATATTCAAAAAAAATTAAAATTAAAATAAAAAGGGGTAAAATGTGGGATGTGACTTGGATTAATAAAAAACCACCATTACTAGACTGATGTTTTTTTGTATATGTGGTTAGGTGGTGGATGTGAGATTCATTCTAAGAACAAATTTCCAAAGAAAATGAAAAAATTACTTTGAAAAAAAACTATACAAGTATAGAAAAATTCCAAAAGATGAAAAAATCATTTATTATGCTTAATTTTGATCCTGACCTCACTTTAAGCATGGGAAGTGAAAGTTGTTACAATTTTAACGGAAGAAATTCATTTAGATTTTACTTTTGATATCATTATTTATACTTTATATGATAAACCTTCTCTTTTAGATATAATTCTTTTAACATAAATTCCTAACAACAATAATCTTAAGAGTCGTTAGAACATTAATTTCAATGCCCTTGTGATTTTATGTTCTTTTTTCCTTTAAAAAGTAGATAAAATAGTTCCTTTATAGGCCTATTGAAAATAAGTATGTTTTCATGATATAAGAATAACTCTACAGAGATTTTATCTTGAGTGATGAGAGAAAGCATTAAAAAGAGTTATATAATTATTAGAATGTATAATAATATAGATTTAAAGATCATTAATGGATGAAATAATGAGTTCTATAATTTTCAAAAGGAGAAATTATAATGCTTGAATTTATTTTTTCTTTTAAAAATGTGAGATTGAATTGATATTTTATGTGGAATTTTAAGTTTTAATTTAACATTGATAATTATTTTATTTTATCACTTTAAGATTTAAATAAAAAAAATTCCCTCTGAATTCCATGATTATATTTAATTCTTGAGGAAATGTATATTTTAAGTTTGGGGGTACTTGAAACAATTATATTATTATGTAAATTTGTAAACATATTTTGAGTATTTTAAACTAGTAAATTATAAATTTGTAATTAAAATGGTTCAAAATTAATGAAGATTGATGAATTTTTGAAATTAATTTTAATTATGAAATTATGGTAGGTATTTTTTCAAGTGTTTTGGAATTTACTTAGTTTTTTTCAAATGTATTTCAGGTAAAAAAATTGGCTAATCTTGTCCAACCCTCAACCAACTAGCACCAAGTAAAATAGCTAGTCCCCAAGGGGCCATCCAACCATGGTGGACTAGTACGAAGGTCACATTGAGTTAGTAAGGTATAAGGCTCATGGGAGTAACTACGTCCATAGGTGGGGGGAAAGGCCCACATGGGCCAAATGGTGTTCCTGACACATTTATTGAGTTAGCGTATATGCGAGTGCCCACTCTAATATGGGATTTTGAGATACTGAATCCACACTCTGATATATAAGGCAGTGCTCGAATGTTCTATGTTTCTATATTGGATGACTTGATGCATGTAATTTCAAATTTACCAAAACGATACCACTTGGCCCCGACCATGTGAAACCCCCCATCAGACACATTTCTCCACCGTCCTTTATATCTATTTCCACCCATCATCAGTTTTTTGCTGCTTCTACTCATCAGGAAATGCCATTTCTGATCCATCAGAGCTCATGATCGAGCTTATTTCTCTATTTCAAATAATGGGATAATCTTTGATCACTTTGTGGCCCTTATATGACCACCATGAAGGTTTCATCCGACCACTTAAATGGTTGGATGACTCGAGGGATCAATGAAAAATGGAACTACCTTTGTTGCTTCTTTCCATGACCACCAATTTCCACTTCTGTTTCTACCACCTCCTTACACTATAGACAATATAAGGAAGCTTCCCTATGGATTTTAGTCCATGATGCAAAGTTCAAACACCCAATTTCTTCAGGTATTTTCAAAACATGAAACTCACGGGACTCATGGGAGTTTAAAGAGATTTTTAAGATCACCGTGGCTAAAGGAATATGATATGGTACTTCTCTTCATATAAATGAATAAGCTTATCCATTTTAAATATGATTCTAACACCTAAGGGAGAAGAGGTTGGGTGATCTAGGATGATGTTGTTGCACATTTCTTATTTTGTTTTAATTTTCATTTTGTTTAATTTTTCTGTAATTTTTATTTCATTAAATATAATTCTTGAATTCATTTATTTTAACCAATTGTGTCCTTTCCATTTCTTCTTTTTCTTCTTCATCATCTTCTTCTTCTTCTTTACATGTTTTCCATTTTTATTTTTTTATTTTATTTTATTTTATTTTATTCAATCTCTCTATCTCCCCATTCTTCTTTAATTTTTTTCTTCTTATTCTATTCATCTTTTCTTCTCACCATTGTAACCTCTAACTACCAATAATGGTATTTTGACCTGATTCTTGGCCCTAAAGAGGTTAGGTGTTCTCGAATTCTATATTAAAGTTTATTTTTTTTATTTAAAGATGTTAGTGACATACATTAGTATGGAGATTGACCCCTGTAACATGAAACTAAAATATAATTCTATTATTTTATTTATTTATTTTCCCTCCCTCCATTGATCAGTTCTTCACATGATGTTGTTGATTCAATCAATGGATGGAATGAAATATGATAGAGTTAGATCTTATAAGATGCCATACTCTCAATTTAGGTGTTCTATTGGACTTGATTATCGGAGGAGGAGAAATTTAAATTGCTTAGGAAGTTGAGATTTCATAACTTCTAAATAAATTAATTGTAATTAATTCATGAAATTTCATAATTCGAATATTGAATTTAATTTAAACAAATAAAGGAGAATATTATAGAACTAAAAAATGAACATAGGACCAAGTTCTTTCTTTATAATTTCATTCGGGTTAGCATTTCATGTTATTCTAATTTTTTTAAAAAAAATATTGCATTTAAATTTCATTACATTCACAAATAATTAATACAAGAAAAAATATTACATTTAAGTGAATTATAATAAGTAATTTTTTTTTGAAAATCCTCAAGTGAGATGACCCTAGTTAGCCATTGTGTTTATCTAGGAAATAATTTAGAATTTTTTTATCATTTTAGATGAGAGGCGTGTGTCACTCAATCTCTTCCCTTCCCATCACTATTTTTGAAGGATATTAATTTTACTCTATTGTTGAGGTACATATCTCTATACAATGGTTCTATCTTATAGTTTACTCGATTTTATTGTAAATCACATCTTTTTTCTTTATGAAAATGGCTGATTTGATATCAAAGAAGGGTTATTTTATGTAGTTACATCATATATGGCATGTAAATTGTTTTTAATGGGGTTTTTCTTTAGAAATAGTTTTAAGGACTTTATTTATTCAATGAAATGCCTCAAAAATAGTTTTTACTCAAAAATGGATTTTCAATCATGGGAGTAGTGATGATTTGTGGGTGAATTTTGTTTTATAAAATTATGATCATGGTTTACTTAAATGTTTGAGAATACATGGAACTTTGGGAACCTTGGGTGTGTCGAGTTGTGGGCATATGCATGTTTCTAGTTAGTGAGGCATCAATAAAAATTTTGGAGAGGGACTCATTGTGTTGTGATACCTAGTGGGTGGCCTGATACTAATAGACTGTGGTAGGACTTTGTATCATTAGTAATAATTTTATTTGAACTTATTTTTCCTGGAATTTAATAATTTCATATTCCCATAAGTTGGATGTAATGACCCTGAACCCAGCAGTACAGAGCTGATGTCTTACTTTATTACATTATCATAAGATATAAGGAATATCATCCCAAAGGACTCAATAGTTTAGTAGTCTTGGTAAAATAGATGAATAATTTAAATTCATATTATATTTTAAATATAAAAAACAAATAATTTATTATATAATAATATTATTACCCTTTTTTGTAACCCTGTATATCAATCACAAAACACTTCCTCGTATCTTGGGGAAAAGTGAAATAAAAGAAAATAGTGAGTTAAAATGGTTAGTAAGGGTAAACATAGATAGGAAGCTATCATAAATAGGCATAAATGATTATGGAAACATAATTAACTAAAATTAATTCTATTTAATCTATAACTTGATCATAATATGTTAGGAATTAAAGATGGTCAAATGATGCCATATAAATAATCACATGAAAATAAAACATAACCATGGACATTATATTAGTCGAATAATCACATGGAATATAAATATTTAATCTAATAATGTTGGAATTTATAATTCCAAGGGTCTAAAAATACTCTAAAGGCCTCGACTAAGAAGTATACACAAATGGGTATGAACACAGACAAAACATGGTCTAGTTTGTCACATTAGACCTATTGATACATTGAGGGGATATAATGGGCATCACCCATCACATACTATGTCTAATAAATTCCACACATGATAGGGGTGAAATATAATCAACATTAACCTTCATATTGAAAAACTACCATATGAAATGGGAATACTTTCCCCAATCAACAAACATAACTATAAATCATTTAGAGTAATAAGGAAAATGGTATCCAAATTGAACAACCATAATAAAACTGATAATAAACCATCCAAATAAATAATTATGTTTATATTAATACAAATTATCCCTATTTTATCATAATTACACTAAAGGGTTGATTTCAATGATGAATAAAAATATATTTAAAAACATTTTTGAGTAAAATATTATTTTTCACTTTGAAATTCACTAGAATTTTAGAAAACATTTTGGAAATACATTTCACTAAAAATAACCTTTGTAAAAAATATAATATAATTTAAAAAATTGAGTGTTCATGAAGGTGGTAAATTGTGTTCATGTTTTACACATTAAAACAAATATTCTTTTCACTTTTTTAATAAAAGTCAAATAGGAATTGTTTTGAGAATGATGTGATGATTCCTTTTAGAAAAATTGTAAGAAGTAAAATATGGGTAAAAATGAATTTAAACCTTTATAGGATAATATTAAAAATCTTTTGAAAACATCTTTTTAAAATGTAAAAATCGAATATAAATATTCACCGGTGAATAAAAGAACCTAAACAATCCCAAAAAATGTTGAGATTGTAAAATAAACCCTTACCACTTTGTAATCAGTTGAATTGTATACCCCAAAACTAAAAATTAAACATTAAATACATTGAATATATATAGATTCATTATATTGTATTAAAGGGGTTGTGTATACACCATATAAAAAGAAATAACTAGTGAATAAGGCATATATCCCATGGAAATAAAAGACAAATAAAAATCCATTACCTTAAAATTCCTTTAGTTAAACATGATTTGAGCTCATATATAATTGTTTAAAGCATGTTATTAATTTATAAAAGAATCATATCCTCATTTATGATATCATATATTATCCTATTATATTATCTTATCTCCTTTTTGTGAATAATATTTTGTTATCACACTTGTTTCGGGTGTTAACTACTTCATTTTCCTATGCATGTTTTTTCATGTAAGTCCTTATCATTATGCATATGATATAGTTCACTAATATAAAGAATGATATTAAGTTCATCGATATAATATTTATTCATTATATACATTTTTAGAATCAATCTTTCTTTCTGGACATCGAAAATGAATCACATCGCATCGTGGAGACGGTAGGTCATACATACGCACAAACGATGATATCATTCCATTAATGATGAAAGGCTAGGGAAGGGTATGGTATATTAATTTTTAAAAAATCAATATCATGTAATATTTATTATATATATCCATTATTTCCATCATTATACCTATCCAAGTAAAGTGGGGATGAAAAATAGATTATGCCACGACATGGAGATGGTAAGTCGTACGTATTCACGCGCGGTGCTTTTATTTTTCATAGGATGGATAAAAGGTGGAATATGGTTATAAAATAATATTAATAACATCTTATCATATAAATGATATTGGATTTATTACTATATAATTCAATCAACACTTTAAGATGAATTATAATAAAAAAGTTAACTTGAAGGAGTCGATAAAGAGAATTACCACTTCTTCTGTAGACTTCCTTTAATATCTTCTTAAAGGGTCTAGGTTTGATCTTTTGGAAGGATAGATTCTCTATAACTTAACTAAATATTTTTATAATAGAAATGGGAAGAGTTTTTTTTGACCTAGATGGATCAAAGTGGTGTAAAAAATTGAGGGAGGGGGTTCCCTTTTATAATTGAGGTGAGGGACACTTTCATAAATCCTCAAAATATTAAAATATAATAATTTTATTTTAGAGAAAAAGCCTTAAAATGGTATATAATTGAATAGGGAATGAAATTTTAGACCATATCTAATCCCCTTTGTGATTATTTAAATTTTTTATTTTAAAATAATTTAATAAAATATTATTTCAATAAAATGTCATTATTATCAAATTTGATACTATTCATTTAATTTAACTTCAAATACATCATAAAAAATTGGTAATTAGAATATAATTATTTAATTAATATATAATATATCATATAGATCTATAAAATTATTTATACAAATTAACTCATAAAAATATATCAAAATTAATACTTTTAATATCAATTATTTTATTTTTTTAATGATTAAATAAATATTATATTATCATTTCAGAAGCATTTTGGGTAAATATATAATTTATAAAATTAAAAATAAATTTATATAATGAAAATAATTTCATTAAGATCAAAAAATAAATTTAGGTTTTTCATATCATGATTTTGTCTCTATGTGGACACATAAAGTATATTAAATACAAAGAGAGTGACATTTTATAACAATATTTGATTTTAATAATATATAAGTTATTTTCATGAAAAATGTGTCCATTAAATAAATCATGTCTATCCTTTGTGCTAGGAGACTCATACACTACCACTGCTTCTTACCTTCCATCCTCCTGCACCACAATCTAGGCTTTCTTATCCTTTCAAAAATTCTCTAAAACATGGCCCTTCATAAGAAATGTAAGCAAACTTATTCCTTATAGAAATTTTCTTGAATATATTGTGTAGATTCACTAGAAAATAATAAATATGGAGATGTTAATATCCAATTTTTAAAGAAACATCTTCATTAAATGTAGAAAGAACAACCTTAGTAATCAAAGGATAAGAAAGATAAACTTCCAAAATAATTCTAACATAATATCCATATCATGACTCCTCAATAACCCTATCCATTTTAAATATACTTCCTTTATATTTAGTATATTTTTTATGTTTTTAAATATATTTTATTTACATTTAAAGTGATATGTGTTTTTTTGTAAATAAATGGATTCTGTATTTTGGTTTTTGAATATGTTCAAAAAAAATGTGTTCTAAATTACATTGTATCTAGGTAGTAGAGGTTAGTAGAAGGAAAGATTCCAACCATGAATCTTCTAAGGTAATTGAAGGTGATACAACTTTTTATAGGTTCTCATGCATGTGGTTGACGCATGTGGATGATATTTAAACTTATATATGGAAAACATGACATCTTTTAATATTTTGATGTTATAATATATTGTGCATTTTTTTTTATATTGATGTATGATATAAGAAAGTTTTAAAATATTACTCTTATAATTTTGAAAAGTGGTGTGTAAATTATGTTATTTTATATTTTTTGGTTGGAATAGAATTGATTTTTACAACCAATTTTACTTTTTTCACACTAAACACTTAGTGGTAGTCATAACCCCCGCTTATGATTTAGATTAAATTTCATCTTTAGAATTTTTTTAAACAAATGATAAATATTTTTTATTTTAAAGTGGTTTAAACCATGACTATTTAATAATAAATCACTATTAATTAAACAATATTTCAAAGGATACAACTTCCAATAAAATAATAACAACTTTTTCTAATTAATGATTTCATAAAATTTTCATAAAATCTTCATGAAATGAATTTAAACTTGGAAAAATTATTATTAACATAGATATCTATCATGATTATAAAAAATGTTAAGAAATAATTGGTGTTGATTGAGGAAAAAACATCACTGACTCCCTGTATTTTTTTGTAGTTTCAACTCTATCATATACTAGATAATCAAGTAAATTGGGGGATTGAATGTACATGTTATAAAAAAAAGTCTATTAAGAAATATAACAGAGTGAAGTAATGATAATATCCACCACCACACACTATCGTACACTATAAAAACCAAAAGTAAATAAATAGAACGAGAATAGTGGATGTACTAAAATCAAAACTCAAGAACAATTAACTGGATCCTCCCCCTCATATAAACCACTTATGATTACCCACTAGTATATAAAAGGTCTACCACCATGGGTGAATACCATGGATGTAGGTATGATGGTTAAGGTCATATTCTATAGAAATGATCATGTGGTATGTGGGGATGGTTGGTATAAAAACAGACCCTAGTACTATTTCAAAGAACACTTGATCATGGAAATAATGATGTTTCTATGTGACACATATTTCGATGGGAGCCATCACTTGAGGTTATAGCTCATGTAAAATTTTAAAAAATTTCAATATGAGAGTTTTGATCCTAGAGCCGTTGTATTGTTATAATTAAAGTAAGTATAGTTATAAGGAACCGAATTTATATATTACATATTCTAGTGAATTTAGACTAGAATTTACTTTCTTTGGTTCTCAAAGATCTTTTTTGTAACACCCTATGATTTCATAATACGATATCTCTTTAAAGTAATTCAATAGCTTGTGCCACATGCAACACTGTGTTTGAGCGCACCACGACTTACCAAACTAGCAGTTTAAAATATGGTTATGAATAATATTAACTGGATTTTGAATTTTATATACTCCATATAATTTTAACATCCATATTATTTGTTTTTATACATAATATAAGAACAAATCCAAATTTTCAAATAAAAGAAGTGTTTTTCAAAAAAATAAAATTTTATCGCATTTTAATGGAGAACAATTTTTAAATCCAATATTTGAAACTTTTATATATTAAATTTGACAAAATAATCTCCTACTTTAGAGTCGTGACATAAAAATTTAGTTTGGATAAATTTTTGGTGTTTTTCTAATAACATTCATATTTTGATGAATAGTAAATATTAATTGAAAACAACTTTTTTAATCAAAATAATGTGTACTATTAAGTTATACATTTTAATGGTTTTGAAGTATAATTAGATTATATTTTTATCATTTAATCCAATTTTGTCCATTGGAAGTAATTTGACATTTAAAATGGGCATAAACACATATCAATCTTTTGATAGTTTTTACTTCTCAAAAAGTTGCTTTCTAGTTTTGACAATGGGAATTATTTTTAAATTAATTAATGTAACTTTTATGTTTATAATTTGGTAAAATATACATCATTTTTAATTAGGAATATCATAATTATCTTAGGGTTAATTTTTGGTATTTTTTTGAAAACATTCAATTTTTGATGAATAGTGAAAAATACTGTATATTACATAAAAACCTACTTTTTTGTTTAAATAATTATTTTTAATTAGAAATTTATCTAAAAATAGATACATAATATATATATTTGTATATTTAATTCATTGTATTCATTTTATAATAAGATTAGATATATAAAGAAAATTGAACCATTTTAACGTCTTTTTACCCGCCTTCTAGGCACATTTACCCACCTTCTAGGCACATTTGCAATTTTGTATTAAATGTAATTTTACTGCTTCTGTGAATTGAATATAAAAAATTAGAGAGACGCGGTTTACATCATTATGTAAAATGTGGTTCAATAGGATGAAAACAATTTTTGGTGAATATTAACTTTTGAATTTTATTTACCATGTTAAAAGATAATAAGGTAATTAAAAATAAAAATAATATTAAAATTTCTCCAAAACATGTCCTAATTCTATTGGATATTTTTATTTTGACCAAAATAAAAATTATGACAAAAATAATATCCTTTTGATAAATTTGGGTAGGATTAGGACATTTATTATATTTTGTATAAATAAGATTTAAAAGTGTTAAATTCAAAGTTTAATAACTAAACCATTTTTAATATAGGGTATCACATAAGATAAATTCAACTATAAATATTAATTAGAAATCTAAAAATATTTAAAACATCATTATATGTTATTTATAATTTTTAGAAATTAAATAATTAAATTTATTTATGACACAATGATAATGTCGTAATTACCTCATTAGTGAAAGATTAAACAATTGATATTATAAATATCAAAATAAATGTAAATTGAGACTTTTGATGCCATACACGAATTTTCTAGGTTAATTTTACATTTTAGGGAATATTTAATGTATTTTTTTCAAATTAATCAACTTGGTATGACTTTTACAAAAACCAAATATTAAATAGTATCAAAATTGACATAAATGAGTTTTTAAAACAAATACTATATTGTTAAATGATATAATATTACTAAAAATATAAGGCTTGGCCAAAGGACTTATATAATGATATATATGTCATTATTTAACCACTTGGGATTGTCTAGTAATTTTATAGTATGTTTATTAACCATGTGTTATAATAATACAAGAAGACATGGTAAAAGTAAAACTATTTAACTAAGGGTTAAATCTAAAAGATAAGGTTAATATGTTAACCTAAACTTGCCTAAAACCAATTGTTTGAGAATATTTATACCCATACCCACATTATAATTGAAATAAATTCATTTGGATCTATTAAAAACTAAAAATTATTTTAGAATAAATTAATATTTCATGCTTTTTCTAAAGTGCATGTTACCTCTCTTATAAAATGCCACTTCCCCTTATCTTAAATTCACACCTCCAAATCCTTTTGTCTCAGTTAAACCCAACTCAAATCTCCTCCCAACCACACTAAATTCAACCTATAGGGATTAAATTTATCATAAATCCATCCTAAAGATCCCTTTTGTTCAAATCAAAAGGAAGAACCCGAAGAAGAGGTAATTAACTCATCACCTCTTCCAAAGTTCTTTTCATCTTCCACTTCCTCTTTCATTGTTGTTTCCATACCAAAATAATAAATGAAGTACCTTATAAATACTGTGATTTTATTATAAATATTTTACAACCATATTCATTATGTTATCCATCTATAAATGACAAAGTCACCATATGTGCCTACGTATGACTTGTCGTCTCCACATTGTGGTGTAGTTTATTATTCAACACTTAATTATTTGAATGGTTATAATAATGAGTATAATTGATGTAAGTAATAAATATAAAATTTTAATTATTCTTTATATATAATATAACATCTAATTACAAATTATTTCACCATGAATATAATGATATCATTGCTCGTGCGTACATACGGCTTACCATCTCCAAAACGCGATGAGATTCATTTCCACGTTCACCATTAAATGATGATTATAAAAATATATATTATTAATAATAATGTAATATATGACATAATAATTATACTATATATATATATATATATTTATGTATGTATTTATGTATTTACATATATCTCATTCACTTACTTCCGTTCAATACGATATAAAAAATGGAAACGGCGTTTATGCGTACGTACAACCTACAGTCTCTATAAATGGTGTTTTCCATTTAATATATCTATATATTATACATATTTATATTCTAAATATATATGATACATAAATAATTTTTTATATTCTTCAAGCAATTAAATCTTGATATATGTTATACAATCAAGAATAACAAGTTAAAACAGGTATGATAAAGAATGTGATTATTACTAGAAATGTTATTTTAACATAGAAATTAATATTAAATGGGTAGTATAAAGACATAAATGAATCAATTATATTACCATAAATATGAATATGGTTCTTTTATAATTCAATAACATACTATGGTCAATATACAGGTGGTTAAACATACCCTCGACCAAAGTACAAGGTAAGGGTTAATTCCTCAATCTCATTATTATCTGAGATTGTTTATGCGTAAGTATTTACTGGGAAATTTTTATCATCCATTTACATGTTTCATAAAAATGTTTCCAAAATGAATATTTTAAGGTTTTTTGGAAGGTTCTCTTTAACAAGATCATAATTTTAAATATTTTAATGATTTATTTTTCCAAATATTTTTAATTAATGTCCCTATGTTAAAAATTATTTTATGGATTTGTTTATATGGAATTGATTGTTTTAAAATGTTAACTTCTTTATTAAATTTCAATGTGGTGTGGAACACTTTCATTTAAAAATATCTTTTAAATTAATTCCTTTATAAATGGATGACTTTTGAATGATTTCACAAATAAAGAGATATTTATCTTAAAGAGTTTTACTGATCATTTCCAACTATGTCAACATCCTTTACTGGATATTATTATTGATTGAGGTTGATTTAGTACAATAAAATATTTTATATTTTATTGAATGAGTTATTATATGTTTGACTATAGATGTGATATTTTTATACCATTCATGGTTTATGATTAAAGTATTGACATTTCGTATTCCAGTTTTAATACGAATGATTACGTTATGTTTCAAAATTTTCATATGAGGAATGAATTGGACTTAGTAAGTGACGGTTGGATCCAGTTATAGCTCCTCGATGCATCGGTAGGTCTTATGAGACAAATTAGTGTCTTGGCATAAGGCCTTAACAAAAATTTTATTTGTAGTCTTGGCACGAGGCCTTGACTATGTGTTTATGATGTCTGGAATTATGTATTCCACCATTATGAAATTAGTTATTGATATTACATGTGATTATTCAACTAGTACAATATCAATGTGAATAATTAAATGCCATTATTCGATTTATGTTTTCCATATTGTGCTTATTTTTATGACTAAAAGTCTTGTGTTTTAGTCATATACATTGCCTTAAATTTTTATGCTTATTTATTATAGTTTCCGCTATATTGTTATCCTTACTGATCATCTGAGCTCACCCATTTCTTATGTTTTATATTTCCCATGATTAAAAGAAGTGTATTATGATTGATATGCAAGGTTAAGCTAGGGGAATAATGGTGTTCTCAAAGGATTATTTATGTTGTTTTTTATTTTAGAAATTGTAATGTAATGTTCATATATGTAATCTGTTTTCCAAGACTTCTAAACTGATTAGTCCTTAGGGACTTGATTCCTTGTAATTATGACAATGTATTAAAATAATGCACTGACTCTGGGTAATTTTGTTCGAGGAGTTACAGTTTGTATCGGAGGAAGTTTAGTACGAACGATCGAAACTGGATTCAGACAAACACTGATTATAGAAAATTACCTTAAGATAGACTTTATGGATTAATATAGAAGAACCTCCTAGAATTTTTGTAATGTAGAGATTTTTTGAATTTTCCAAGAAATACATCCATGTCTGGATATGAGTAGGTAGAGGTGGCTCTGGCACAGATGTATCTAGGGGTAAAACCTGAAAACAGCACTTTGAGCTAGACTTGAACGGGAACTGGTGAACGACAACGGGTTTTGTTGCACTCTTGGTTACGATACTCCTGTGGGATATGATTAGGATAATTCACATTTTCTTTAAAAACCACAATGAAGGATTTATGATTAAATATGTTAGCAAAGAAACCATTTTTATGATTATGAGACTATATGTGTGAAAATATTCAATTAATGTTGACAATTTTTTAGTTTTTAGATTATACATTATGATATGATCAAACCTAGTGTATTATTTAATTTAGAAATTGTACCCAGTAGAAGGAGTGATAACTCCAGCAATACGCATGATCCAAAGAGTAATAAGGATCATATATTTCATGGTTTTAACATAACATTTATAAGGGAAATAGTCTTCCTAATTTTCTCATCATATAAATAAATAGTATCGTGTTTTAATAAGATAAGTAAAGAATTATCTGAGTCATATGGATTTGAAGGGAATCTAGAGAAGAATAGGATGGTAGAGAAAAGGATGGATAAAGGGAAGTAGGGAAAGAAGGATTTTCCCATATGTGATTACTTTGGAAAGAATCACCCGGGCAAGTGCTAATGGGAGTTTGTTATAAGTTTGGAGAAAAAGGACAACAAGTTCATGATTGAAAGGGTAAGAAAAGAGTTTCAAATGTATAGTACTTCATCTTCAAGGAGTTGGGACACTATAAAAATCAATGTCCCAATCATTAGAGTATACCCCAAATTATACTATTCAATAATAATCAAGTTATGATACTACCGCAGATAAAGAAGAATGATTAGTGTTATTAAGTTATTATTAAAGAATTGTGTCATTTGAGTAAAAGTTATAAGAATGATAAAGTATATAAGGATTGTATTGCAGTATGTTTTCATTAAGTATTTGTGATTTTATGGTACCATGTAAAGTGAAAAAGTTTCAAGTTAAACATTTTGGAAAATATATGGTTGGGGTAAATATAATACTTAATATGTTTCTGAAACTGAGATAATGATTTTAGAATAAGATATAATTGAGTTGGATAAATTATATTGGATATTATTGACTATCTAGGAACTAATTAATTGTTTTTTTGTTCCATCATTGTTGGAGTTTACAACATTTTTGGATTTAAGGAGTATATCAAGTATTCTATAAGTAATAAGAGAGAATGAACGTATTCAATAAGTTTTTATGGTAATTCAAGGTGTTACCATGTTTTAAGATAATACATGATAAAGGTATTCACATGTTATTATGTGGAAAAAGAGATCTTTATTTTGATTACCTCCCATATAAATTTTTAGAATTTTAGTTTGGGCACAAGTATTTTCGGATAAGTCTAAAGGTTGGAATGAAGTAAGTTGAGCACTTGATATTTTTTATGAGGTTAAATTATAATTTATTGGATACTCTAACCTAACCTTTTGGATTTCAGTTAACATATAGAGAATTAAGGAAATATTTGTGAACCTTATGATTTATCAAATGAGAATTAGTCATAAAAAATCATTTTTGAACATTCATTTCCTAGTGTAAGGGATGAAGTGAAAATAGATTTGAAGCACAACCAAAATATGAGATTATGATTAAGATAGGTAATAAAATCAAGTATGTTTTCTTGATTTCTTATCTAGATAGTAAATTAATCTATCCTCTTCAAAAAAAGTGTATAAAAAATGTGTTATCCTAATACATTATATTTTAGTGAACCAGTGATACATTAAATCATCATAGATTTATGACTTTGAGGCCCTCAATTTTACATCTATTGTTCACTTGTTTATGATTGATGACCTCAATCAATACCTATAAATATTTAAATTTTTCTCCAATTATGTGTCTTTAATTACCACAAATTTTCTCCAACTCTAAATCAAAATTTGGTGGTGACATTTTCATTTTCCTTTCCCTCTTATTAAGACTAAATTTTAGTAACCCTATTTCCGATGTGAGTTTTCCATGAAGGTATTTTCTATTTTCGACTTTTTATTTTTGTAGAACAATTTAAAGTTGTGAGAATGAAATTTATTAAATGGTATGAGAAACTAACACCCCAGTATTTCATAATACATTATCTCTTTAAAGTAATTCAATAGCTTGCGCCACACACAACACTGAGTTTGAGTGCACCACGACTTACCAAACCAGCCATTTAAAAATATTTTATGAATATTATTAACTGCATTTTGAGTTTTATAAACTCTATATAATTTTTACATCCATATTATTTTTTTTTAGACATAATATAAGAAAAACCCAATTTTTTATATAAAAGAAGTGTTTTTCAAAAAAAATGCAATTTTAACACCTTTTAATAGAGAACCTTTTTAAGTACAATATTTGACACTTTAATATATTCAATTGGACAAAACAAACATCTTCTTTATAAGTAGGAAATAAAAATTTATTTTAGATAATTGTTTTGTGTTTTTTTATAACTTTCATATTTTTATGAATAATAAATTTTAATTAAAAATAAATTTTTTAATCAAAATAATTATATTGTTAAATTATAAAATTGAATGTTTTTGAAGTATAATTAGACTGTATTTTTATCATTTAATCTAATTTTGGTCATTGGAAGTAATTTTACATTTAAATTGGACATAAACACATATCAATCTTTTGATAGTTTTTACTTCTCAAAAACCCGCTTTTTGGTTTTAACAACGGGAATTAATTTTAAATTAATTAATTCAACTTCTATGTTTTGAATTTGGTAAAATAGACATCATTTTTTAATTCATAATATAATAATTATATTAGGGTAAATTTTTCGTATTTTTATGAAAACTTTCAATTTTTGATAAATAGTGAAAAATACTACACAGTACATAAAAATAGGATTTTTCTTCTAAATAATTATTTTTAATTAAATATTTATCTTAAAATAGATAAATTATACATATATTTTTACAATTTAAGTCATTTTAGTCATTTTATAATAATATCATATATATAAAATTTTATTGAACCATTTTAACGTCTTTTAACCCACATTTTAGGCACATTTACCCATCTTTGAGGAACAATTAAAATTTTGCATAAAACGTAATTTTAAAGCTTCTGTAAATTGAATTTCAAAAATACTATAGACACGGTTGACATCAGTAAGTAAAATATGGTTCAACAGGATGCATTTTTTGGTAAATAGTAACTTTTGAATTTTATTTACCACAGTAAAAAGTAAATAAGGTAATTAATGGTAAAAATAATATTAAAATACCCCAAAACATATCCTAATTATATTGGATAAGTGTATTTAGTCCAAAATCGACCTTACTACAAAAATAAGATCCTTTTGATCCATTTGGGATAGATTAAAACATTTATTATATTATATTTAAATAAGAGTTAAAAGTGTTAAATTCAATGTTTAATAACTAAACCATTTTTAATATAGGGTTACACATAAGTTAAATTCGACTATAAATATTAATAAGAAATATAAAATGATTTCCTACATCATGGTATTTTATTTATAATTTTTAGACATTAAATAATTAAATTTATTTATGCCACAATGATAATGTCATAATTACCTCATTAATGAAATCTTTAAACAAATTATATTATAAATATCAAAATAAATTTAAATTGAGACTTTTTATGCCATCAAAGAATTTTATAGATGAATATGACATGTTAGGGTTGATTTAATGTATTTTTTTTAAAGTAACAAGATTTTTATGACTTTCACAAATACCAAATACTAAATTGTGTCAAAATTGACATAAATGAGTTTTTAAAACAAATACTATATTATTGAATTATATAATATTCCTAAAAAACTAATGTTATGCCAAAGGACATATATAATTGTAGATATGTCATTAATGAACAACTTTAGGTTCTCTAGGTATTTTATAGTATGTTTATGAACCATGTATTATGATAATACAAGAAGACATGGTACAAGTTAAACTATTTAACTTAGGGTTAAATCTAAATGATATGGTTAATATGGTGGCCTAAACTTGTTTAAAACCTATTAGTTGAGAATATTTAGACCCATCCCCACCTTATACTCGAAATAAATTAATTTTAAGCTATTAGAAACCGAAAATTATTTTAGAATAAATTAATATTTCAAGCTTTTCCTAAAGTGCCCCTCACCTCACTTAAAAAAGGGTACTTCCCCATCTCCTAAATTCACACCTACAAATCATTTTGTCTCGAAAAACCCAAACTCAAATCTCCTCCCAACTACCCTAACTTTAACCTATAGGCCATAATTTGATATGAAATATAACTTAAGTATCCCTTTTGTTCAAATCAAAAGGAAGAACCCGAAGAAGATGTAATTATTTCATCACCTCTTTCAAAGTACTTTTCTTCTTCCACTTCCTCTTTCATTGTTGTTTCCATAATGAAATAATAACTATAGTACCTTATACATACATAATGTTATTATAAATATGGTACAATCATATTCATTATCTTATCCATCCTACGAATGATAAAGTCACCATACGTGTGTACGTACGGCTTACCGTCTCCACGACGTGGTGTGGTTTTTTATTCAACACTTCATTATTTTCATGGGTATAATAATGAGTATAATTGATTTAATTAATAAATATAACATGTTAATTATTATTTATATATAATATACCATAAAATTACATACTATTTCACCATCAATAGAATGATATCATCGCTTGTGTGTACGCACTGCTTACAGTCTCCACGACGCGATGAGATTCATTTCCTTACTCACCATTCAATGATGATTAAAAAAATATATATTATTAATAAGTATGGAATATATGAAATAATAATTCTACTAGAAATATATATATATATATATATACATATATCTCATTCACTTACTTTTTTTCAATGTGATATGAAAACAGAAACGGCATTTAAGCGTACATACGGCATACCATCTCCATAAACGGTGTTTTCCATTTCATATATCTATATATTATACATATTTATATTCTGAATATATATGATACATAAATAATGTTTTATATTTTGGAATAAATTAAATCATGATATAAGTTATACGATCAACAATAACAAGTTAAAACACGTCTGATAAAGAATGTTATTATTACCCAAAATGTTATTTTAACATAGAAATTATAATTAAATGGGTAGTATAAAGACATAAATGAATCAATTATGATATCATAAATATGATTATGGTTATATTTTAATTTAATAACATGCTATGGTCATTTTATAAGAGGTTAAACATACCCTCGACCAAAATAATGTACAAGGTAAGGGTTAATTCCTCAATATCATTATTATTTGAGATTGTTTATGTGTATGTATTTACTGGGACCCTTTTTTCATTCATGTACATGTTTCATAAAAAAATTTCAAAAAAATATTTTAAGGTTTTTTGGAAGCGTCTCTTTAGCAAGATCATCATTTTAAATTTTTTAATGATTTATTTTTCTAAATCTTTTAAATTAATGTCCATGTTTTAAAAATGATTTTAAGGATGTATTTATATGGACATGATTGTTTTAAAATGTTAATTACTTTCAAAAGTTTCAAAGTGATATGGGACACTCTGATTCCAAAATATCTTTTAAATGACTTCCTTTATAAATGCAAGACTTTTAAATGATTTTAAAAAAATATGTATATTTTTCTCAAATAGTTTTACTGATCATTTAAAACTATGGCAGCATCCTTTACTGGATATTATTCTTGATTGAGGTTGATTTATTATAATACAATATTACTTATTTTATTGAATGAGTTATTATTTTTTTGGTTGTGTATGTGCTATTTTTATACCATTCAAGGTTTATGGTTAAAGTATTGACATTTTGTGTGCTAGTTTTAATACAAATTTTTATGTTATGTTTCAACATTTTGCTTTGAGGAATGCATTGGACTTAGTAAGTGACAGGTGGGGCCCGCTATATGTCATCGATGCATCGATAAGTTTCATGAGAAAAATTAGTGTCTCGGCACAAGGCCTTAATAAAATTTTTATTTGTAGTCTTAGAACAATGCCTTGACTATATGGTTATGATGTATGACATTATGCCTTCCATCATTATGAAATTAGCTATTGATATTACATGAGATTATTCTACTAGTAGAATATCCATGTGGATAAGTAAATTGCATTGTTTAATTTATATTTTCTATACTATTTTTAAGTTTAAAATGAAAATTCGTGTGTTTTAGTCATATACATTGCCTTAAATGTTTATTCTTATTTATGTTAGTTTCCGCAATATTGTTATCCTTACTGAGCATCCGAGATCACCCCTTTTATGTTTTATTTTTTCCAGTATGCGAAGAAGTGTATTATGATTAATATGTAGGGGTAATATAGGGGAATAATAGTGTTCTCAAATGATTATTTATGTTGTTTTTTATTTTATAAATTCTAATGTAACATTTATATATGTAATCTATTTTTCAAGACTACTAAACTGATCGGTCCTTCGGGACTTGATTCCATGTAATCATGCAATTTTATTAAAATAATGCACCAACTCTGGGTAACTGGGGTCAGGGTGTTACAGTTGGAATCTGAGGAAGTTTTCTACAAACCTTAGAAAATAGATCCAGACAAACTCTAATTATAGAACATTAACCTAAGATAGACTTTGATAATTAGTATAGAAGGACTTCCTAGAATTTTGGTGATGTAGAGGTTTTTTGAATTTTCCAAGAAATACATCCCTATATGAATATGAACAGGTAGAGGGGGCTCTAGCACAGATGTATCTAGGGGTAAAACCCAAAAAAACATCATTGAGCTTGACTCGAATTGGAACTGGTGCACGACAACGGGCCTTGCTGCACTCTTGGTTACGACACTCCCAAGGGATATTTTTAGAATAATTCACATTTTCTTTACAAACCATTATAAATGATTTATTAGTAAATATGTCATCAAGGAAAACATTTTTATGATTATGAAACTAGATGTGTGAAAATATTCAATTAATGTTGATATTTTTTATAGTTTTTGGATTATACATTATGATATGATCTAACCTAGTGTATTTCGTCATTTAGAAATGGAACCCAATATAAGGAATGATAACTCTAGCAATATGCATGATTCAATGAGTAAGAATGATCATATCTTTCATGGTATTAAGCCAACATTTATAAGAGAAATAGTCTCCCAAATATTCTAATCATTTGAAGAAATAGTATCGTGTTTTAATAAGATAAGTAAAGAATTCTCTAAGTCATATGGATTTTAATGGAATCCAAATAAGAAGAGGATGGTAGAGAAAAATATGGATAAAGGGAAGAAGGGAAGGAAGGATATTCCTATATGTGATAACTGTGGAAAGAATCACCCTGGCAAGTGCTTGAAAGGAATGGAAGTTTGCTATAAGTGTGTAGAAAAAGGACACCAAGTTCATGATTTCAAGGGTAAGAAAAATGTTTCAAATGTACAATGTTATATCTGTAAGGAGTTGGTACACTACGCAAATCAATGCACCAATCATTATAGTATACCCCAAATGATGCTATTGGATAATAATCATGTTAGGATACTACCACAGATGAAGAGAAATGATTAGTGTCATTAAGTTATTATTAAATAATTGTGTCATTTGAGTACAAGTTATATGAATTTCAAAGTATATAAGGATTATACTGCTATACTTTTTCATTAAGGATTTGAGATTTTATGGTACCAAGTAAAGTGACACAGTTTCAAGTTAAATTTTTTGGAAAATATATGTTTGGGGGAAATATAACCCTTAATATGTTTCTGAAATTGTGATAATGATTTTATAATAAGATATAATTGAGTTGGATAAATTATATTGGATATTATAGACTACCTTGGAACTAATTAATTGTTTTTTATTCCATCATTGTTGGATTTTACAACATTTTTGGATTTAAGGAGTATATCTGGTATTCTATAAGGAATAAGGGAGCATGAACGTATTAAATAATGTTTTATGGTAATTTAGGGTGTTACTATGTTTTAAGAAAATACATGATGAAGGTATTCACATGTTAATTTTTGGAAAATAAGATCTTCATTATGTATACCTCCTATATAATTTTTTAGAAAGTGCGTTTAGACACAAGTATTTTTGGATGAGTCTAAAGGTTGGAATGGAGTAAGTTGAGAACTTGATATTTTGCATGAGGTTAAAGTATAATTTATTGGATACTCTGACCTAACCTTTTGGATATCAGATAACATATAGGGGATTAAAGAAATACTTGTGGAACTTATGATTTATCAAATGCACATTAGGTGTAAAAAAATCATTTTTGAACATTCATTTCCTAGTGTAAGGGATGAAGTGGAAATAGATCGACGCATGACCAAATGTTGAGATTATGATTAATACAGGTAATGAAATCAAGTATGTTTTCTTGTGTCCTTATCTAGATAGTAAATTAATCCATCATCTTAAAAAAAGAGTATAAAAAAGTTGTTATCCTAATACCTTATGTTTTGTTGAGCCAATGATACATTAAATCATCATAGATTGATGGCGTTGAGGCCCTCAATTTTACATTTATTGTACACTTATTTGTGAATGATGACCTCAATCACTCCCTATAAATATTTAAATTTTCCTCCAATTATGTGTCTCTAATTACCACCAATTTTGTCCAATTCGAAATCCCAATTTGGTGGTGACTTTTTCATTTCCTTTTCCCTCTTATTAAGACAAAATTTTAGTAACCCTATTTCTGATGTGAGTTCTCCAAAAAGGTATTTTGTATTTTTCAAATATTTATTTTGGAAAAACAATTTAAAATTGAGAGGACGCAATTTATTGAACAAGGGGAGAATGTAACACCATATAATTTCATAATATGTTATCTCTTTAAAGTAACTCAATAGCTTGCGCCACACGCAACACCGAGTTCAAACGCACCACAACTTACCAAACTAACCATTTAAAAAGCGGTTATGAATAGTATTAACTACATTTTGAATTTTATATACTCCATATAATTTTAACATCCATATTATGTTTTTTAGTCATAATATAAGAAAAAGTCCAATTTTTCATATAAAATAAGTGTTGTTCAAAAAATATGCAATTTTACTACATTTTAATGGCGAACCCTTTTTAAATACAATATTTGAAACTTTTATATATTAAATTAGAAAAAATAAACTTCTTCTTTAGAATTGGGAAATAAAAAATTATTTTGGATAAATTTTTGGTGTTTTTCTCATAACTTTCATATTTTGATGAATACTAAATTTTAATTGAAAATAACCTTTTTAAGTAAAATGATTTATATTGTTAAATTATATATTTGAATGGTTTTGAAGTATAATTAGATTATATTTTTTTCATTTAATCCAATGTTGGTCATTATAAGTAATTTTAAATTTAAATTTCACATAAACCCATATCAATCTTTTGATAGTGTTTACTTCTCAAAAAGATGCTTTTTGGTTTTGACAACAGGAATTGATTTTAAATTAATTAATGAAAATTATATGTTTTAAATTTGGTAAAATATACATCATTTTTGAATTCTGAATATCAGAATTATATTAGGGTGAATTTTTGGTATTTTTCTGAAAACTTTCAATTTTTGATGAATAGTGAAAAATACTGCATTGTATATAAAAATTGGATTTTTCATTTAAATAATTATTTTTAATTGAAAATTTATTTTAAAATAGATAAATAATACATATATTAGTATAATTTAAGTCATTGGAGTCATTTTATAATAAGATTAGATATATAAAATTTTATTGAACCATTTTAATGTCTTTTTACCCACCTTTTAAGCACTTTTACCAACCTTCTAGGCACATTTGCAAATTTTAAAAAAAACATTACTTTATCACTTCTGTGAATTGAATTTCAAAAATCTGAGAGGCATTGTTGACATCAATAATTAAAATGTGGTTCAACAGGATGAAAATATTTTTTGGTGAATTGTAACTTTTGAATTTTATTTACCATGACTAAAAGTAAATAAGGTAATTAAAGGTAAAAATAATATAAAATTACCCTATATCATGCTATAATTTTATTGGATAAGTGTATTTTGACCAAAATCAACCTTAGGAAAAAAATAATATCCTTTTGATCCATTTGGGTTTGATTAGGACATTTATTATATTTTATTTAAATAAGAGATAAAAGTGTTAAATTCATGTTTAAAAACTAAACCATTTTCAATATTGGGTAAAACATAAGATAATTTCAACTATAAATATTCATTATAAAAATAAAAATATTTCCAACATAATTGTATTTTATTTATAATTTTTATACATTAAATAATTGAATTTATTTATGATACAATAATGATGTCGTAATTACCTCATTAATGAATCATTAAAACAATTGATATTATAAATATAAAAATAATTTTAAATTGAGACTTATGATGCCATAAACTAATTTTATATGTGAATATTACATGTTAGGGTTTATTTAATGTATTTTTTCGAAGTAATAAACTCGTTTTGACTTTCACAAAAACCAAATACTAAATAGTGTCAAAATTGACATAAATGTGTTTTTAAAACAAATACTATATTATTAAATGATATAATATTCATAAAAATATAAGGTTCATCCAAAGGACTTAAAAAATAATTTATATTTCATTAATGAACCACTTTAGGTTCTCTTGTCATTTTATAGTGAATTTATTAGCAATGTATTATAATAATACTAGAAGATATGGTAAAAGTTAAACTATTTAACTAAGGGTTAAATCTAAAAGATAAGGTTAATATGGTAATATAAACATTTATAAAACCTGTTAGTGGAGAATATTTAGACCCATACTCACCTTATCCTCTAAATAAATCCATTTGGATCTATTAGAAACTTAAAATTATTTTAGAATAAATTAATATTTCAAGCTTTTCCTAAACTGCCCCTCACCTCTCTTGTAAAAGCGTACTTCTCCTTCTCTTTAATTAAAACCTCCAAAGCTTTTTGGCTCAGCCAAAACCTGCTCAAATATCCTAAAAAATACACTCAATTAAACATATATGCATTACTTTGATCATAAAGCTAACCTAAGGATCCCTTTTGTTCAAATCAAAAGGAAGAACCCGAAGAAAAGGTAATTATTTCATCACCTATTCCAAAGTTCTTTTCTTCTTCCACTTCCTCTTTCTTTGTTGTTTACATAACAAAATAATAACTCTAGTACCTTATACATACTGTGATGTTATTATAAATATGGTAAAACCATATTCATTATCTTATCTATCTTATGAGTGACAAAGTCACCGTATGTGCGTACGTACCGCTTACCGTCTCCATGTCGTGGTGTAGTTTGTTATTCAACACTTCATTTTTTGGATGGGTATAATAGTGAGTATAATTGATGTAAATAATAAACATAAAATTTTAATTATTCTTTATATACAATATACCAACCAATTACATATGATTTTACCATTAATAGAATGATATCATCGCTCGTGCGTACGTACGGTTTACCGTCTCCATGACGTGATGAGATTCATTTCCATATTCACCATTAAATGATTATTATAAAAATATATATTATTAATAATTATGTAATATATGACATAATAATGCTACTGAATATATATATATATATATACATATATCTCATTCACTTACTTCAGTTTAATATGATATGAAACTTGAAACGACATTTATGCGTATGTACGGCCTACCATCTCCATAAATGGTGTTTTCTATTTCATATATCTATCTATTATACATATTTATATTCTGAATATATATGATACATAAATATTTTTTTTTTATTCTGGAATCAATTAAATCATTATATAGTTTATACGATCAAGAATAACTAGTTAAAATGTGTATGATAAAGAAAGCGATTATTACATGAAATGTTATTTTAACATAGAAATTTTTATTAAATGGGAAGTATAAATCCATAAATGAATCAATTATGATATAATAAATGTTAATATGGTTCTGTTATAATTTAATAACAAACTATGGTAATTATAAAATAGGTTGAACGTACCCTCAACCAAAAGATAGTACAAGGAAAGGGTTAATTCCCCAATCTCATTATTATCCGAGATTGTTTATATGTAAGTATTTAGTGGGAAATTTTTATCATCAATGTTCATGTTTCATAAAAATGTTTTCAAAATGAATATTTTAAGGTTTTTTGTAAGGTAATCTTTAGAAAGATCATTATTTTAAATGTTTTAATTATTTATTTTTCTAAATCTTTTTAATTAATTTCCATGTTTTAAAAATGATTTTAAGGATATATTTATTTGGACATGATTGTTTTAAAATGTAAATTCCTTTCAAAAGCTTCAAATTCATATGGAAAAATTTGATTCAAAAATATATTTTAAATTAATTCCTTTATAAATGCGTGACTTTAAAATTATTTCACAAAAAATGGATATTTATCTCAAATAGTATTACTGATCATTTTCAACTATGTCAAAATCATTTACTAGATATTATTCTTAATTTAGGTTGATTTATTATAATAAAATATTCTAAATTGTATTGAATGAGTTATGATATGTTTGACTATGGATGTTCCATTTTTATACCATTCATGGTTTATGGCTAAAGTATTGACATTTCATGTGCTAGTTTTAATTTGAACGTTTATGTTATGTTTCAACATTTTCATATGAGGAATGAATTGGACTTAGTAAGTGATGGATGGATCCCATTATATCTCATCGATGCATCGGTAGGTCTCATGAGAAAAATTAGTGTCTTAGAACAAGTCCTTGACAAAAATTTTATTTTTAGACTTGGCACGAGGCCTTTACTATGTGGTTATGATGTCCGACATTATACATTCCATCATTATGAAATTAGCTATTGATATTACATGTGATTATTTTACTATTAGAATATCTATGTGAATAAGTAAATGGAATTATTTAATTTATCTTTTCCATATTATGATGAATTTTCAGTTTTAAAGTATTGTGTTTTAGTCTTATATATTGCCTTAAATTTTTAAATTTATTTATGATCATTTCCTCTATATTATTATCCTTACTCAGCATCTAAGTTCACCCATTTCTTTATGTTTTATTTTTTAGAGGATGCGAATAAGTGTATTATGATTCATATGAAGGGTTAATCAAGGGTAATAATGGTGTTCTCAAAGTATTATTTATGTTGTGTTTTACTCCAGAAATTGCAATGTAATGTTCATATATGTAATCTATTTTCCAAGACTGTTAAACTTATCGGTCCTTCGAGACTTGATTCCTTGTAATAATGCCAATGTATTTAAATAATTCACCGACTCTTGGTAACTGGGTTCGAGGCGTTACATTTTATGTTTATAATTTTATATAATTAGGAAATAATATTACATAGTAAATCCATATATTAAAATTTTAAACTTCTACATAGTATCCATTTTTTCATAATATAAAAGTATTTAAAATAAAAAATGATTTATTTCCATGAAAGTTCTTCAAAACATTCACTTTGACTTATTTTTTTCACTTACCCATCCTTAATCCCTTTGAAAAATATTTGAAAACTTGGGTTGTGAACAAAAATCTTAGTAAGGTTCATAAAAAGAAGGAAATAAACCAATAGTCCATGAATACTTATAAAAACATGAAGTCCCTTCTATAGAGATATATTATTCTTTCTTAAAAGAAACATATATATACTTCGTACAATCATGAGATTTAAATAAAACATAGATTACATAAATAAACCATTTAGGTAACATTGGGAATAATTTACTTACCATACTTACTTGAAATTATAAACCTCATTGCTAATATATGATTTTTAACCCATGTGGCTACCTTAAAATACAACCCTTGCGACTACCTTATGATGTAACAATCGCAGTTGCACTTAGAATAACCATTACAGTCAACTTCCAACATACCTAATACATTGGTGGGATATCATGGACCCATCCCATATTTTGTTTATAATTTAACCACCATTCATCATAATCAATGTCAAATAATCATAACATAATCAAAAAACATGAATACTTTCACCATAAAAAAATCCTTGAGGAAAAATCACTTATTTGAAAAGAATATTGTGTACATGAAAAGGAAAACGATTTATTTGAAAATAAACATGTAGTATTTTAAATTATTATTCAAAAAATTAAGTCACCATTAAATTAAGAAAATACTCTCATTCCATATAAGTTTAAAAAACATTATTTTTGGATTTTTTTAAAAGAGACATTAAAGAGGATTTTTAAAGGAAACTCCCTTACCATAAGTTTGACTTCCCTCAAACGTGTTAAAAACTCATGTATAATGGTTTCAAGAGTTTTATTAATTCATTATAGAACTATTTCAATATTTATAATACTTTATATAATCTTTTTATAACATACTGTTACCTGATTATTAATAATATTGCATTATTCTCATTGTTTTGGGTGCGTTTGTTTTATGGTTACATGGTTGGTTCGTTATGGATTTTCTTCTAAAATTTTAATAATACTAAATAAATAATAAAATATATATATTTCATTCATTTAAAAAAAATTAGTTAAATTTAAACTTTCCATGAATGTAGTAATGGGAAACAAAAACTCATCATTCTTGACGACGGTGAATCAGCATACCATTGATGATGATTTCATTTTTTAATAATAGAAGGAAAAGGTAAGATATTTGATTATGGATATACTATTAAAAAAATAACATAATGGTGTATATATTATATATTATCTATCATGTATCTTTCTATAGGGAGTGAGGATAAGGTATAAGTGAGAAAGAATTTAAAAGAGATGAAGGAGGAATTTTCCTCTTGAATATCATCTCATTGAGAACCACCTTAAGGCACTTGGAATTGGTTTTCTTATGAGACCAAAAATACTATAATGTGGATAAGGATTAGAAGAAGATAATTTTTAAGCATATGTTTGAGATATAAGGATCAACGTGGTGAAATTAAGTAAAGAATGAGTCCATTTTTATAATTGAGGTGAGACGCAATTTAGGAATTACATAAAATATTAAAATATAATAATGTAATTTTAAAGGAAAATGATTTCCAATGGAATAAAAATATAATGGGATTAAATTTTATACCTAAACATATCTCAATTTTCCGTATTCATTATTTTCATTATTTTTAAATAATTAAATAAAATAATATATTTATAAAATATCATTTTTTTCAAGTTTAACACTATTCATTACTATGAATTTAAAAACATAAACAAAAGATTCAAATTCAAACCAAATATTTTATTATATATTATAAATGTCATAGTTATCAAGATAATTGATGGATCAACATAATTATATAAAATTATATTTATTTTAATATAACTACTATTATTTGTTTTATTTTTCTATTAATTTAATAATTTATGCATCAGTATTGTGCAAGCCTTTAGGGTATTTATTTGTTTCCTAAAAAATAAAAAATTTAATTAAGAACATATATACATTATATTTTTATATAATATTAATAGTCTAATATAACTTTTTGAAAACTTTATAATAAAAAATTGTGATAATTAAAAACCATAGTGTGTACAGCTTGATTTTCTTTTAAACAAAACATTATAAGGGGCTTAAAGTCATCCAAGTGGATCCAAAAGTTCCCAAATTCAAACCAAGGATAATTGTGGTCAATAATTAATAATCAAAATATATTTATTAAAATTTTTGTGTCATTTAATGGTTCATATAATTTTAATTAAAATCATTTTATTGAATTTTCTTCTTCTTGCACAAGCACTACATCAGCATTTCATAAGAATTAAAGTTAATTTTTTCATATATAAAATTTAAAAATATATTTTTTTCATAAAAATAGATTAATTTGGTTCTAGGAAACCTTTTGTATTCATTAATTGTATATATTTACACATATCCATGTCAAGGAAAGTTCTTTAATTTGTTAATTTGACGTTTCTTATCTTATGTAAGCATTGCCCTAGAATTTGGATAACAGTCATGTTATATAACTCTAAAGTTATAAAATATCAACATAAAACATACATTATACATAACAATTAATGAAAATCCATGAAAATACTTTTTATCACTCAGTTATTATCTATAACAAACCAACTTTGACTTTTCCAATGTAGCATATGCCTTGTATCAACACGAATAATTATATTTTATATATCATGAAATATTTTATAATTTATATGTTCTGGATTATTTTTGTATGATTTTTTAATTATAATATCATAATTTATTAATTAAATAATTTTAATAAAAATTTATAACACAGTTATTTCTTGACGATGTCATAATGATTATGTATTTAAAAAAACTATATTTTTTAATATTCATAAACAAATTAGATTTATCAGATAATTATCAAAAATTCATAATAAGATAATTTTTAAATGATTAATTTAGAAATGAAACTGGTTTTTTCAAATTAAAGTTTTATAATTTTAAAATTGATCTTTTAAATATAACCATATAAGAAATTATTTTAATAAAATTATTTATTTTAAGAATTACTTAACATAATAAATTTAACTATTTAATTCAAGAATAAAAATAAATACAAAAAATATATTACTTCAACACTTTGGTTGTTAAATTATCTCCCCATTTTAGAAATCTCATCCTTGCAATTTTATTTACTTATTAAAAAAATGGGGATCCCTTTCCCGCTTAGCATTTTTAAATTCTCGTGTTTCTTCTTCAACCATGTGATTTCTCCAAAAAACCATAACATGGTGAATTACCTTATTCAAAATACATTCATTATAAAATCAAGAATATGAATAGGATTTTCCTTATATTAATGGTTGTGTTCTAACTTAATTTCCATATGGATCAAAATGTGAGATGAATTTGGCTTATACTTTCTTAGCATCAAAACATGAAAATATTGTATACTTATAATAAACTCATATGCAAGGATACTCGGTAGAAAACTAGTCCCACTTTCTCTATTATTTCATAAGTTATAATAAACCATGAACTTAACTTTCCCTTATTACCAAAATTAATTACACTTTTCCATGGAGATATTTTAAGAAAAACATGATCACCTACCATGAAATAAAGGTATTTCCACCTATTATCCGCATAAATTTTTTTCCTTATATGAGCTACCCTCATATATTTTTTAATCATTTTTACCTTCTCATCTACTTACTCAACTAATTATAGTCCCATTAACTTCCTTTCACCCACTTAATCCCAAAATTTTGGAGTTTGATACTACTTTCTATATAACGCCTCAAAAGGTTTCATATATATACTGAAATGGATACTATTATTTTAAGAAAACTCAACAAAAGAAAGATATTAGTCTCAGATAATATGGTAATTCATTGAACAATAATGTATCATGTCCTCCAATGTTTGGTTTTTTTACTTGGTTTGTCCATGATATTGAGGATAAAAAGATGTACTGAAATTTAATTCAGTGTCCGAAGAATTATAAAGGCATTTTCAAAATTTACAATTGAACCTTGAATCATGGTCAGATACAATAGAGAGGGGAATTCCATGAAACTAGACAATATCATTGAGGTATAGTCAATAATGTTGATCTAAAGATATATTATCTTAAATAGGAAGAAAATATGCATATTTAGTCAGTCGATCAACAATAACTCAAATTGTATTTTTACCTTTGGAATTATATGTTAGTCCCACCATGAAATCCAGGGATATATTTTCTCACTTCCCCTCTAGCACTAGAAATGGATAAATCATCCCATTTGGTAACTATATTTCTACTTTAACCTGTTGAAAAGTCAAACATTTCATAGTGAAGTTAGAAATATATGTTCTCATTCCATCCCATTAGTAATACTCTTGAAGGACTCTGTACATCTTAGTACTTCTAGAATGAATAGAAAATAGAGAGTTATGAGATTCACTTCACAATTCTCTCTTTAGCTGGGTATCACAAGGAATATATAATCTCTTTCCAAATCTCAAGAAACATTATTTATCAACATTAAATTTAGGAAACATACCTTTCTTAACCAATTATACCTTTTATTGTAACTCACAGTCTTCATTTTGAGCATGATTAATTATATATGATAGCAAAAATTACACTAACACCTGAAACAAAATAGAGGAATTTATTACAGCCCCAACTTATAGCTCAAAATTCATGAAATCATTAATCAAAGTATTATATTCATCATATAACATAGTGAATGATTCATGATGTTTTCAACTCAAGGAATCCACCATTTTTCTCCTTTTCCCAAATGGTAATTGATAATGAAATCATATTCCTTTATCAATTTCAGATATATTCTATTACTCATGGTTTATTCATATATATACTTTAAACTTTTATGACCATTATATATTTCACACTTGGCTTTGTATAAATGATGTCTCCATGCTTTTAGAGAAATAACCACAACAACTAATTCAAAATCATGTGTTGTATAATTTAAATCAAGATATTTCCATAATCTTGAAGCATAGGGAATAACCTGATCATTCTATATCTGAAAAAACTAATTCCATTTAGTTAATTATCATTGTAGATGAGAAAATCACCATTTCTCAAGGACAAGGGAAAATTTGGAGCATTCACTGATCTTATTTTTAATTTATGATAAAAATAATCACAATATTTTGTAACCACTAAGAAATTTAACCTATATAAATGGTTTCAAACCATTAGGATATCCCCTAAAATCATTTGTATTGGTTATCCCAACTGTTTTCTAAACCATTGGAATGTGTCTTCTCATGATAGCCTTATACCAATGGTTTACACTGAACCATTGGTATAGGGTGCTTAAAATTTTAGGTTACCAATGCTTCATTGTGAACCGTTGGGATAGATATACTCCAACTGTTTAGAACCATTGGGAAAGTGGTTTACCAATGGTTCAAACCATTAGGACAGATTTATACCAATGGTTCAAAACTATTGGGAAAGTCTTACACCAATGGTTCAATATGAACCATTGGTATATGGGGGGTTAGAATTTTATTTTAATATGCCAACAATTATAAAACCATTGGTATAGACCCCCCCCCCCCCAAACTCCCCAGCCAGTAGCATCCTAACTGCCCACTATAACACTTTAAATTAAAACTTCAAAACAAAACAGGGAAAATAATCCCCACTTCCCACTTCACCTATAATAAAAACATAAAATAGAACACAAAAATACTCAAAGCAAGAGAATAAGACACTCAAATGAAAAAATAACACCATCAATGAAACCAATAGAACATCCTCAACACATATATCCTACAATGAAACCAATAGAGCATCATCAAATAGAAACAAACCAATATAGAAATAATTATAATCGTGGAAATAAATTTATGTTTTTAACCAAATATAAAAAACATAAAAAATATCACATATATTCATTCACAAAAAATCATAAAATAGTAAATTTCATAAATATAAGTTAGAAATTTTATAGATCAATATGCCCTTCATCACCATCATTATTTCCACCATCATCCCTAGCCACATCCTTGTCCTCATCCTCGACTCTGCCCTATTCCTCACCATCATCCCTCTCCTCTTCCTCTCCATCATCCCAACCCTCTTACTCATGGTCATCCTCGCCATCACCATCTCTAAGAACTTCATCATTCAAACACCACTAGTAATATTGACTAGTGCACTATATAATATACTTCATCATCAAAATATTTACATCACAATCCATGGGAGTCTTTAGTGGAAGTTATGGACATAAAACTTCCATTAGTTTCATAAATTCAGCATTTTCCCTTTGAGCCAATTCTCTCACTTTTATGGACATTTTTTGGCCTTTTATTCCTTAGCCTCATCCAAGTCTATCTTTTATGACTTTGTGTTACTAGAACCTACACCGAAAGTGGTCCAATACCTCTTTAGGATAATACTCTTCCCTGGTTGGCATCGTACTCTTCCATGGTGCCCATCTCCCAAAACTTGATGTAAGTGATCATTTAGGATAAATTTGTTAGGTTATTTGGCATAAAGGGACTCCAAATAAAAATGTTACAAATACAAATAAACTATTAAGTTTAAAAATATATATTAAAATTGAATTAAATAAAGTAAAACATACACTTTTTTGTTGTGTCGGTTCATTTACCAGGCATCCATTTTTTCTTTCTACTTAAGAAAAATAGTTTTTATCAAGACACACATCCTTAAATATTTAAAGCCTCCCTATAAAATGACATTGAATGTAAGAAACCGTAATTGAAAATAGGTTAATGATAATGAATTTTAAAAATAAAATCAAATAGATATAAAATCTAAATTAATATGAAAAAAACATATGGTGGATGAATTATATATAAGTATCAATGAATGGGTTATCAATAGATATAACATCTATATAAATGAACATGCTATCGTTGTGTGATCACGATAATTAATGATAAGATGAATAAGAACTATTGTAACAAAAACTTAATATGCATGAATAGGCTATTAACACTCTAATCATGACTATAACATAAAGTAATTATGCTTCGGTAAGATTTCATAATACACCTTTGGTTTGGATAGTGGTTCTTCGCCATCACATAATCTATATAGTGATAACTGAAACACATTTATAGACTTACATTGACCTAAAGTATACCAAGATGAATTAAATTGAACCAAATCAAACTAACTTGGACTAAATAGACTCTACCAGATCTGAACTAAATTGAAAAAATATTAAACTAAAGTAAATTAATCCAAAATAAATTAAATCAAAATACCCAAGCATTAATAAATAATTTTAATGTTTAGATAGAGCTACTTGTAAATTAATAAAATTAGAGGAATCAAGATAAAATTAAAATACTATCTAAAATCCATACAATATAATGTTTCATGGACATCACTTCTATGAATGGAAAGGATATTGAAGAAAAAATATCACAATATGTTAATGAAGGGCTATTAGAGGTTGAATAACCCACTAGAAGTAAAAAAATTAAATCAATATTCAATTAAAAACGAACTTAACATAAAATCCACTAAATTTTCATATTTAAAGAAACTTACTCTAATAAAAATGCAATAAAAATTTTATCCATGAAATAAGAAGAAATTTTTATTGAATTTAGTGCATTTTTTTAAAGGGAGGTAGAAAATTTTAGATATATTATTTTGACCCTTGAGATATGAAAGGATGTGGATCAGATTTGGGTTAGACTTTTTTGAGTTATGTTAATTTGGTTCACTTCAATTCATTTTTGTTTAATTAATTTTAATTTTTTTGGTTCAATTAGATTCATAAAATTTATGGGTGGTTTAAGACAATTTAGGTGGGGTTATCATTTTTTTAATAAGGTTAATTAATATTTATTCTTTTCACTTTTATCTTATTTATTCAATATATTTTAGTTCACTTATAGCTACTTTATTTAATTTTGAGTTTATTTGATTTAATTTACTTTCCATTAGTTAAGTTCATTTGGATTTTATACTGGTTGGGTTTGGTTAATTTTGGTAAATTATATTTTGGTTCATTTGATATGTTGTTATCCTATTCCATTATAATATTTTAATTTTGATTTATTTTTGTTTATTTTTTTTAAAATTAATTATTTTAGTTTATTTTAGATTAATTCATTGAGATTTCATTCAGATCATTTCAACCACATTAGTTATAACATGATTATATTTTGTTTTGTTTCATTTGAATTGGTTCCAATTTATTTAATTTTAATATGATTTTTTTATTTAAATTATGTTTTATGTGTTCTAGTTTTATTTGGGTCTCGTGAGTTTTTTAAAATTTGATTTTATCAAGTCAGGATAAGTCTTTTCTATTTAATTTAGTTCTATAATAATATGTTTCAGTGAGTTTGGTATCATTTAGTTTTATACCTATTTATTATCTACTATTATATTTGATTCAATTTTGTTTATATTGGTTTTATTTATTTTAATTTATTTTGGATATTTTTGGTTTGCATCATTTAAGTTTTATTTACTTACTATAATCTTTGCTAGATCGAGTTCTTTTGGTTTACCTCTACTTGAAATAATGTAGACATGTTTTTTTGGTTCACTTGTGTTTAACTATTCCTAGGATAGTTTAGCTTAGTTTAGTTGTATTTGATTCTATTTGATTAAATTGAATATTATTCATGTCTAGTTGATTTGGTTTGAGAATTTTCTTCTTGATATTTCTTATAGCACAATAGATCCTAGTTCTTATTTCTTCAAACATCTCTTATTAAACTCTTTTTTAATCTTATATATATGTCACCAAGAATTAGAAATTATATTTTTCAATATAATATATCCTATTTAATTTAGTTACCATGTTCATTACTTAATTTATCAACTTTTTCATGCATGTGATTCCCTTATTATCTAATAATTATTATTTCCTCTAACCATTATTCCATAAAAATTTCAAAGTGTCCCTCACTTTTCTCTCATTCATTTCAATCTGATTTTCTCTCAGTTAAACCTAGTATTCTATTATCAACCAATTCCTTCCAATTATAGTGGTTAGGTTTAGGATTATCCTAAAACTATACATACAACATCAAACTGGAGTATGAATTCACTATATTACACAAATGATCAAATACAACATCCCACTTTGTTTCGTTATACTGGAATCCCAAAAGTTATTTAAATATTCATCCACTTGTTAATGTAGATTGAAAATCTATCCAAGGATGTCACTTAACCTGAAAAATTTTGATCCACTTTTTCAATTATAGTAACATAAAATTCGTAAATTTATCTAAGAACATAACACAAAAATTACTACTCATCATGTATAAAATGAATAAAAAATAGTAGAGTCGTTCCTGGAGTTAAAATCACTAAACATTTGTTTCTACTCTTGCTCACAACATCCAATAACTTGTGGGACTACTGTCGTTTCTACTTCATATATTCCTGATTCAACCAACTAAGATAGTTTGGCTACCATTTTTCTCTCTTCTTTGAAACCTATAATATTTTTATACTTCATCATGAGAAGGAAAAAAATTTCTCCACCTCTATAAGAGGGAGGTGATTTTATGTTACTGAGATAATTTAATATTATCTTACCTTAATTACTAGTGGAATAATTTAATATTATTCTTAAAAAGTAATTTAATATTATCTTCTTTTTATAATTCTAGTATCATGTATTATTAAATAATCATGGTGTATTAAACATGAAGTAATGACTTTAACATCATTATATATTTATATTACATCAAAGTAAACAATTATCAAAAATCTATTTTCAAACATGAAAATTACTCTCAAACACCGTAATGCTTTAATATTATTCTCTAGAAATAATGATCATTTTCTCATAAATATCAATCTTGAATCACATACCATTTTATGCAACTTTATGTTTATAACATTAAAGGCTATATTTAGAATCATTATTGATGATTTATTCTTCAAAATGTAGTTTTTAGAAACACACTTTTTAATATACAAAAATCATAATTTTTTATGTCTAGAATGAATCATTTTTAAGTCCATGTGACTAATTTATGGCATTATATCACTTATAAGAAATGATAAATTACTTGTTCATGGGTCCCAATTACTCATAAAATATACACAATTACCTACACATTGTTTTAAATGGATTATATATAGATTGAAATAACTCAAACAAATGACATGACATTTCCTAAAAATGGCTCATAAAGAGTGAGTAATGACTCATATGTAAATCAAAATGACTCATACAAAAATAAATACTTAAAATTTTATTCATTCTCAACTTCATATTCTAGTATTTCTTAAAAATAATACAAGGGTCACATAAAATTATCTATATTCCTCTTATATCACTTCAACTCACCATAGAATAACATCAAATAATCCATGACTTATCTGAAAAATTACAACCCTATATAACTCATTTAAAATTTCCTTTTCAAAATATAAATACTAAACTAGATTATTTCAATAAACTAAACTGGATTCTTATTTTTGACTTCACTTCATTCATTAAAATACTTCATCAAAGTTATATTTATCACTTAATTCAACTGATATATTTCTAAATAATCCATTAATTATTTCTCTAGAGTCAATAAATATTTTCTCAAATATATTAAAACATGTGGTATCCATTTAAATTCAACTTTATATAACCTTTAGAAAACAATAAGTACCTTTTCATAGGTCTTATATATCTTATATGACCTATACACAAGTATTAATTTACCATTACATACGCTATTGGATGTTTCAGTTACCTTTACATGGAGTCAATTTACAATTACATAGCCATTTGAAATGTATATCAATAGGTATATAGCACATAAGATTATAGGGTCACCCTTATATAATCTCACTTCTAACTTTACATAGGATCAAATCATATTTACTTATGCTTCATAAATTCATGATAATGACTAAGTAGCCACTAAACCTCATAGGTGATGGACTATGCTTAATTGGTTGAGATCCATTACCAAGATCATGAAGGATATTAAAAACTAAAATCTGAGTGTTTTAAACACCTCCATTGGATGTAATCTTATGACATCATTTTGTAATAACTAAAAAACATAGCTATCTTTTTCACCTCTATTTAATTGTATTGTAGACAAAACAAGATCTCTAACTTCATCGCTTTTCAAATTTATCTATAAAGATTGGTTTCTTCAATTGTCTGATTTAGGTTCTACCCTTAGATACTATCCAACTAGATGTTCTTTTTTTGAAATGGAATTTGTAAGCTAATCAACCCTCATATTAGATTGAGATATAAAAAATTAATTACATCTAAGTAAACAAGTTTTGTACCTGCTTCCTCTCATGGTATGACATCATAATACACCCTAATGTGTAAAGTTATGTCATATATCCTTGTTTGTTTTTCAAAAATTCCATAAATAATCAATAATATAAAAGTATTTATTAATGAAAATCATGGTAATTTTCATTTAAAAATGGAAAATATGATTATTACCTTGAACTTGGTACTCATCCAATGATTAAACATTTCTCAATAATATTCTACTATACAATCATCCATGATAGGGATGACTCTAAATATGTGTTGAATTTATAATTACATCAATTATACAACACATTCTTATAGCCTCTCTAGAGCTCACCAGATTTCATAAGTCATGTTGGCCTCACAATCTCACCATTGGGAAATTTAAAACAAAGCTAGAACCAAAAAATTAATTCATATAAATACAATAATAATATAACACCAAATCTAATGAATTTATTTTCCCATATTTGTTCCCAAGCATTATCCTTTACATCATTTGGTAGGTGTCTCCATGAGAGTGGATAGATGCTAATGATATGAGATTATTTGGAAAGCATCACAAAAAAACTTCTACATTCTCATCCTATTTTTTCAATTATTTTTTTGTCTTCATTATACTCCACCATTAGTTGTGTGTAGTGGTTCTACACTGCACACATGCGTGTATTCCCAATCCATTTATCTGTAGTTCAAGTTTTTAAAGAAGAAGAAAATATTATATCAATACATATTATAATGAAAAGAAATTATGGTAATGAAATTACTATGGTTCAATAAATATACCTGAGGAAATCTGATCGTTGGACATCACTATATCCCCAAGCACTGAAAGAAAATCTAGTTGTACTAATGGAGTGGTTATTATTGTATGATCTGTAGGCTCAGAATGTGTTGTAGTAACAGTCGAATAAGCAAGAATATAGTAGTCTGGGAGAAGGAAGTATTAAGAAAATAAGATGGAATAGATGGTTATGAAAATGCATAATAATGCTGAGGAGTAAGAATCATCTTCTGATACAGGAAAGAGAGGAAATGAGTCTCAGATAAAAATAGAGGTACAAACATGGGTGGCCTAAATATCCTAGGTGTCTATAACAACCCTACAAGATCAGAATGTGTGGTATATGATATGTCACAGGGAGGGACGGGGTGTGATCAGGCACACCTACTGGAGTGCCTAGCTATAGTACCCCCTGAATCTCTAGCCTAGTGTTGGAACCACTAGGTTGGTCAGTGAATAAATAGCTCTTTGATGGTGGATCCAACTTAAAAGTTAAAAAAAAGTAACCACATGACATTATATTTTATTGATATATATTTTTGAAACAAAATACTCACAACGGGAACTGGAGGAGGGACTCCCATCTCACTCATTGGGTGGTTTCTTTTTTTTCCTTATTTTTTCTTTTTTTATCCCATGTTCTATTAATTTCTTTCATTTGAAAAAAAAAATGGGATTAATTAGAACTCCGTAACTAATGTTTAATAAAAATAATAAATAATATGTGGCATGACTTAATTAAGTAATACCACTTGTCAAACCAAATACAAGATACACAGTGATATAACAAAAACATTTTATATCTAGTGGGAATAATATCAAAACATAATATATTTCCTAGAAAAAAATATGCTCAAATTAACATGTTTATCATGGTTATGATATAGTTTTCTTCTATTTTAAATTATATCCAATTCAATTTTAGTTAGGTAATTTTCTTCATTCTGGTCAATTCATTAGTTCATTTGTCTGTTTTTATTTGTATTAGATTATTTGGTTTATTTTTTCAATTTAATAGTTTATTTATCCATTTTTATTTATCTTAGGTCAATTGGTTCATATTTTGGGTTAGTTCATTTTTCTATTTTTTGTTATGTCATTATTTTAATTTTTTTATTTTTATATCAATTATTTTAATATGTTCAATTCAATTAATCTTGTTTTTTTACAATTTAATTGTTTTGGTTTTGTTTGGTTTGGTAGTTTTGAATAAATTTCAATTCAATATTAGAAAATGAAAATCAATGAAAACTACAAATAGTAAATATTGAAAATTCACATGATGGTCTAGTTGGATACAAAATATTTGAAATCAATTGTAAAACAATTTTTATAGCACCAACCTCAACAACCCAAGTCAAGCTAAAATAAAATTGATGAGAACATGGATCAATGATTCTATATATTTCCCATTACAACTTCATGTTCACAATCAACTATGACAATTGAAGTATTAGGGTCATCATTAGTAATAAATGGGTCGAAGAAAATGGAAGAAAGGTTGGTGTCCATTCCATCATCACCATCATAAAAAATATTTCTTGGGATTACATCAATAATGACACAAAATTCAGGTCAAAAATGATCTCTGACATAAAGAAATTGTTTCAAAATTAATGCCAAAACATATGGTTCATTGGTAGAAAAAGTGTGAGTCATGTCAATAACTCAAAATACAAGATTGTCAATAAATGTGACATCCCTCTTCATCGAATCAAACCATTGTAATTTCATAAGAATGACTCAACCATGAGAGTAATAATCCAATATTAATATTTTCTCAACAACTCTATAATAATATACATAATGAAATTGAGGTCTACTATCTGATTCCCTGGAATAATAGTTTATTGTGGAAGTTAGAATAACACTTTTATGTTGTGTTCCCATGTTCTTTTCTCATTCAATGATAATAAATCTATTCCCATTTATCACAATTGAATTTCATTCATGAACTATGGAATTAGGAAACAAAATCCAAAGCTCTCATTTCCTCAGAGATAGAGCAAGCAAGAAACTTCAATACCAAAAATATAAATGAATATTAAACTTAATTAAATATTTATTTTATTAATGTAATATTTCTAGATTTTATTTCAACTAAGTGGAAAAATCTTTGCTATGAAAATTTTCTCTCCTTTTTAATGATAAAGAATGGTTCTTTCTATTTATCATTTTTTTACGTTACTTGATAAAAAAAATAGAAAATTTTTAACATATATGTAACATTACATTAGATGAAATAATATATACATGTTTAATTTACTTAATTGATGTATTCATCAAACAAATCATAGTTAAACAAAACTTTGTGATGTGAAATTGCACACTCTTCAAGGCTTAATGTCATTAATGTATATGATCAAGGAATTCACCCTATTTGGGGAAGTGATGGAATACTAGGTTCAATTTTCTCATAATTTTATTCTTAATTTCTCATTGGTATATTCCATCTCATAGTCATATCAGACAAATATATTGAATAGAAATCCATACATTTTTGTGCCAAGTAACCTTTGACGATAGAACCTTCCGGATGATTTCTGTTCCGGACATAATAATTCAATGTAAACATGTTTCTTTCAGTTAGATGCATCCAATGAAAAGAAATAGGTCCTCCAAGAAGTATTTTGGTTGAAATATGGACAGTTAGATGAATTATACCTGTGAAAGATGATGGAGAAAATATTTTCTCAAACTCACACAAAATAAATGGTGCATCTACCAACATTTTTTGCAATAAAGACTTCAACATCTTATTAAAATAAAGATCTATAAATAAATTGCACAACCTAATAATTGAAACCCTTAAATTATTGTATAAAAGATAAAACATTTCTATTGGAATCAAATCAAGTAGAAGGATGTGATAATCATGAGTATTCAAAGATTTCAACTTTAAATATCTTCTATTGACCTATTTTGATATGTTTCTTAAATGTCCATCAATAACATTAGTTGTCTCTAATACTTTAAAAAAATTATTTTTTTCTGTAGGTGTCATCACATAAAAAGAACATAGAACTTTCCATTTATTTTCCCTAATACACACAAGATGCAATTATGTTTTGATGACCCAATCCACCAAGTCACGCTGAGATCATAAATCATCTTTTGTATTTTCCTTTAAATTTAGAAGATTTGAAATTAAAATTTCACATATATTTTTTTCAATATGCATTGAGTCTAAGAAATGATGTAACAAATTGGTTGAAAATTAAGGAAACTTAAAGAAGATACTCCTCTTATTCCAATTGTAACAAGTTTCAGTGGAAACATTCTTCCTCTTTATAGATTTCATATCACCCTTCCTAAATGAAAATATGAAATCTTGTAATTCATTAAGCACATCAATTCCATACATACACTAATTTGGATTGTTGGGATCCATTTTATTGTAAGATCTTTGATGATTATTCCTATATATATATATATTCCATTGGAAACAATCATCCATCTCCCATAAAAATAAAACTACAGTGATATTTAAATCTTTCAGATCATGTATTCTTCATACAAATAATCCATCGTATTTTTCCCTTTTTTCTCTATCTAGACATCATTTCATAATCAATAAAATCATTTATCATCCACATAAGCATTTCAAACATCTGAAATTTGTCTTTTAAAAATGTATTGTTTGTGTGAAAACCCAAATTCCAAATATGTTTCAACTCTTATATTAAAGGTTTTATGTATAAATATATATCATTGTCTGGATCAGAAGGTAAATATATAATAATACTCATTAATTTGAACATTTTTTTATACACACCCATGGAGGAAGGTTATAAATTTGTATGAAAACTTTCCATGTGTTGTAAAAAGTAAGAATCCTCCCATGTAGATTAAAACCATAACATGAAAAACCAAGAGTCACATTAGGCACATCAGTTAAGAAATCAGGATATCAAGCATAAAATCTCTACCATGAAAATCCATCAACAGGGTAAACTAACTCATAAATATTCTTATTTCTCTCGATATCATTGCATCGTATTTTTATTGATATTTCATCAGACATGAACATATTCTAGAGTATAGGGATCAATGGAAAGTACCACATTACTTTCTGTGGAACATTGGATGGTGTTCCATCAATATTTGGATTCCATCCAGATGTCCCACATTTTATACAATCATTCCATTCATTAGTTTCCTCACAAAATAAGATGTAATCTTTTGGGTAGGCATGGATTTTATTTTTTGAAAATCTATGTTCGACACCAAATTTACATACCATATAGTGGTTTGAGTGGATATCTACATAATCTAGAATCAAGTATTTCAGAATTGTAATAATGTCATCGATGGTAGTATTAAAAATCCCATAAATTTTTTTCCATGAAAAAATTAGATTAAAAATTACATCTTCTTCATTTTACCACATTTCCCATATACTTGAGTTGTGGAAGCATAATTCAATTTTTTTATCCTTTTAACATCATCATTTTCATTAGATGCATCATATTTTCTTGTATCAAAGTCTTATTTGGTCGACATCCCTTCCTTCACATGATGATGAGTAAATGCAAATTGTTCATCTAACAAATTCACCAATCCAGTCCCCTTATTTAGATCATGAGTATTTGGAGATTTCATTTTCTCCCAATTGTGATACCATACATAGTAGTTTTTTTTTGAAAACCATATTTGGTTATATGGGAGATCACTTCTTCATGGATCAAAAAAGGTATTCCAACACAATTATAACATAGGAAATGTATGTGATCACTATCTGATTCATTATCAAATGAAAAATCTAAAAATCCCTCAAACTGGTTTTGAAAATTGCATGAGATCCAATCAATTTAATACATCCAAATTCTATCCATTCTGTAAAAAAATTTATATATCTCATTTGGTAAAATAAATTAAATAATATTTAATTTTAATCAAAAATATATTTAAGGAAATGAGAACAGTCCAATTTATATAAATCCATAATTAACACACTAGTCTATATGAGAATCATAATATAATAGATAAGAAATACTATATATATAAGAAAATACTATAAATATAAAACCATGATATTGAATTCCATTATATCAATTAGTAATAATGTTCCAAATACATCGAGGTTTAATGATTTAATTATGAAAATGTTTCTTATGGAATATAAATTCTAGGAGTGTTATTTAAATGAGTTATAATTGAGAAGATAAATTGATGAGGCATAAAGGACCTTCAGATAGGTGACTTAGTGACTCTCCCCATTAATTTGGTCTGGTTCAAGTTCATTTGATTCAATTTAGTTTTTTTAATTTAAATTTAATTAGGTTTATTTAAATTTAGTTTTATTTGAGTTAGTTTAGGTACTTTTTATTGATTTGGACTAGTTTCATTCGGTTGGGATTGTGTATCTTTAGTTCAAGTGAATATGGTTTTGTTCAATTTCATTTGTTTCAATTTGGAATAGTTTGATTAAAAGTGGGTTATTTTGGTTCAAATTGGTTATATTTACTTTATTTAAATCACTTATATTTGGTTTCGATTGGTATTGTTTGACATGGTTCAGTTCAACTTGGTAAAACATGGTTCTATTCAATTTGGTCAGTAATGTTTGTTTATGATTAGTGAAAATGTGGTAGACATTTAAACCATAAGTATAATTATGGGTTGATGTATCATTTGTATTGAGTGTAATAGATTCACGAAGGTTTAGAGGAGATAACCTAGGAGAACATGTGATTCACATCTATCACATCTACCCTAGGGTTAGGTTATCATTCAAAAACTGAATCAACTATATATCATGAAAATATGATCACTAGAATCTATATTTTTTATTCAATCAACCATGATCACATTCATAAAGTTGAGATAAGAAATCTATTTGATACCATATTTAAATTATCTCAAGTTAAATCATATATCATGTCAACTTTATATAATTAAAAAGGTGATACCATTATATAGTATCCTCTCACAACTTTTTTGGAAAATGATATTGGAAATCATTGTAAAGAAAGAACACAACATGTTACAACATTGATTATCATGCCATGTTGGTTGTTATGTAGGCATAAAATTTTGGAGATTGAGGATTCATTTCACCATACAGCTTGGTGTCACACAATATTAAGTTATGCATAAGAATAAACAAATATTGTTTAATAATAATCTAATTCCGTATAAGATTACTTATAGAGAGGCCAAAACATAAGAGTATATGCCACACCATAACCTATTCAATGTTAAAATAATCTAGAGTGCTTAATGATTTGATACACCATGAAGCAAGATACAATTCTATAACTAGTCTTGAATAAGAGTATGAAAATGCTATATAAGAGTGAACCTCACTATAAACTTTCATTATTAATAATAAAATCAACGTATGTAAGAGTAATTGATTGTGTATCACACCACAATGATGTATATTCCAACATAAATAATAACGTTTTATTGTAGTGAAGATCCCATGAAAATTTTTTGTGGTTTTGGAATGTGATGTTGGATTGGATCACTCCACATTAAGAATGCCACACAACAGTTATGTGAGACATTGAGAATATTAAAAAATGGTCACATTGTCAATTTATAGTTGCGTTATGAGGACCAAAACATTATAAGAATTGATTGAGAACCGGGAGGAATATAAAATAAAATCTCACAATGAAACTAGAGGACCACACTAAAATTGGTACATATTTTAAGGAGATATGAGAATCCATTAGTCCAAAATAATTTATCTATATGTAATAAAGAATACTTCTGTTGTTGATGATGAGTCACTATTAAATCAGACAATAGAATCTTAAAGTATTTATATTTCAATTCCTATAAAAAAATTTAATATTAATTAATAGGAAACTCCATTTGAAATGTAAATGAATGGTTATAAAATATAAAATTTTATTTTAAAATAGTATACTGTACATATGTAGGTAGCTTATTAAAACTATAGTATATAAGAAAAAAAATCTAATTCATATGGAATGAATATTTGATATATGTAGGTAGTTTTAAATTTCATTTTTTAGAAAATAAGAAATATTATGTACAATTTATAATAGTTAGTAGATTATATAAAGAGTTTTTCTTAAGACATAGTAATTTATAGATAAATGTAAATATTGTGAGTATACAATAACACTTAAAACTATACTTTACAAGGCTAATTAATTTCACTAAAAATATATATTGGACTCTATTAATTTAAACCTCTACTACGGTAGAGAGATTAACACATTTTCATAAGAAATCATGGACAAATATTTTGTCATCGGTAATCTACACATAGAGTGCTATTTTTTATAGAAACCAAAAACAAATATATTGAAACTACAGAAGAGGAATACTAAATGATGGATATAGAAATCAAATATTTGATATTTAAGAAAAACTAGATGAAAATAGATGCTTGAGGGTGGTTCACTGCATTTGGGGAAGAAGATGGAAGCACTCTATGGGCTCACTTTCTAGAGAAATTGGAGGGGAGGGGTGCACACCAATTCAAGAATGGGATTAGATCTGAATATAGATCAAGATGGGAGTGTTGATAGAAATAATAATGGGAGTGCTACTAGGGATCACGATGGGAGGATAAGAGCACTCAGGATTTTATATGGATGGGAGGATTGGAGGATGGGAGGATGGGAGGAGTGCCTGCAGTACAATTTTAGGGAGGACCTATGGAAATGGTTTTAAAAAACCATTAGTATTGGTAATCTATCCCAAGGGGTTTTTAAAAACCATTGGGATATCCTACACTAAAATACCTTATCCCAATGGTTAGATCAAACTAATGGGATAGTTATGTGGGTATAGAGGTGATTTCCAGTAGTGTGTCTAGATAAATTTAACTCATTTTTGAATTAACATATTTAATGGTCTAGAAACCCATGAGAATTTTTCCAAAACCCATTGTTAATATTCTAAAAATCCAAAAAAAAAATTAATCTCATTAACATTTATAGTTCATGGACATTCATCAGACACTTTTTTTGTGGGATCAACTAATATTCCATATTTATTGAAAATGTTCCCATGGAAATAATTTTTTTGTAACCAAAAATAACATTTGATAAATTTTCCATATAACTTTTTTTTTAGGATTTATATAAAAATACTTATATTTTTTTCATGATACTTATAAATTTTTTAGAAAAACAAAATATAATCAATAAAAAATGATAAACTTATCCCAATTTTCATGGAATATTATATTCATAATATCCATAAATAAATTAGGTGAATATGTGAAACCAAAGGGCATAACAAAAAAATCATAATTCCTATATCTAGTATGGAATGATATTTTCTGAATTTCATCTTCCTTCATCTTCATCTGATGGTACTATAATCTCGATTTAATCTTGGAAAAATATTGATCTCCCAAGATCTAATCAAACAAGTAATAGATATGAGGTAAATGATACTTATTCTTAAAAGTAAAGTCATTCAAATCTCTCTGATCAATGCAAAGCATCATGTAACAATATTTCTTTATAACAAAAAAAGGATCACCCTGTGGTGATGTGATGAGAAAAATTAATCCTTTATCAGGTAACTCCTATAACTGCTTTTTCTATTCGAGAAGTTCCACTTGATCCATTTGAAAAGGGGTTTTTGAAATTAAATTAGCATCAAGAATCAAGTAAATTTTAAATTCAACCTCTCGATCAGGTATAACATCGGGAAACTCATTAAGAAGGACATTCATCTATTAATTTATAACTAGAAAATCATAAATCTGAATAGTTCCCTTATTTTCAACAATATTTGTAAGATGACATTCATTTCTATATTTTCATAATTTCTCAGCTTCCTGATATTTTATCAATTTCATGGGTTCATTGTTGTATAAAGACTAAAACACTTTCTGAAAAACAACTTATTTATCTTTATAATCTATCTTAGCATGGTAAATAGAAATCCAATACATACCTAGAATAACATTAAACTCTACTAGGGGAAAAAGGTTTTCTAGTAATGTATTTCCAAGATGAATTTGGGTGCTCTCGAGATATCCTCTCTCGGGAGCACCCTAGGGTATTTCCTCGAGTGTGGATAGTAGGCTCTTTGGAAACATTTATGGGGAAGATACTTATTGTCTGTGAGGGCGGGTCTAAGGAGGCAACTTTGTCTTAGGCCCCTTCAATCTTCAGGCGCAGTTCTCTTTTCCATTTGGTGGCTTCGTGTTTCTCTCATCTCGGGCATTCGGACGACGTCCTCTCTCAATGGTAGAAATGGTGTTTCTCACCTCGGTATCCGGTTTTCTACGGCATTATTCTCAGCTTCTGAATTTTGGTGGCGGTATGGGGTGATGTCATCTCTCAGTGGAAACTGGTGTTTATCAGCTCAGTCTCTAGATTTTTGCGGTGGATTTCTCAGATTTCAGATTTCAGATTTTAGATTTCAACAGCGGGATGGGCGTTCTTTCTGCTCAGATTTTGGCCTTCAGCGGTGGTGGCCTTGATGACGATGACTCTTTCAAGTTGGTGGTCTTCTCATGGTGACTGTTCTCGCTGGTGTTTTTGGTGGTTCCAACGAAAGTTGTGTTGTTGAAGTCTGAGGCCGCTCATGCACTGCTCTTACCCCTTATTATGCTACGACACTCTAAGTTGGAGATGGTGCGGCTGCAACTTTGAGGTTTTAGGTTTCGGTGCGGCGGATGAGGGTTTTATTAGCTCTTCTAGAGTCAAATATGTTGGGTTGATCTTTGTATACGGTGTGGTGCTTCCTCGACCATAGATCTAGTCATCAGCTGGGGCGGGTTTTGGATGAAGACATTGATGGTGATGATGTTCTTAACGACGGTGGGTGGATGTTCTGTCTAGGTTATGTATCTTGGTTATCCTTTTCCGGCAATCGGATCCGATGGTGATTGGGTGACGATGGTGATAAGAGTGTTGATGTTGACAACATGATGTGATGCGACTCCAGCTGAATCAGTGACACTTGGATCGAGGTCTCCTTGGGTTTGGTGTGGGTTTTGAATTTCAAATTTTGTATATTCATTATGTAACTTTGGATTCCCACGTGGTGTGATGTGTTTTACCTCTTATCCATAAAGAGGCTTTCTTGAAAATGAAAAAAAAATTTAGGTCAGTAATGTATTTCTAAATAAAACAATAGTAATATTCTTATAATCCATTTTTTCCTAATATTTCTCTTGGTATTTTTACATTAAGTTCTAGTTTCATTTATTGGGGTAAAATTTCCAATTTACGAGATAATTTCTCAAAAATAAAGGAAGGTGTAGACCACATATGAAACGGTACATTAGAATAATCTGAGTAAAAATATATATACCTGATAACACTTCATTTGATGGAAAAAAATCTTCTATAGTAGTCACAAAGGATTTCACTACACCTTTCCACTAATAATATGGATGCTTCCCATCATTCAGATCCTTCTTTGGGAAGTTATATGCATAATTCCCCATCTCACCAAATTTAAAACACTTTACAGTTTACTTATCATAATTGAACTTACAAACAGTAAAAAAAATTCATTTCAATCATGGTCCATATGTCCAAAGTTACCACATCGGAAGCACTTCTCGAATTTTTTAAGGAATTTCCCAGGGTTCTTTTTAACACACTTTCCACAAAATAGAAACTGGATTTTATACCTTTATATTTCTTTGATTGATTCTTACCCACTTCCTGCCATTTATACCATTTCTTCTACTTGATTTCAAAGTACATGTGATCATTAGTGAACTCCATTTATACCCTCTCAACACATTGAACAAGTTTCTCATAAATTTTCAATTCATGGTAATCCAATTAACTTTGATATCATGGCTTAAATCCAAATTAAAAAATGATTGATTTTACTATTAATATCTCAAATGATATTTGGAGGATACCTTTCCAATAAAGTGGAGTTTTCTTTATACACATCCACTAAATATTCTTCCTTTTGTTTTAATTCCAGGAATTTATTTTCTATCCTAAGATGAACTACCTTAGGAAAATATTTTTCTAATGAAAAGATTCTTAAATTCATCCCATTCTAAGGAATCAATCTCTTCTCTTCCATTAATATTATTAACCATTGAACACCACTGGTTAACTTCACCTTCAAAATGATAAATAGAAAGACTAAAATATTGATTATCTTAATACCCCATGACAATAAATACCTTTTCAAGGGATTTAATCCACCCTTCATCAACCACTGGGTCAGAAGATCCACTAAAAGAAGGCGGGTGTTTCCACATAAAATATTCCACTATAATCATGTTCATTTTTGGTAGCCCTGGTTGTTCTCTTGTATTGATTCCACATCAATTTATATCCTACATAAACTGACACATTACTATCACAAATTAATTTGTTCCAATTCCCACCATTCGAGGTTGCGGATTCAAAAAGATATCATCCTTTTAGTGACTTCCTACTTTGGCTTCCTTGTTTCTTCTGCTAAAAAACATTATAAACAGACATAATTTAGATGAATCAACATGGTAATATCCAAATGATATATCACTTAAACATAACTGTAAAGTAAAAATTATTTATGGTATTCTATTAACATCATCCTAAACCCTAAAGTTATCTAAACCATGCTCTGATACCAATTATAAGGACTCAGCCTTATATATTACATATTCTAGTGAATTTAAACTAGAATTAACTTTCTTTTATTTCCAAATATCTCTTAGGTTTAGATTTTTATATGATTATGACATACTATTGAATACTGAATCCATACATTACAAATTGAAACTTTTATAAAGAATCTATTTTTCCAATAATACAAAATTATTTAAAATAAAACATGATTTCTTTTCATTAAAGATCTTCACAACATTCATCTTGGCATATTATTTTATCTCACAAAATCTTAAACACTGTGAAAAACATTTGAAAACTCAGTTTCAGAACAAAAATCTCAATAAAGGACATAAAAACAATGAAATAATCCATTAGTGCATGAATACTTATAAACACATAAAGTATTTTTCAAAAAGATATATTATTCACACTTAAAAGTAACATATACTTAATTTGTGAAAACATGAGATTTAAAAAAAGCATAGAAATCATAAATAAAACATTTAGGTAACTTGGGGAGTCATTTACTTATCATGATTACTTAAAATTGTAACTTTCATGTGTACCATATGATTTTAAACCCTCATGGTTACCTTACAATGTAACCGTCATGGCTACCTTATGATGTAATTATCACAGTTACATATGGAATAACTATTAAAAGCAACTTGTTACATACCCAATACATTAAGGGTATATCACTGACCCAAAATTATTTTCTTTATATTATAACCTACATCCCCATAAAAATTTTACAAGAATGAGAACATAATCATAAAACATGAATACTTGAATGATAAAAAAATTCCTTATGTCAAAATCACTTATTTTAAAAAAAAAAATTGCACTCATACCATGAAAAGAAATATTCTAAAATAACCATGTAATATTATAAAGGATGATTCAAAAAATTAATTCAGCATTAAATCAGTAAAATATTATATTCCATATAAGTTCAAAAACATTCTTTTTGAATTTTTTAAAAATATACATTAAAGTGGATTTTTAAATAAAATTCATTTACCTCAGGTTTGAATTACATAAAACGTATTAAAAACTCCTTTATAATGGTTTAAAGAGTGTTATTAATTTATTATAGAACTATATTCATATTTATAATACCTTATCTGATCTTTTTATAACATATCTCTACTTGTTTATTAATAATATTTCATTATTTTCATTATTTTTGGTGCGTTAATTTTATGGTTTCATGGTTGGTTCATTAGGGATTTTCTTGTCAAATTGGAATAGAAAAAAATAAGTGAAAATATATACATATTTAGGTAATTTAAAAAAAATTAAGTAAATTTAAAATTTCCATGAATTTGGTAAGGGGAAACCAAAACTCATCGTCTATGAAGGTGGTGAATAGACATACCATGGATAACGATTTCATTTTTAAGAATAAAAGGAGAAGATAAGAGATTTGACAATGGATATAATATTAAAACAATAAAATTAAATTATTTATATATATGTGATTCTATAACTATCATGTAACATTGTATAGGGAGCGACAATAAGGTATAAGTGAGAAATAATTAAAAGAGAAGGAGGAATTTACCTCTTGAATATCATCTCCTTGAGAACCACCTTAAGGCATTCAGAATTCATCTTTTGGTGAGACCATAAAAAATAGAATGTGGATAGGGATGATTGTAAAAAAAAATTTAAAGGATGTTCCAGCTAAAAGTCTTAAGGTGATGAAATTAAGTGAAGGTAGGTATCCCCTTTTATAATTGAGCAGAGGGGCAATTTATAAATTACATAAAATATTAAAATAAAATAAGTCTATTTTAAGGTAAAAGAATTATAAAAGGCCTAAAAAGATCAGGGGATTACATTTTCAAGAAAATATTATCTAATTTTTCCTTATTCACGATTTTTATGATTTTTAAATAATTTAAGAAAATACTATATTCATTAGATACCATTTTTGTCAAATTTAACATTATTTGTTACTATAACTTTAAAAACATAGATAAAAAGATTCAAATTCAAAACAAATATTTTATTATATCTTATAAATTGTATATTTATATAGAAAATTCATGTATCATATTAATTATCTCAAATTATATTTATTTTAATATTTTTAAAATTATTTATTTTATTTTTCAATTAATTTAATAAGTTCTCCATCATCATTGTGCAAGACTTTAGGGTATTTATTTGTTGCATATAAATTGAAAATAAATTTATATTAATAAGATTAATATTTTATATTTCTAAATACTATTCATAGTAGGATATATATTTTAGAAAACTTTATATTAAAAAGTTTTATCAATTAAAAATCATAGTGTGAACAACTCGAATTTCTTTTAAATAAAATATTATAAGGGGCTTAAAGTAATACAAGTGGATACAAATATTACCAAATTAAAACAAAGGATTATTATGATCAAAAATTAATCATATAAATATATTTAGTGAAAAAAAATTTCATTTAATTGTTCTTATAATTTTATTTGAAATCATTTTATTGAATTTTCTTCTACTTGCATAAACGCTACATTAGCATTGCATAAGCATTAAAGTTAATTATTTCATATATATAAATTAAAAATAAATTAATATCATAAATATAGATTAATTATGTTCATTATAATCTTTTATATTCATTTATTATTTACATTTTCATTTATCAATGTCAAGACAACTTCTTTATTTTTTTAATTTGACATTTCTTATCTAGCGCAAGCATTGCATAGACATTTGTATAAGATTCATGTTGTATAACTATAAAATCTAAAAATATCATCCAAAAACATGAATTATAAATAATAATTAATAAGAAATTCATTAAAATACTTTTTGGAACTCAATTATTATCTATAGAGAACAAAATTGACTTTACCAATGTTGTGCAGGCACTACGTCAACACTGAAAATGAAATTTTTATTTGTAATGAAATAATTTATAATTTATTTATTATGGATTATTTTTTTATGATATTTTGATTATAATATCATAATTTATTCATTCAATATATTTAATAAAAATTTATATCAAAATTATGTCCTGAAAATGTCACAAAAATACTGTATTTTTAAAAAAAACCGTATTTTTTACTATTCACCAAAATTTTCACTTTTTCGAAAATTTATAAAAAGTTCATAATAATTTAATTTTGACATGATGAATTAAAAATGAAGTTATTTTTTTCAAATTAAATATTATAAATTATAATTTCATCTTTTAAATATAACCATATAAGAAATTAGTTTAATAAAATTATTTATTTTAAGAATTACTTAACATATTGATTTTAACTATTTAATTCAAGAATACTAACAAGTATTAAAATAAATTATTCTATCCATACTTGAGTTTTTATAACAGTTTTAAGTGAATGGGGCCTATAGTCCCCTTAATGATGGTGGTTGGTCCCAACCACGTGGACCTGCATCTATGGTCAGTGTGGCTCATGGTGGTAGGTCCATGTGGTCAGGACCTATCACCACTATAAAGGGGACCATGGTCATAGACCCTACATTGAAGACATAATTACACCAGTCACTCCACCTATGGTGGTAAGTTCAAGACACATGGACCTACTTCCACAAGAAACACCATACATAGTTATATCGTTTTAATCACATCAACCTACAACCATTATCCAACTCACTTTTGTTTGTATGACCATGAAATAATAGCCTATATACATAGAAAATGGTTCTCACGTCCATACGTGAATCCCATGTTGGATGAGTGGTTCCCATATTTCCCTACGGCCACAAGACATGTCAGCCATAGTGATAGGATTTACCTTCATAGTCTTATCACTACAGGTAGCATGAACTGTAGTCATAGGGTCCTTATGGCCATGGTCCTTCTTTTCCCATGGTGATAGGTCAATCTACAACCAAAATTATTCTGATTGTGGATTGAAAACCATGGTCGTATAGAAATTTTCTAATATTGGGAGTCCATAATGTTTTCTCATAGAACTTTATACTTATATTTAAAGAAAACATAGTAGCATAACTTTATTTTTGATCCCTCCACATGTTCTCGAGTAGATATTGATCCTTTAACATGGTGTGTGAAGCTTTTAAGCCTTTTTTTAGCTATATTTTCTTCCTCCTCAGTTACATGCATTATAAAACCACCCACAATCTATTCTCTTTCTTCAATTCCTGGAGGGACCACTTGATTTGGATACTCGAAATATTTCCTGAATTATTTAGATGACCCATATGTGAAATTGATTTTCTAATTTGGCCTTTCATTTATTCTACATAGGAATCTGTTGTCATAAATGATTTAGGTTCTTTGTTAATGAACTCTCAAAACATTCTTATGCTAGTAATTCAATTTTAGATTCTCAATTACATAATTCATGCTCATTCTTATGTAGATCCTTTAATCCTTATTCAAGAAATAATTCATTCTTACATAGCTTCATCAAACTTATATTTTATTTACAAGATAGTTTTCAAAGTGAATGCCACTTATGTAGTTTCTGACTAACATAGTGTTTGTAAATTTCCTTCAAATATTACATAAGCAGAAATATCCTCAAACACACTTACATGAGTTTCATATTTCTTAGTTCAGTATCATATAGCATATGAGTATATTATTTTCATTAAAATATGGGTTAATTATTATTTTTAAATCACACTAACATAGCTAAAATTTACACTTACGCAACTAGAGACCATCCTTACATATTGTATGTAATTTTTAATTCTCAATTTCATAGCTCTTAATAAATTCACCTATATCATAAATACACATGAATTTATGGTTTGTTCATTTAATAAAATACCATAAATAAAATTAATTTAATAATATCATATACATATCCAATTCTAATAATTAATTTCAAAATATACATAAATATTAAAAATGTTGTAAATTCACATAAATTATAAAAAATAAAGGGTAAATTTTAGTTTATTAGAATATTAAAATGAGTGAAATTGCTTCTCTATTGATGTTTTATATTCTTTACATAAAAAATGTTTCATAGTAATATATTTTTCAAAAATATAATTTCTAAGAGGTTACTGAGAGTATATTTGAATTTATAAAAGTTCAATAATGTAAAAAATATATAATAATACTTGTATAATTCACAGTAAAATTCACTTTATATCTTAAAGGTATACAAGATAAATTGGAAAAAGAATTATTTTAATGTAAATATTTAATAAAATTTGTTACCAAATGATCTAAAATAAAGGTTTCAATTTTATGAAACGTTTTTTATAAGATAATAGTATAGATGTTAAAATATTTATGTGTATTTGAAAATACAAAATTCATTAACATCATATAATCAGATGTTATAAAGAAAATAAGTTTGAATATAATGTTAAAACATTGAACATAAATAATTATGAATACTAAATACCATCATTATTAATAATATTTTTCTTCATTGATGTTATCTCACTAAAAGAGTTTAGTAGAAGGATTTCCAAAATATTCATATGGAGATGTGAAAATGTTACATGATATGAAACATGTTTATCAAAACTAACAAAATACAAAAAACATAAGTTCCTTTGGGTATTTTCATATTGGGTATGGGAAATATTTACACTTATGTATAGTTTTCATAGTATTCTAAAATAATTTCATGAATTTGAAAAATGTATAATGTCATAAAAATGCATCTCTTCTTTATCATTTATTCATGTCATAATAATAGTTTATGGAATAGAATTATAATTAACCCTTTAAAGAATGAATTTTACTAATAAATAATTGATGGTATCTATGGATAATTATGGTTTTTGATGATATATGAATATTGGAATGATTTGGGACTCATATAAAGACACTTAGTTTCACTCATTATCCAAAAAATGAGTTTTGTGTTATAATTGAATCACTTGATTATATCACATGGATTGTCATACATAGTATAATTGGTATTCTCGGTGTGAATGAATTATAATAATCTATATTATATGAGGTTAATAAGTAATATCACATGTAAACTAATATATTTTGATATCATACTTATGTAAACCTTGAGTTTGAGATAATTAGGGGTAGTTGAGAATGAGGTTTTTATTAATTAAAATAGAATTTTTCAACTTATATGACTTGTAAAACATTTGGGATCTCAATTAAGAAATATTGAGGAAGTGTACATTTATGCACAGATAAGTGAAATGTGATATGATTATCTATTTGGGTGAGTGATGTGTGATGTACTCATCTACTTTAATGAAAAAAATGAGATGTGTTCATTTGTTTTATTCAGAATTTACCCATATCATTGAGAATATATTAGTAAGTCTATACAATATTGGCATACTTTGTGTATCATAGTTACTCGATGTCTTAGAAAAAAGGACTATATGATTTTGGGTGATATATGACATACATCAAGTGAAAATACTTGTGTTTGTTTGATATCTTCCCAAATATCTTTGTATCATGAGTAGCACAAATGTTTTATTAGAGGGGTATCTTTGTTTATAATTATGGATCATAGAATTTATAATATTAATCAATGCTACAAAGGATCATAGGATTATAAAAAAGGTTTTTTAAATGAGTATTAGTTTTATTATGAGTTATTTGTAAAAATATGTTAAGATTATAATGATAGATTCTCTAGAATGGAGTTTTAGAGAATATCAAAAAATTATTTTTTGATAAAGTTTCACAATCTCTTTAATATGATATAACATTTGGTAGAGTAGAAATAATTTTCACATGATTTTACCCCAACCTAGATAATAATAGAGTTTTTACACTAAAGAATAGGATGTGGGAAGAATTGTGCATATAACATTATCCATGTGGTGTTTTTTTTCAGGTCATAAATAACATTAGGGACTCAACTCTTTGATTATGGTTGGTGGTCTTATCACTATCCATAAAATGATATGAAATATATAATATTACATTCAAACATTTTTATTCATCCATTAAAACCTATAATTTATCAATTAAAATATCATATGATGAAATTTGAAGGAGTTTAGTGAATTTTTTAAGTTTTAAATATTTCAATAATAGTTGGTCAGATGTTATAAATAATTTATAACATATTTCATAATTCATAAATTTGATAAGTGTTTGAAATAATAAAGTATATCATAAATTTAATGTTTATTAAACTTTAAATATTATGATATACCTTTAAATATATTATTTTATGCTTATAAAAGGATGTTGAGACCATGGAAAATGGATTTGAGAAATTCAATATCTATGAAACTCTAAGATGAAAATATTTGTTTCCCTTTTCCTTTTAAATTTATGGTTCTAAAAGCTTATGGGAAAGTGATATATTCTTCCTAGAAAAAATCTAGGTGATTCACACATCTGGTGGATACTTTTCAGTAAAGGATAAAACAATCTATAAAAGCTTCTAGTTTTGAAAAGACAATCTAAATATAGAAACAAACTATGATACACATGCTCCTATGAAAATAAACTCTAACATAAATAATTTATACAAGATGGATTATACTGAAATGAGTTTCAAACATATTGTTTAACCAAACATAATTATGCACTATCGTTCACCATGAACTACAAATGATCCTTTTAAAGGTAAACATATTTTTTATATCAGGGTTTTATTTCAAATCAATAGAAAATTGTCAAGAAATTTTTGTTACATAATGTTTTGATTGTTAACTATGTGGAACCACAAAAAAATATAAAAATCAAAATATCATATTATATGATATTCTTATATGTATATGGAAAGGGTAATTGAAATAAAAATATGGATGAAACCTATATAAAGTTTCTTGATAGAACATGCTTAAAACACATTAAAAAACTTTTTATCTCTCAATTATTTTTTATCGATGTTAATAAACATTAAATTATAATCATTTCACAAATTTGTGATGTATAGTTGTTTATGGAATATAACATAAAAATGTGGTGAGATCCCTTGGTGTTATGGTTTAGGAAATATGGCACATTACATGGAAATTTTATTTCTGGTGAAAATATGATATATGAAAATAATAAATTAGGAATATGAAAAATAAAAATTATAATTATAATTATAATATGACTTGTAATTTTAATAAAAAAATAAACATAAAATCAAAATAAGTAAAAAATTTATGAAATATTTAAAGATAAATTAAAATAAAATGCCTAAAATGGTTCTTCATTTTCATTAATGGAAAGGTCATCGGCATCATTGATAGGATGATCTAAAATAACTTTGGTTGGAGTTAATTCCCTATAACCAACTTTCTTTTTAATTTTTGTTATTTATATATTATTAGTACTAAATTTTATTAAATATCTTGTCACATGTTTATTTTATTTTATGTAACATTAATGTGGTAATGTCTTAAGAGTACCTTTCGCATCAAATGGTCATAGCAGTTCCATGCTACAATGAGAACCATGAAGTTATATGAAAATATTATTAAATATGGGTTCTATAGTTAGATGAAATATATTTTTAAGGACATAGATGGTGTAGGCTATCAATTTTTTGGGGATTATAAGTCACTGGGACTCCTTCTTATTAATTTCACAGTTTGTAATCTTCAATATAGAAGGTTATGAGAATAGAACCACCCATAGGAATTACACATATTTTATGTTCCATTGGATATTATTATCTTTAGATGTGTGTATTTGTTTTTAGAATTTATATTATTAATAATATATATTATGAACCACATACTTAGATGTATTGATGGAAACTATGATAGAATATTGTAACATCCCAACCCGAACCACTATGTCTATGGTGGAATGTTATGTGACCTCATGTGCACCTCCCCATATGCAAGAGGTTTTTGACTAGAAGTGAGGGTCTCGAGTGGAATCATAGAGAGACTATACCCTCTATATAGATTCATAGGATCAATAATAAACAACAAAAATGTAAATAATCAGAGTAAAATTAAAAAATGTAAAGGTGGAATACATGCAATGTAACATCTCCCCAAAGTGGAAAGAAACCGCAACTAACTCATAGAAAAAACTAGAGAGTAAATAAAAAATAAACAATGGAGTGCTCTTGCACCAGTCTCGGATAACTCAATCTCTATGCTACACCACTCAACCATCCACCATAGGGACCTTTCCCTTCATCAGATCTCTGGTCATGAAATCTACAAGCGCACCGAAATTCCCATGTAGGGTGTGAGTACAAGCCTCAGTAGGAAACTACCAATGCATCCTAAAAATTATGTGCTCAAAATACAAGATTATTTCATAATAAATAATGTAAAGTAAACACACAATCCAAAACTTAGAGGTTGTGCACTATCCAAGATTGTACAACCCCCGGTCCTACCTGTTTTGTCTTTATACTCAAATGGATAACCACGATGTTTGATGAATCAATGATTTGACAATAGGATAATGAATCATGTTTCTTGGAATCGTCATGAAACAGTATCAATTCTCTATAATAAGATATGTTTATTTATATTTTCAAGGAAAATAAGGCATAATTAGCTTCCCTTAATCTTCTAGTTGACGTACTGATGATCGAGATCCAATCGTGTCCCTTATTCATCGAATCACACCATCGAGAAAACATACTAGAGACCGAGATCTAATCAGTCTCCACTTCATTGAGTGCATCCCAAGTAATCATCATATTCCATTCTCATGCATTGAACCCTTGTCGTCGGTCATGCACATCCCTCCTCTAAAGGATAACACAAATCGTGATTGTCTGCAACACGATACACCCAAGGCATCATCGTACCCCATTGTCCGATATTTCCCATCCCAAGGCATCATCGTGTTCCTTCATCATGTATTGGACCTTTTTTTCCAGTCATGCACATTCCTCCCTCCATAGGATAACACAAATCAAAATGGTCTTCTACATGGATTCCCCTAAGCATCATCATGTTCCTACCACATGTATTGGACCCTCAGAGTTAGTCATGTGCATACCTCCTCCGATGGATAACAAAGGTCATTATGGTTTGCTACATGAAATCCCCTAGGAATCTTCATGTTCTTACCCCATGAATTAGACCCACATCATTAGTAATGTGCATCCCTCCTCCAAAGGATAACGCAAGTTTATAATCCGCTTATCTAGCCTCGAAGAAAAAAAACCACAAGTTATACAGATCATGGAAGGATATATATATATATATATATATATACATATATCTGAAATAATAACACATCATTATGAGTAAAGTATCACACAATATACACACAATCACCCAATAATGTGAATAAACAGCTACAAGTACGCATAGCATCAAGTGAAATATAGAGTTATCAGGGCACACACATACCCACATCCATTAACTATCTAGAATGGTCCCTAAACATGTTTGTTTATAATCATATTAATGAAAATAATTTGTAAACAAGCTCAAAAGGTTAAGAAACTTTCTACCTTATCAGCTAGAAAACGTCTCGTAGTTTTTCTAAAGTTCGGTAAATACATCAAAGTCTTGATTTTTTTGGCATGTAGATGCTCAAGGTATGTCAAAGGTTTTTCCTAGAATCATAAAATTTATTTTTATTCAAAAGAATAAAATATAACATGTGATAATTTTTTCTCTCTCATGAAAAATTATCAAATTATCATTTAATTTATCACATGCACTGATAAATTTTAAATTATCATTTTACTCTTTTAAAAGTCACAAGAAATGTTAAATCATAAATTTAATTTAATTTTATCATGTGTGATAATAAATTAAATAATTATTTTATCATTTATAAAATTTCACATTAAATGACAAACATTTTTCATATGCATTGATAATTTAAATTATCAATTTATAATTTTTAAAAAACATCACATAAAATGATAAACATTTTTCATATGCATTGATAATTTAAATTATCATTTTTAAAACATCACATAATATGATAAACATTTTTCATATGTGTTGATAATTTAAATTATCATTTTATCAATTTTAAAAACATCTCATAAAATTATATAAAAAAAATTATGCGTTGATAATTAAAATTATCATTTTATCATTTTTAAATACATATGAAATGATAATTATATTCATTGGATAATTAAAATGTGATGATAATAATGATTTCAAAATTTTAAATTTATCACTTATGTTGATAAATTTAATTCCTGTGAAATCTTTTAAATTATCCTTGATAAATCAATGTAATTATCTCTAGATGATTTATTTACAATTATCAAATGTCACATTGATGATTTTAATTAGAGAATTATCCTTTTATGTGATTATATATATATATATATATATATATATATATCTGTTTGTGTGTGTGTGTTAATAATAATTTTGAATATTAAGGATAATTTATTTGGAATTATTACTATATTATTTAGGTTTATCAATTTATTTTAATAACACCATTTTTTATTTACATCTTATCAATTTTATAGAATTTCTTTTAAAACATGTATAAGGAAAATAAATAAATAAAAGGTAAAAGAGGAAGAAACCTACAGTGCCCCCCACAAACCCTCCTTGCATGCTTCAACCATGGAAAAGTAAATGGAAAGGATCAAAATCTTCAATAATGTGTGGGAAGAGTTTTTCTTGCACTCATCAGTGAGATTTAAAGGGAGGGAGTCGACTATTTAAAGGACCAAAAATGTGTGTGGGGTTTTCCAAAACTGAAAAATTAAATACCCATTTTTGATCTGTCACTCAATCCAAAATTGAATATAGAGTGATTTATTTCACCCAAATAATGAGTTGAAGGGTTTTTGGGGTCAAAAAAACTTGGAATATGAGTTTTTTTATCTTTCTACGTGACAATAAAGGTGGAAACATCAAAATTATAAGAGCATGAATAGTAACATTATTTCTAATTATTTAATATATTTAATAATTTAACAGAAAAATTAAATTATATTAAATTCCCATTGTGAATAAATATTATACCATATATAGGGAATTATCCCACCCCCACCCCCACCCCCCACCCCCATTTCAGACCTAATGGTAATATTGAATTTATAATATGACACACCATTTGAGAGATATTAATTATTTAATATTCAAAAAATGGATTGAATAATTAGTTAAAATAAAAAGGGTTATTTTTTCAAGTGAGGCATTCAAACTTCCAACACCTAAAAATATTTTACCCCGCCTAGGGTAAAAACTGCATTCTGAACCTGTCAATGGTCTTGGATTTCCCATATGATTCATTGTTTGGGAGATATTTAATTATTTTAAATAAAATAATAGATTAAATATCTTTTAATAACTTTATATCATGATAGAGGCTTCCAGACATTAGACACCTTCAAATGTTATACCTCTCTTAGGGTAAACACTGCATATCAGACCTAAACGGTGTCCCAATTTTATCATACAACTCACTATTTTGGAGATATTCAATAATTTTTAATAAAATGTAATCACTTAAAATAATATAATTAATATTTTTATTCTGTCTTATCCAAGGCTTTTTGAACCTCATAAACTTTCACTAACTTAGTGTTTAACTCTGAAAATATTAAATTGAATATTCCAGAGTGTTAACTGTGATTTTTACACTTTTGTGAAGCATTTAACAAAAAACAATATTTTTCACTGATAAATAATTTTATCCACTTAATAATTTGTCATAAGAGGGTTTATGATTTTATCTAAACATCAAGATGTTACAATTATCCCCCTCTATCGACTTATCATCCTTGAGAAGAATCACTATTGGTCTTTCTCAAACAAAACAAACCACTGAGCTCAACGATCAGACACGCATTCTCTTTTCTCTTCCTAAATTTGTCCTTGTTTTCTCAAAATCTCGACTAGTGGTGTCATCTTTCCTCTCAGCGCCTACTCACTTCAAAATATGTTCCACATTTATGCTCCTTACAATATGCACAACAACCCAACATCCTCACAATCTATGACACATGTAAGGTCTGTTATCTATCTATGAAGCTATAACCCATGGAACATGTCATACATACCTCAATAGTGAGCAGGGAGGCCTTGATGATACTCCACTACCCCTATACACTATGTAAGTCCTTTATCAGACTCTTAAAAAATAATTATTGATCACCTCCCTCTAATATACTAAGGTCTCATGTCATTGTTCGTCGATGTATAAGGGAAATGTAAGTTAGAGAAGCATAACTCTACTAGTAAATCAAGTCCAGACATGGATCACAAACATAAGAAAAACAACAATATTAATCAAGGAAGATGATCAAAATGGAATTATTGAAACCATAGCTCATATAGAAACAAGATCATTATCACTATCAGTTGGTGTTAGGTCCACTGCATAGATATTACCTACCTTAACTCCATGATCATGCCCATGACTTTCCTAAGTCATCGTCAGTAGGGGGAGTCTATATCCTCTGCTAGGTTTCTCCATTCCTAACATGTCCTAACCTTATAGAACTCCTCTAGAAAACCCTTGATAGTAAGTTTCAAAGATATCCATCCTTTCCATGATAGTAGATGTATGTTGTTGGAATCCTTCAAGTACTGTTATAATGTCCCCATTTCCCATAATTATAGAACTTTCCTGAAAAAGTTCTATTATGACCCAATTGTCCATCAGTCTGTGGATGGTACACCATGCTCAATCTTCACTGAGTCCCTAGAGATTTTTGAAAGCCCTTCTAGAAGATGTAAAATTTAAAACTTTGTCAGAAATAGTTCTCAAGGGAACTCCATGTAAGCATAAAATCTCTCAAACATAAGGTTTTCCAAACTCCTCCATCGAGTGAGTCTCTCTCATCAGTAAGAAGTGGGTAGACTTCGTTAACCAATCGATGATCACCTAAAATATATCATGTCTCTTTTGGGTCTGGAATAATTATATCAAAAATTTCATATAAATATCCTCTCATTTCCACATATGTATTGGGAGTGGATACAATAACCATCTAGGGTGTTGGTTCTCATCCTTCACCCTCTGAAAAGTGAGGCATTGATAGATAAAACCTATAATGTCCCTCTTCATCCCTGGACACCAGAACTATCGTCTAAAGTCATGTTCCATCATTGTCACACCAGTATGTACTGTCCACTTATAGGTATGTTGATCCCTAATTAGTTCCTCTCTAGTATAAGTAGGAACTAATACACTTACATGGACCAAGATCATGTCATTATTTTCCATCGACCATTTGGGTATCGAATCCTGACTAGTCCTCATCATTCCCATAAGGGAAGATGTAATCAGTAAGGAAGAGAAAATCATAGATCCTTGCTCCTCTAAAGCATCAACCCTCCAGTAATCCAACAAGAACATCAAATTCCACTACTCCTCTGAGGGGTTCTCGCCAAGTTCCTGCTCATCTTAGGTTATGTGGCTAAGGGCATCTACTTTGACATTTCCCTTTTAGGGTAATATGTCATCTCAAATTTGAATGTCTATAGATATGCAACCCAACACCTCTACCTAACATTCAAATCCCTCTTAGTGAATATATATCAAAGGCTCTTGTGATCCATATAAACCACTAAAGAGATAATGTCTACAACATTTTAGTGCATGGACCACTGCTTCCAGCTCTAAGTCATGTATAGGTTAGTTCTTCTCATGGGTTCGTAGCTGATGAGACCCATAGTCTACTACCTTTTCTACTTGCATCAGTATTACTCCCAGAAAAACTCCTACATAACCAATCCCAAGCTCCATAATTGTCAGTATAAGAGCTGTGATCAGCCTTTTCTTTAGTTCAAGGAAGGTCTCATCACACTAGATTGACCATTGTAACTTTACTCCCTTCTTCATCAAATCTTTAATGGGTTTCAATCGTCAGGAGAAGTCCTGGATAAACCTTCGGTAATATCTGGATCAACATAAGAAGCACCTGATTTCAAACATGTTTTAGGGTAATTGTCCATGACATTACTTCTTTGACCTTCTTTAGGTTTACTGATATACCAGTTTCAGGCACCACATGTCCAAGGAACATCACCTATTTATTACAGAAGTAACATTTTGACATCTTAACATAATTTTTGTTATCTCATAGCATAGTCAAGACTATCTTGAGGTTATTAGTGTGTTGTTATTATGTTAGTGAGTAGATGAGGATATTGTCAACAAAACCTATAAAGAAAGATTCCAAGTATTGATGGAAGATTTTTTTCTTGAGGTCCATGAATATAGATGGTGTATTATTCAGCCCGAACAGAATCACCAAGTACTCATACAGTCCATATATTCTCTGAAACGATATCTTTAGAAATTCCTCCTACCTAAATAGCAACTAGTGGTTTCTTGATCGAAGATCAATTTTAGAGAACCATCGGGCTCCCCTAAAAGATAATTAATCCTTGATAATGGATATTAGTTATTCACTATCACTTAGTTCAGATTCTAGTAATCAAATCATAGTCGAATACTATCACCCACTTTCTTGGCGAACAAGACAGTTACACCCCATGGTGAAGCACTAGTTCTGATAAGTCCCTTCCTCTCTATGTTATTAAGAAGAACATTGCGCTCTTTCATCTCGATTGGAACCATGTGATATGGGTGTATTGAAATGGGTTGTGCACTTCACTTGAGCTCAATCTTAGCTTAACATTTCTATCCTTCAGAGTCTTTACTAGGTCAAAAATTCCCAAAAAAATATCACAACCCATTCTTCAGCTTCCCGAGAGCCTCTGATTCTCCAGAAGTATGAATAATGGTGGAGTTGAAAATCATGGAATATTCAACCACAGTTCTAAACACTTATTCTTAGAATAATCACTAAGAAAAATACTTCAAGTTGAGGTGTACCTACTACCTATACCATAGAGTAGGTGTGGGTCAAAGGTAAACTTCATTCTCCTACATGTCTAATGGTAATGGTGTTGCATCTCCCCTTGTGGAAGTATTTTGGCCAACTGCGTCAATTCAACATCTTCTGTAACATGAAGGAAGTACTTTCTAAAAGAACAGAGTTGTTAGCATAAACCCTAACTAGTCTATGGGATCAAATAATGTTTTTCTTAACCATTCTATGGGATCATACAAGTTTTTCCAAATATTCTACCCTCAACACAATGTATACCCCTCCTAGCACTAACCCATGTTTCATTCTATGTATGTTAGTCGTAATCGTTATATATATATATATATATACTAACACAATAATATTCTTGGTTTAACTAATTAATTTCCATAATGATATATCACAAGAAACAAACTATCCTGAATAGATAACATAATTTAAGGCATTTAATTAATGAACTACTATGTTGTACAACAACAGGTGTATACATGGCATGTGAACCCACGTTCCTAGTCATGATGCATGTACATATTCTAAATCTCATAAATCACATATAACACCATGTGAATCACACTAGGTGAATTTAATCAATAGTAAATAAATATAAAAAAAATTTAATTTAATGGTAACTCAGAGGTCCACTCTGTAGTACTGGCCAGACACTGAAATAGATTCCCCTGTCTGAGTCCCAACCATCCTAGATCCTATCTAAACTATCCCAACCCTAAGTAAAGAGAAGAAACAAGTTAGTAAAAACCTGATCCACTGATACCATTTTGTAACATCCCACCCCAAACCACTAGGGGTGAGCCGGAATGTTATGTGACCCCATGCGCACCTCACAATATCCAAGAGTTTTAAACTAGTGGTCAGGTTCTTGAGTGGAATCATGGGGATAATATACCCTATGTATTGAGTCATTGGATCAATAATCAACAACAACAATACAAATAATCAGAGTAAAATATATAAATGTAAATATGGAATACATGCAATGTAACAGCTCCCCAAAGTAGAAATAAAACCCAAGTAAGAAGTAGACAAAACTAGAATGTAAATAAATAATCGTCTATGTAATGATCTAGTTCCTTCCCTAGTTCACTCCAACTCTATTCTCCATTTCTCAATCTTCCACCATTGGGTTCTTTCCCATCATCTAATCTCTAGTCATAAAATCTATTGGTGCGCCGAAATTCCCAAGTAGGGTGTGAGTAAAAGACTCAGTAGGAAACCACCAATGTTCCCTAAACCTTACATGATCAAAATATAAGTGTATGAAAAAATAAATAATTAAAAGTAAAAATAATCCAAAACATAGTGGTTGTGCGCTAACCAAGCTGCCACAACCCCTGGTCATACCAGCATTGGCTCTATGCCGGAATGGATAAACACAAGGTCAGATGAATCAACAATTAGACATTAGGCTAATGAATCATATTTCTCGGCATCATCATGTGACCTTATAAATGCTCTGAAAGAAGATATGTTTCTCTGTATGTTAAAGGGAAATGAGAGAAAATCAACTTCCCTTAATTGTCAAGTTGTCATACTGAGGACTGAGAGCTAATAATCTCCCTTAGTCAACGAAGAGAACCGTCAAGAATACCTACTAAGGACCAAGATTTAATTAGTCCCCTCTTCATTTATAGCATCCTAAGGAATCATCATATTCCCTTCTCTTTTACTGAACCCTCGTCGTCAGTCATTCACATCCCTCTTACAATGGATAACACAAATCGTAATGGTATGGTACATGATACTCCCAAGGAATCATTGTATCCCTCATTGTCATAAAATCACATCCCAGGGAATCTTCATCTGTCTTTCTCATGTATTGGACCCTTGTCGTTATTCATGTGTATCCCCCCCCCAATAGGATAACACAAATCACAATGGTCCACTACATGGCTTCCCCTAGGCATCCTCATGTGCCTACCTCATGTATTAGAACCTCATCATTAGTCATGTGAATCCCTCCTCCAAAAGATAACATAAGTCATGATAGTCCACTAAATAGAATCCCCTAGGCATCTTCATGTGCCTACCCTATGTATCTGACTCGCATCTCTAGTCATATGCATCCCTCCTCCAAAGGATATTGCAAGTTGATGGTCCACCTGTCTGGGATACAAGAAAAAAACTTCAAGGTATACATATCATAGTAGGATATATATATATATATATATGCATAAATAACACATCATCATGAGTAAAGTAGCAAAAAATGTATATTCAATCACATAGTAATGTTAATAAACAGCTACAAGTACTCATGGAATCAAGTGTAATATAGAGTTTCCAGGGCTACACACATACCCACATGCATTCTCTATCTAACATGGTCCATAAAAATATATGCACATAATCATATTAATTAAAATAATTTTTAAACAAGATTAAAAGGTTAAAGAACTTCCTACCTTACCATTTGTAAAACCTCTCATAGTTTTTATAACGTCAGGGTGATTGTCAAAGTCTCAAGCTGTTGCCATGTTTGTGCTCGAGGTATGTCAAATGTTTTTCCTAGAATCATAAAATTTATTTTTATTAAATATAATAAAATATCACATGTGATAATAAAATATCACATGTGATAATTCCTAGAAAAACCTTTGACATACCTTGATCACTGACGTGCCAACATCTCGAGACTTTGACATATCGCCCTGATGTCAGAAAAACTACGAGATTTTTTCCAACTGATAAGTTAGGAAGTTAATTAATATTTTGAGCTTGTTTAAAAATTATTATCATTAATATGATTATGTAAATACATTTTTAAGTACCATTCTAGATAGTGAATTCATGTGGGTGTGTGTGTAGCCCCAGAAACTCTATATTACACTTGATGCCATGAGTACTTGTAGTTGTTTATTCATATTACTATGTGATTGCGTGAACATTTTGTGCTACTTTACTCATGATGATGTGTTATTCTTGATTATATATGTATATATATATATATGTATATATATGTATATATATATATGTATATATATGTATATGTATATATATATATCCTTCCATGCTATGTATACCTTGCGGTTTTGTTTTTAGAGCCAAGATAGGTGGATTGTCAACCTACATTATCCTTTGGAGGAGGGTTGCACATGATTGATTATGTAGGTTGGATGCATGGGGTAGGCACATGATGATGCCTATGGGATTTCGCGTAGTGGACCATCGTGACTTGTGTTATCCTTTGGATGAGGTACGTTTATGACTGACGATGAGGGTCTAATACAAGAGGTAGGCATAAGACGATGACTAGGGGAATCCATGCTGTAGACCACTGTAGTTTTTTTATCCTATAGGGGGAATGAACATGACTAAATAAAAGGGTCCAATACATGAGGAAGGAACACGAAGATGCCTTGGGATGCGCATGTCTGGAAATAAAGGATACAATGATGCCATGGGAGTATCATGTAGAGGACCATCAGGATTTGTGTTATCCTTTGGAGGAGGGATGAGCATGACTAACGATAAGGGTTCAATGCATGAGATAGGCATACAATGATTCCTTGGGATTTACTCAATTAAGAGGGGATTTATTATCGCTTGGTCCAAATCATGTATTCTCTATGGTGTTCTTCGATGACTAAGGGGCATGATTAGCTCTTGGTTTTTAGTACATCAACTCACTGATTAAGCGAAGTTAATTAGCTCTCACTTCCATTTCACATATAGCGAAACATATATTCTTATATATCATTGATACTATTTCATGAAGATTCTAGAAGACATGATTCATTAGCCTAAGGGCTAATCATTGATTCATCTGACACCGTGGTTATCCATTCTAGCACAGAGCCAAAGTGGGTACTGTCGGGGGTTGTGGCAGCTTGGTTAGCACACAACCGTTCAGTTTTGGATTGTGTGTTTACTTCACATTATTTATTATGGAATACACTTTTATTTTTACCATGTCTGGTTTAGGATGCATTGGTGGTGTCCTACTGAGTCTTGTACTAACACCCAACTTGGGCATTTCGGTGCACTTTTATATTTCATGAACAAAGATATGATGAAGGTCAAGGACCCTATGGTGGATGGTTAAACAGTGGAGCATAGATTTGGAGCGAATAGAGACAAGAACTAGATAGCTCCATTGATGATTTTTGTATTTACTTTAAAGATTTATCTACCAATTAATTGGGTTTTCTTTACACTTTGGGGAGCTGTAAAATTTCATGTATTCCATCTTTACATTTCCTCATTTTAATCTGATTATTTAAATTGCTGGTGTTGATTATTGATCTTGTGACTCAATATAGAGGGTATATTCTCCCCACTATTCCACTAGATACCCTCACTACTATCCCTCAACCTCTTTCATATGGGGAGGCATGCATGAGGTCACGTTGCATTCTAGATCAGACCCGGTGGTTCAGGTTGGGACGTTACACATATGATCAAGGTGAGGCTGGATATGTTGGGAGTTTTATGAGTGAAATTTAATTAATAAATAATTAAATAATGTATTTGTCCCTTCCAAGTTAATGTAAGCAGATATATTAGGCCCTTCAATGAAAAAGGTTTTATCTAATTAAGTACATGGTTATAGAAGTTTATCAATGAGTTCATTTCTAGAAATTCAAAGAAATATATATCAAGAATATAGGTTGATGACACAAATAAAGTACCGTGTTTGGTGAGATATTGAGATAAATGTTTTATATTATATAGTTAGAAATCTTAAGTGGTATATGTTGCAATGTCATATCTATATCTCCTTAGGGGTCATGATCTGTTGTTAGACAATTCTCTTGGTCAATGGGTAGGACTCACTGCTATAGAAATGAGGTTCTAGAGGGTCATACACAAAGTTTATCAACATGTTCCACTAATTGGGATGAATTGGAGTTCAAGATAATGTGGTCCCTTTGTGTGGGGACCAGTGAATGTCAAAATGAGTAATCACAAGTAAATTAATACAATTTTATTTTTTGAGTTTAAAATAATGATAATTGAATTTATTTATCAAGTATACATAATTTATTTAATTATAATATTGAATATGAGAAAGTGTTGTTTTTTAAATAATGTTATGTGTTCATGGTTTGTTAAATATTTGTAGGAAAATTGGGATAAATTAATGGATCATGGTTTATCATGTTCCATTACATCATTAGCATGAATCAGATATCGTCATATAGAATCAAGTATCTTATGATATATTCTATGTTAAAATTTTAAATTTACTTATTTTCATACTTATATGGAATACTCTGTTCCTTCAATATATCAGAGTTATTTAATACTAGTTAATCCTTTTAATTATAAAGAATTTATTAAAAAGGTTTTGGGTGTCATATGACGTATCATTTTTTAATTATAATTATTTTTAATGCAAAATTAATGAATTAAAATTATCTAGAGTTTAATTTTAGCATCTTTAATTTTTATTATACAATTTTATTACATGTTGACTGATCGGGAGGTGAGACTAACTCATGCATGCTTGGTTATTTATTTATTTAATTTCATTATTTCATTTGAGTTTTAAAATGTTATAATTGTTTATGAAATATTATTTTAATGATATTTGGATCTCCACTCCATCATTATATGTATATGGGATTGTGTGTCCACATTTAAGTGATAAAATGTAAATAATACATCTCAAGTTCCCCTCACATACATGTGATAGTACATTATAATGATCAAATGAGTTCATAATAACACAGTTTGAGTCAAGAGTGTTTTTGAAACCAAACAAAGTACAATGCATGGTAATTTGATGGGTGTTGTAATTCGGTTGGGGATACGAATCAAGGAATTCCCTTAGGGTATCAATTGATTCATTATCTACTTGATAGATAAACCAATACAAAACAGCTCATGATCAGGATCATGTCATTATTTATTTATTTTTGTAATTGATGGTTAATTATGTGAATGCATGAATGTTATGCAATCACATATAATATTTAACAAGCATGTGAAAATAAAAATGAATAGCAACACTAAGTGTTAAGATGTAATCATAGTTAAATGTACTTGTCTGGCCTCCATTACGATCCTTTCAATTATCATGGAATTTTAACAAAAAAATTTGGTTCTACTTATCTTAGTTTTCATTAAGGTTTGATCACCTTCATGAGACTTGGTGTAACTAGTATAAAAGTATTGAGTAAATCTGATTAAATGGTTTTAGGATTGTGGATTCCACTCAACAGATCAAGGAACTATGAGTTAATACAGTTTATAAGACCCACCTACCAAAATACCTTTGAGTAATTTTTATCAATCCCTCACTTGGGTTATGAGAAGGAAAATATAGATCATTGACATTTTAATATATGTGTTATAGAATATTATAAATCCAATGGTGGGTGATATTGGGATTTAATAAAATATAAGGATACTGAAAAATCAAATTTATTTTGTATCATTTTAGTAATAAAAAGTAATACAACTTTCTTTTATGTTTTTTTGTAGAAAATAGAAGGTAATAAAACCTCAACATTATCACTACAATCCATATTGGAGAACTATAATATCATCACCGTCCTGAATTTCCAAGTTTTTTATAGGAACTTGTGAATCTAATTATGCAAAGAATGAGAATTCAATGTGTTGGTGTCCCCTGTTTATAAGGAAGATTATTATAAGGAATCTATTTAGAAGGACAAATATTCCTTCTCAAAATATATAGATGATTCATTGGATATCCAATACCTCATGTTATCATCCATAACTAGTTATATCTAGAAGATACAAGAGGATATGGATGTGTTTGGAATGTTATCCCATCTTTGTGATCTTTACCAAGATAAATATAATAAACAGTGGTATGAGATCTCCCATGAACCTTTCATATGATTGGTTAGATAAGAATCACTTGTTGGACCTCATGTTGTTAAGAATATTGGCTATGTTGAACATTTTTAGATCTTGGATTTCAAAATACAAGATGAGTTGTGCATGGACCTCATGCTCTACTCACTATCTTAGAGTTCCAATATTTTTATTGTGAATTATAATATGAACAATGTTGAGAAGTCTCTCCAAGAACTCCTCACCCTAATTCTACAAGAAGATAAGTATACGTAGAATGAAAAACTTGGAGTCCTTATGGTGAAAACGAGTAAGTAAAATGAAAAGGGTCCGAAGACCAATTTCAAGTATAAGGCTTCTACAAATCATCTAAATAAGAGGAATATCTAGATATATTCTAAGTAACAAAAAGAAAAAATAAATTCATGTGGTAAGAAGGGACAATAGAAGAAGAACTACACCTCATTGTAAAATCATAGAGTAGATTCATATATGGACGTGGCCTTACAACATTACACAATTTTTAATTAAAAGAATATTTCACACTGAGGATCTTTTCAGATTTATAGTTTTATAGAATTAGGCCATAAATATTACATATCAACTAGAAATATACATGTAGACACTACTACTCAGTAACCATTTTTTTTAAATAAAAACTCTTAAAAAGAAACATGTCTAGTTCCATGTTTTAGAAAACATGATTTTTCCTTGATCTCATCCATGACCCCATTACACTTTATGTCAAAGAAAAACATTTAAAAAACATGGGATTAGAAAAAAAAGCTCAATAAGGGTTATCAAATAAGGAAAGAAAACATTATCCCATCAATAAATACAATTCAATGAAACCATACTTTTCAATCATAACATACCTTATGAAATCATTAGATTTATGAATAACACATGGAAATCATAAATCATTAAGGTAAATTGTGGCATAAAAAACATAATTACATTGTAGATATGAAAACTACATAGAGAGTTACATTGGAATACCAATCATAGTATATTCCATAAATATCTTAGGTGAAACATTAACATTTACCTCTATCACGTTACCTAATGCATTGGAGAGCTATCTCAGGCTCATCCACCCTAGGTTTATAACGGAACCACCCGTATACATAAAAAATGACCAATAACCATAACATAATCAAAACAAATAACACAAGAATAAAGTAAAGATAACATTTCCACATTCCAATCACAATATATCATATCAGGATATTGAAATAAACAATGTTTTATCAAAATATTTTCAAAACCATTTAAAACATTTAATAAATAGATTTTTGAATCAAAGTGTCCCATTCCACTTTGAATATTTTAAAGGGTTTAACATTTTAAAACATTATTGTCCATATAAATAAATACTTGAACCCATTTTTAAAACATGTAAATTAATGAGAAATATTTATAATATTAAATCTTTAAAACAGTTAAAACGATATTTTAGTTAAAGAGTTCCTAACCAAATGAGAGATGCTTAAATAAAAATAATTGAGAAATAAAATTTAATAAAAACCTTATAATATCATGAGAATAAATGTATTAATGATATAATATTTAAAAGGATAGTATATACACTATATAAAATTGAATTGGTGTATAACAACAATAAATTCTCAATAGAGTGTAAATTGAGACAAAATCCCTTATAAAAATTGTATCCTTAGATTAAGGATAAATCAATTACATAATAATGCGTGACAAATATAAATATACTCAATACTATTGGATATTTAGTGTAAATAAATCAGAGAACATTCACACATATTTTTGTAAAAACAACACCAATGACTTCGATATTTAACTCAATGAATAGAAATTGAGTTAAAATTACTCTTATCAAGTTCATATCGATGACTTAAGAATTTATAAATGGAGTAATTATGTGTATAAAAATTATATACACACAAAGGGGAGTGAAATTACAACATGAATAAATAACCAGTGATTCCACACATAATCATAGCATGACATAATTAAGAATTAGAAGATTAACTCAAGGAATGGAAATTGGGTTAAAAAGTTCTCTTACCGATTTGGTAACCTACAAAACATACACCACATGAAATAAGGGTCATACAATAAAGATATAAATATCTATAAATTGAATTATTTTATACAAATAATGAAACAATAGTAAGTACATACACCACACAAAAGTAAATAGTGGCAAATATAGCATGAATCTCACGGGAATAAAAATTGAGATGAAAACCCCTTACCACGTTGTAATCAATCGATTTGTAAGACCAAAAGTTAATAAAAATAAAATTAATCACATTATACCATGAATATAAATATAATAATGATAATATATATCAAATTTCCATGACAAATATACCACATTCAATAAATAAGTGGCAAACAATGGAAATATCACGGAATTAAAAGTGGGAAAACAAACCCCTTACCTCATCTCGGACTTGACTCAATCATTATTTAATCTAATGAATAATAAAATAAAGATAATTTATACTTTATTAAGAACATTTTTAAATTTTATTATTTCTTTTATATCAATTATTACCTTGCTATAAAAATTATTCAATTATTTGAGTTCATATCGAATATTTTGTCGATGTTCGGAACTTGAGTTAAAAAAATAAACTTGTTATAATTATAAATTGTCAATGAGGTCGAAATTCCATTATCTCAAGAATTATATTCAATATTTATATATCATATATATAAAGTATATATATTTATTTATAATAGTACATTACATTTGGAGATGAGAAATAAAATGCACCGTTCATAGAGACTGTTAGCCGTATATACGCATGAACGCTACTTTCATTTCTGTTTCATATTTAATGGAATGAAAACGTAATGATAAATAATTATATTATAATTCCAGTCTAATATCATATATAATTTTAATATCTCAATCCTTTATATGTTCTATGTATGGTATGAACGAGTCATATCACCTTGAGGGGGCGGTAGTCCGCACTTCCTCAAATGAAATTATCACGTTTACCCATTAAGGAAACCATAAAGGTATGATATAAATGGAAAATAAAGAAGTATATAAACAATATAAATATAATAAATATCACATATAAATATAGTTCCATCATAATATCTACCATGGGAGGCGGTAGGAGATAATTGAACAATCATCTTTTCGTGAGGCAGTAGTTCATCATCCATAGAAACAATATGTTCTTTAACCATTAGATGGAGGTGTGTGTAATTGTAGTTATGAACCTTATCATAAAAATAACCTAGTGTATTTATTATACTGGTTTTGTTATAAAATAAATTAATAAAAATATTTTAGGGGGCTGGAGAAGTAAAATAAAAGAAAAGAACTTAAAAGAAGACGTTGCCTTTAAATCGGGTAACTCCCTTTGGTTTGAACCAAAAGGTTTTCTTGAAGTGCCTTCTGCCTAAGGTAAAAATTATATTATGAGTAGAGGAATTTAGCGAGATTAATTGGATATATGATGGACAAGTCAAGGGGCTTGAGAATTGTGAGTAATGGGTTAGAAGTGAGGGCTTTTTATAAAGGGGAGGAGGGGCTCTTTAGGAATGTTTAATCATATTATTTTATTATATACTTATTTTCGGTTTATAAAGGTCCAAAACATATTAAAGTTGAAGATAATATAACTCATGTTAGAAATAAAATCATTTAATAATAATTGGATAGGTTTTGGATATATTTTTTAATCTTTATAATATTATTTATTTAAATCATTCATTAATGAGGTTAACACTACATCATTATTGTGTCATTAATATTTTTATTTATTTGGTGTCTAAAAATTATAAAAAAAATATAATGATGTAGGAAATATTTTTATCTTTAAAATTAATATTTATAGTTAAAGAGATAACTTATATAACCCCATGTAAGAATTTATTTTCTAAAAGATATATGTTTAAGTTATTTTTGTCTTTAATTTAAATTAATTAATATAATGTGTCATTATCACTCCCAAGTGGCTCTATGGGGTCCCAAAATCGACCCAAGGATACCCATGGTAGGAAATGTATCAAAAAATATAATTATGACACATGTTATGGTAATTTAATATTATTATAATAATATTTTGTTACCCTTATTTACCAAATTTACCCTTTAACCAGGGTAAATAAAATTTTTACTGAAGTAAATATTCATAATGTCTAAAAATAAAAGTTACCTATTTGCACAATTTGTACCTCCCAATTCCAAATATGGAATCCATTTTTTTAAATTCAAAATAAAAAAGTGGCAGAAATTAATTTTAAATTAATTCCTACTGTCAAAACAAACAAGCGTGTTTTTAAAAAATAATAACTATCAAAAGATTGACACTTATTTATGTCCAATTTCAAACTGAAATTACTTAAATAGACCAAAATTTGATTAAATGGTAAAAATATAATCTAATTATACTTTCAAACAATTTAAAAAGTTAATATAACCATATAAATAAATTATATTAAAAGGTAGTTTTGAATTAAAATACAGTGTTTTTCACTATTCATAAAAAAATGAGCTTTATCAGAAAAAATACCAAATTTTTATCCAAAGTAAATTTTGATGTCCTGATTCTAAAGAATAATTTTATTTTTTCAAATAGAACTTATAAAAGTGACAAGAACTATATTTAAAGGGGGTTCTCCATCAAAAGGTGGTAAATCGACATTTTAATGAATATTAGAGTATTTATGCGTAAAATCAGATTTTTTATTATTTTAAGACTCTAAAATTTATTTGATAAATGTAAAAACATTTAACAAACATGTATATTCATATTGTAGTTAGTTCTGTCCATTCCTTCCAATACAACGGCTAGGCATTAACTACCATTTAAAATAATATTTTATTATTATTATTTAGTATAAATCTGCATTGTGTGCAACATAAGATTTCAAAGAAACCCATTGTTGTGTATCAGGTATGCCATCGAACATATCATCCCCTTTTAAGTAAAATTAATATTTAATTCACAAATTTTAATAAATATGAAAATTTTATATTCTTTATTTACCTGGGATGTTGCATCTTTCCCCCTTTTGGGAATTGCATCCTCACAATTGTAAAATTGGGCTTGGAAACATCCTTGAAAGTCTCACATCAGAAAAAGAGTCAATAAAAATATCACTTTAAAAGAAATAAAGAGAAATACAATGGTCACACAATATATACAATACTAGGATTCAATATAGGAAAACATAGATATAGAAGAGATACAAACCATCAAGGTTTGATGGAGAGTGGTAGAAATCATGATTAGGAGAAAGTTAACCACCGGAAAATCACAAAATTGTGATGGGTTAAATGGTATTTGATTCCCCAGTAGGAAAAGTTAAAGGACAAAGATTTTCTTTTAAGTTACTTTTCATAAATTTTAGGAATTTATTTAAGATATTGAATAAGAACATAAGGAAACATACTTACTTTTCATGTAAACTTTCATACTTTACTAGATTTATACACAAACTCATCTTTTCTCCAAACGATGAGTATTAAAGATGACTTGTTCACATTGAAAGCCTTATAATCAACATCTAGAGAATCACATAATCTAAAAAATATGGACTATATATTTCCCCTATCTTTAGACATCAACCAAAACCAAAATGTTTAGTACAAGATCAGATAATCCACAAAAATAGATAATACTTTATAAAACAATACTACTCTTAATACCCAAAATTTGACAAACAATACCCAAAGTTCAGAAAAGACCATTCAATTAACAAATGTCCTTAAATTTCTTCAAATTAATCCAAACTATGATTGAAACTGAAATATTATAAGGATTAAATCACATAGTCTTCTAAGATAAATCTTAACATTTACCACCAAATAAAATCATTTACTCTTAAAGTAACATACTAAAAAGTAATTAACCAAATCACATATTCTCCATGATAGGTTAATCATTCCCATAAATAAACCAAATCGTCATATGTCAACAATAAAAACATAGATTCTTACAAAATAAAATTTTAACCATTACTCCACAAATGAGATCCCATAGTATTTTATTTCCCTTAACCATATAATGTTTCAAAAATAGATAACATATTCTTAAATAACCTTTATCACTTAATCACCAAATCATTTTCCTATTTGAATGATATCCATTTGATAAAACATAAGTTCCAAAAATCAACTTATTTTTGACCCATAAAATCATTTAACTTAAAATAATAAGTCATACTAACCATGTACTTCATGTAGGATAGTGGTCGGCGATATGCCCTTATCGCCCTTCGGTTGTTGGTTCGATTCCCATGGCCTTTATGGACGTGATGGGTTTTTACCCATCATACAGGTTGTCCTTTTTATAAAACTCAAAAATATCCCTACCATGTTTTAACCTCAAAGGTTTTCTTATACCTTTTATTTTCATCCTAATACATTAAGACCTCAACATCTTATATATTGTAATTTTTTCACCTCCATATGATAAATTAAAACTATTCCCAATAGAAAGAACACCATACCTTGATATTGGTGTCCATATGGTTTCATCATCATCGTGTTCACATAGGTAGAAGGTCCATCCATTGAAACAATGTCTTAAAGATCCTTCAAAATCTTTTTCTTCCTTCATCCAAATACACCTTGTACAACTTGGGTCATATTGGTGTTCTCATAAAAATATTTTCGGAGAATAATCATGTATGACATATAATTTCAAAACATCTGATAAAACATGGTTTTTATAAAATAGTCAGATCAAATTTTAGTTGAAACATTCAATCAATGGTCCTTTTAAAATACCATAAGTATGTTCTGAGAGACTATATTGTAAAAGAAAATATAAATTGGTTGCGCAAGGGTATCCTTCTTCAGAACCTTTTTTAAAATCATAATATGCTTCAAAATCTTGGGATAAGGTAAAATATTTGAAAATTCCTTGATAATATTTACCTGTCTTGAAAATATGAGAATATTGAGAAAATAGGATTTGATTAAATACAACCCATGTTTTACAATGATATCTAGGTATATTGTAGGTGTTTGATATCTCAAACAACTACTTTCAAGTGAGTTGTATTCTATAAAAGGTTTCACAATAATCTGAACAAGACTTTGCAATAATTATTGCAAGCATATCATCAAAAAGAGATAAGAATTCCATTTGAGATCCTCTTAATTTCATTTGTAATCGACTTTATTTGATCTGAAAAATTTATAAAAAAACGATTTAACTAAAATAACAGAAATAGTGACTAACCATGTGTTTAACAAAAACTCTTAATCCCTAAAGTTGTCTAAACTGACCTCTGATACCAACTATAATGACTCAAACTTAATACATTACATAATCTTGAATTAAATGAATAGTTCAAATTGAGTAACTTTTCAGGTTTATAGTTTTAGATAATTAGGCCATAACTATTACATATTAACATGAAAATTACATGTAGACACTACTACTCAGTATCCATTTTTTTAAAATAAAAACTCTTAAAAAGAAACATGTGTAGTTCCATGTTTTAAATAGCATAACTTTTCCTTGATCTCATCCATGACCCTATTCCACTTTATGTCCTTTGAAAAACATTTAAAAAACATTGGATGAGTAAAAAAGCACAGTAAGGGTTATAAAATAAGTAAAGAAAACATTATCTCATCAATAAATACAATTCAATTAAACCATAATTTTCAATCATAACATACCTTATGAAATCATAAGATTTATGAATAACACATAGAAATCATAAATCATAAAGGTAGCTTATGGAATATAAAACATACTTACATTGTATCTATCACAGCTACATAGGGAGTTGCGTTGGAATACCCATCACATTATATTCCCTAAATCTCTTAGGATAAATATTAACGTTTACCTTTGTTACGTTACCCAATGCATTAGAGAGCTATCTCGGACTCACCCGCCCTATGTTTATCACAGAAACACCCATATACATAAAAAATGCCCAATAACCATAACATAATCATAACACATAACACAATCATAAAGGAAAGATAACATTTCCACATTCCAATCATATTATATCATATCAATATATTGAAATAAAAAATGCTTTACCAAACCAATTTCAAAACCATTTACAACATTTAATAAATAGATTTTTGAATAAAAGTGTCCCATACCACTTTGAAGCTTTTAAAGGGTTTAAAATTTTAAAACATTAATGTCTATATAATTATATACTTAAAACCATTTTGAAATCATGGACATTAACAAGAAATATTTAGAAGATTAAATACTTAAAATAGTTAAAACTATATTTTATTTAAAGTGCTCATAACCAAATGAGAGATGCTTGAATAAAAATAATTGAGGAATAACATTTAATAAAAACATAATAATATCATGAGAATAAAGGTATTCATGATATAATATTCCAAAGTACAGTATATACCCCACATAAAAGTAAATTGGTGCATAACAACAATGAAGTCTCAATGAAGTGTAAATTGAGATGAAATCCCCTATAAAAATTGTATCCTTAGATTAAGTATAAATAAATTACATAATAATGTGTGAAAAATATAAATATACTCAATATTATTGGATATTCAGTGTAAATCAATCAGATAACATTCACACATAATTTTGTAAAAACAACACCAATGACTTGGATGTTTAACTCAATGAATGGAAATTGAGTTAAAATTACTCTTATCAAGTTCATATTGATGACTTCAGAATTTATCAATGGATTGATTATGTGTATCAAAATAATATCCAAACAAAGGGGAGTGAAAATTAAAACATAAATAAATAAATAATGATTCCACACATAATCATAGCATGACATAATTAAGAATTAGAAGATTAACCCAAGGAATGGAAATTTGGATAAAAGTTCCCTTACCGATTTGGTAACATACGAAACATACATCACATGAAATAAGGGTAATACAATTAAGATGTAAATACTCATAAATTGAAGTATATTATACAAATAATACAACCATGTGCAGTACATACACCACACAAAAGGAAATAGTGTAAAATATAGGATGAATCTCACGGGAATAAAAAGTGATATGAAATCCCCTTACCACGTAGTAATCAATCGAGTTGTAAGACAAAAAGCTAATAACCATAAAATTAATCATATAATACCATGAATATAAATACAATAATTATAATATATATCAAATGTAAGTGCACAATACACCACATGCAATTAATAAGTGTCGAACAATGGAAATCTCATGAAATTAAAAGTGGGACAAGAAACTACTTACCTCATGTATGACTTGACTCGATCATTATTTAATATCCTGAATAATAAACTAAAGTTAATTTATACTTTATTAATAAAAAATTTCAAATTTATTATTCCTTTTATATCAATTATTACCTTGCTATAACAATTAGTTAATCATTTGAGTTCATATCAGACATTTTGTCGACGTTTGGAACTTGAGTTAAAAAATGAACTTGTTATAATTATAAATTGTCCATATGGTAGAAATTACATTATATCCAGAATTATATTCATGATTTATATATCATATATATCTAGTATATCTAGTATATAAATGTATTTATAATATTACATAATATTTGGAGATAATAAATGAAATGCACCGTTCATGGAGACGGTAAGCCGTACGTACGCATGAATGCTACTTTCATTTCTATTTCATATTTAATGGAATGAAAATGTAATGATAAATAGTTATATTATAAGTGTAGTATAATATCATATATTATTTAATTATCTCCATACTTTATATGTTTCACTTATGGTATGAACGAGTCATATCACCTTGAGGGGGCGATAGTCCGCACTTCCTCAAATTAAATTATCGTGTTTACCCATTATAGAAACCATAAAGGTATGATATAAATGGAAAATATAGAAGCATAGAAACAATATGAATATAAAATATATAATATATAAATACATTTCTATCATAATGGATACCATTAGAGGTGGTAGGAGATAATTGAACAATCATCGTTTCGTGAGGCAATAGTTTTCCATCCATAGAAATAGTATGTTCTTTAACCATTAGATGGAGGTGTGGGTAAGTGTAGTTAGAATCCAACCTATAACAACAACATGGTATATTTAGGATACTAGTTTTGTTATAAAATATAGTAATAAAAAGATTTTATGGGTTTGGAGAATTAAAATAAGAGAAAAGAACTTAAGAGAAGATGATACCTTTAAATCGGGTAAATCCCTTTGGCTTGAACCAAAAGGTTTACTTGAAGTGTCTTATGCCTAAGGTAAAGCTTCTATGAGGAGTAGAGGGATGTAGGGATCTTAATTGGGTAGATTTTGGATAAGATAAAGGTCTTGATAAGTGTGAGTAATGGGTTATAAGTGAGGGATTTTTATAAGGGGGAGGAGGGGCTCTTTAGGAATGTTTAAAAATATTATTTTATTATATAATGATTTTCAGTTAATAAAGGTCCAAAACTTATTAAAGTAGATGATAAGACGAATCATGTTAAAAATAAAATCATCCAATAATAATTTTAAAGTTTTTTTATATTTTTTTAATCTTTATAATCTTATTTATTTAAATCATTCATTAATGAGGTAAACACTGCATCATTATTATTTCATAAATATATTTATTTATTTGATGTCTAAAAATTATAATAAAATATCACGATGTATGAAATATTTTAATATTCCAAATAAATATTTATAGTCTAATAGATAACTTATAAAACCCCATGTAGGAATTTATTTACTAAAAGTTATATGTTTAAGTCATTTTTGTCTTTACATTAAATTAATTAATATAAAGTGCCATTATCACTCCCAAGTGGCTCCATGGGGTCCCACAATCGACCCAAGGATTCCGATGGTCGGAAATATTACAACCAATATAATTAAGACACTTTTTAAAGTAATTTAATATTATTATAATAATATTTTGTTACCCTTATTTACCAAATTTATCCTTTAACCATGGTAAATAAAATTTTTACAGAAGTAAATATTCATAATGTCTAAAAATGAAAGATAACTATTTACACAATTTGGATAGCCTGATTCAAAATATGGAATCCATTTTTCCAAATTCCAAACACAGAAGTGGTATAAATTAATTTAAAATTAATTCTAGTTGTAAAAACAAAAAAAATGCTTTTAAGAAATAATAACAATCAAAAGATTGACACTTATTTATGTCCAATTTCAATGTGAAATTAATTCCAATTACCAAAATTGGAATAGATGGTAAAAATATAATCTAATTATAATTTAAAACCATTTATAAAGATAATATGTCCATATAAATAAATTATATTAAAAGTTAGTTTTGAATTAAAATACAGTATTTTTCATTATTCATAAAAAATGAACTTTATCTAAAAAATACCAAAATTTTATCCAAAGTAAATTTTAATGTCCTGATTTTATAAAATAATATTATTTTTTCAAATAAAACATATTAAAGTGACCAAAACTATATTTAAAGAGGGTTCTCCATCAAAAGGTGATAAATTGACCTTTTAATGAATATTACAGTATTTATGCTTAAAATCAGATTCTTTCTTATTTTAAGCCCCTAAATTTTATTGGATAAATGTAAAAACATTTAACAAACATTTATATTCATATTGTAGTTAGTTTTTCCATTCTCTTTAATACAATGGCTAGGCATTAACAACCATTTAAAATAATATTATATTAATATTTTTCAGTATGACTCAACATTGTGTGCAATAGAAGATTTTAAAGAATCTTGTTTTCGCATATCGGGTACGCCATCAGACATAGAATCCCCTATAAAGTAAAATTAATATTTAATTCAAAAAATTTAATAAATATAAAAATTTTATATTCTTTATTTACCTGTGATGTTACAATTCATGTTATTTTTTTATCAATCGCAACCTTTCTATTTCTATAATTTGGGCATTAGATTTAGATTTTTGTTCTCACATATGTATCTGAATATAGGAACCAAGTAGAATTGGGAAGGTTTTCCAAAGTGATGTGGACCTTTGAGTTTCTGACAAAGAAATGTTGGGTTTCATGGATATTGAAGATTACCACCTTACTATGCCAAAAAAGATTCTAGTTTTGAAGAATCATTATTGGGTTCCTTGTGTTACCAAGAATATTATCATTACATCTATTTTATACATAGTGGGGTTTATATTTAGGTTTTGGAATAAAAGCTTATAATTAAAAAAAAGAATTTTTATTGTATGACACACCTTAATAATGGCCTTTATGTACTAGATTACAAAATCCATGTTTTGTAAATTAATAAAAAAATCAAGTTCATGTGACACATATCACACTCTATTGTTGCATCACCAACTTGGTCATGTAAATGAAAAGAATTTGATTAAGTTATATCAACATGGGTATTTAGATTCTTTTGAAATAAAACCACTTTTTATGTGTCATGCTTGATTGTAAGGAAAGATGACTAAAACAATATTTGGTGGATTGGGTAAAAGGGACATAGAGAGATGTGACTTGGTACAGACGGATGTGTATGGACATTTTCCAGTTGATTCTAGATGTGGATTCCCATGATTCATAAATTTTATCGATGACTTGAGTAGATATGGATATGTCTACTATAATGTCCCCGACCTAGAATCCACTAAATGGTGCTCCGAGCCGAGTGGTTACATGGCCTTAAGATTGCCTCCTCATACGCCAAAGTTTGTCGACTAGCAGTGGAGGTCTGAATAGTCAATTGGGGAGATTATACCCCCTTTTATCAGAGTAATACACAATATAAGATAAAAAAATAGTGGAATAACAACAAATAATACAAGATTTTTCATAAACAACCATTCCCCCAAAATGGGGTATAACCATGTCCAACATTAAATATTTCATTCCATGCTACAAGTGAAAAGGTGAACAAAACCCAAAATGAAGACAAACTCCAAAATCCACAAAATGGTCCTGATACCAAGTCCAGTTCCTCCTCCACGTACACCCATGCCAACCCAACTTCCTAACAAGGGCCTTTTCCCTTATCCTGGTCTGCAAACATGAGGTCTTCTTGGGTACCCAATTATGTCCTAAGTATGGTGTGATACAACTCAGTAGGCTATAACCAACGGTGTTTACAAAATATCTGGTACAAACAATTGTGCATGTAAAAAGGGAAAATAATAATAAATGAAAAGGAAAAGATTAAGTGCCCTTATCCAGTTTGGGTCCATTGACAACATTTATTACCATTTCCATATCTTACATTTTCAACAAATTTATTAGGGGTTTATTAAACACAACAAGTTACATGACTTAAAGTACACAATCACATACATGTGGAAAAAAACACAGTTGTCTTATCTCACTAGGACCAACTTCCTTGTTCCAACCATATCCTCACCTTGAAGCATCAGTTCGGTTGGATGTCAACCATATATTCACCTTGAAGCATCAGTTCGGGTGGATGTAATTGATGGATAAATAGAGCATAAGTCCTATCCCTACCCCGTGCATTATGGGTGGAGTTTAGAGCCTCGGTCCAACTCGACTCATGGAAATAGAACCTCAGTCAATACCCCTACACTACCAAGCTATGTGCACATTCTATACATATATGTAACCATTAACCATTTACAAAACATCACAACTATTACACAAGGAAAACATAAACCATAACAATGACATGAGGGCTAACACCATTCCTTAACCCACTAACACATTTTTCACACTACACATCATTTATCCATTTAACCCGATTCCATTTCATTATGATTATATCGCTAATCATTAATTAATTGTGCCCATCTCACTAGGCTTTGTTCCTTATGCCTAACTCACTAGGCTTCATTTCCATGCTCATGACCCATTAAATTATGGTCATCAGTCATTTCCAAATCATAACCCAATATCCCTTAGGTTATTATCAAGCTTAGGTGCACCGCCTAGCTTCTAACCCAACACAAATAGTCACATTAACATGTTTATCAAGGGATATATATGATTACACAACAATCTCTCTTGTTCTTCACAAATCCCTAGGTCCGGAAGAGTTGGCTCCCCCCATGGGTAACCCTATATTAGTGACATTACCCTTGACACATACCATGTGGATCATGGGGGTCTCCATTCACCTTTTTAATAACCATTTTACCAAAACATTCCATGGGTGATCAAAACATAACAAGAAACACCCAAGAACAAAAATCACACATGCACAAATCCTCAAATAAACCATGGGATATAACTTGTAGACCACATAACTCAATTCCGCAGTAGAACGCACTTTTAATCAATCCCTTAGATTCCACTTAAACCAACCTTTTAAGTTTCAACCTAAATCTCACCCAAAGAGTAGGGTTTTAGATATTCGGAATGAGAGGAGAAGAAGATACAAACCCTAAACCCAAAAGAGAAGCAAGGATGGGTTTGAACATACCCGTAGCTTCGATCCATAACCAATGGCAACAAAAACTCCTTAGAAACGATTTAGATTGATCTCTTGGAGATCTTGGGATATTTGGTTCATCCCTAGGGTAAAGAGAAGAGAAATGGGAGGAATTCCCGAGTTGGGGTTAAAAATCCCAGAGTGGAAAAATTGTAATTTTTTTAGAAGTTTCTAGGCTTAATGGTTTACCCGCATGGCTTTCCAAGCCGTATCAAAACCGTGCAGAGGCTACGGTCTGAAAAAACTTCCTCTTTCTTGGTCTACCTGGGTTGTCCACATAGTTTGCACTAATTGTGTGTAGACCGTGTGGCCTACCCAGAAAACCCCTTTTCTCCACTTTTAATGTCCAGAACCCTAGGTACACCCCCTAGCCTTATCTAGGACTTGGTTAAGCAATTAATTAACTAGAACAAGGAATTCAATCCAAAACTTAAATGAGAACATACCTTTCCCAGATTCGGGATCTTTCAAACTCCCTACCTTATAACAGCTCATCCTCGAGCCACACTCCCAAGCTTAGTTGCTCTTCCAAGGAAAAGAGATCAGGCCACTAAGCCAATATATTTTATTCCCACTCGCATGTTTATTCCTAAACATTTCCATGTTTCCATAGTACTCTCACCAATGGAACAACCTTTCCCCACAAGACTTTCTCACTAAGATCCACGACACGAACCAGATGCACCTCAAAGGACGCATCAACCTCAAGAACAACATCTTCAACATCCACCACGTGAGTCGGGTCAAGGTGATACTGCGAAAGTTGTGACACATGAAAGAAATCATGAATCCCTCTATACCGTTGTGGAAGATCCAATCGGTACGCCATTGGACCGGTCCTCTTCATAATCTCAAATGGCCCCCATAAACCAGGGTGCCAACTTTCCCTAGTTCTGAATCCATCAGTGACCCAACCTTGGCAACACCTGAAGGAACTCACTATTACCCACCTCAAACTCAAGGGGTCTACATCTACGATCCGCATATGACTTTTTCCTACTCTGTGTTGTTGCCATCCATTTCCGAATCAACTCAACCTTCTCTGATGTCTCCTACACGTGACTTAGTCCTAACAGTTCGGTTTCACCGGCCTCTAACCAACATATCAGAGATCTACACGACCACCCATATAGAGCCTCAAATGGTTCCATATGGACTGTAGCTTGAAAAATGTTGTTTTAGGAAAATTCAAAAAGTACCAAGTTATTTTCCCAAGAACCACTGAAATCTAAGACACAATCCCTCAACATTTCTTCCAACACATGGATTGTACACTCTAACTGCTCATCCATCTGTGGGTGGAAATTCATACTCAAAAGCACCTGTGTACCCAATGCATTATAAAAACCTTTCCAGAAACGTGATGTAAAATGAGGATCATGATCTAAAACTATAGTATGTGGTAAACCATGAAACCATTCTATTTTTCGAACATACAACTCAACCAACTGGTCAACTTTGTAAGCCTCCTGAATCGGTAATAAATGATCCACTTTTGTTAGCAAATCCACAACCACCTAGATTGAATTATTATTTCAAGGTATCCTTAGAAGACCCACCACAAAATCCATCATCAGATCATCCCACTTCCATTATGAACTTGGAAATGGATGTAACAGTCCACCCGGGCGTTGATGTTCAGCCTTCACCTACTGACAAGTAAGGAACCATGCCATAAATCCCGAAACAACCTTTTTCATTCTTGGGCACCAAAACTTCCTACCAAGATCACGATACATCTTCGTCAAACCAGGATGCACTACCCATTTTGATGCATGGAACTCAATCATCAACTCTTCCCACATGAACACTAGCACAACCACATGATTATGAACACAAATAACCCTGTCCACACCGACGTCCCAACTTGAAGGTGGATCCCCACCATTAAGCCTTTCCTTCATGGCCAAAAATATGGTGTTGTCAAGATGACTTCCCTTAACACATCTCAAAATCATTGATTCAACAACCATGGAAGCAAGAGTCACCTGACTATTTTCCTCCCACACCTCCAGGTGCATCTCCGCGAACAAGGCCATCACCTTCCACTCGAAGCTGGATTCTTGAACCACCTGGTTCTGAGCCTTCCTGCTCAAAGCATCAGCAACATTTTTCCCTTTCCCCAATGTATATACCATATTAAAGTCAAAATAATATATATACTTGACCCATCTTTGCTACCAAAGATTCAAATCTCATTGAGAAAATATATACTTTAAACTCTTGTGGTCGGTATACATCGTGAATCGTTCCCCCAAAAATTAGTGCCTCCATCAATTTAAGGAATAAACTACTACAGGAAACTCAAGATCATGAGTGGGATAATTCCTCTCATGGGGTCTCAGTTTCCTCAACCCATAAGCCATAACCCACTCATCTTACATCAACAGAGCCCCAAGCCCAATACCAGATGCATCACAAAATATGACGTACTTTCTACCTGGCTCACGTAAGATCAAGATCGGTGTGGTCAGCAATCGCTTTTTTAACTCTTGAAAGGCATTCTCAAAAGCCTATGACCACTCAAACCTGATTCCCTTCTTGTTCAATCCCAACAATGGTGCTACAAAATGAGAGAAATCCTGAATGAACCTACAGTAATATCCGGATAAACCTAGAAAACTCCAAACATCAGAAACACTCATGGGCTGATCCCAAGACACAACAGCCTACACATTATCTGGATCCACTAACACACCTACCTTAGAGATGATGTGACCTAGAAAATTTACCTCTCTAAACTAGAACTGAAACTTTGACATCTTAGCATAAAGTTTATGCTCTCTTAGTGTACTCAAGACAATTTTAAGATGTTGGGCATGATCTTCATGAGTTTTTTGAGTACACCCTAATGTTGTCAACAAAGGAAACCACAAACGGATCCATATAAGGATGAAAGACCCGTTTCATCAAATCCATGAACACTATCAGTGCATTGGTCAAGACAAAAGGCATCACCACAAACTCAAACAACCCGTACTGACTCATGAAAGTTTTCAGTGGTATGTTAGAAGGCCTCACACTCAACTGGTGATAACACGATCTTAGATCAATCATAGAAAACATTTATGTGCTCCTTAAATAGTCAAATAGGTCATCAATTCTAGGAAGAGGGTACCAATTTTTCACCATCATCTGGTTTAACTTCTGATAATAAACACACAACCTTAATAACCCATCGGACTTCTTTTAAAAAAGCATAGAATATCCCCAAGGAGATGTACTAGGATATATGAAACCCTTTCTTTCCTACTCCTCAAGCTGATCCTTTAACTCCTAGAGTTCTGTTGGTGCCATTTGGTATGGCAGAATAGACACTGGATCTGCTCCCGGAAACAACTCGATTGTGAAATAAACATCCCTATCAAGTGGAAACCCAAATAAATCCTCATGAAACACATCTTGAAACTAATCCACTACTGGGGAGAAGAAATACTCTTCTTCTATTTCATCATCAAGCACAAGACAATCTACTTGAGTCGTGATCTTATCCAACTACTGACAGAACGATCTCACACAACCTGCTCGAACATCCCACTCTCTGCGATGGAAATAAGCATCACCCTCAAGTGACCTGAATGATACCCTATAATGGTAACAGTCTATGTGTGCCCGATACAACACTAACCAATCAATACCCAAGATCAGGTCAAACCCCAACATCTCAAGAAAGAACAAGTCCCATAGTAAATGATACCCACCGACTTCCAGAGCACATCCCTTGCACTTTTTAATTTTCCCATTCCTCGCCCCCAAAAGAGTGTCAATAGACATAACCCCACACACATTATTCATAGGAAAAACCAACACTACCACAAGCTAAGTAGAAATAAAAGAGTGTGTGGCACCAGTGTCAAACAATGCACTAGAAAGTGTAGAAGATACAGGGATCATACCTTGAACAGTGGATGGTCCGGCCTCTCCATCACCAGGTCCAGACTGAACTGCATAAAGCTGACTAGATCCTCTACCCTGGGCTCCAACCTACATGCCCTACATTGCACTGCCCTGCTGACATGGGTGATCCTTCCTTAGAGTCCCATGTCTACTGCCCCTGCTTGTATGGCTCGTGGAGCTCCAACTGCCTACCTGATATAGTAAAACTAATTTGTTGCCTCTGTTGGGTAGCAAACTATCACCAACATTCATACTCTCTTCTTGAGGGTTCCTGCAGAACATCTACACATGTCCCAATCTGCCACATGATCGGCACTCAATTGGAGGTTGAGGAAACTAGCCATGCATGTTCCCCAGCCTACCACACTGATAACAGAACACCTGATCACCACCCTGAGAGGATGACCCCCTCTTCTGACCACCTTGAACACTTCCACCTTGCTGAAGACTTCTAAAATGATGACTATGACCCTCAGAAGCTACCCCACTTTTCTACCCAACTGGCATGACAAGCCCACTGCCTAAAACTCTATTCAGATTACCTTCTAAGATCAATGTCTAATCCAATACCTCTTTAAACCTATTCAACTGAAAAATATTCACCTGATACCTGATCTCGTGCCTAATCTCATCATGGAAATGCCTCACAACTGCTGCCACATCCCCCTCTAATGCTAGAACAAATCATCACAGGTCATTAAAGCAGCCAACATACTCCATCACGGACATCGATCCCTAAGTCAGGCTCATGAAGTCTGCATCCTACTCTTTCCTCAAAGTCTTTGGGTAAAAATTCTCCAAATTTTTTTTCTAGAAATCTTTCCACAACATCTCCTCAGCCTGCTTAGTCTGAGACAGGATTTACCACCAATTCTTTGCCTGGCCCCAAAACATATACATTTCCAACTTGACACGCTTCACATTGGGGGTCTCCAAATGATCAAGTATCATCTGGATAGAATCTATCCAGAACTCCACTGCCTCTGGTCTACCCTATCCAGTAAAGGTTGGATGGTGTAGTAGATGAAACTCTCTAGTCAGCTCAATCATACTCGGTGAAACCCCCTGGGTCTCAATCCATCATCTTCATAAAACGATCCATGTTCTCTCAGAACTACTCTTCCCTACCTTCTTGGATCAGAACATTATCTTTATCCTCTACTAGAGGAGTGTTCTCAGCAACATCCTCTTATTTCCCAACCAGTGCTCAACTTCGTGGTGGCATTTCGAAACATTTTCAAACATGAAGTTTAGAACACATGCCAAAGAACATTCACAACTTCATAACAGGGAGGATCTGCACCAGCCACAACAACCCACCATACATGCACTATCCTAATAAACCTTAGTATTCTGAAAACATCATCCCGACCATCCCTACAGTAGGCCATGTTCTACAAGTGGTAAACAACCATAAAGCACCACAAATCTCACACAACATGTTACAACAACATTTTTAATTCATTACAACCATTAACTACACATATTTCATTTGTCATCACTTATCATTCATTTATCTTCACCCACTTGAATTGTTTCATTTACCACATTTTTCATTTTAAATTATCAAAATGCAAGGTGCATCTACCTTTCATGTCTCACACAACCAACCTATGTGTGGCTACCATGATTCATTTCACCTACCTATCTAGGTGACAACAATGATGCATGAATGCACAACCTCGTGCCATTGAGTCCAAGAGCCAAATATCATAAAACAATCACATCATACAACATGTGCATCACCCAATGGTGAAATATCATCAATTGTAACATCACAGAATCAAGAACAACAATTCCCACCCTCGGTGACTTGGATTTTCCCTTATACATGGGTTAGCTACTCCCAAGAATGAGCTCATTACCAAGGAATGAAACATCCTAATTCACATATACCATCCCAAATAACAATATTCTAAAGAAGGATAAGAAATACCTCCTCTAATACCACTTTGTAACTTCCCTGACCCATAATCCACTAAACCGATGCTCCGAGCTGGGTGGTTACATGACCTTAAGCATGCCTCCCCATATGCCAAATGTTGCCAACTAGAAGCGGGGGTCTAAATAGTTTATTGGGGAGACTATACCCACTTTTGTTAGAGTAATCCACAATAGAAGATAAAAAAATAGAGGAATAATAATCAATAATACAAGAGCATGCATAAACGACCACTCCCCCAAACGAGGTACAACCATGTCCAATAGTAAATATGTCATCCCATGCTATAAGTGAAAAAGTGAACAAAACCCAAAATAAAGACCAACTAAAAAATCCCAAAAATGGTCTTGACACCAAGCCTAGGTCCTCCTCCACATACCCCCATGCCAACCCAACTGCCTAACAAGGGCCTTTTCCCTTCTCTTGACTTAAAAACATGAATTCTACTCAGGTACCCAATGGAATCTTGAGCAGGGTGTGAGTACAACTCAGTAAGACACCACCAATGGTGTTGAAAAAATATCCGGTATAAAAAATTGTGCATGCAAAAAGGGAAAATAATAATAAATGACTAGGAAAATATTAAGTTCCCTTAGCTAGTTTAGATCCATTACCAACATTTATTACCATTTACATATCTTACATTTTCGACACATTTATCATACGTTTATTAAACACAACAAGTTACGTGGATTAAATTACACAATCACATACATGAGGAAAACACACAGTTATCCAATCTCACAAGGACCAACTTCCCCATGCCAACCATATCCTTACCTCGAAGCATCATTTTGGGTGGATGTTAACCATATCCTCACCTCAAAGTATTTGTCTATGTTGATGAAACCGATGGAAAAATAGAGCATATGTCTTATCCATACCCTGTGTATTAGGGGTGGAGTTTAGAGCCTTAGTACAACTTGAACCGTGGGAGTATAACCTTAGTCAATGCCCCACACTATAAATCTATGTGTACATACAATACATATATGTAACCATTAACCATTTACATAACATCAAAACCATTTCCTAAGTAAAATATAAACCATAACAATGAAATGAGGGTTAACACCATGCCTTAACCCATTAACACATTTACCACACTTCACATAATTTATTCATTTATCCCAATTCCATTTCATTATGCTTATCTCACTAAGAATTCATTTGTTTCGCCTATCTCACTAGGCTTTGTTCGTTATGCCTAACTCAATAGGCTTTATCACCACACTCATGACCCATTCCATTATGTTCTTTAGTCATTTCCACATCTTAACCCAATACCCCTTAGGTTATTATAAATCTTAGGTGCACCACCTATCTTCTAACATGACAAAAATAGTCACATCAACATGTTTATCAAGGGCTCTACATGATTACACAACAATCTCACTTGTTCTTCACAAATCCATCGGCCTGGAAGAGTCGTATCACTCCATGGGTAGCCCTAGATTAGTGTCATTACCCTCTATGAATCTCATTTGGATCATGAGGGTCTCTATTTACCTTTTTAATAACCATTTTTTCAAAAAATTCCATGGGTGATCAAAACATACCAAGAGACACCCAAGAACAAAACCACACATGCACAAATCTTCAAATAAACCATGGGATATAACATGTAGGTCGCATACCTCAATTATGTGGTTTAATGAAATATTAATCAAGCCCTTAGATTTCACTTCAACCAACATTTGAAGCTTCAACATAAATCTCACCCAAACAGTAGGGTTTTAGAGCTTCAGAAGGAGAGGAGAAATGGTAGGAATTCTTTAGTTGGGGTTAAAAAACTCAGAGTGGCACAATTGTGATTTTTTTAGGAGTTTTTGGGCCACACAGTTTACCTGCATGGTTTTCCAAACCATGTGAAAACCATAAGGATGCTTATAAGCCAAAATTCCCCCCTCACATAGTTTACCCACTTGGTTTTCCAAACCATGGGAAAACCGTGCAGAGGCTACTGTCCGAAAAACATCCTCTTTCATGATTTACCTGGGTTTTTCACATGGTTTGGACTAACTATGCGTAAATCACGTGGCCTACCCAAAAAACCCCCTTTTCTCAAATTTTCATGTCTCGAACCCTTGTAACACCATTAAGCCTCCTCTAGGACTTGGTTAAGTTCTTAATTAACCAAAACAATGGATTCAAGCCAAAACTTAAAAGAGAACATACCTTTCTATGATCTGAGATCTTACATCTACTTAATGAGGTATAAGTTTCAATCCTTTTATAACTTTAAGGAGTTGAATAATAAAGTAGAGATTCATCTTGGTTAGAAGATAAATAAACCTTGATTGGAAGAAGGTGGAGAATATCTTATCCAAGATTTTTTTCATTGACTATGGGAGTTTGGAAAAATATTTCAACTCAATACTCATTATACACCATATTGGAATTGTGTTAGAGAAAGGAGGAACTACATCATGTTAGATATGGTGAGTTCTATGATGATTCATTCAAATATTCTTGTATCCTTTTGGGGATATACATTATAGACTATGATGGACACAATAAAATAGGTTCCTACTAAAGATGATAATGTAATTCCATTTAAATTTATATATGGGAATAACTCTATGGTGTCTAATTTACATGTATGGGGTTGAATAATGTTTGTTAAGGATTTTTATTGAAACAAGTTATCACCCTAGTGCATAAAATGTATCTTTATATGATATCTCAAGTAAACAAGGAGATATTATCTACAAAACCCCTTATATAAGAAAGAAATAGTAGAAAGACGTGACATATTCCTTAAGAGGGATCAAATCTATAAAATACATAATAGGAGAAATATTTACATCAATGAAGTTAATGATAGAGATATAAAAGTGTTATTATAGGAAACAATTTCATAAGAACCCATGGACGAGGTTGTTCTAGAGACACAAGTACTATATAGAAGAACCAAAGAGGTGAAAGAACTATAGTGATATTGTTTTCTTATCAAGAAGGATAGTGACTTGTTATTAGTTGATAATGATTAATATTTGGCCTATAAGTAAATATTAGGTAGATTAGAAGTTACAAGATGGAATGAAGCTATGAATTCTAAGATGAATTCCATATATCAGAACCATGTTTGGGTTTGGGTCAATCTACTAGTAGATATAAAGAATGTTGGGTGAAAATGGGTATTTAAAAGGAGACTAGATATGGAAGGTAAATTTTACACCTATAAGAAACAGCTAGTGGATAAAGGGTTTAAGAAATTTCAAATTATATACTATAATGAAATATTTTCACCAATTTTCATGATAAAATCCTTTAAAAATTTTATTTCCATAGCATCTTTCCATGATTATGAGATTTGGGAAATAAATTTCAAAATAACCTTCCTTAAAAAGAACCATGAAAACGATGTCTATATTGAAAAACTAGAAGAATATGTCAATCTAAAGGATTCCAATAAAGTATTCAAGTTTCACATATCCATTTATAGGTTTAATAAAGCATTGAGATCATGGAATATTCATTTTGATGAAGTTATAAAACAATTTTGTTTCATAATGAATGAATGTGAGTTCTTTGTCTACAATGATTTAATTTTAGTGTATTCATTTTCCTAGTATTATATATTGATGAAATATTACTAATTGGAAATGAGATACTAATATTAGAGTCAGTTAATATGTGGTCAAACAAGTGATTCTCTATGAATGAATTAGGTGAAGCATCCTGCATTATAGGGATCGAGATTCATCATAATAAATCTAAGAGGCTTATTAGACTAAGTCAGGGTAAATACATTGACACGATATTATAGAAATTTTATATGGAACAATCCAAGATGGGGTTGTTGGAATTTTCTCATGGTATACATCTCTCCAATAAAATTTGTTCTTGGAGACAAAAGGAGAGAGTGAAAATGAGCATGATTCCTTATGTATTGGTGATAGGATCTTCCATGTATGTCATGGTGTGTACCATGTTTGATGTTTTTTATGCCTTGAACAAGGAAGGAATATATGAAGAAAGACCAGGATAATAGTATTGTAATTATTTAAATATTATCCAAAAGTATCGGAGGTTTAATAAAGATATGTTCCTGGTCTGTGGATGAGATAATGAGCTAGTCATCAGGGGATATAAATAATCTAGTTTCAAGACATATCAAGATAATATAAAATTGTATCAAGGATATTTATTCACCCTTGATGGAGGATTTATGAGTTAAAATAGCTCAAAGAATATAGTGGTCGTCTATTCTATAATAGAGGCTAAGTATATTTTAGCTTCTAATATAACTAAATAGGATGTTTGGATATAAAACTTTGTTTAATAGATTAATGTGTTTAATGATAGTAACTACTCTATCATAGTGTATTGTGATAATACTACAATGGTGGTCCTAGATGAGGATCCAATATTACATTAACAGATGAATCATATATTATGGAATTATCACCTCGTCAAGTATTTTTACCAAATAGGTGAGGTTATGGTAAGAAGAGTTTTCACATAAGATAATGTGTTGAACCCATTGAATAAAGTATTATCTAATAAAAATAATGAACATCATATGAGAGCTAATAGACCAAAATTTATTAGTGGTTGGAGTTAATGTAAGTGAGATTCTATTAGAGTTGGTTCCCTAGAACCAATTCCATTTTAGTCTCGATTACTTGTATATTCATAGTATTATATATTAGTAAATATATTATCACACGATTACTGTTATTATGTGTAAAATTAAGGTGGAATGTACCTAGAGTATATGTAACATCGAAAGTTCATATAATTTCTTTGTCATAATGTGAACCTTGAAATCTTATAACAATATTCTTAAATATATGTTATATATCCCTGAACCCACACTCCATGATTTGGTGCCGAAAACAATAATTTTACATACTGTATTTGATACCAACTATAGACTATTAGACATAACTATACAATATTTATATGACATAAATCAAATATTTTATTACATACATTCTTAAGACCATTCGGATTTAGATATTTAGAGAATTATGAAAAAAATATATACTAAAAAATCTCATGTTCTTTGTATCAAACATAAGTTTTTACCAATATATATGAAACTAATTAATCTATAATGAGTCTTTAACATCCCCCAAAAAATATTGCACATGTTCTATCCTTCTAAACATGTCATGTGTACTACATTACTTCATAACCTAGGGAATAAAGACCCAGCCTTAAATATTACATATTCTAGTATCTTTATACTAGAATTAACTTTATCTTACCAAAAATATTTTAGGTTTAGAGCTTTAGAAAATTATGTCATAACTCATATATAAAAAATAATATATATATATATATAAAGTGGAAACTTCTAATCGGTATCCATTTTTATCATAATATAAAACCTTTAAAATAATACATGATTTCTTTTCATGAAAATTATTCACAACTTTCAACTTGACTTCATCCTTTCCATTTCCCATCTCTAATCCTAGTGAAAAATTTTTTAAAATATGGGATGAGTGAAAAAATCATAGTAAGGGACATAAAATAAAATAAATAAACTTTTTAGTCCATGAATACTTATAAAAATTTTCATTTTTTAAAGTAATATTTGGTCTCAAAATAAACATCTTCTTACCTAATAAATCACCTTATCTACTCAAATATTTTCACAAAACATTTCATAAGAAAACTTAAAGAACAAAATAAAACTCATAAAGTTTTCTTTTAAAACATGATAAACTAATGATTTTTTTTAAAAGATGTACTTTTCACCCTTAATAAGTAATAAATACTTTCTTTTGAAAAAAATATCATTTATTAACTTTTTTGTAATCATGGTATTACCATAAAACCCTATATAAATCATAGATAAAACATATAGGTATCTTGGGAAATAATTTTACATATCACTTTTACAAATAGAATAACCATACAGTCAACTTCTAAACCCCATGCATTATAGGGAAATTATAGACCCTCCCTTGGTTTATAATGTAACCACCCATCCATGTTATATAATATAACCACTCATCCTTGGTTCATAATGTAACCACCCATAATTTGTTTATAACATAACCACCAATCATTATAAATAATTTCCAAGAACCCTAATATAATAATAACATATAAAAGATTTAATTTTTCTTTATTACACTCGTAAAATATTTATTTCACCTAGACGAAAACATTTCCAAATATTAAAATATCTATTCCATATAAAAACCAATTTTCAATACCAAAATTACCAGAAAAAAAGAAAGATGATTTTTATTTAAAAACATTGAATCTTATAAAGGAATATAGAAATAAAATAATATTTTTGGTGGAAATAAAATTGATTTTCATTGTATATATTAAAAACATAACATTCCATTTTTATTTTTTTCAAAACATTTCATACAAAACACGTAAAAAGATTCATTTTAAAAACCTTTTAAATAGAGTCAAAAGAGACATAAAATATCCCGTATAATTATTTTATATCTATAAAAATAAACGGATAAAATAATTTCAATAATATAGATATGGAATAAAAATAATTAAAAAATAAACTTTTAAAACATTTTAGAATAAGGTTTTTAAAGTAAAGTGTTATTTACGTAAAACCTTAAAAAGATAACTTATTTTTAGAAAACATTTTATTGAAAGTAAAATATTGTAAAGATAACCTTTATAATTTATTTAAACATAAATAATAATTTTATTGAAACATTTATAAGAATATAGAATAAAAATATTTATAAATTAAATATTTAAAACATTTTAAAATGAGGTTTTAAATAAAAGGGTCTCTTACCTTAAGTCTAAATCATCATGTATGTTCTTTATAAACCTGGATAATAAACTTATGTTTATTATTTTACTGATTAAGAACATTTTTTATTTTTTTTATTCCTTTTATTTTATCTCTTATCATGCTATACATAATTTGTTAATAATTTAAGTTCACTTCAGATGTTTTGACAATATTCTGCTTATATATCAAAAATAACTTATCAGTTGACTATGGATAATGATTTCATTATTTAATCATATCATAAATTATAATTATGATATAATTATCAATTTTATACATAAATTATAATTTTAAAACTAATAATTGATGTTTTTTATGAAAAATTAACTATGTTGCAGCTATGGAGATGGTAGGTCGTACGTACGTACGAGTAATGTTCCCATTTTTCAACAATCATTATGAAAAATTAGTAAGTATTATTTTATATTTACATATTTATAATAATATAATAAATATCATATTATTTATTTAAATATATTTATATATATCATCCATGTTTTGTGGTAATGAAAAAATAATCACATCGCTTCATGTTTTTTGTAGTTCACTTGCACGCACAAACAACATTATCATTATTCTGTGAGTGGAAAGGTAAGAAATAAAATGATATATGTTCTTTTAAGAATAAAACATATGAAATGAATATAATAATTATGTCATATATATCACATATATTCATTAAATATATCCTTATTACCTTCCATGTAAAGTGTTAGTGAAAAATGAATCGCATCGCTTCGTGAGGTGGTAGTTCGCCGTATACATGAGTGATGTTATTGTATCCCCCACGAAATTGAAGGAAATAATTTAAAATTTATATAATAATTTAAGAATTATAATTATGCTAAAAATAAAATATATAATCATTAAATTCATCATTATAATAATATTTGAATGGCGATGATGAAAAAAAAATTATATCAATTTGCGAGACAATAGTCCACCGTACGCATGAATGATGGTTTTGTTTCTCATTTGATAGAAAAAAAGATGGATTTAGGTTATGAAATTAATATAATAACATCTTAGTATATGTTATATAATTGATTTATTATATCATTATAATTAAATAATATTTTATAAAGGTGGAAGAAAAAATAAAATTAAAATGCTCAATTAAGCACAATACCTATTCTTCAGACAACCTCTTTAGGTTTGAAATAAAAGACTTATTAGGGTGAATTTATGATAAAAATAGGGGATATAGGTCATGGGGATTAAATAATTATGGTATTTGGGTAGTTATTTTATGAACAAATATTATTTGAAGGTTTGAAGATGAGAGGATAGGGGGTGGCCTTTTTAAGTGGGGAAGAGGACACATTTAGATGTTTTGAAAAGAAAAAGTTATACCCACATTTTTATCATACCAAAAAACTCCAAAATGGAACATTATAAATAATTATATGATATAAGGTCGAAATATTTCCATAAAATATAATTTATATATTTTTTTAGTTCATTTTAATCGTTATCTTTTTACTTTAATCCCCTTGTAAACTCATTTTTACCTTAACCATGGTAAAATATTTTAACTGATTTCACTATAAATTATAGCCAAAAATATAGTTGAACTTTTTTTAAAATATAAATTATTTTTAATAAAAATATATAATCAATTTAACCAAATTCAATTCACATTAGTGTTAATATTTAATTTAAAATTAAACTCACAGACGTGATAAAAAAGAGGTTTTTCAAGAGATCTATATTTCAAGCATAAGATGATTTTTTTATTAACTATGTGGATAATAATCGTCATTATATTAATTTAAATTAATATTTATAGATATATAATATATAAATTTCATAAAAATAATTCTTCATTAGGGTATTTTTTAATTAATTAAAATGTAGAAACATGATACACTTTAAAACGGTTTTGAGAAGAAAAAAAACCACTTTTTAAACCCAAAAATAAACTTATACTAAAATATAATATAAATACAACACAAATGTAATTATTCAGATTAAATATAAATAAATAATTATTATTCCACTTTAAATAATATTTAAATCATAATGGTAATTTTAAATTACTTAATTTATAGAAAGTAAATTCCATTTTTACAAGAAAAATTGTATTTTCCACTATTTACTGAAAAATCAATATTTTTTAAAAAAAATATAAAAATTTAAACATAAGTAAATTTTGATAAGATAATTTCAAATTTTAATTTCTTTTTATTATATAAATTTTCTAAAAAAATTTAAAATTAATTATAATAATTTATCAAAAAATAAAAAAAAAATTGAAGAACATGTGTCTTTTATGAATAAAATGACTTTACTAAAAATTTAGTAATTATTTACTAAGAATTTATCAAAAAATATGGATTAGAAAATTTATATATATATTTCATAAATTAGTTAATACTATTCATACCCTCCAATTTAACATCTAGTTTATAACGTTCATATATTTCACGGGTCATTTAAGCTTAGTGTTGCATGTCAAATACATTGTCGAATGTAACACCCCGAGCTTCCACGATACGCCTCTCTTTCAATAATGCAATAGCTTGCATTGTACGCAACTTCGAGTTCTAAAACATCGCGACAAATCAAAGTAGCCGTTATGAATAGTAATAACCACTTTTTAAAATTATAGAAATTTTATATTTCAAAATGGACTTCATTTTTGTATTCCTAATATTGAAATTAACCCATGTTGAATTTTTTGTAATTTTCTGAGAACTTCAAAATTTTTATGAATAGTGAAAAATACTTAAAACAACTTTTTTAATCAAAATAATTCATAGTGATAAATTATACTATTGAGTGGTTTTAGAGTATAATTAGAATATATTTTTACCATTTTATCCAATGGTGGTCATTAGAATTAATTTAACATTGAAATTGGACATAAACAATTGCCAATCTTTTGATATAAATTGTTTCTTAAAAACACGCTATTTGTTGTGACAGCGGGAATTAATTATAAAATTAATTAATGCAACTAATATGTTTGGAATTTTGTAAAATAGACATCATTTTTCAATTCGGAATATCAATTATAGCTTAGGGTGAAATTTTGGCCTTATTCTGAAAAACTTCAATTTTTGATGAATAGTGAAACCACTAAGTGGTAGTTAAATAACTGATTTTTCGTTTAAATGAAATATTACAACTTCTGTGATTTGATTTTCAAAAATCCGACATACATGGTTGTCATTAAGATGTAAAATGTGGTTCAATGAGATCAAAATAATTTTTTGGTGAATAGTAACTTTTAAGTTCTTAATCGCGATTAGTGGTAATTAGTGTAGTTTAAGGTATAAATAATACATTAATAATATGAAATGACCTAGACACATGTCCCAACCTCATTGGTTGTGTCATGGCCGACCAAGACAACCCATGGGTCAACTTGGGGACCCCATGGAGCCACTTTAGTTAGAAAATGACATAAATACCTTTTATTTAATGTTAAAGTAAAAAAATGACACAAACATAAAATGTTTTACTAAAACAATTTTTAAGTGGGGTTATACAAGTCCAAATTTTGATTATAAATAGTCATTGGAAAGCTAAAAAGATTTCCTACATCATAGTATTTTTTTTATAATTTTTAGACATTAAATAAATTTAATTATTTATGACATAATAATGATGCAGCGATGACATCATTATTTGACGATTTAAATAAAATGGAAAGATAATATAAAATCTATGAACTACACATGGACAAAACCAATTGGATGAGTGGATTTCGATGCCTTATCACCTTATCCACGAATTCTATCAATGTGGGACCTTTTAAAACCGAAACACATTTTCAAATAATGTAATGTTCCTTTACTTTCCAAAAGTGCCCCTCCTCTCCTCTTATAAAAGGCCCCCACCTCTACCTCATTTCACACACTCTTCAAGCCATTGGCTCGGCCAACCCCTGCCCATTTGCTCTCTCCACATCCCTCTCCTCATCCTAGAGGATTCCCTTTGGGCAGAATCCTTTCAAAGGAAGCCTTTAGGCTCAACTCAAAAGGAGTTACACTTTTTAAGGTAATTCATTCTCTCATGTTCTTTTGTTTTATTTTGCTTCTCCAACCCCCTAAACTCTTTTTATTTACTTCTTTTGTAACAACACCAGTATCTTAAATATACTAGGATGTTGTTATAAGATTTGTTTGAGCTACACTTCCACACAACTACATCAAATGGTTAAAGAACATAAGGTTTCCGTGGATGGCGAAATTCTGCCTCCCGAAACGATGATTGTTCAACACTCATTTAACACCTTCAAAGGTGGCCATTATGATGTCACTATTTTTATATATGATATATAATATGTTTATATTTTCCTTAAGCTTCTGTTTTTTTTCATTTTGGGCATACCTTTATGGTTTCCATTATGGGTAAAACACGATATCTTCATTTTAGGAAGCGCGGACTACCGCCCCCTGAAAGTGATTTGATTCGTTAATACCATATGTGGGATGTGTGAAGGATAAAGTTAATGATATTATATATGTTATTATACTGGAATTATAATATACTCTCATATCATTATGATTCCATTCCAGAAAATATGAAATAGAAATGGAAGTAGCGTTCATGCGTACGTACGGCTTACCGTCTCCATGAACGGTGCATTTCATTTCTTACCTCTAAATGTGATGTAATATTATAAATGAATGTATGTACTGGATATATATGACATATATGATATCTACATCATGAATACCATTCTGTATATAATTAACCTTTGACCAAATTAACAACATGTAAGTGTAAGAAGCCTATTTTTGACTTAAGAACCAAATACCGACAAAATGAACATTATTAACTTAAATAATTACATAATGTTCATAACATTTTAATAAGTGATATAAAAAGGATAATGAAATTGAAAATGGTTCTTAATAAGGTAGATATTAACTCTAGTTTATTATTCAGGAGGTTAAAGAACGGTTGAGTCAAGTCGGACACAAGGTAAGGGAACTTCTTAACCCAACTTCCATTCTTTGGGTTAATCTCCTACTTTCAAATTATGTCATGATATTATTATGTCCTATTTTGTATTTTTACTTTCTTTATGTGTACCTATAGTGAATACACATAATAGATCTATTTTATTTTAAAAATGATCTTTTTAAGGGACTTCGTCTCAATCTCCATTCATTGAGGCATATTTTGTTTTATACACAAATTTCTTTTGTACAGTGTATAAACCCCTTTGACTTTTACGTTTATTCAAAAGGAATCTTTTTATACGAAACGTTTTGCTAAACGACAAAAGGGAATGTTTTTATTTCCGTACTTATGCGGTGACAACGACTTCTCCGCCGCCGTGACCATTATTTGAGTTTCGGCTTCCTCTACAAGCCATCTTTTTTTTAATGAAAAATAAATACAAAGTTTTAACTTTCTTTTATTTTGGTATTGAAAATGGTTTTGAAAGCGTTTTTATTATATCAATGTGTTGTATTGATATCTTGTGATTGAAATGTGGAAATTTTATGTTTCCTTTATGCATGTTTTATGTGATACGATTATGTTATGGTTTATGATATGTTTAAACCTATTCATATGAGGAATGTATTGGACTTAATAAGTGACGGGTGGAGCCCGCTATAGCTCCTCGATGCATCGGTAGGTCTCATGAGACAACTAGACGTGGAATTGGCCGAGGCCCTTTCCCAATTTGATTTATGGTTTTGGCCGAGGCCTTAATCATTTTAGATGTCTTGGCCGAGGCCTTGACAAAATGTTTCAGAATGTCCGGCATTATACATTCCCTCATTATGAAAGTGGTTATTGATATTGCATGTGATTATTCGACCAGTAGAATATCCATGTGAAGAAGTAAATGGCATTATCTCATTTTACTTTTGCCATATTATGTTGAAGTTCAAGTTTAAAAGGCTTTTGTTTTAGTTATACATTGCCTTAAATTTTAATGTTTATTTATGAAAGCTTCCGCATTATTGTTATCCTTACTGAGCATCTGAGCTCACCCCTTTCAATGTTTTAATATTTTCCAGGATGTGAAGAAGTATTTTATGAATGACCTACAGGGATAGTCGGAAGAGGATATGAGTGTGGACTATGGAGACTTTGTTATTGTAGTTTTCCACTTTTTGATGTAATGAAAGACTTATGAATGTATCTAGTGTTTCCAAGGCTACTAAACTAATCGGTCTTTCGAGACTTGATCCTTTGTGATCATGCCAATGTTACGAAGTAATGCACCGACTCTGGGTAGCTGGGGTCGGGGCGTTACAGTTGGTATCAGAGGCAGTTTAGTACTAACCTTGGAAGCTATATTTAGATAAACTCTGATTAGAGCACATAGCCCAAAGATAGACTTTGAGGATTAGTATAGAAGAACTTCCTAGAATTTTAGTATTGTAGAGATGTTGTGAGTTTTCCGAGCAATACATCCCTGTCTGGATACGAGCAGGTAGAGGTGGCTCTGGCACAGATGTACCTAGGGGTAAAACCCGAAAACACCGCTTTGAGCTAGACTCAAACGGGAACTGGTGCACGACAACGGGCCTTGCTGCACTCTTGGTTATGACACTCCCGGGGGATATGCTTAGGATAATTCTCATTTTCTTTACAAACCATTATGTAAGGTTTATGAGTACATACTTCCTCAAAGGAAACATTTCTTTTTATGATTATGGATTATATCCATAAATAGTTCAATTTATGTTAAGTATTATACAAGTATGGAATTATGTATTTTGATTCATAAACTAATCTGGATTATGCCATTGTTTAGAAATGGCGCCTAGTAGAAGGAATGGAAACTGTATCAATGCACGAACTCCGTGTAGGGATTGCCCTCCTGCTCAAGATAATTATTGTGGACCTGGAGATACAACTGGTGCTGATCAACTTATTACCATACTGGGACAACTCACGCAGGTTATGAATAACAACCTTACTCGTATGGAGCACCCTGATTCGCAACGTGGAGGATCAATGCTAGACCGTTTCATGAGGCAACAACCGCCAACCTTCAATGGGAGTACAAATCCTACAGTAGCTGAGCAATGGATAAATTCCTTAGAGAAAATATTCCATGCCTTGGGGAGTAGTGAAAGGGAGAAGGTTGTCATGGCAGTTTACCGCCTCACTGGAGATGCCGATCAGTGGTGGTCACTGATTCAAAACACAAAGGAAGATGATGACGTATCGAATATGGAATGGAGGGAGTTCAAAGAGCTTTTCTTAGAAAAATACTTTCCTCGTGACCATCGAGCAGATATGGAAAGGCAATTTCTGAGTCTGAGGCAGAAGGAGGATGAGAATGTCGCAAAGTATGAGGCTAACTTTACAAGGTTAGCGAGGCATGCTGCCGATTATATACGTAACCCAAGGAGTAAGATTGATCGTTTCTTTGATGGGTTAAAACCATTTCTCCGTCGAGCTTTAGTATCACAATCCTTCTCATCATACGAAGATATAGTCTCATGTGCTATCAAGACAGAAAAGGAATTCTCTAAGTCTTATGACAACAAAGTAAAGCAAGAGAAGAAGAGAACGGTGGAACAAGAGACAGATAAAGGGAAAAAGGGAAAGAAGGATTTTCCATTATGTGATAATTGTGGGAAGAATCACCCTGGTACTTTCCTAAAAGGAATGGGAGTCTGTTATAAATGTGGAGAAAAAGGTCACCAGGCACGTGATTGCAAGGGAAAGAAAGAGGCTGTCAAAGTTGAATGCTACAATTGTAGAGAAATGGGTCATTACGCAAATGAATGTCCTAAGCGTCAAGGAATCTTACCTCAGAAAAGGCCAAGGGATCAAGGACAATCTTATGCTATTACTACAGTTGAAGCAGAATAACTAATGTATTGATGCTTTCGGACTCATGGATTATATTCTGGTTATTAGAATAATGTGATCTATATAAGGATTGTACTGCAGTACTTGTTGGTTTCAGTAAGGTTTTAATATGATTAAGGTAATCATATTTTTAGTATGTGACAATAAGAGAAACTTTTCTTTGTTTGGGGAATCTGATGCTACAATTGATTTTGGAATTAAGAGACATTTTAGAGAAAGTCTGGACAGAGTTATTTTGGAGTGAATTAAGTTGATCTTTGGATAGTATGGTTTAAGGTTAAAAAAATTAATGAAGATTGTTTTTGGAGTATTATAATACTATAGTTTTAGGAAAAGGACAACCTGCAGGGTGGGGCATAAACCGTCGCGTCGGACAAAGCTGTAGGAATCGAACCCACAACCATAGTGCGACAAGCCTTTATTTCCTACCACTAGCCTACAGGAAGTCCCTGGTTATTACAAAATAATTTTACTAATCTAAATAAAATGTGTTAATATTTGGAACCTTATACAATTAGGATAAGTATAATATTTTTGAGTTCTATTATCATTTTGAGTGAAAGATGAGTTGAAGGTTGAAACTCTAATTGTCAAGCATAAATATATATATACCTATCTCTTATTCAATGAATAAATTAATTCTTAAACTTTAGTAAAGGGATATTAAAAAAATAAAATAAAATGTGTTATCCTAATACCTTATGTTTTGTTGAACTGAAGACATTTTAAATCAACATAGATTGAAGGCTTTGAGGCCCTCAATTTGACAGTTGATTGTGATTGATGACCTCAATCACTCCCTACAAATATTTACGTTTTTCCTCCAATTATATGTCTTTAATTGCCACCAATGTTCTCCTTATCGAGATCATAATTTGGTGGTGACTTTCTTATTTCCATTTTCCCTCTTATTAAGGCTAAATTTTATTAACCTTATTTCCGATGTGGGTTTTCCACAAAGGTATTTTCTATTTTCACCCTCTTATATCAAATTGCGAGGACGCAATTTATTGAAGTAGGGGAGAATGTAACACCCCGAGCTTCCACGATACGCCTCTCTTTCAATAATGCAATAGCTTGCATTGTACGCAACTTCGAGTTCTAAAACATCGCGACAAATCAAAGTAGCCGTTATGAATAGTAATAACCACTTTTTAAAATTATAGAAATTTTATATTTCAAAATGGACTTCATTTTTGTATTCCTAATATTGAAATTAACCCATGTTGAATTTTTTGTAATTTTCTGAGAACTTCAAGATTTTTATGAATAGTGAAAAATACTTAAAACAACTTTTTTAATCAAAATAATTCATAGTGATAAATTATACTATTGAGTGGTTTTAGAGTATAATTAGAATATATTTTTACCATTTTATCCAATGGTGGTCATTAGAATTAATTTAACATTGAAATTGGACATAAACAATTGCCAATCTTTTGATATAAATTGTTTCTTAAAAACACGCTATTTGTTGTGACAGCGGGAATTAATTATAAAATTAATTAATGCAACTAATATGTTTGGAATTTTGTAAAATAGAAATCATTTTTCAATTCGGAATATCAATTATAGCTTAGGGTGAAATTTTGGCCTTATTCTGAAAAACTTCAATTTTTGATGAATAGTGAAACCACTAAGTGGTAGTTAAATAACTGATTTTTCGTTTAAATGAAATATTACAACTTCTGTGATTTGATTTTCAAAAATCCGACATACATGGTTGTCATTAAGATGTAAAATGTGGTTCAATGAGATCAAAATAATTTTTTGGTGAATAGTAACTTTTAAGTTCTTAATCGCGATTAGTGGTAATTAGTGTAGTTTAAGGTATAAATAATACATTAATAATATGAAATGACCTAGACACATGTCCCAACCTCATTGGTTGTGTCATGGCCGACCAAGACAACCCATGGGTCAACTTGGGGACCCCATGGAGCCACTTTAGTTAGAAAATGACATAAATACCTTTTATTTAATGTTAAAGTAAAAAAATGACACAAACATAAAATGTTTTACTAAAACAATTTTTAAGTGGGGTTATACAAGTCCAAATTTTGATTATAAATAGTCATTGGAAAGCTAAAAAGATTTCCTACATCATAGTATTTTTTTTATAATTTTTAGACATTAAATAAATTTAATTATTTATGACATAATAATGATGCAGCGATGACATCATTATTTGACGATTTAAATAAAATGGAAAGATAATATAAAATCTATGAACTACACATGGACAAAACCAATTGGATGAGTGGATTTCGATGCCTTATCACCTTATCCACGAATTCTATCAATGTGGGACCTTTTAAAACCGAAACACATTTTCAAATAATGTAATGTTCCTTTACTTTCCAAAAGTGCCCCTCCTCTCCTCTTATAAAAGGCCCCCACCTCTACCTCATTTCACACACTCTTCAAGCCATTGGCTCGGCCAACCCCTGCCCATTTGCTCTCTCCACATCCCTCTCCTCATCCTAGAGGATTCCCTTTGGGCAGAATCCTTTCAAAGGAAGCCTTTAGGCTCAACTCAAAAGGAGTTACACTTTTTAAGGTAATTCATTCTCTCATGTTCTTTTGTTTTATTTTGCTTCTCCAACCCCCTAAACTCTTTTTATTTACTTCTTTTGTAACAACACCAGTATCTTAAATATACTAGGATGTTGTTATAAGATTTGTTTGAGCTACACTTCCACACAACTACATCAAATGGTTAAAGAACATAAGGTTTCCGTGGATGGCGAAATTCTGCCTCCCGAAACGATGATTGTTCAACACTCATTTAACACCTTCAAAGGTGGCCATTATGATGTCACTATTTTTATATATGATATATAATATGTTTATGTTTTCCTTAAGCTTCTGTTTTTTTTCATTTTGGGCATACCTTTATGGTTTCCATTATGGGTAAAACACGATATCTTCATTTTAGGAAGCGCGGACTACCGCCCCCTGAAAGTGATTTGATTCGTTAATACCATATGTGGGATGTGTGAAGGATAAAGTTAATGATATTATATATGTTATTATACTGGAATTATAATATACTCTCATATCATTATGATTCCATTCCAGAAAATATGAAATAGAAATGGAAGTAGCGTTCATGCGTACGTACGGCTTACCGTCTCCATGAACGGTGCATTTCATTTCTTACCTCTAAATGTGATGTAATATTATAAATGAATGTATGTACTGGATATATATGACATATATGATATCTACATCATGAATACCATTCTGGATATAATTAACCTTTGACCAAATTAACAACATGTAAGTGTAAGAAGCCTATTTTTGACTTAAGAACCAAATACCGACAAAATGAACATTATTAACTTAAATAATTACATAATGTTCATAACATTGTAATAAGTGATATAAAAAGGATAATGAAATTGAAAATGGTTCTTAATAAGGTAGATATTAACTCTAGTTTATTATTCAGGAGGTTAAAGAACGGTTGAGTCAAGTCGGACACAAGGTAAGGGAACTTCTTAACCCAACTTCCATTCTTTGGGTTAATCTCCTACTTTCAAATTATGTCATGATATTATTATGTCCTATTTTGTATTTTTACTTTCTTCATGTGTACCTATAGTGAATACACATAATAGATCTATTTTATTTTAAAAATGATCTTTTTAAGGGACTTCGTCTCAATCTCCATTCATTGAGGCATATTTTGTTTTATACACAAATTTCTTTTGTACAGTGTATAAACCCCTTTGACTTTTACGTTTATTCAAAAGGAATCTTTTTATACGAAACGTTTTGCTAAACGACAAAAGGGAATGTTTTTATTTCCGTACTTATGCGGTGACAACGACTTCTCCGCCGCCGTGACCATTATTTGAGTTTCGGCTTCCTCTACAAGCCATCTTTTTTTTAATGAAAAATAAATACAAAGTTTTAACTTTCTTTTATTTTGGTATTGAAAATGGTTTTGAAAGCGTTTTTATTATATCAATGTGTTGTATTGATATCTTGTGATTGAAATGTGGAAATTTTATGTTTCCTTTATGCATGTTTTATGTGATACGATTATGTTATGGTTTATGATATGTTTAAACCTATTCATATGAGGAATGTATTGGACTTAATAAGTGACGGGTGGAGCCCGCTATAGCTCCTCGATGCATCGGTAGGTCTCATGAGACAACTAGACGTGGAATTGGCCGAGGCCCTTTCCCAATTTGATTTATGGTTTTGGCCGAGGCCTTAATCATTTTAGATGTCTTGGCCGAGGCCTTGACAAAATGTTTCAGAATGTCCGGCATTATACATTCCCTCATTATGAAAGTGGTTATTGATATTGCATGTGATTATTCGACCAGTAGAATATCCATGTGAAGAAGTAAATGGCATTATCTCATTTTACTTTTGCCATATTATGTTGAAGTTCAAGTTTAAAAGGCTTTTGTTTTAGTTATACATTGCCTTAAATTTTAATGTTTATTTATGAAAGCTTCCGCATTATTGTTATCCTTACTGAGCATCTGAGCTCACCCCTTTCAATGTTTTAATATTTTCCAGGATGTGAAGAAGTATTTTATGAATGACCTACAGGGATAGTCGGAAGAGGATATGAGTGTGGACTATGGAGACTTTGTTATTGTAGTTTTCCACTTTTTGATGTAATGAAAGACTTATGAATGTATCTAGTGTTTCCAAGGCTACTAAACTAATCGGTCTTTCGAGACTTGATCCTTTGTGATCATGCCAATGTTACGAAGTAATGCACCGACTCTGGGTAGCTGGGGTCGGGGCGTTACATCGAACATAATGTTATTTATTAAAATATTAGTGTATTACATCACCCACCCCCCTCCAATAAATTTAATCCATTAAATTTAATATTTAAATTGGTAATAAATGGTTTGGAATTTTAAAATACCTTTCTTGGTGTCCCGTATCATAAAATGGTTAACAAAACTTCTTATTCATAAGAGAGAAAATGAAGTGTGAAGATCATCTGGAATAACACATACTAGGTTTAAAAATAGGAGAAAATTAGTGGGAACATAATATTTGGACATTTAAGAAAAAAATAATTCCAAAATTATGATTGATATTAACACAAATCAATGATCACAAGAAAGTGAATAATCATGAGAGAGTCAAAATCCAAAAAACTATAAAATAAAGTGGTTTGAAAAGACCATCATTTCATCAAAAATGAATGTAGTAGGATAATATTTTCATTTTCAAGATCCTTTTACTAGGTTTAAGGAATTACATTCTATAAAGACTAAGAACATAAGGAAATATACTTACTTGATAAATTTAATTTCATCCTTTAATCAATTTCCACCACAATATCATATTTTTCTCCAAATGATGAGTATTCAAGATAAATTTTTCATGCTTAAAGCACTAAAATAAGCTTTAAAAGGATCACAAAATCATAAAAGGATAATAATATATTCCTCCTATATTTAGACATTAACCAAAACCATAATGGTTAGCATAAGGTAAGATAATTCCCAAAATGAAAAAATCTTTATATAATCAATTAAAACATTATTCTTCATGGCCTCAATAATAACACCCAAATTTTATCTTGGATCATTTGATAAATTACTATTTTTTAAATTCTCAAAAATATTCCTAACTAATATTTAAACACAAAAATCAGAAGGTTTTGATCACATATTCTTCTGTGACTGATTTAACATTTATCTCTAAATAACATAAATCACTTTTAAAGTATTATATAAAAAATGCATATGCCTTAATCATATAGTCTCCAAGATATAATAATAATTTCCATAAATAAATTTAATTACCATAAATCTATTGTAAAAAGGATTTTTTAACCTTTATTCCTGAAATAAAATCACATAATGTTCAGTTTACCTTAATCATGTAATATTCCAAAAATCGTGAACTTCTTCCAAAATAAAAGTAATAAAATAATCACCAAATAACTTTTCAACATCATTGTTATCTATACAATAAAACATATTATCTCAAATTAAACTTTATCATTATTTTCTAAACCATTTTAGTGGGAAAAAAATGACGTCATGCTAACCATGATGTGGATTCCAGCCCTGCATCCTTACAATATGTGACAGGTTGTACTTTTTAAAATCTATACTAATATAATTCTTATAACATTCACTAAAATATAGTGATCATACTCAAAAATAATATTAATCATAAAAATATTGTATAAACCCTAAAGGTTTGACTAACTTTGAACTTATTTTCACAAAATAAAAATATCTTTCTCCCTCAATTAACATTTTCACATGTTAATATTAGGGTGACATAAACCTTAAAAATATATCAAAACTCCATAAATGTCTCCAAAAGTACTCCAATCATATAAAACATAAAAATAGTATTAATTAATTTAAACTAATGATCATCCTTAAATATACCACTACATTATAACTCTTGAATCCCTAGATTTATAAACTTTAATCAATCAATATTATTTATAATACATTAACCATGATTTTCCATCTTATTCCTTAATACATCCTTCCTACAAATAAAAAAGATAAATCTTGTCCTAATATTGAACAATTTCAAAACATAATCCAAGATATAATCCATACGTTTCATATGTCATCTTTAATTTCCTCATCTTCAAATGTAATGTAATTATGAATTTCAAGGCATTTATCTATACAGTCTTATTGATCTCATTCTTGACTTTTCCCTATAGGACATCATTTTTCATAATAACCAAACTCTCTTCATTTAAAGCATCAAATTGATTCTATTGGGAGAATTTTATTCCCCTTTATTTTGTTAAAAGAAATATTCCTTTTTCCTTGGAATAATATTACTTTTTGACCCCCTTTACCAAATAAAAAACATCTTCCAGTTCTCTTAAGAAATTTTCCTAGATGCTTCTTCCCATATTTTTGATACATAGGCCATTAAATATTTTTAAATTTTTTATCTCTATCACATTAACTTCTATATAAGTATATTTTTCTCTTATGTGGTGCATTAGTAAACTCACTTTGGTAAAAGTTCCCAATCATAACTCATGATAGTTAGTTAATAATAACACAAGACTTTTCACTATAGCTCCCATTCCTTTCGTCCACTTGTTTAGAAAACCACAAAATTTTCATTCACATCCCTTATTAATTTGAATCTGTTGGATCTATCCATTTACTAAAAATAAATAAAAAAATATTGTGATTATAATGAAAAACAATAATAAATCATCTTATATGTAGGATAAATACTAAGATATCCTTAACCAAAACATACTCGATTCAACTCTTTCTATTTATACAAAATAACTGTAATTATCCTTAGCATACTAACCTTTATGGTTATATAGGATTTTTAAATTAAGATCAAATAATTTCCAAACCTCTAAAGTTATATAAACCTTTTCTCTGATACCAACAATAAGTACCTAGCTATAAACTTTACATATTATAGTTTCTTTTGACTAGAGTTCACTTTATTTTCCTAAATATCTTTTAGGTTTAGAGTTTTAGAGAATTAAGATATAACTAAAACATAAAAATCATTTATTTATAAATTGGAAACTTCTGATTAGTATCCATTTTTCTGATAATGTAAAACTTTTAAAATAAGCCTTTATTTCTTTTTATGAAAAATATTCATGACTTTAAAATTTACTTCATAATTTCCCTTACACATCCTTAAACCTTATGAAAAAATAATTTAAAACATGGGATGAGTGAAAAAATATTAGTAAGGGATATAAAATAAAAGAGATAAACCCATTATTCTATGAATAATTATAAAAATTTTCCTTTTCAAAGTAAAACATAGGCTCAAAATAAACATTTAAGAATCCAAGAAATAACCTTATCTACCCAAATATTTTCTTAAAACAATTCATAAGAAAACTTAAAGGAAAAAAATAAAACACTTAAGGGTGTCTTTGATAACATGATAAAATCATGAAAACTTTTTCAAAAATTTATATTTTCACCATTAAGAAGTAATAAATACTTTCTTTTTAATATAATCTCATTTCTTTCCTTTTTAAAAGTCATAGGATTACAATAAAACCACATAGATTGCATAGATAAAACATACAGGTATCTTGGGAAATCATTTTCCATTTCACTATTATGAATAGAATAACTATGTGATCAAATTTCATATCCAATACATTAGAGGGATATCATGGACCCACCTTTCTTTGGCCTATAACGTAACCACCCATACGTGGTTTATAGTAAAACCACCCATCCTTGGTTTATAACGTAACCACCAGTAATTAGTTTAAAACAGAACCACCCATCATTATAAATAATTTTCAGGAACTATAGCATAATAATAACACATAAAAGATTTCAATTTTCAACATTACACTCATAAAATATTCTTTCACCCATAATTAAACATTTTGAGATATTAAAATATACATCCCATTTAAAAACTCGTTTTCAATACCAAAATACACTATAAAAAGGGAAATATGATTTTTTATTTAAAAGAATAATGAGATATTTTAAATTAATATAGAAATAAAATAATGGTTAGCACAATAAGAAAATTAGTTGTCATTGTAAACGTTAAAATATAACATTCCTTTTGTCTTTTTTTCAAAACAATTTGTACAAAACATGTAAAAAGATTCATTTTGAAAATATATGAAAGAAAATCAAAATATGCATAAAATATCCTTTATAATTATTTTATATATATATAAATAAACCCATAAAATAATTTATAGGATATTGATATGGAATAAAAATACCTTGAGAATAAATCTTTAAAACATTTTAAAATGATGTTTTTAGTGTAAATTGTCCCTGATATAAAACCTTAAAAAGATTCCTTCTTTTTTTAATATTTTAAAGAAATTAAAATATGAGAAAAATGAAATTTATCATCCATTTAAACATAAATAATAATTTTCTTGAAACATTTATAATAATAAATAAGAAAAATATTTATAAATTAAATCTTTAAAACCTTTTAAAATGAGGTTTTAAGTAAAAGGATCCCTTACCTCAAGTTTGATTTGTCACATACATTATTTATCTTACTGAATATTAAAATTATTTTAATTATTTACTTTATTAATAAAAATTTTAGATTTATTATTCTTATTATTTTATATCTTACTATTCTATATGCAGTTAGATGATCATTTAAGTTTACTTCATAAGTTTTGATGGTATTCAGTTTATAAGTCAAAAATTACTTCGGTAGGTTAATTATGGTCAAAGAGATTGTTATTTTAACATATCCGTAATAGTAAAAATAAAATATATATATTTTTTATACATAAATTATAATTTTAAAACAAATCATGAATGTTGGATAGGAAAAATGAACTACATTACAATCATAGTGATGGTAGGTTGTACATACGGATAAGTAACATTTCCGTTTTTCAACGATCATTATGGAAAGATGGTAAGTATTATTTTATCCTTAAATAATGATAATAATATCATAAATACAATATTATTTCTTTAAAATATACTTATATATATCAACCATGTGATTTGGTGATGAGAAAATAATTACATCGCTTTGTGGAGGCGATAGTCCACATGTATGCATGAACGACGTTATCATTTTTCAGTGAGTGGAAAGGTAAGAAAGAAAAAGATATATTATATTTTTTAAAATGATAAATATTTAATTAATATCATAATTATTTTATATATATAACATATATTCATTAACTCTATCCTTATTACCTTCCATGTAAATCGTTATTGAAAAATGAATCACATCTCTTCACGGGGTAGTAGTTTGTCAAACACATGAGCGACGTTATCGTATTCCCCACAAAATAGAAAGTAATAAGGTATATATGATATAACAATTAAATTAGTATTATTGTGTTAAAAATAACCTATATATATTTTAAACTCATAATTATAACAATTCATGAGAGGTAATTATGATAAGAAAATTACATCGGTTCTTGAGGCGGTAGTTCTCCATACACACAAATGATAGTTTTATTTCCCATATGATGGAATAAGAGATGGATTTAGGTTATTATATTAAATAATATAATATCATTATATGATAGATAATTTTTTTATTAGAACATGATATTTGGAGAATATTTAAAGGATTTGGAAGAAAAAATAAAATAAAAATGCTTGGATAAGCAAGATACCTCTTCTTCAAAAACCTCTTTAGGTTAGCACCAAAATCCTTCTTAGGATGGATTTCTGATCAACCCATGGGATTTAGGTCATGGTTAGGTAATTAAGAAAGGAATTTGGGCATGTATGTTTTGAACCAAAATTATTTAAAGGTTTTAATATGAGAGGAGGAGTGTGGCCTTTTATAAGTGGAGGAGAGGACACACTTGGAATTTTTGAAAAGAAGAAGTTATACCCACATTTTCATCATGAAAAAGGCTCAAAATTTTACCTTTATAGAGCCTTAGATGATATGAGGTCAAAATATATCTATAAAATAAAATTTTGACAATTTTTTAGGTCATTTTAACACTTTTATTTTTAGTTTAACCCCATGTAAACCCATTTTACCTTAACTACAGTAAAAGATTTTTACTATTTTCACTATTCATTAAGTCCAAAATTAAGTTAAACTTATTATATAATATAACTTATGATGATTAAAAAAATGTAATCCATTTTTTCAAATTAAATTCCCATAATCACAAAAATTTTAATTTAAAATTAAACCCATAAATGTGATGAAAAAGAGGTTTTTCAAAAGATATATTTTTCAAGCATAAGATGTTTTTATATTAACTCTATGAATATTTATAATCATTATATGAATTTAAATTACCATTTATATATATATAATCTAGAAATTTCATTTAAATAATTATTTATTATATTTTTTTAAAATTAATTAAAATGGATAAACATTATTCACTTTAAAACATTTTTCGGAAAAACTTATGCTTATACCAAAAAAATAAACTTATACTAAAATAAAGTATAAAGATGATTCAAAAGTAATTAATAGGATTAAATATAGAAAATAATAATTATATAAATATAAATAAAATTAAACTCATAATGGGACTTTTAAATTACTTAATTTATTGAAACTAAATGATAGTTTTACAAAAATCAGTCGTTTTCACTATTCACACAAAAATAAATATTTGTCAAAAAAACAAAAAAAATTCCCTAAGTTAATTTTCATATGATTATTTAAAAAATGAATTTAATTTTTTAAAATCAATTTTATTAAATTTTTTAAAATTAATTATAATTTTTTCTCACAAAAATGAATAAAAATAATTTTTGAAGAAACTATATTTTTGATGAATAAAATGTCTTTACTAAAAATTGAGTAATAATTTACAGAGAATTTATCAGAAAATTTATATTTATTTGAATATATATATATATATATTATAAAGTATTTAATCCAACTCATAGCCATAAATTTAATGGCAAGGTTATAATGAGCATGTATTTTGCAGGTCATTTAAGCTCGTTGTTTTGTGTCAAATACTCTATCAAACATAATATTATTTTAAAATCTTGAGGTGTTACATGGGGGATATAAACATAATAATTTTATGAGCTCAACCAATTTATAATGGAATAATATAACTAAATATATCAAAAACATAATCAGAGTATGCATAGTATAGAAGGAATAAATAATCTAAATAATCCATAATAAACTAAAACTGATATCATGTTATATCCAATAAAATAAATGAAAAAATGAATAAAAATAATTAATTATATCATATTGATGTAATGTATAATGTTTAAAATCAAAACATGTTGTTAAGGCCTTATTCCAAGACACTACACTAATATGGGGAGAGGTATATATCAAAACTAAATATTTTTTTCTCATGGGACCAGTCGATGCATCGAGAGGCTATATAATGTCGAGCTACACGCATCACTTTATTAAGCCCAAAGAATTCGCCATAAGAGTCAAAAAAAACCTTTCATATAATTCCCTTAGGAACCCTTCGATGAATAAAAATAGGGATATATATATATAATGAAAAATATTAAATGTCAATACATAATATACCTCTATTAGAAATCAATAATAATCAAGAATTTCAAAACTTCCCCAACTAATAAATAATATTTATTTCTAGGTGAACATCCTCTGATTCAAATTTTATAGAATGGTGTGTCCATCACATATAGGGAAATGAGTATATGGTTAAGTCAATATTGGAATAACATGATAATAATTTATCTAGATAAATTATTTTCATGGTTGAAAAAGAGAATATACCCAGTGTAATAAAGGAAACTTATAAGGATGATAACATTAATGAAAAACACCCTTGTAAAAAGAATGCTTCTAATAGTATCACAAAAGATTAGGTCAATAAAAAAATTGTTTGATACCAAGAGTTCAATACCCTAATTATAAATATATATATATATATATTATAGTATAAATAGTGAATCATAAACCCCATTAGGGTAAATCCATTTAAAAATTATAAGGGAAGTTAATGCGAAAACATAAAATGCCTTTTAGAAAATATTTTTTACATTATCATAAAACACAAATTTACATGTTGATTTCAAAGGTAACATTTTAAAAGGTTATTTCAAAATATTTTATAACATTTACTTCTAAAAATAATCTCCAATAACTGATCCTTTAAAAGGCATAAATTTTATTTTGGAGAAATTAGGAGAGGAATATAACATATGAAAGATAAATGGAAATCCCCTTTCAATTATTCTCATTATACCTTTTTCGAAAACTCACATTGTAAGAAGAGTAAAAAAACATTAATTTTTATGAAAATAACTTTTTTCCCCAAATATGAAGATAAATTACCATATAATAAAATATTAGTGTGGAAGAACCCAAGCATGGAAGAAAGAAGTTCTTGATAAATCAATATAACTCTGGGAAATGAAACTTGAGTTATCAATATTCCTTATGAGAAACATACTCCTTGAAGTAAGAAATATTTAAATAAGGTGTATTATTTGGTATAAATTTAAAATCATAGAAAAAAATATGATACCATATAATATAATCAATTGATAGAATTTACCTAAATTTTAAGTCCATGAGTATGATCATAACTCAATGAATGAATATTAAGTTACCAAAAAACATTACAACTAGGGTAACAATTGAGTAAAAATAAAATTGATAAAAAGGAACTGATTTTGCTTAGTATTCAGAATGAATAACAAACATATATGATAAATATGCATCCATGGTCATTAAATACACCATTAAAAGGAAATCATGGTATAAAACTTAAATTTGACTCAAATAATTAGAGATTCAGAAAAAGAACACTTACAACTTGAGTAAAGACTTGATCAAAACCCTTTGAAAAGGAGGCCCTATAATTGAAAATAAAATTCCATGATTAAAATATAATTCATGAAATTATATCTCAAATAGGAATTATATACACTTAATAAATGAAATTTGGTGTATAATACAAAATATGCCTAAAATAGAGGAATTTCGTACGTATAGTCTTATATTGGTCCTAATTCATTATTCACTTTCACCAAAAATCCGAAATAATTAAATTAATTTCATGAAATATACACCCAAGAATTTTATTAATAATTATAACTAATTATACTCCTCATTTATAATCATTATATATATATATTAGTTCTTTTTTACCTATATTCAACACTGGGTATAAGTAATATTCATTGTTTTGAACTAGTATCAGAAAAGTGGTGTTGTTATCGATTATTTTTCCAAATTACATCACTATTATATCATCTAAGGTACTATAATATATGTTCTATTATAGTTTAAAAATCTTTAGTTTCATTTCATAGAAGTTTTGGTTATGATCCATGAGGATAAAATCTGTGAGGAACATGTTTCTGTTATTCTTAATGAAAGAAGGGTGATTTCTTAATTAATGAGTCAAATGTTGATGTAACATTACCTTAACCAAAAAAAAATATTATTTACATATTTATATCATATTATACCAATAAATAAGTTATCATAGTTATCTATGATATAAATGTAAATTATTTTTCAAGTAAGTGGTTAAACCGACCCAAACTAAACTCATCATGATTAATGGATACTTATGATGTGGTTTAGTTGTAATATAATTATAAAAAAATGATCTTATTTAGTTTTTATTAGTGTGATGTATCATAATTTTAAATAATTATAATGTGATTCCCTTTGGGTCATGGGTATGCCTTAGTTGAGCCTTGGTCTTTCTCGTCTAGGAGGATTCGGGGGATCAGAGGTTGAAAACAAGGGTTTTTAGAGAAAAATGGAAAGGAAAAAAGTTAAGTAACATGGTTAGTTTAACTATATGATAACTTTTTGGTATGAATCTATGAGGTTCCAGTGTTGTTTTTCATAATTTGAGCAAGGTTAGTCAAACCGTGTGACATGTCCTGTAAACCATACATGGTGTTTGGCGATTATCCAGGGGTGTTACACAGTTTGATAATGGTTTTTCCAAATTTTATATCTATCTAGTGTAAACCATTAACCCTCTAATATAATGAAAAATAGGAGGCACACTATTAAGTCACACGGTTAGTTTAACCATGTGGCTTTCCCCAGGAAACCATGCAACCCCCTTCCAAACTATTAAAAAGTGGGATTTTACCCTTTTCCCTTGGTAATTTTAAATCCTAAACACCACTAATATCATTTTTGATCATAATAAACCATCACCATAATTTTGGAGGTCTCTCCTCTTAGATTGCAGGTGGAATTACTTCACTCTTTATAGATCACATCGAGGTATGTGGTGTTTTTTATCTAGTTTCCCCTCTTCTTTGTAGATTTATGCAAGATCTCTTATCCTATCATCTTGTTGAAATACAATTTGGTTGTGATTCTAGATATAATAGGTTTTTTGGAGGATTAAAAAAATTCTTATAGATCTAGGATCTTGACGACACAACCCACACTTCCCTAGTCTTTATCTTTTAAGGCAGATTATTCTACCTTCATTTTGAGGTATGTGTTTTTATACAAAAGGTTAATTCTACGAATTTATTATCATAATTTTAAAATTCAATTTTTTATTCATTTAATTTAATTTATTAATGGTTTAAAATGATTTATTATAAATAAACATGTTTTTAAAGGGGTTCTCTTTTAAAAACATGTTTTTTCACACTAAGTGTTTGATTTAATGCTTGAATGGTGGTTTTGATTTGGAAATGGATTTTCAAACACTGAAGAAAATTATATTGTCTTTTAAAATGTTTTATAAAATGTTATCATGGCTTGGAAATAGTTTTTGAAAAATATAGAACATCAAGAACCTTGGGTGCATCAGGAAAGGGACATAGGTTACCCTAGTGTGTCTGGAGCCACTAGGGTTTACTTTAGGGATATCGATAGACTATGGAAGAACTTGATATTTGTTGGTACCAATGTTTACCTATTTTAAGATCTTTTATCTCTAGTATTTATTCCCATAGTCTAGATCTCAATACATATTTATTTTTCATTTATGGATTATTTTTCACATGATATATTTTATCATGGATTATTTCTCACATGTTCTGACATGAGGTTGTATCACATGGTTTCTCATGATGGGTTATTTCAGGGATATGTGTTTACTTTATTACCTTATTTTGTATGAATATGAATTCCTATTTTATCACTTATACTTGTCATGTTCCTGAATTTATTAATATGAATTTATTTTATGAAAACCAAAGGAAAATAATTTACAAATGGGTTTGGATTTATGAAAATGATTTGTAAAACCGTTTTTTGTTTTTGTTTTAAAAGATATAAATATTGAATTATTTTTATTAGACCCTTTTTAGACTCTATAGTTTTATCCTATTAGGATTTATTCTAACACCCTTCTTTTTTTGGGTGGTTGTAGATGTTGTTTTGTAGGACACGGGTAAAGGGAAGGGAATTATTTAGCATGTAGGATTCTCTTTTTGTCATTTCCATCATAGTAGGATGGTTTGGAGGTGAAGGTTGGTCACATGGAGACTTGTTGGTCATGTATTTTCATACTTTTGATTTTATCTGTTTTGGATTGGATTGTATAGATATTGGATTTATCCTTTTTTTATGTGTTAAACTCTAATTGTATATCTTTTTTTGTTTTATATGAGACTTGTTTCTATTTTCTTATTGCACCTTACCACCATGATGGACTGTCTCAGGTGGATTTTCCTATTGACTTGGGTTGTTTCATTATAGAATGGTTTCAAAGGGATGCTCAACCTAAAGTGCATTAACACTTCCTGAGTTTGGTTATGTTTCATGGGTATACAAGAGTTAGGACCTTTGGAATTTAGGTTTTGAGTGCAGGAACATACCTTACCAGCTCACTTCCGTGTCTAAACTCAAATTACCATGGGTGGATAGAATATTTTACCAAGTTTAAGACTTGGTTTTTAAGGTTATTCGAATGACCTAAATTGGAATGTTATTTAAATAGACCTCTTCCTTATTAAATCCTTATTTTTTTGTTGATGGAATTCATAATTACTTTAAATTATTGATGTTTTAAAGAATAGATTTAAATTCATGAAGTCGTCTTAATATTTTGGATTAAGCTCTAAAACTGATTCTCCATTGTATTATTCTTAATAGAAAATTCCTATGAGAAGAGGTCTTCCAAATCTGAGAGAGTAATATTTGAGATAGGATCCATATGAAAATCCTCTAGTGTAACCTTCCATGGTTAAAGATGTAGTCTGTATATTTCATACATTGTGTCAAGTGGGTGTCAAGAACTTATGACTTGTGGTGGATCATGGATCTGAATACACTAAGAAGAATTCACTCATCTTCTATGGTGATAAAGGACACAAGGAATCTGAGGAGTGTCTTGATTGGATTAAGAGTATCTTCAACTTCTTTAAGAATCTTAAAGAATATAAGGTGGGTATGTACATATACACTCTTGAGGTACCATGAAGGAGAGTGTGTGACTCTATTGTGCAAGTTAGTTTTCATGAGGATATTACCTAAACTTATTTTAAAAAAGTATTTTATCAGATTTTTTACCCTGAGATGTTATATGTGGTGAAGAACCAGAAGTTTCTAAACTTAGAATAAGGAGAGCATACCTTTCTGGATTATTCTACTTACTTTGCTGAGTTGGTATATCTAGCACCATATCTAGTCACCAATGAGTACCTAAAGGCTCATATGTTTTTGTTGGGATTGAGTCTGGATATTTTTTCTATTTTTATTTCCTTTTTTAATTCTAAAACTTCATTAAGGTAGTTGATAAAATAGATTTTGATGAGGAAAACATAGCTAGAATGACAGGTTTGGGTGGATCATTGGTTGGTGCAGTTGTTAGCCAGGGTTTGTCTTATGGCCAGAAAAGGATGTGTAAGGGAGGTCATTTTTCTTTAAGACCTATTTTATGGTATTCTCCAAGGAAGTAGTAGTTATTATACTATCATTGTGTAAGTTATTTTCATACCAAGCATAACTATATAAAGTCTCCTAAGACTTACCATCATTGTAGATTATTAGGTCATCTGAATCATTTTTGTGAAAGGATATCCTAGGGTAGCGAGGCAGGATCCACTCTTACCAAGGGTTCACATGTTTATTCTTATTCTTCCAAGGGTGGTGGTTATAATCCTTAGTCCAAGTGGGATGTTCATGTGTCTAAGACCAAATGTATTTTTTCAATTGAGTAAGAACCAAAGGAATCTAAAGTAGTTCTAACTATTGTTAGAGTTATGTTGTTTATTTCATATTCTATAATGCTAGATTTTTTTATGTAGGTGATACTAATTATTTTATATCATCAAATTTAGTTGGAATTTTAGGTTTGTGTTCAGATATTATGTTCCACTTGTTAGATCTTTCTATGCCTTTGGGAAATAGTTTTGATCAAGGTCTCAAGTGTCCCACGTGTAGGGTGATGATAGCTGACTATGAGGTGATATGGGACTTCATAATGCTTGATCTTGAAATCTTAAAACTGATACTTAGCATGAATTATATGACCATATTTAAGGCCAATATATACTATTATCATCCTCAGGTTTATTTTTTATCTTTTGAAGGGGTCACTCATGTTTTTTAGGGTGAGTAGAAATCTAGATTGGGAAGGGTAGTTCATGTTGTTCCTTATGATGGGTTAATCTCATGCCAGCTTTCAAAGATGCTTCTTGATTATGTTGACCCTTGTTTGGGTATACCACTTCCTATAGTGGTTTTTGTATACCCTGATCTCTTTTTGGATTATTTTTCTATTTTACCACCATAAAGATAGGATAATTTTTATATTGACCTACTCTCTAGTATGATTCCCATTTCTAGGTCATCTTATCAAATGTCACCTACTGAGTTTGTAGAACATAAATTAAAGCTTAATGATCTAAAGGCTAAGTGTTTTATTCATCCTAGAGTACCACCTTGGGATTCATCTATCCTCTTGGATAAGAATGAAAACAATAGTCTCAGACTATGCATGGATTATAAAAATTTTATTTGGGTGAATATTAAGAACAAATATCGTTTTCCTGGGATTGATACTATCTTTGACGTCTTAAAGGGGAATTCCGGTTTTCTAATATTGACCTATGTTTAGGTTACCTCCATTTAAGAGTCTAAGAAGATAATATATGTTTATAAGTAGGTATGTGAATTTTTAGTTTCTAGTTATGCCATTCAGTATCACTAATTCTATTCTGGTATTTATGGATTTGATGAATTTAATCTTTCATCGGTTCTTGGAAAATTTTGTAGTTTTGTTCATGGATGATATTTTTGTGTAATCCAATTCATAGGATGAGCATACATACCATTTGGATATCATTATTTGAACCTTGAAAGAACATATTCTATATGATAATCTTTACAAATGTGAGTTTTGGGTCCGAGAAGTGAGATTTATAAGGAATGTGATATCTGAGATGGGTGTCTCACTGTATCTTGAAAATATATAGGCCATTATGTCTTGGAATAGCCCGGAAATGTTTTTGAGATCTGGAGATTCTTATGTTTGGCTGATTATTATAGATGGTTTGTCCGGCATTTTTCTAAGCTAGCATCTTTGATGATATTTTTAACCTGTAAGGGTGTAATATTTGAATGGAATGAAAAATGTTAGAGATATTTTGATAAGTTAAAGGCAAGGTTGACTTCAGCACCATTTTTTATTCTCCTTTAACTGGGTTTGGGTTATGATGTTTTCTAATATGATTTTAGTTTGAGTTAGGGATGTTTCTTAACACGGGGGGGGGGGGGGGAGGAGGTAGTGGAATATGGATCTCTCATGTTACATCCTCATGAGAAGAACTACACAATCCATGATCTTGAGTTAGCAGTATTTATGTATGCACTCAAAATGTGGTGTCACTATCTCTTTGGGGAGCATTTTATAGTATATATTGATCATAAGATCCTATAATATATTTTTACTTAGGGGGTCTAAATTTTCAGTAGATATACTTTTTGGAGTATCTTTATACTTTTGATTTTGATATTTCATACACTCCTGGGAAATGGAATGTTGTTTTTTATATGTTGAGCAGAAAATTACTAACATAATCCATGAAGGAATTAGTTGAGGAGTGGTCTCTGATGATGGTTTTTTGTAGAAATAAACTTGGGAGTGGAAGAGGTTGGTGGATAGGTGTTCTTAGATTTGATAAAAGATTACTCTTATTTTGATGAGCAATTTCATCATGAGAAGGTGATGGACACCAAGTTCTAACTCTTTAGTAAAAGCCTTTATTATGGGGAGACCTCGGGTGAGTGGTCTCGATCTCCTATTGCAGATTTAGGCTTCTGTAGAAGGTTGGTTGTTCAGATTTCTCTAAGGATGGATTTGATGGATAGTGGAAACCATTCATGTTGGTCTGTACACCCAAGTTATACCAAGATGCACCATTAATTGAGACATTGTTATCAGTGGCTAGGGATGAGGTTGTTGAATATGGTTTTTGTATTGTAATGTCTTGTATGTCAAAAAACTAAGATAGAACACTAGATACCTTCTGATTTGCTGCAACCTTTTACCATTCTAGTATGGAAGTAGGATGAGTTTCCATGGACTTCCACATTGGTTTTCCATAGACTCAAATTGTGAAGGATGTGATTTGGGCGTTGTATCTGATAGGAAATGAGGTTCACATCCATGTTCTAGAAATTTTTATAAGAGGCAATGGGTTCCTAGTTTAAATTCAGTACATATTTTAATCCACAGATTGTAGGATAGATAGAGAGAGATATTCAAGTTCTTGAGTTTATACTACGGTCTTGCGTTCTTGATTTTGGTGGTTCTTGGGAAAAGAATTTTCCTCCAGTAAAATGTTCCTATAATAATAGTTATTATGATTTGATAAAGATGGATCCATTTGAATCATTTCTGGGGAATCTATGTAGATCTCCCATGTTCTGGGGAAGAGTTGGTTGAGAAGTCCTTGTTTAGGTTGAGTCTTGTTTAGAAGATGAAGGAAAATTTGTTTTTGATATAGAATAGGTTGTTCATAGCATAGAGCCATAAAACATCTTATGTGGACTATCAGAGGTGGATGCGAGATATTGAGGTTAGTGATCAGGTCTTTCTCAAAGTTTCACCTCGCTTGGGACATCATCCATGGGGTAAGCAGGGTAAATTGGCACCAAGGTATATTGGACCATTTGATATAATGGAATGACTTAGAAAGGTGGACTATCGTTTGGACTTACCATCTCACTTGACTTATATCCACAATGTTTTTAATGCTTCCCAATTGAGGAGGTATCAATTGGATCCTTCTCATGTGATTGATTGGGAGGATGTTGATCTTGAGACCAATACAACTATTGTTGAGAAACTAGTTCAGAATATGGATCACCAGGAAATGGAACTATGTGATAAAAAAATTCCCTTGGTCTGGGTACTATGGTAGCATAGATGGGATATCTAAGAAATATGGGAGTAGGAATCGTTGATGTGGTAGCAGTGTCCTTATCTCTTTGAGATTCAAGGATCTTGATGACTTTCTGGGCATGGAAAGCACTTATAGTGGGTAGAATTATAACTCCATCTAGGAAACATGTATGCCTTAGTTGAGCCTTAGTCTTTCTCTTTTGATGTCTGGGGATATTCAAGGGATCATAGGATGAAAAATGGGGTTTGGAGAAAACTAGAAAGTAACATGGTTAGTTTAACCATGAAGAAACTATGTGATATTCCTCTATGAGGTTCCAGGGGAATTTTTCACGCTTTGATCATGTTTAGTTAAACTGTATGATATGTCCTATAAACTATGTGGGATGTCTGGGGGATGTCTAGGGGTGTCACACAATTTGAGCAAGGTTTTACCAAACTATGTGGCACCCCAATGCAAAAGGTTCCCCCTAATAGAATGGATAGTATGGGTGTATGGTTAAGAAATGTGGTTAGTTTAACCATGTGGACTGCCCTAAGAAACTGTTTGGATTCTTTTATAACTATTAAAAAGTATGATTTTACCATTTTTTCCTTTGGTCATTTTAAATCCTAACCACCCCCTAATCTCATTTTTAATCATCTTAACCCTTCTCCAGCACTTTGGAGATCTCTCCCCTTATATTCTAGGTGTAATTCCTCAGTTCCTGATATATCACATCAAAGTATGTTTCATTTTTATTTGATTCCCCCTATTCATTATAGATCTATGTAATATCTCTTCTACTCTCATATTTTTAGAACCCAATTGGGATTTCATTCCATATATAATGGTTTTTATTGAGAATTTATGTTGTTTCTTATGGAACTAGGATCGTGAGGACCCGTTCTACTCTTCCCAGGTCTCCATTTGTGAAGGCAGTTTGTTATACCTTTATTTTGAAGTTGGTATTTCTATACAAAGGGATAATTATATGAATTAACTATCATTATTCATAAATTACTTTGGGTTATTAATTTAATTTAAGTGATTTGTGGTTTCTAGGTATTTATTGGGAAAAACATGTTTTTAAAAGGGTTTTTTTTAATAGGATATTTATAACCAAATGTCTGATTAAATGCTTGAATGGTGGTTTTAATTCAAAAATGAGTTTTCAAACACTGAAGTGGATTGTATTGGATTTAAAAAAATTATAAAATTTAAGTATGGTTTTGAATTGTTTTTTGAAAAATTTGTCACATTGGGAAGCTTAGGTGTATCTAGAAATGGACATAGGGGAACCAAGTGTGTGTGGCACCACTAGAGATTACTTTAGGGATATCAATGGAATATATAAGAAAGAAATATCGGTTAGTACGAATATATGTATAGTTTATTATATTTTATTACTCATATATATTCCTAGAGGTTATGTCCCAATATAGAGTGCTTTTTATTTACAGTTCAATTATCACATGATGGATTTTATCATGGATTGTTGTTCACATGTTTTCACATGAGGTTGTATCGAATAGTTTCAAATGATGGGGCATCTCCTGGATATGTTTTTACTTTATTAACTTATAGTGTATGGATATGAATTCATATTTTATCATTTATACTTTCCATGTTCTTGGATTTGTGAATATGAAATGATTTTATGAAAACAAAAGGAAAATGATTTACAAATGGGTTGGGATTTATGAAAATGATTTGTAAAACTATTTTTTTTAAAGCTATAAATGTTTCATTATTTTTATTAGAACTTGTTTAGACTCTATAGTGGTATCCTAATGGGATTTTTTCTAACTCACTACTTTTTCCTTTGGGTAGTTTTAGATGTTTTTTTTCACAGGACTATATAAAGGGAAGGGCATTATACATCATATCAGCTTCTTTTTCATAGTTTCCTTCATAGTGAGATGTCTCGAAAGTGCTGATTATTGACATGGAGGACTATTAGTCATTTTTTGTCATAATTTTTGGCTTATACAGTTTTTATTGGGTTTTATGGATCTTGAATTTATCTCTTTCTTCTATGTTGAACACTGGTTGTATGTCTTGTTTTGTTTTATACGAGACTTGTTTCTGATTTCCAATTTCACCTTACCACCGTGAAGGGATATCTTGGGCGGATTTTCTAGTTGAATTTGGTTAGTTCATTACATATAAAGAGAATATAATTTATATAAATTCATTAATTGGAAATAAGATATCATTTTCCTCTTAGTAGGATCTTTTTAAATGACTGAATTAATGTTAATCGTTTATTGATCATATCATTAATAGGTTATCTAATTTTTCATGTCAAAACCTAACTAATATCATAAAAATAATTTTTTCATTCAATAACATCCTTATATCTATCCATGAAATGCAATAATGAAAAAATGAATACACCATTCCATAGAAGAGGTAGTCTGCATATACGCATGGATTATGATTTAGTTTTCATAGAACGAGAAGAAGAAATAATGTAGTTTATTTTTTTAGAATCATAAAAATTATATAAATATCATAATTATTTATTAAATTTCCCTTTTATACCATCATTGTAAGGTGGTGAAGGAAAATGAAAAAAGTTTTGTCTCGGAGGCGATAGTCTGCAAAACACACGAATGATGGTTTCGTTTTTCTTAATAAAAAAGGGAAAATGTTATTAATGAGTATAGACATAGATTAATAAATTTTATTATATAAAAAATACTTTTTCATTAAATAGGTATTTTGAAATTATATTTTGAAGAGAAAACTTAAAATAAAAAATTTAAGTAAAAATGATTACTTGCACTGGACTCTAAGATATTCTTGGAAGATACCATAGAAATGGATGGAATAGAATAATATATTGAGAATAAAAACTCAAAATATAGAAATATGATTCTATTGGAAGGAAAAGGGTATGGTTTTAGGAGGAAAACCAAATTTTAGAGTGGCATTTAAGCAGTTGTGAGAGGCCCCTTACATAAGTGGTGAGAATGGAATTTTTTGTCAATATTTTAATTTAATATAAAGTAAGAACATCTAAAACCTATCTAGTGGCACCAAAAATAGAAAATTATTTATTTTAAGGCGATATAAGGTAGATAATATCTCAACCACTCAATTAAAAACAAAATTTTAACATGTTTCAATCCCTTTATCCCTAGAATTATTACTTTTATTATTTATGATTGTACTGTGGTAACTAGTTTTTACCAAAGGTAACTTAATCTTTATGCATAAAAATAAAGTGTTATTTATTAAATAATTTGGACCTAATAATTCAAAATTTTAAATCCACATAATATTATTAAATTTTTAATAGTGAAAAAATTTAAAATAATAAATGTATAATGTTTTAAAAATAATTTTTTGAAAAATATAAATTGAGTTATAAACTGTAAAATATGTGTTTGTGAATTAAAACCAACATTTTTAAAATTATAAATTAAGATATAAAATAAATATTTGGTCTTTTAAAAATGTTTCAAGAGATTTCAATTCATACATATATATTATAATAATGTCATAAATGTAAGGACTTGGCCGTAAACATTGCATAAATCTAGTAAATTCAGCTTGAATCCCCTTTTATACATTCCCAAAGAGCATTTAGGTTTAGAGTTTTAGAGAATTAGGAAATAACATCATACATATAAACTAATATATTTAAAATTTTACACTTTTAATCAATATCCTTTTTTCACATCATGAAACTTTTATAATACAACATGATTTATTTGTTCAACAAAATATCACAACTTTAAAATTGAATTATTCCTTTACTTTACCCATCCATAAACCCTGTGAATTTTTTTAAAAACTTGGTTTGAGTAAAAAAACTTATTAAGGGAAATATAAAGTAAGAAATAAATTGTTAGTCCAAGAATTAAAACATTTTTACAAAGTTATAACTTTTATACATAAAACATATTCTCTTTAACATACCTTATGAAATCATAAATTTCTTATAAAAACATATAAATAATACATAAATAATAAAATGAAACTTGTGGAATCATTTTAATATAACTATTACATATAAATTAGATCTCCTAGCTATATAGGGATCAACCATCATGGTTATAGTTGGAATAACCGTTGTATTATATTCCCATAATCTCTTAGGAGAAACCTAACTAGTTAACTCTATCCCTTTACCCAATGTATTGGTATGCTATAATAAGATAACCTGCCCTCAGCTTATCACAAAACCAACCATCATCATAATAATTCCCAAGAACCATAATATGATCATAACACATAAATATTTTATAAAAGAAACATTATTTAGGAAAATAAATTTTCTATTTTGAAATCACTATTCATTTTTAAGAAGTCACGAACTTATAATTGAAAACATTTTATTTGAATATAAACTTGTAAAATTGTATAGTAACCATAAAATCATTAAATTAATATGATATGAAGAAATGTTTTTCTTGTATTATATATAAAAAAATTCTTTTCAAATATTTTAAAAAGATATATTAAATAGGATTTTTAAAGGAAAGTCCCTTACAAATATCATATCATTGAAGTGAGAATTAATCAAATGAATGGAATATGTGTATAAACTATAATTCCACATAATAACAAATAATATAATCAAAATTAATTTCACAAATAATCTTAGCACCACATAATCAATGAAGTAGAAGGTTAACCCAAAGAACAAAAATTAGGTTAAGAAAACCCTTACCTTATGTCAGAAATAGTTATGCACTTGTACTTAAGGTCCTAGATAATCAAATTAGATTCATTAATTACTTAATTAATAACCTTTTACGTGTATATTTTATTTATTAACATTTTATTATGTTTATTTATGGCCATTTTTATGAGTTAAAAATATCAAAATCGGCATTCTAGGAACGTTGGTTTCATGGATTCATGGTCGGTTCCCATGAGTATAATTATGGGAGTTTTTTCAAATGAAAGAAAAATTATAGAATTAGAAGGAAATAGTATTAATATAATTCCATAATTATAAATTATCCCGTATATCATTTTTTATTCTAATATGATTATGATTCATTAGATAAAACATTAGTGATAAATATTTCGTTTGTTTTTTGTGGTTTTTCTAACCATCACAAACTAGTTTCCTTTTATTCAATATTTTGTATACAAATTAGTTCCATGACATTAAGAAATTTATAATATAAATATTAAATTATATGTTAACCATAATAATGGTTTTATTACAATACTTGAAGGTGTTAATAGAAAATGAAAACTAGACATCCATGAAGGTGGTGAATCAACACATCAGAGATGATGTTTTCATTTTATAGAATAAGAGAATAAGAGAAGAGGTTTTATGATAGATATATCATTAAAAAAATAAAATTATTAGTATATTAATTATATTGTAGTTATAATTTCACTTTGGATAGTGTAGTTGAGGATAAGGTATAAATAAATAAATAAATAAATAAATTAAAAGAAAAATAATGGAGGATTTTACCTCCTGAATATTGTCTCCTTGAGAACCTACTTAAGGAACTTGGTTTTGGTATTTTGATGAGAGAAAATGGTATTAGAAGAGGGTAAGAGTCATGGAAAGTTAATTGGGAAGAATTTATAAAATCTTAAGGGATTATAAGGTAGAAGTGGTGGTGAGGTGTGGTATTTACAGGGAGAGGAGAGGGGTGTTTTTGATTATTTTATTCATCTGTTTATTATTTTGGATTAAGAGTATAAATAGTGTTTATTATTGTGACAGAGTACATAAAATAGTGAATTGGAGTTCAAAATATTAGTTTATTACATCATTAATGACTCAAATATTCATGTATTTGGATTATAATGTTAAATACCATAAATTATCGTATTTCACTATTCACAAAAAAAATCAACTATTTTACAAAAATCCCCAAAATTCACAATAACCATTTTTCAATATGTAGATTTTAAAAATGGACTAAAATTTTTGAAAATAATTTTCTAAATATCATAAATTTAATTTTTAACTAAAAACATCTTTTATTCAAAAAAAATATTGATTTTAATATTATAACTGATTTTATGATACTTTGAAAAATTAATTAAGGACTCAAAAATTTATATTATGATTATAATACAACAAAATATTAATTTATGAATATATTTTATGAAAATAATTTTTTATAAATCATTATATATACAACAAAATATTAATTTAAGAATCTATTTTATGAAAAAAAAAATTCTAAATCATTATATTAATTATAAAATTGTAAATAAACATTTACATTTCACAAAAAATTTCGACACTTAATTTATCATTTTTAAAACATCTATTTACTTATTCAATGATATAAATATATAATATTTTCATATATGAGATTCCTAAATTTTATTTATAATTTCATAGGTGAGGTTATTTTTCAAATGGCCAGATTACTATTCCCAATAGTCACGTTACTATTTCAATGGTCATGTTACTATTCCATTAGTATAGAATCTTTAATTTCTATAACTACCACTTATTTCATTATACATTTATAATGAATTTGACTATTTAATTCTATAATGAAAAAAATCTACAAGTACCTGGGTTGTTACATTCTCCCCTCCCCTTTGGTAAATTTCTCCCTCGTGATTTAATTCACCTAGTAAACAAGTGAGGAAACCTTTCCCACATAGAATTTTTAGATTCTCATATTTCTTCTTCAACCATGTGGTTTCTCCACAAAACCTTAACCTGGTGAATTTTTTTGTTCCACAATACATGCTCTCTATAGAAAATAATCTAAATAGGTTTCTCCTCATAAGAAATTTTCTCATCTAGCTAAGCTAATTCAGGTATCAAAACATGAGAGGAATCCATCACATACATTCTTAACATAAAAACATGAAAATAATTGTGTATCAGGGAAAAATTCAAAGGAAAATTTTATTAGTAGGAAACTAATATAACTTTATCTAGGATTTTATATGGTATAATGAATCATGGACTCATCTTCCCCTTCTTACCAAAATGCATCACACTTTTCTGTGGATAAAATTTGAGAAAGACATGATCACCTACCTCAAAAGAAAGATATTTCTTCTAGTTATACGAATAAATTTTCTTCATTCTTTGAGCTATCCTCAAGTGTCACTGAATAAACTGAACTTTTTCTATTATTTCCTATACCAATTCTGGTCCCATCAACTTTCTTTCTTCTAATTCATCCCAAAATGAGGTAGTTTTACACTGGTTTCTATATAATGCTTCAAAATACACCATCTATAGACTGGAATTAAAACAATTATTATAGGAAAACTCAACCAAATAAATATATTGATCTTGAATTCCCTAGTAATATATTGAACAAGCTTAAACTATATACTTTAATTTCTAAATTTTTCATTCCAACTATCCATTATATTGAGGACAAAAAGTAGTGATGAAATTTAACTTAGTTCTTAATGAATTTTTATGGCCCTTCCAAAAGTTAGAAGTGATCCTGATATCATGATCAGATACAATGGAGAAAGGAACTTCGTGTAACTAGACTATATCTTTGAGGTATAGTTAAGAAATATGATCTAAAAAACTTTTATATGAATATAAAGAAAATGTGAAGATTAAGTCTGTTGATCAACAATAACCCAAATCACATTGTTAAATCAATAAGCTTTTGGTAATACCACTGTGAAATTTTGGGATATATTTTCCTATTTTCACTCTATCATTGGAAAAGGTTAAATTATCCCCTTTAGTAATTTTTTTCTACTTTTACCTACTGAAAAGTCAAACATATCATGGAAAATTCAATAATATCTCTTTTCATTCCATCCCACTAGTAAAACTCCCAAAGGTCTATGTACATCTTAGTGCTTTTAGGATGAACTATAAATGAAAAACAACAAGATTTTCTTAATAACTCTTTATTAAACTATGAATTAGAAGGAATAGATAATCTCTTCTCAAATCTCAATACACAGTCTTTATCAATGTTAAATTCTCAAAAGTTACCCTTTTTAACCAATTCTACCTATTTCTATAACTCACGTTCTTCCTTCTGGCCTTTCATAATTCTTTCTAATAGATACAATCACACTAATACCTAAAACAAAAAATATGAATTTCTTGCACCAATAACTTCCAAGCTATAATTCATCAAATCATTAACCAAGGGTTCATGTTCCAAAAGTAACATGGTTTATGTAGCATGATGCTTTTGACTCAAGGAATCTGCTAATTTTTTTTTCTTTTATAGGATGGTAATTAATCATGAAACCATAATATTTTATCATTTTAGGTTGTCTTGTCTTCCTCATGTTCAATTCCTTCTGAGTGAATATATACTTCAAACTTTTATCATCAGTATATATTTCACACTTTTCTCCATGTAAATGATTTCTCTAGATTTTAAAATCAAAACCCACATATACTCATTCTAAATCATGTGTGGGAAAATTTAAATCATGAGGTTTCAATTACCGTAAATAATTATCAATTACCAGATCATTCTACATTAGAACACAACCAAATCCCTTTAAAGAAGCATCACTATAGATGAAAAAATCTACATTTCTAGAAGGCAGGTCCAAAACTATATCATTCACCAATATTCTTTTTATTTTATAAAAATTAACATCACATTCTTCTATCCAAAAAAAATTAACCCTTTTTCATGTTAACTTAGTTAGCGGGATAGATAATCATGCATGGTTTTTAACAAACTGACATTAATAGCCTACTAATCTATGAAAACTATGAATCTCAATAACATTTTTAGGTCTTGTCCATTAATCAATCACTTTTTTGTGGTATCAACTATTATACCATCATTATTTACAATGTTCCCAAGAAAATAAATATTTTGTAACCAAAAATCAAATTTTCTAAATTTCCCATATAACTTATTTTTTTAGGGTTTTCATAACTATCCCTAGATTATTTGAATGATCCTTATAACTTTATGAATAAACCAAAATATCATCAAGAAAAACAATAAAAAACTTATACAAATATTCATGGAAGATTATATTCATAAGATACATAAATACAAGAGGAAAATTTTTTATACCAAAGGGAATAACTACAAACTCATAATTCTCATATCTAGTATGGAATGTTATTTTTGTAATTTTATCCTCTTTCACCTTCAGTTGATGGTAATTTAGTCTTAAGTCAATATTGGAAAAATACTGAGCTCCCTTGAGCTGATCAAATAAGTCATTGATATGAGTCAAAGGATAATTATTCTTGAAAGTGATGTTATACAGTGCTTTATAATCAATAAAAAGCATCATATAACCATATTTTATTTTAACAAACAAAATAGGTTCACACCAAGGTGAAGTGCGAGGAAGAATGAAACCTTTATCTAGAAACTCCTTCAACTACTTTTTCAATTCTAAAAGTTCTACTTTACCTATTTGATAAGGGGGTTTTGAAATAGGTTTAGCATCATATACTAATTAAACAGTAAAATAAACCTCTTAATCATGTATAATATAGGTAAACTCATCAAGAAAAAACATCCAAATACCCATTTACAACTGGAAAATCATTAATCATAATAGTTCCCTTGTTTTTAGAAAAATGTGGAAGATAAAATTCATTTCAATGTTTTAAATTTTTTTATCTTCATGATATGTTATCAATGTTATGGGTTCATTCTTGTATAAAAAAAATAATTTTTATTAAAAATGACTTAATTAGCTCTAGAATAAATCTTAGTAGGGTAAATAGAAAGTCAATCCATACCTAGAATAACATTAAATTCTACTAGGGGGAGTACAACAAGGTTTGTAGGTAAATTATTTCCACATACATTGATGGGAAGATTAATATAATTTTTTTTCCTCAATATTTCCCCCATGTTTTTTTACCTTAAGTTATGGCTTCATTTATTGAGGTTGAATTTATAATTTACTACAAAATTTCTCAAACATGAAATATTGTGTATACCTTGAATAAAACAAGATAATATAAAATAATGATTAAATAAAAAAATGTACCTAATACCACTTCATTGGATGGCCCAACATCTACTGAAGTTGTTGAAAAGGATTTAACCACACCTTTCTACTTATAGTCTAGTTTTTTTCATCATTTGGGTTCCTCTTCAGACACTCGTTTACATAATAACCCATCTCATTACAATTAAAAAATTTTATTATCTATATATCATAATATTTCTTACCATTACCAAGATATTTTTCATTGAAATTATGAGACATATTACAAAACTTACCTCATCATAAACACTAACCAGATTTCAAAAGGCATTCCCCAGTGTGTTTTTACCAAAATTCTCACAAACTGAAAATATAATTTTCATGTCATAAAACTTGTTTAATGAATTCTTTCCTTTTTCCATCCACCTCAACCACTTTTTATGATAGTCTCCAAAGAAAACATGATCATTAAAAAATTCATTTCCACCTTCTCCACACATTGAAAAAAAAAATCATAACTTTTAAATTCATGAGAATCCAATTCCCTTTGACATTTTGGCTTCAATCCTGAGTAAAAAAATGATTTATTTTACTATCAATATCCTAGATAAAATTTAGAGGGTACCTTTATAATCAAGTGAATTTGGATTTATATATAGCCACTAAATCTTCCTCTTATATCAATTCTAATAATTTTTTCCCATCCTAATTTGATTTTTTGTAGGAAAATATTTCTTAAGGAAAATATTTTTGAATTCATTCCATTCCAAATAATCAATATCTTCACTACCTCGGATATTCTTGACCATTGACCACCAGTGGTCAGATTCTCCTTGAAAACTATAAATATAAAGACTAACCTTTTGATGGTCTAAACATCTCATGACATTACAGATATTTTCTAGGTATTTAATTTACCCTTCAGGAACCATAGGGTCAAAAGACCCACTAAATGTGGGAGGGCGTTACCTCATAAAAAGTTCTACCACTGATATATTTATATAAGTTTGATCTAGATGATATCATGCATGGATGTTGCCATTATCTATAGCCTAAATCAACTATTCCATTACTGTCACAAACTACTCGGTTCCAATTCTCACCATCCCAGGTTGAAGGTTCAGAATGATGCCATCCTCTCGGTGCCTTCCTACTTTATATTCCCTATTTATTCTATAGTAAAAAATTATGAAAAGTTTTATATAAAATAAATAAAAAATTTAATATTTAAATTCTCTCTCATTTAAACTTAACCATCAAGTAAAAATTATTTATGGGTATTATATTAACATTATCATAACCACTAAATTTATTTAAATCATGCTCTAATACCAACTTTAAGGACCTAGCCTTAAATATTACATTAATCTAATTAATTCAACTACAATTCACCTTCCTACATTCCAAAATATCTTTTAGGTTTATATTTTTATATAATTAGGTCATAACATCATACATAGAAACTCATATATTACAAAGCATACACTTCTACTCAATATCCATTTTTTCACAATATAAAACTTTTAGAATAAAACATGATTTATTTATGTAAAAAACTTCACAACTTTATACTTGGATTATTACTTTCCATTACCCACCCATAAACCCAGTAAAAACATTTTAAAACTTTTGATGAGAACAAAAATCTCAGTGAGGGACATAGAATGGAAGAAAGAAACTACTAGTCTATTAATGAAAACATTTTCCCAAAGTTGTAACTTTTAAATATAAAATATAAGCTCTTTATATTACCTTATGAAATCATAATATTATAATAAAACAATATAAAGAATATATAAATCATAAAAGGTAACTTTTGGAATCATTTTCATATCACTCTTAAATATAAATTTTATATCTTGGTTACATAGGGATTAACCATCACAGTTAAACTTGGAATAATCATCAAATTATATTCTTATAATCTCTTAGGAGAAACCAAACTGGTTAACTCCGTCGCATTACCCAATTAATTGGAAAGATATAGAAAGATCACCTGCCAGTGGTTTATCATGGAACCAACCATCATCATAAAAATTCCCAAGAACCACAATATTATCATAACACATAAATATTGTATAAAATAAACATTATTGAGGAAAATAAATTTTTCATTTTTAAATAACTTTTCATTTATAATAATTCTCACACTTATAAATGAAAACATTTTATTTGAAAATATACATATAAACTAGTAAAGGGAAAATAAAATCAATAAATAATTATGAAAGTGTGAAATTTTATTCATTCTATATTTTTAAAAAACATTCTTTTTAAATATTGTAAAAATTGACATTAAAGAGGATTTGAAAATGAATGTCCATTACAAATATCATATCATTGAAGTGAGAATTAATCAAACAAATATAAAATGTGTATACAATGTAAATCCACATAAGAAAACATTATATAATAAAAGTTTATTTCAAAAATAATCTTAGAATCACATAAACAATTATGTATAAGGTTAACCCAAATAAGGTAAATTGGGTTAGAATTCCATTATCTTATGTATGAAAGAGTTATACACTTGTACTTAATATCCTTGATAATCAAATTAGATTCATTAATTGGTTAATTTAGAAAAATTTCCACTTCTATTTATTTATTACCATTTTATTAAGTTAATTTATGTCCATTTTAATGAGTTATAAATATCAAAATCATCATTCTAGGAGAATTCATTTTATGAGTTTATGGTTGGTTCCCTTGAGTATAATTACGGGATCTCTTTTCAAATGAATTAAAAACTATATAAGTGGAAAGAAATGATATTAAAATACATATATAATTTTAAATTATCCCATATATAATTTTGTTTCTGATGTGAGGATGATTCATTAGATAAAACATTAATGATAAATGTTTGGTTTATTTTTGGGAGTATTTTAGACCATCACAAACTAGTTTCATTTAATTTAATATTATATTTTATAAATTAGTTCCAAAACATTAAAAAAAGTTATAACATAAATATTAAATTCTATTTTAACCATAATAATGGTTTTATTACCATCCTTGAAGGTGGTAATATAAAACTAAAACATGTTGTCCATGAAGGCAGGGAATCGACACATCATGGATGATGTTTTCATTTTTTAGAATTAGAGGAGAAGGGAAGAGGTTTGATGATTGATATTCCATTAAAATAATAGAATTCTTTTATATGTATGATAATGGAGTTATCATGTCACTTTAGATAGGGGAGATGAGGATAAGGTAGAAATAAATAAAGAAAAAAAGAATTTAAAAAATAAAGAATGGAAGATTTTACCTCTTGAATATTGCCTTCTTGAGAACCTCCTTTAGACACTTAGTTTTGGTCTTTTTTTAACACCTGGACCCTGGAATCCTAGATTTGGTACCATACTTTATTACATTGGCATGATTATAAGGAATCAAATCCTGAAGTACAGATCAATTTATTAGTTTTGGAAAACAATATTACATATATAGAAACTATTTTACATTCGGAATAAGAAAACAAAATACATAGAAATATAAAAATCTCAACATCCTTGAAACTCATTCCAAGAATTAAGCTTCATACCCTGAGGAAAGTAAAAAAATAAGCATAAAATCAAATTCTTATTAAGGGTAAACTATAGAGGAATCTATCATGAATTAATAAATAATAATTAATAAAGAGAAAATAAAAAATGATCAAATAATGCCATATAAATAATAACATGAGCTTAAAACTTTACCATGAATATTCTAACTAATTAAATAATAATATGGTATAATAATAATGATACAATTAATAATTTTGGGAATCTATACTATCAAGATATATCCTCAAGATATTTATTGTCAAGATCTATCCTCAAGATAGTTTAAGTCTGTGGGTATAAACTTATCTGATTTGTGTCAAGATCTATCCTCTTAATAATTTAAAACTATTTGGAAACAAATGTGAAGGGTTTATCGCCAACTGATTTCATCCCATGAGACTAATGATGCATCGAGGGTCTTTCATTAACCAATCCCTAACCCATATACTTTATGTCTAAAACATTCATCATATATTGAATAATCAATTTAAATCATAAACAATGTGCCTTATCAAATATCCTTATTGAGTAAAGGATATGGATTTATCAAAATTTCCTTAGTAAATAATATAACTTTAAAAGTGAACATCTTATGTAAAAATGATATACAGTTTAATAAATAATAATATCAAATTAATTTGAATATGTATATTTAAGATAAATTTAATTTACAATAAAAATGATCAAAAGGAAGTTATTGTTTCAATAGAAAGTTAACAATCACAAAAGAATGTGATATTGGAATGATAAATTTTACCACTTGATAATTTTTAAATAAAACTCCTTGGATGAAACAATTAAAATTGAAACTTTGAATACCATGAAATATGATTGAATCATGATATTAAATGAAAGTGGGGCAGAATATAAACCACAAAAAAAGTGGTGAAAATGGTGTATGTCTCATAGAATAAAAGGTGAGATAAGAATCCCTTACCATGAGTATGACTTGTTATGTGTGTCTTTATCATTCTGAATAATAAACTTATATTAATTATTTACTTTATTGATAACATTTTTCAAGTTTATTATTACTTTTAATTCACTTATTACAATGTTGTATACAACTACTTAAACAGTTAAGTTTACGTCTGGTCTTTTGACCAAATTCGGTTCATGTGTTAAAAAATAATTTGGTAGGTCAACTTTGGTCAAATGGTTCCTTATATAAACATATACAGATAATAATAAAGAAATAAAAATCATATTCTTACATTAATTATACTTTTAAAACCAATTGTGTAATATGGTTATGAAAAATTAACTAATGTTAGCATCATGGAGATGGTAGGTCATACGTATGCATGTGTAATGTTTTCATTTTTCAATGATCATTATGGAAAGAAGTTAAGTAACATTTTATCTTTAAATAATGATAATTATATCATAAATACTATTTTATATAATCATATATAATTATATATATTTTTATATATATTTTTATATATATTATTCTTGTGATGTAAAAGGAATCACATCGTGTTAAGGAGGCAGTATTCCACGTGATCGCGAACTATGTTATCACGTTTTTAGTGTGCGAAAAGGGTAATAAATAAAATGGTATATTATATTTAAAGAAATTTAATTATTTCATTAATATCGTATATATTTCATTTATTTGACATATTTTTAATTAAACTCATCCTTAATACAATCCATGTAATGTGTGAGTGTATCCCATCGCTTTGAGGAGACGGTAGTCCACACGTCCAAAAATGATGTTATCATATTTAAAAAAATGTAAAGAATGAAGGAATGTGTAATATAATAATTATAAAAGTATGAATAAAACATAAATATCACATATATCATATAAAAATAGTGTACTAATCATAATTCTCAACCATGAGAGGTGGTAAAGGAAAAACGAACGACATTATTTCGCGAGGCAGTAGTCCGTCGTACACTTGAACAGTAAATTCATTGCCCATTTGATGTAAGGGTGTGTAGGTGTAGGTATAAAACTTAACATAACAAAATATTATTATATTTATGATACTTGTGTTATAATATAAGAATGTAATAAAAATAATTTAATGGTTTGAGAGAGAAATAAAATAAAAGTGATCATTGAATAATGTTACCTATTTTCGGGTAACTCCTTTTAATTTTCACAAAAGAACTTCCTTCGATTCATTTATTCCCAAAGTTAGGATTGTAGGATAAGGTAATTTATTTTTGGAGCTTATATGGTTAGGTATTGGATGAGACAAAGTGACTTGAGAGGTGTGGGGAAGGGGAGGAGTTAATGCCTTTTTAAAGTGGAGGGGAAGTGGGATTCTTGTAAATATAAAAAGGTAACCACTATTGGGAGGTATCTATTGTCTAATGTGCCTCAAAAATTAAAAAAATGTATTAAATTGAAATTATTGTTGATAAAACCCTCCAAAAAACAAAAATATGTGCATTTGTATAATTTTTTTGTTAACTTCTATGTTTCTCCACTTTTACCATTTTGGTTTTTATTAAAGTAACTAGTTTTCTATCCAATGTAAATTAACCATTAAGACTAAATTAAGGTGGGATTTATTATAAAATATTTACCCAATTAATTATAAATATGATATCTAATTTTCAAAATAACTATCTCATGTGTGTTGGAAATTAATTTTAAAACCATCGCATGTAAGACACAAAAACACTTCTTCAACTTGAACCATGCTAACAATTTTTTTACTGTTTAGAGGTCAATATTCTCTTTATAAAAGATAAATTGGTCCATTAATGTACCATATTTGATATTAATTAATAAATAAAAATCAATTTTAATAATATAATATTTTTAGTAATTTTAAATCATTTAATAGAAAAAACATTTATTGTAAAATAATACTATTGTCAATTTTGACATTATTTATTTATTTTTAATATAAAAATATCAAAGCAATATTATAATTAAAATATATTAATTTATAATTTGTGTAACATGATATATTAATCTAAAAAATAATGTAACACAGTCATTTATTAAATTTACTTTACTTTTAATGTTTTTTTCATTATTTTTTTATTTAATTATGAACTAAATAATCACTACGTTGGAGTTTCTTAAGCATTTAATGTAATTATATCATCTCTAAAAATTAAAGATAAATTATCATGATAAAAAAAACTCATTTAAATTTTAAAAAAAATGTCTGTGACCAAAACTATGTAGCTTATTCTATACTTCAAATCATTATAGAAATTAAAAGCAAGGAAGGTATATTTTTTCCTTTTCTTTAATTAGCTTATTATATGGGTAATTTTTATGAAAATTTGAACCAATAACAAATACAATTATATTCAAGATCTATATAGTTAAATTATGTGCATCCAATTGATTTTGGACAAGTTTATAGGTCATTTTTACTCTTATAATTAAAGTTTAACCACTAAATAAACCAATTTTTACCTTATTCGTTGTAATAAATTTTAATTACTTTCACTAATATTTTTGGTCAAAAATCAAGTTGATATTATTAGAATATAAATATTATAATGATTCAATCTATTTATATTTTTTTTTTCACATCCAATTCATAAAAGTGTAACAATTAAATTTAAAGCAAATCTCATGGATGTGGTGAGAAAATGGCTTCTTAAAGTAAAAAATGTTCAAAAGTTTAATATGTTTTTATATCTAAATTCAATATAAAATGATTCTAGTGATCAAAATTGGATTAATAGATGTATAATTAATCTATTTTATCTTTAAAACCAATTTAAAATATAATTATTATTAATTATTATTTTAAAAAAAGGTAGTTTTCAACTGAAATATAGTATTTTCACTATTCATTAAAAAAAGAAAATTTTCCAGAAAAATACTAAAAATTCAATATAAGATAATTTTTACCTACTGAATTCAAAAATAAAGTTTATTTTGAAAAATAAAATTTATAATTTTTTCAAAATTTATTTTTAAAATAGGTTCATCATTAAAAGGCGACAAAACTTAGTCTTACATGTAATGAAAGATAACTTAGTATTGTATATAGTGTAAGCTTAACATGGTGGTTCTTATAAATAAATAAAGAAAAAATAATAATTTTATTCTAAAATGAAAATATTTTAAAGTCATGGGGTGTTACATCCCCCCCCCCTCCCCCCATTTTAATTGTATCCTAGAAATCTAAACTTGATCTTGATAATCGAGGGTTTGTTATTTGAAAATACTATCATTGAGAAACCAAAATTGTAAATAGGGTTAATAACACATACTATTAACAAAAGGAAAGATAAATGTAATGGTCACCACAAAATTATAATTTCAAATAAGATGAAATTATTGAAAACTTGTACATAGAATAGAAAGATAACTATCAAGCTCTGATAGAGAGTGACAGAGAACGAAAGAGGCATCTTATGGGCCCGTAATGGGCTCCTCCGTAGCACTAGGGTTTCCTCGTCACCGCCTTTTCGTCCTCGGTCGACTGTGGCTCCTTTACTTGGTTTGCGGAGAGTTCGTTGCATGCATCTCTTGCTCTGTTGATGATGAGGCTCCATTTCAGATTCCAATGTCGTTGAAGGTTAGGGCTTTTCTAGTTTCGGGGATTCGAGGACTCTGGCGGTGTTGTGGATTGTAGCCAACAATGGGATTCTACGGCGTCGAAGACTCATGATATTCAGTGGGCTCAACTTCCTTCACGGCATGGTGAAGTCTATGATCGATATTCTATTTTCTATGGTATGAGGGTGTGGCCGCGTGTCTCATCTGTGTGCTTGAGTAGATCTGCAGGCTCCTTGAGTGTTGGTGGCGACAGCTGTGGTTCAGTGTTTTTATGGTGGTCTTCTTCTGGCTTGGATCTATGTTGTGGTGTGACGGTTTCTTTTATCTTTTATTCTTGGTTCTGGTTTCCCTCCTTGTTATGATCTTTTAGTTTTTGTTGTGGTGTTCTTGGCGTTGGAGTCGACATCGACGACGATGACATGGGTGAAGCGTCGACAGTTTCTTTGATTTGGTTTGTGATGGTTGAAGATGATTTTGGTGTCTGTGAAGATGTTATTTTTTCGGGCATAGATGCAGCAGTTCCGGTGACGAGGTGGACAGTCTCTGGTGGGAGGTTCTCGATGGCACATTCGATGAGGATGGGTGGTTGGGTACGTCAGGGTCTGAGGCCCGAGACGATGGCGTGTTGATTCTGACAGCCCACGCGGCCCGAGGCTTTGGTGTGCCTCTTTTCATTTGAATTTTGAATTTGGTTTATTCCGACATGCTTTTGACTTTGTTGAATTATGTCTATTGGTTTTGTGGTGTTTGAATCAGTTATTAGAAATTGTGTGGTTCCCACTTCGCCATAAAGTGGTTTTAGAAAATAAAAAAACAACGATTTGGAGGAGGGATAGAGAACATGTTCATGAAAAATTTATTGACCACAAATCCATAAACCATAGGTGTGAATAAAGTTCATGGATATCATAAAAAATGATGATAATAGGACAAAAAAAATCAATACCATTTTCTTAGAGTTGATTAATTACTTTACTCTATAATAATATAAGGAAATATAACTAATTGATAAGTTTCTATTTCATAAGCACAATCTTTTCCTTTTGTTGTGTGTTGAACTATTTATACTGCATCTCTTCACACAAGTCTCATCTTACAGTGAATTAATACAATAAACTCTAAAACCTAATCTAAATATAAACTTAAATCATCTCATAAATGTTTAACCTTATGAACCTTTTAAGTATTATGATTTAAAACATTATAATCAGTTCCAAGGTAGTTATTAGTATCCAATTTACTTTATCCATATCAATCATCACTTCATCCAAGCATCATTGACTCAACATTAGGAACATATTAAGGGATATATTTCCCTCAACCATGTGTTTTCTAAAAAATTTAACTTTCTACTAAGTCACATTTCTTGGTACCATTAAACATATGATCTCAAATCCTTAATGAAATATTATGGTTGTACAATCCTTATATATTTCATAATTCTCATAAATAGTAACTTACTAATAAAATAATCAAATGACATAATTCTTGAATCCAAACACAAAAATATTATCCATTCCTCTCCATCTATAGAAGTAGTAAAATATTGACCATAATCCATTAGCTTATTTTTTTCAGTATATTCCTTTGAAACTTGATACATTGATTTTGTAGTGTCCCATATCCTTACAGTTTAATCATTGTACATTGGAAACTTTTTTCTTATCCATGAAATCACTAGTATAGTGGACTTTCTCTCCACACTTATAGAAAACTCTCATTCCTTTAAAGAAAGTACTAGGGTGATTATTTCAACAATTATTAAATATGGGAAAATAATTCCTTCCCTTATTTCATTTATCCATATTTTTCTCAGTTATCCTCTTATTCGCACACTTCCCTTTAATGTCATAATACTTAGATAATTCATTATATGTCTCATTAAAACATGATATTATGTCCTCATATGATAATAATTCTTGGGATACTATTTCCCATAAAAATATTTTCTCAGGATAATAAAATATATTTTACTTCTTACTATTTAGATCACTTTCATTAGTGAGGATCACGTTCCATCTACTAGGCACCATTTCTAAATGATTACATACACTATATTAGATTGTGTCATTATGAAACATAATGTATAGTCCCAAAACTAGTGAAATACATAATCATAAATTGGAAAATTTATGCATATATAACCTCATAATCATAAAAATGTTTTCTTTAGTATGTTATTCTATACTTATTGTCAAAGTATATCATAGGTTTTTGTTCTCTAATCTATATTTTCTTAAATCAAGTCACCATGGTTTCTACTAAACTACCTTTGATACCAATTGTAATAACCTGACCCCATAAGCCCAGAGACAGTGCCTTAATTTAATACATTAGCATGATTAAAATGAATAAAATACACAAGGACCAATCAGTTTAGCAATTTGGAAAAACTAGGTTACACAGATGGAACCCATATTACATTGGGAATAAAAAAATACGTAACAAAATAAAATGCACAACATCCTTGAAACCCATTCTAAGAATTCATTTTCATACCCTAGGAAAGGTAAACAAAAATAAGGGTGATCTAAAATACTCGGTAAGGGTAAAGTATATTGAAATCTATCAGGAATTAAAAATAAATCATCAATATAGAAATAATAAATAATGTTCGAATAATTTTATATATATAATCACAAGAGTTTAAAACTTCACCATGGATATTCTAACTATTCAAATAATCACGTGGAATAATAATAATGAAAGAATACATAATTTTAGAAATCTTCACTATCAAGATCTATCCACAAGATAGTTACTATCAATATCTATCCTCAAGATAGTTTAAGTATGTGGGTAGAAACCATCTGATTTTTTTCAAGATCTATCCTTCTGGAAATTTAAAACTTCTTGGAAACAAACATGAAGTGTTTTTCACCAGCTAATTTCATCCCATGATACCATTTATACATCAACATTATTCCATTAATCAATACCCAATCTATATAATTTATATCCAAAACATTCCTTATATATTGAAAAATTAATTTAAATTATAAATGGTGTGCCTTAAAAAATATATATATTCAATAAAAGATGTGGATTTATCAACATTTCCCCAACAGATCATATAACTTTGAAAGTGAACATTGTATTTAAAAATTGTATAGTGTTAAGGAAATAATAATATCAAATGCATGATAATATGTATATTTAAGATCAATTTAATTTACAATAAAAATGATCATAAGGAAGAGAGTTTTTCGATAGAAATTTAATAATCACAAAAGAAGATGATATTTTAAAGATAAATTTTACCACTTGGTAATTTTTAAATAAAACCAATTGGATGAGATAATTAAAATTGAAACATATAATATCATTAAATATGACTTAATCATGATATTAAATGACAATGAGTCAGAATATACACCACACAAAGGAAATAAGTGATGAAAATGGTGTATACCTCATGGAAGAAAAAGTGAGACAAGAATCCCTTACATTGAGTCCGACTTATCACGTTTGTCTTTATCTTCCTAGATAAAAAATATATTTTAATTATTTACATTCTTGAGAAAAAATTTCAAGTTTATTATTACTTTTACTTCATTTATTAAAATGTTATATTTAACTATTTAAACAATTAAATTTATGTCAGGTGTTTTGAAAAAATTCGGTTCATGTGTAAAAAACGACTTTGGTAGGTCAACTATGGTTAGATGGGTCATTATATAAACATATAAAGAAAAATATTCATGAAATAATTATAATATTTATACATAAATTATAATTTTAAATCCAATCATGGAATATATTTATTAAAAATGAACTAAATTTATTGTCATTGAGAAGGTATGACATATTTATGCATTAGAAACGTTTCCATTTTTCAATGATCATTATGGAAAAAAGATAAGTAACATTTTAACTTTCAATATTTATAATTATATCATAAATACTATGTTATTTAATCATATATACTTATATATATAATTACTATGATGTAAAATGAATTACATCACATTGAGGAGGAGGTAGTCTACACGTCCATGAACGACGTTATCATTTTTTATTGTGTGAAAATTGTAATAAATAAAATGATGTATTCTATTTACAGAAATTAATTGGGTAATTAATATCATATATATATAATTTATGTAAAATATTTTTAATTAAATCAATCCATAATACATTCCATGTCATGTGTAAATGTATCGCATCGCTTTGAGGAGGCAGTAGTCCACACATCCACACACAATGTTATCGTATTTACAAAAAATGGAAATCATGAAGATATGCGCTATATAAAAATTAAAAAAGTATGAAGAAAACATTAATATTACATGTATCATATAAAAATATTGTTTCTATCATAATTCTCAACCAAGAGAGGTGGTAAAGGAAAATCGAACGACATCGTTTCGTGAGGTGGTAATCTTCTGTACACGCGAACGGTAAATTCATTACCCATTTGATACAAGTGTATTTAGATGTAGTTAAATCTCTTAAAATAGAAACATATCATTATATTTAGGATACTTATGATAAAATATAATCATGGAATATAAACAATTTAATTGTTTGTGAAAGAAATAAAACAAAAGTGGTCATTGAAGAATATTACCTCTTTTTCAGGTAACTCCCTTTGGTTTCCCCAAAAGGACTTACTTGGATTGATTTCTACCCAAAGTGAGGATTATATGTTGAGGGTATGGATTTTGGGAGATTATTTGGGTAGTTTTTTGAGAATCCAAAGTGTCTTGATATGTGTTAGGAAGGGGAAGAGTGAATTCCTTTTTATAGTGTAGGGGAAGTGACATTCTTGTAAATATAAAACAATAAACACTATTAGGAGATCTCCCTTACCTCATGTACCTCAAAAATTGAAAACTAATGGATTAAAGTGAATTTATTGTCTATAAAAACCACCTCCACACAAAAAATATGTGCATATTTATAATTTCTTTCCTTAACTTCTATGTTTCCCCACTTTTACCATTTTGTTTCTTATTAAAGTAATGAGTTTTCAATCCTAAGTAATTTGACCATTAAGAATAAATTAAAGAGATATTTATTATGAAATATTTACCCAATGAATTATAAATATTACATATAATTTATAAAATAAATATCCTATGTGTTTTGGAAGTTAATTTTCAAACAGGCACATGTAACACCCAAAAACAATGCTTTATCATGAACTATGCTAACAATGTTTTTACTATTTAGGGGTCAATATATTCATTATAAAATATATATTGGTCAATTAATGGATCATATTTAATATTTAGTAAAAATTAAAAACACTTTTAATAATATAATATTTTTAGCAATTTTAAATCATTTAATAAAAATATCATTTATTATAAAATAACACTTATGTCAATTTTAACATTATTTTTTTAATTTTAATTTAAAAATATAAAAACAATATTGAAATTAAAATATATTAATTTTACAGTTGTTTAAAATTATATATTAATCTAAAAAAATAATGGAACATAATAATTCCATAAATTTACTTCACTTTTAATGTTTTTAGCATCATTTATTTTATTTTATTATTAACTAAATAATCATTGTGTTGGTGTTTCTTAATTGTTTAATGTAATTATATAATATATAAAAATTAATGTTAAATTATCAGGATAAAAACAACTCTTTTAACATTTAAAACGATTTTTATAACTGAAACAATGTAAATTCGTCCATACTTTAAATCATTATAGGAATTAAAAGTAAGGAACATTTTTTGTCTTTTTCTTTACCTAACTTATTATATGGTCACATTCATGAACATGTATCCCAATAAATCATAAAATTCTTACCAAGAGTGTATATGCTCAAAATATGGGTATAAAATGGATTTTGGAAAATTTTCTCGGTCATTTTTTCCCTTAAGATTAAATATTAACCACTAAGTGAACTAATTTTTACCCTAATCGTTGTAATTGATTTTAATTACCTTCACTAATATTTTTGGTCAAAATTTAATTTGATATTATTAGACTATGAATATTATACTGATTCCAAATATATATATATATACATATATATTTCAAATTAAATTCACAAATGTGGAAAAATTATATTTAAAACTAATCCTACGGACATGGCGAGAAAGCGGGTTTTTAAAGTAAAAATGTTCAAAAGTCAATAATTTTTTATATCTAAATTCAATATAAAAATGATTATAATAGCCTAAATTGGATTAATAGATGTATAATTGATCTATTTTGAATTTAAACCCAATTTAATATATAATTTAACATTAATAATTATTTAAATTAAAAGGCATTTTTCAACTAAAATGCAGTATTTTTCATTATTCATCAAAAAATGAAACTTCTCAGAAAAATACCAAACATTTACCCTAAGATAATTTTGACATTCCAAATTCAAAAATGATGTTTATTTTGATAAATAAAATTTATAAAAGTACCAAAATTTAGTTTCAAAATAGTTGTGTAATTAAAAGGTGGTAAAACTTGGTCTTGTATGTAACACAAGATAACTTAGTATTTTGTGTGGTGTAAACTTAACACGGTATGGCCTATAAAGAAAGTTAGAAAAAAAAGTAATTTAATTATAAAATGAAAAGATTGTAAAGTCTTGGGGTGTTACACTTTTGGAAATACCGGTAGGACTTGGACATGGGGAAGAGTCTTGGTAAAGGAATTGGGAAGAATTTAGGAAATCGTCAAGGATTAGAAGGTGTGAGGAGTTGAGGTGGTGATGGGTGGTATTTATAGGGAGGGGAGAGGGGTGTTTTTCATTATTTTAATCATTTGTTTATTATTTTGGTTCAATACTTTCGATATTGTTGATTCCTATGACTAAGTATAGTAACTAGTGCATGTGTGTTCAAAATAATGGTTGTTTACATCATTGATGACACAAAAATTCATGTATTTGGCTTATAATGTTAAATACTATAAATTACCATATTTCACTATTCACCAAAATTTAAACTATTTCAGAAAATTCCCAAAAAATCACCCTAACCTTTTTTTGATGTGAATATTTAAAAAATGGACTCCATTTATTAAAATTAATTTTTTAAATATGAGATATTAATTTTTTTATTAAAAACAAAATTTATTTGAAAAATATAAATTTTAATATTATAACCAATTTTATAACACTTTGAAAAATTAATTAAGGCCTCACAAAATTATCTTATAATTATAATACAACAAAATATTAATTTTTGAATGAATTTTATGAAAATAATTTTTTTAAAGTCATTATATTAATTATAAAATTTTAAATAAATATTTACATTTCACAAAAAATAACAATACTTAATTTAGCATTTTTAAAACATTTATCTACTTGTTCCATGATATAATTAAACCATATTTGCATTTATGAGATACCTAAATTTTAGTTATACTTTTATATGAAATGTTATTAATCTAATGGCTAGATTATTAATCCTAAAGGTCACATTACAATTCCAATAGTAAGGTTGATATTCCATTGGTATAGATTCTTTAATTTCTATAAATACCACTTATTTCATTATACATTTATAATTAATTTCACTATTTAATTCCAGAATCAAAAAATTATTCTATAAGAACCTGCGTTGTTATAATAAAATTCATGTTGTTTGTAAAAAACATTATTTTGCATTATTCACCTAAAAATATTTCTTTTTAGAAAAAAACCCATAATTTTATATTAAGACCATATTTCTATGATAAATCCAAAAATTAAGTTTATTTTTTTCAAATTCACATTCTAAAATTTATAGATTTATTTTTAATTAAAAATATAAAATATAACAAATAGCTATTTTTTAAGAAAATACTTTTAATATAATCGCTATTATTTTTCATATAAATTATAAATTAATATAATGATAACATATTATTCATATGATCAATATATATTTGTATTTATCAATCATAATAAACTTAGTTCCTTGAAATAAAATTCCAATTTCTGAAACAAACATTATTAAGCATAAAGTGAATTGATAAAAAAATTACCTTTAGAAAAGAATAAGAATTCATGATAAATATATACATATAAATATTTTATTACATTTTGATATGATCCAAATTTATAATCATTATACCCATTATTATCATCACATAAGACATAAAAATTATATAATATCTGGTGGTAGTTGAGCGTGGTGATTCTGATGGCATAAATCTCATGGAAATTTCCACAATCTTGAATTTCTCTCGCATATGATTTATTTTATACTGTAATTATTTTAATTCTTCTTGGTCTTGTTCTATAGAATACCTTAGATAAGATACCTCTTTCCAAGATCGAATAAATTTTCTTCATAAGGGATACATCTGCAACTCTATTCCATTTCATTTATTTATAGATTTTATAAAATTGTTACCTCCTTTTATTCCCACAAATTTAACAAGCTATATTATAAGGGTCACATTTTATTTTAACATATGATGGATTTTTTTAGTTTAGTTTTTCATGTGAAACACGCTATTAAAATATTTATTTAAGGATAATATATAGTGAAATATTCTTAACGACCCGTCCCCCAGGGTCTGTTCCATGACTACCCCAAGCCCACCTCCAAAAGGTCAGGGGATGATGACTAACATCAAAGACATTATCCCACAAGTGGGAGGCATTTTCCTGAGTACCTATATGCACGAACACACACATCCCCATCCCAAAATGTTGAAAAGTTAATATGCATGTCATGAAGATAATCAATGAGAGTAATAGTATAAAACTGAAAGTAAAGGGGCCAGAATACAAGCCCAAAAAAAGATAAGTACAAGATCTTGATGTCCGTCTATAGTAAACCCTACCTGAAGGGTAGGTGAAGGGGGTGCTGCCTAAAGTCGTAGTAGTACGCCTCTTCTGTCAGATATCACTGGGCACCACCTGGTCCCAGACCACCAAGATCTCTGTTGAATCATATGTCATCTGCACAAGACACAACACATATGAGCGTAGCCCATGCATGGGTAAGTAACACAATACTCATTAAGGACCCCAAAACACAAAGGTAATACCACAAATGAAAGTATGAAAAAAGTGTTGTCAGTTCACACAGGTATAATCTAAAGTATGGAAAGCAAGACTATTAGTCATAAATACTAAACACCTTGTACTGTTTATACACCCATCCCTGATGACTCACCTAGGTCTACTGGGTCACTTAGACTAGCTCACCAATTAGGCATGCTGGGTTACCTAGACACCCTAATCACTTAGGCCTGCTGGGTCACCTAAACGTGCTCGTCTATTTATCCTGTTGTGTCAGCTAAACCCTCTTGTCACTTTAGCCTCCTACGTCACCTAAACCTACTCCTCACTTTGGCCTCCTAGGTCACCTAAACCTGCTCATCACTTTGTCTTGTTGGGTGACCTAGACCTACTCGTCACAGTCTTCTCATCATAGCTAGCCATGTGATTCTTGCTCATAGTGTATTTGATTGCAGTAGAATCTAATCCACAAGCCATCAGTCATATCTCAAATTCCACTAAAACCCACATAGATTATATAAAAAGGAATGTCTCATCGCTATAGTCACAATACCACAAACAGATCATTAATCAGACGTTTGGTTTGGAAGTTATGAGACTTTTAGTGAAAATAGGCCAGTTGGGTTCAGGTCCGGTCCAACCCGTTCGTACCGACATGACCCAGTCAGATCGACCAGACTTGACCCAAACTAGGGACCACCGACCTGACCCAACCCGGCCCAAGGTCTGTTGACTAAAGCCAAGTCTGCTGACCCGACCCACTAGGCCTGGCCCGGTCCGCAGTGTTGGCCCATCCCGCTAGAGTGGCCCAGCCCAAGGTTGTTCCCCCTGTCCAACCCAGCCTGCTGGAGCATGCTGGTCTTCTCCGCCCGAGACGTGGAACAGGCCTCATCTCCAAACCACCCTGCGGGTAGCCGTAGGGTCTACCGTCACGGTCCAACTAGACCGCAACCCTCCAGTCGTGTGACACTACACGGCTGTTGCATCCGCCCACACTACCATTGGCCACCTACCGCTGGCCTCTACTCACCAGCCACGATGGATGTTACAGGCCTCATTTTCCACTATGGCACACCACTGGTGTGCACTGCATGCCGTTAGCACCGACATGTTCTTCTTTGGGCCACCAGACTCACTCTAGTGGTCTGTTTTCTGATTCAGAATTTCCGCTACGATCATCGGGTTTCCACCTCCATTGATGTGTGCTCCATGCTATCTCACCATCAATCTGAGGGTCTGACCATATTCAGAACCTTCCAGAAAGAGTCTAACAGGACCATGGGGTTCTGTCGGCAAAGAATGTGAGGAGGAAGATAGAGATCTCAAATAACACCCTAACGGATATATCTCAGCATATTTTGTGTCAGCCTCATTCCATCCATGTTAGAAATTTAATCAGTAGGAAAAAAGAGACTATCAATATATAAGTATGAATCACATAGAAATAAGAATAAACCCCAAAATCATATCCCGTAATATAATTCCCCAACCTGAAAGAATGATCGACATGCGGATCAACTTGTTAGTGATTTGATATGTGTTCGTCATTTAGAATGGAGGAATGGGGAAAAACTAATCACTTTAGAAAATAACCAATTACTTGGAATTGGGTCATTCATCGATGAAGAATGGAGTCATTTGATGTCGTCATCTGATCCTTGGTCCACATTCTACCACTATCATTGGTGATCCATTGATCTGCTATTATCATTGGCAATCATTTAAAGGAGGAGGAAGGGAAGAAGATTGTTCATCTTCGTTCTTCATTCACCGGTGAAAATCCTCTAAAGCCTCTAAGAAAATCTCCAAGATCATGGAAACGATATCACATCCACATAAGGATATTAATTTATGAAATATGTTTCAGCATTTCTGTTACACTGATTTACTACATCGTTACATTTTTTCATTTATGAAATGAAATAGTTTTCTTTCCGCTGCATTGCATAGAAACATTTTTGAATAAAATAATCTTTTTATATTTATATTATTTTTCCTTAAAATTCCTGAAAATTAAATTTTTACTTTGACCCACGCTGGTCGAGGTTAGGTCCTTCCTTGGGTAAAGTCATCATTCCAAACGCAGTAGTGGCATCGGATTTTTAATCCAGGAACCAGTTTAGAAGTTTCCAAAACTGCACACATGCACTATTTTAAAAAAACTAAAAAATGTTTGAACATTTATTTTGGGCTCATCATGCCTTGGAATCATGTGTTTTCTAAGAACCTAGTCTTGAAATAATCCCATAAAATTTTCAAAAAAAAATTACATGGAATTTATGAGACATTACATTCTCCCCACCTTAGGGATTTACATACTCAAAATCCAGAACAAGGGTTAAAAAAAGTGGGGATACTGAGCACGAATCTGACCCTCCTGCTCCCAAATTCTCTCCTAGAGATTATTTTTCTTCCACCAAATAGACACTAGAGGAATCGACCACCCACGAAGGACCTTCTCCTGTCGATCCTTAATCTCCATCTGGAACTCCATAAACGTCTCTCAATCATCAATGTCTAGATCACCCCATTCAATGAAATGTGATGGATCATGCATGTACCTCCTCAGCTATGACACATGGAAGACATCATTCACCTGTTTCATCTATGGGGGAGGAGCTATGCGGTATGTCATCTCATAACTCTGCTCAGAATCTGGAATGTGTCAATGAACCTCATAGGCAACTTTTCATCCTAGCCAAATCTCCACAATCCTCGTTGAGGTGAAACCTGAAGGAACACATAGTCTCCCTCCTCAAACTCCAAGGGCATATTTCTCCTATTTCCATAAGATTCATGCCTGCTCTATGCAGTCATCATCCACTCTTGGATGATCTGCACTTCTCGATGGTGGCTCATACCAACTCTGGACCCATGTATACTGATTCCCTTGGGTATGTCCAGCATAACAATGATTTACACGGTCATACCAATGGTGGAGTGGTAGTTGTTATTGTATGAAAACTCCACCAATGGTAAATGGTCCTCCCAACTATGACCAAAGTCCAGGATGCAAGCATGAAGTATGTCCTCCAAGACCTTGATAGTCTTATCCATCTGGGCATCCATTTTGGGATGAATTTTTTTGCTCAAACACAACTGAGTATCAAATGCCTCCTGCAATCCCTTCCACTGTCAGTACATGAAGTGATAATGATGGTATGAAATAATCATCAAAGGCACCCCATGAAGCTGAACTATATCATGAATGTAGAGGCATCCAAAGACCTCTATAGAACCCTACTCCCAGATGGGTAGGAAGTGTTCTGACTTAGTGATTCGTTCAATGATCAATCATATAGTATCGTGTCCTTGTACATGAGTGGTAAAACTATCACGAAGTCTATTGATATACCATACCACTTCCACTCGGGTACCTTGAGTGGCTAAGCCAAGACTAACAGAACTAGATGCTCTTCTTTCACTTGATAACAAGTGATGCATCGAGAAATGAAATTTTCCACTACATTATTCATCCCCGACCACCAGTACTAACATCATAGATCCTGGTACATTTTTTCCACTCCTAGATGCACCACCAAGGGGGAGGTGTGAAACTCACTCAGAACCTCCTCTCACAATTCCACTGGTACAATGGTTCACCCTCTAAAAAGGATGGCATGCCCCCCACCTATTGAATATCCATAAAAGGCCTACCATGTTAATAATTGATCACACCAGGCCTTATAGTTGGCATCCCCAAGTTGTGCCTCCCTAACTCACTACAATAGTTGGGGAGGGATAACCATCAACTAAAGGTAAGTTGCTTCACCACCTTCTATGAAGGATATCTGCATCGCGTCTAACTACTCTAACACCTCACTCAGCAACTACAAATTGATTATCTTGTTGAGAATGTCCTTCGCCACATTTCTCTTCTTAGTATTATAGAATATCTCGAAGTCATATTCCTAGAGGAACTCTAGACACCACCTCTACCTAAATCTCAGGTCCTTCTGGGAGAAGATTTCTAGACTCCTCATGTTTTAATCATGTTTTAATGCTCACAAATCATGTATGTTTCTTATAAACTATGATTAATCTTTTTATATTATGTTTCAGTGTGATTATGTTTTATCTTAATCCATTCTGTGAATATTTCTTCTTAATATAGCTTACAGATATTTGGATAAGTCTGTGAAACCATAATTCTGCAACCGGTTCTAGATTTTCACAAAGTCTATGACACCATAAATCTACTACCATTTCTAGATTTTCACAAAGGACCTAATATCGTTTCCTTTCTACTATTTCCCAAACATAGTAACAAGACACAATTCAGAATTTTGAAAAAGGATTAGACACCATTTACCTGACATAGTATTATTGATAATGGTTTCAAATTTCACAAAGGATCTGTTACTGTATCCTTACTAATGGTTCCATAATTGACAAAGGATCAGAAACTAGTTCAGTGATACCACTCAAATTAAAAGGAGAATGCACCATTCTAAGTGGCATTATGACTATCTCATAATGACTGTCTCACCGTAACTATGACACCATCCCATAATTAACCATTTTTTCTATTTTTTAAATTTAATTTAAAATTTATGTTTAACGGTCATATTTCAATCATTTAATGACACTGAAAAAATTGATGATTTTTTGTAGACATGTCACTTAACATTATGAGGTACAAGGTGTAGAAATTTTGCTTCTTGTCAACTTCAACACATGCACTCGAAATAAAATAGAAAATCATGGCACTGGAACAATAAGATTTCATGAAGTTGAATGCATGAAAAAAGATTAGAACACATATACTGAAGAACACATGAAGAACTCTCGATTATTAGTGGTTGAACTATTGTAGATTAGAACCTCAAACATCCTTGTAGTAGTAACTCTAAGAATAAAAAGAGTTAAAATCATGTCTCATCGAACTAGAAACTAGAACATGAGACTCACGATACTCTATTTTCATAATGGGACTTGAAAGTCACATCTTCAACATCCTACAAGTCCATATCTATATAGAACAACACTCAAATCATTTATTATCCTTTCTCATCATATTTTCTCTATTGTGTACTATTTTATTACATTTCGAGTAGTTTTTGTATCTATATTAAAACACACATTGTGTCCTCCATTAAACTAGAGGATACAAGATATCCTCACTCAAATTTCTGTATGCACTTTTTTCACCCACGTATAATAGTGGAAGAGGTCATGTGTGACCCAGTTGTTTATTTTCCCATGTACAACAGTGGAAGAGGTATTATAACTTGGATAGTATTGTGTACTGTTGTTAACCCCAATCCAGGTTGTGGATCAAATCTTTATACATATATAATTCTTGTTGGTAGGTGATCTCTAAGTGTATTATATTAGGCCTCAGCTTGAGACTGAACCACTTGTTTTATCCATTGTTTCTTTTAATTTAGTTTTTTTTTCTATTTTCACTTATATTTTAGGAAACTAAATTTTACTTTGATAGTTAGTCTTGGATAGTAATTATAATTGTTTTTCATTATTAGAGTAGTTTTAAAAGTTGTACCAATATATCATATTGGTATAACTGATAATAAATCAATCTTCTGAGAAACTATTTAAACAGTCAAACTATTATAATTTTACTACCTCAGTTAACTGGATTATTTTTATTTTAAATTGGGGGAATATTTTAAATAAACCTTTTAATAGAAATTTTTATAGGGACTCAATTCACCCCTTCTTGATTTTCCTACTCTAAACAACAAAGTTATACCTGAGAATTTTGTGGTCGGAGTAGATGGTAAATTTCTCACCCATCAAGTAGTGACACCACATCTTTAAAGAGAAGACCACTACTGATAGCTCAAGATCATGGGTCACGTAGTTCTTCTCATGCTACCTCAGCTATCATGAACCATAGACAATAACCAGTTTCTCCTACATTTGGACACAACCCAGTCCAGTCCCTGATGCATCGTAGAACACTACATACCCCACGCAAACCTCTGGAAGTATTAAGATGGGGGAGCTCATCATTCTCTATCTTAACTCCTGGAAACTCTGTCGATACTTCTCTGTCCACATGAAGGGTTTTCCCTTCGATGTCAAATCTATTAAGGGTGTTGTTTCTTGGAAACGTTGAGCACGAACCTCCTATAGTACCCAACCAAACCCAAGATACTCTACACCTCATTCACATTCCTAGGTGGCTCCTAAGAAAGCACCACCTCTATCTTTATTGGGTACACTACAACTCTAGCCTCTAAAATGATGTGTCCCATAAAGTGGACCTCCCATATCCAGAGCTGGAACTTCAAGAGATTCCCAAAAATCTTGTTCTATCAAAGTGTATCTAGGACTATCCTCAGGTGTGTCGCATGCTCCTCCTCGGACGTTGAGTACACCAGGATGTATTCAATGAATACCATGATGAACCAGTAAAGGTAAGGCTGGAAGATCCTATTCATGAGTCCCATAAATGCTGATGGGGAATTGGTCCTACTGAATGGAATTACCATGAACTCATAGTGGATATAATAACATCTAAAGGTTGTTTTAAGTACATCCTCATCTCGTACGTGAAGCTGGTGTTAGATAGACCTAAGGTATATCTTCTAGAACCACCTCATTACCTCTAGTTGGTCAAATAGATCATCGATTCTCAGTAGTGGATATTTGTTCTTCATGGTCACCTTATTCAGGCATCGATATTCCACACATATTCTCATTCTTCCATCTTCCTTCTTGGTAAATAGAATTGGGGCTTCCCATGGTGAAGCAATGGACCTTATGAAGCCCTTCCTCTACAAGTCCTCTAGCTGTAACCTCAACTCACAAAACTATGTGGGATCTATCCAATGTGCTGGTGTGGATATAGGTGTCATCCCAAGGTATAGATTGATGTAGAAGTCAACATTTCTATGATGTGGTAACCCTGGAACATCATTAGGAAGGATGTCCTCATACTCATCCACCACTACAAGAAATTGAGGAATCCTATCCTCCACCACACTGAGAGTATGGTTGTCCAACTGGTTAGCGATTGGTTTCACCCTCCTTTGAGAAAGTATATCCTGTGCGAAAAACATTCCTTTTTCGTCGATAAAGGAGAAATTGGTCCCATATATGTGGACACACCACACTCTGCACCTAAAATAGTCAATCTCAGCATGGACAGCAAGTAACCATTACATACACAGGATGACATTGTAAGGCCTTAACGCCACTATTAGGAGATCCCAACTGAAGCTCTCATCTCCAAGAGTAAATTCACACTGCAAGAACCAGTTTTTGATCATTGAATCCCTTCCCGTAGAAGTATATAATCATAAGGATCAAGCCAACGGCTCTACCAAAATCTCTAAATTCAAAATAAGGCATGTGGTAAGGAAAGAGTGACTGGCACCTATATTTATAAGAATATCATCTATGTTAGAGAAGACACAAATCATACCACTAATCATCTCTGGAGTTTTGGGATCATAGGCCTCTGTCACCGGAAGTTGGGCCCGCCCCTATCAACCTGCTCCTGAAACCCATGGTGGACCACCTGGGGGTGGTGGCGGTAGTATCTCGAACCTCCACCTACCGCATGCCACTCTTCATGCTCCCCTACCATGTCCACCTCCTTGTGGACCACCCTGCTCAACCCTATAGGTCTACCTCAGTGTTCCCTCAATCGTCTGTTGATCATCTGCACAGTGAGTCAGGCAGTCATGATCCATGTGTCCCTACCCACCGCATACATAGCACACCATGATCTTCTGCTGAATCCCTCTTCCTTGGGATCCTTTTACTACTGACTATATATCATGTGGATGTCCCATAAAAGGCCTGACCTGCTTAGTTCCCACGTCTATTGCCAGTTATCCACCGCCGAAGACTCGGCCACCTAATGTCTACTAGTATCTCTTGCTGTTAGTGCTTGCTCCTCTAAGAAGCTCTCCATGAGTAGGTATCTCTCTAATACCCCATCTTGGGTAGGGATTCTAAGAAATAACATGGATTCCCTCATATCCCGGTGCAATCCCTGCTCAAAATCTTGATCCCTAAAAAATGGATCTTTCACCATGTCTGTAGATTATTGAGAAAGCTCAGTGAATATCCCTGAGTACTCCATTACTATCATGCTACCCAACTGTAGGGGAAGTAGCTCCTGGATTAATACTGAGCACAGAGTCTTCAAAAATAATTCATCCCTGAAGAGGCTCTTAAAATCAGTCTATGTGAGGGTTTCCTTATCAAGCGTCTGGATCGTCAAGCTCCACCATCCCCCATTGAGACCTGAAGAAGGCTCGTGGCTAAGATCTCCATATATTTAGGAGGCATCCTCACTAGATGTAAGACTCACCTAACTACCTCAATACAATCCTCTACTACCTTAGGGTCAGTCTCACCACTTAACCTAGGAGGTCTCTACCTCTAGAACTTGTGTAAGGCACTGATCATGTGTGCATCCTCTACTGGTAACACTGGTAGGAACTGATGATAAATGGGTGGTGGTAACACTAGTGCACCACCCAGTGGGAAACTTATATTATTGTTCCATGTACCAATGACTCATCACTAGGCATACCACCCTTATGGTGACACACTAGAATCCTAGTTGGCTGTCTGTGTGGAGGCATCCTAAAACAGATCAAGATGAACCATAGGCAATAGATTATACCTGGTGAGATGACTCTAAATAAATAAGGGCATGATAACACTCTCAAATCCTAAATGATTCATGCAATTTTTTTTTCTCATATACCAAGTCTAAAAGTATAATTCAGGATCCTTGTGTATGGATACGTCGTCCACTACACCAACACTAGACTCCCTAATTCTGAAAGTCAAACTCGAAACATTCAACATTGTTGCCCCAAAACAAAACCACGGACTCCTTGTCCTTAAGTTAGAACCGAAAACTTGTGATACCACTCTATCATGACCCATCCCCTAGGTCCCATGCCATGACTACCCCAGGACCACCTCCAAAAGTCTAGGGGATGGAGACTAGTGTCCAAGGCATTATACCACAAGTGGGAGGAATTTTCACAAGTACCTGTATGCAAGCACGCACACATCCCTAGCCCAAAATGCAGAAAAGTAAACATGCATACCACTAAGACAACCACTAAGAGTTATTTTACAAAAATGAAAGTAAAGGGTCCAGAATACAAACCCAAAAAAAGACTATAATAAGCTCTCGAAGTTCATTTACTGTAAACCCTGTCTAATGGGTAGGTGAAGGGGGTGTCGCCTGAAGTCATAGAAGTACACCTCATTTGTCAGATCTCGTTGGGAACTACATGATTTCAGAACATTAATGTCTCTGTTGAACCATATTTCATCTACAAAATAATGACACATGTAGGCAGAGCCCATGCAGGGGTGAGTAACACAATACTCAGAAAATACCCCAAAACATAAAGAAAATACTACAAAGGAAAGTATGCAAAAAAGTGTTTTAAGCTCACATATGTATAATCTAAATTATGGAAAAAAATATTGTCATTTGTAAATATTGAACACCTTGTACTACTAAGATGCTCATCCCAGATGAGTCACCTAGGCATGTTGGGTCACTTAGACCTACTCACCAATTAGTTCTGATGGGTCACCTAGACCCGCTCGTCACTTAGGCCTAATAGTTCACCTAAAAACGCACGTCTTTTTGGCCTTATGGGTAACCTAAACTCATTTATCACTTTGTCCTACTAGGTCACCTAAACCCTCTCATCACTTTGGCATGCTGGGTCACCTAGGCCCACTCATCACAGTCTTCTCGTCACAACCAACCGTACGATTCCCACTCATAATGCACTTGATTCTGGGAGAATATACACCTCAATCCTTCATTCATATCTCAAATTTTATGAAAACCCACTTATAGTTTTTAAAAATGAATGCCTCATCATGAGGGTCCCAACACTACAAATGAATCATCAATTGGACATGTAGTTTGAAAGTAATGATTCATTTAGTGAAAAGGTATGGTTGTGTCTGGGTCCGGTCTGAACTGGCCTGATGGTCCTGTCCCGGACCGGCAGGGCCCATCCTAGTTTGTTGTGTCGGCCTAGACCAAGGTGTTGGGCTAGCCTGAGGCTACCCTCACTGCAACAAAAACCGGTTTTAGCGGTGGTTCACAAAACTGCCGCTAAACGTTTTCGCTAAAAGGTTTCGCGGCGGTTTTTAATAAACCACCGCGAAACCCGTAATTTATTTTAACGATGTTGACCCTTCCCTACCCCCCACCCCAATTGTCCCCCAAACCGCCGCACCCTCCCTTCTTCCCCTAACCCCCCCCCCCCCCCCCCCGGCGACCCGCAACCCTCGACCCCCAACCGTCTGGCGACCCCCAACCGTCTGGCGACCCGTGACCTCCGGTGACCCCACAACCTCCGTCTCTGGTGACCCCGCGACCTCCATCTCTGGTGAACCGTATTTTATAGGTATGTATCCATTTAACTAGGTTTTAAATATAGAAAATTTTGATATACTTCACACATGGTGATAATATTGAGAATGATTGGTAGGTGATCATTTCATTGGAGGTTTGAACATGGAATCAATGATTTATGACACAATAGGATAATATTGAATAGTTATATAAATCCTAGAGTACAGAGGAGCATAGTTTAAAAGATTAAATGGTTGGTATTATGGAATAAAATTGAGATTATGGATTGTGTAGTGGGGATATTTCCTCCTTTACATGGTTGAAAAGAGGGAATGAGTGGGTTGTTATGGGACATGACTTGGTTATATGAAAAATGAATGTTTGGTAGTTTCCTTATGGAATGGAATATAGTTTTTAATCATGATCATGACATGGGGTTTTATGGAATTAAAAAAGATCATGGGTAAATATTAAAAAAAATAAGCCTTTTAATTAATGGTTAATAGTTGGGAAAAATATGGGTGATGGCTGCATGGTTTTTCATTAAATATGATTAATGTAAAATATAAATAATGTAATATGGTTGGTGAAATGAATCTATAAATGGGATAAATGATGAGGCAAGATGGTAAATTATTCATCTTTATTGTGGATCTTTGTATAAGATTTGGGGATGGTCATTGTGTTATAGTTGGTAGTGATGGTAATGTGAGGTAGTAGTAGTGTGATAATTTTTACTAGCTATAGAAGTTCTATTTGTTTATTTATGTATTACGTTGGTCTTGTGTGTGTCTATAAATATACTTAAATATTATTATTTTTGGTCTTTTAATACATCCCACTTGAGTTAGATACCCTTATCGAATCCCAACAAGCTCTGGGTACTAGGTTGTTTCCCCTAACATTCGGGTTGGTGAGGGAATGGATGCATGCCTACTCCCCCATCCCCACTCTCCCTTCTAGTTTTAGAATTATATTTGATGTATTGAGGTGGGTAAGATCATACTTCTAAAGTATATAGTGAAATAGAAGACCCTAATAGTTATTTATGTGAAGGTACATTACGTATTAGAAAACCCTTTGAATTATTGATGATGATTATAAACTAGGTGCACTATAAGTCCCTATGGTGTATTGAGATAATGATATGATGTAAGTAAAATAGTGGACTATAAGTGGTATTTATGGGATGGGATATTGTGGTGTTGATGTAAGGATATATATTAGAGGTTGTTCATGGTAGGTGGAGGGAATTAGGTTAATGGCCTTCATGATTTTGATTCCCAATAGTACTGGATTTGAGAAGTGTTGATGATATGTGATATGTGATAGAGGCTATTGGATAATGATGATGTTATGGATAAGGTTTGTGGTATGGTTGTAATATGAGATATAGTATTATATGGAATAAATGTTAAAGATATTGGGAGAATATGACATTTGATATTAGGGTGCGATAGTGAAAAAAATAAGAAATTGGTTTTAGGGTGCCTTTGTGTCATATTCATCTGATATTATTTTACTATGCATGATTATGATATTTAGTAATTGAGTCTTGGTGAGTATTTTCAATAGTTGACCTACTAGGTGCTTACTAGTTATATTGTTTGTTCAATGATGTGTTATTATACTCCTTTAACTTTTTCATTGGAGGTATTGTGTATAATCATACTAAGGATACATATTATGATAAACCCCATATATATAAAAAAATTCAAGATTCCTAGGATATTTTTTGTGACTAAGATGTGTCGTACAATCTTCGTGCTTGGTGTTTGTTGTGAAATCACTACCGTGGAGATTTATTTGGTATTTTTATCTTGGGGTTTTTATTTTTTTAGGTATTCATTCTTTAAAGTATTATTGTTTATTTAAATTTATATATACATATATATATATATATTATGATGTTGTTCAGTGTTATTATTTTCTTATTATTGGTACATATGATGGTAATTCCTCTCATCCTTATTTTTTATACCCCTATTATAGTCATCAACTCGGGGCCTGTAGGAGGTTGGATATGGGGGTCACTCTCATCTTTAATTTAATTCTAGGAAGAGTTTCCATTGAGGTTGTGTATTGAATTGTCCTGGGTAACCCTCAAACTTGGTAACTGACCCATTCTGTTACAAACCCGAAGGTTATTCCCGATCCTCGTGGGTTGGAGGCAAGCACCAATGCATCAAAAAACACAAAAAAGGGAAAAAATTATCCCAACATGATCAAACACATTGCATATATGTATACACAAAATGAAAAGGAATGTGGAATACTAAAGGAATATATATACCATAATAGTCAAAAGACAGTAGAAAAGAACAATTAAAAAAGTTGTCAACGTTTCGAAAACAAGTCTAACTACATGGACTAAAACCAAAAACTACTCCATGAGATGGTGTGGATGAACTCCCTCCATCTCACCACCAGCTACCCAAAACCATCTAACACAAACCTCACCACCTCACTTCAGCGCCTTTCCCTTCCCAGTATTGGAAGACATACAAATGTCTACGTACCCCTAAGGAGGTGCACAAGGTGTGAGCTAACAGCCTCTATAGGATCCCATCTGGGTGTTCCATATCAAGCCTCTATATAACTATTCATGTATTCTTATTTTAGATATAACATGGAATGATAAGAATTAATGAAATTTTATAGAAAACATGGGTAAACATTTCCCTTTTTCCTAGTTCTAAACAAAAGTAGGTACAAAATGTATATCAATTATAACTCAGAAATCCAATCAGTACAAAATAAAATAATCAGTAGAGGCATAAGTACCAAGTAACACTATAGTTTAGACTAGAAGAATACTTATACCATAATAAATCATGTGCACAATCCAATTCCTATAACACATGCCTACGAAGAAGAGGAATACCCCATGAGTAACCCCCCCCCCCCCCCGAAAATGCTAATAGTTGTCCTCTATAACAATGGGACTAGGAAACCAAGGAAATACCCATGAGAAAACCTCCTAATAATCACAAAACATGGACGATGGACTCAAGATAAACCATCCACCTAAGTACCCAAGGTAACCTAAGTGCTCATTTTCACAAATCAATTTCAATATTTTAAAAGTACCCATTTCATTTTCATTTATCAAAAATCATGGAAAAAGATTTCTCTCAAAAACCCCTTCTTAATCAAATGAAAATAGTCATTCCAATTTCATAAATAAAGTTATAAATTAAGATAAATTAGGCTAATTATCATAGGCTAGAGAGGGAACCACCTACCTCAAAGCTCAAGTCACACATTCTCGTAATGGGATCCACCAAAAATGAAAACCCAATGATGAAAACGAAGGCCCTAGAATATAATAAAAACATTAATATTGATATAAATTTGAAAAGAAGGGGTTGGTGGAAAGTGAAAACACCAAATACCTCAAGAATAGACATCCTCCGCACCACAACTAACCAAGGAATGACCTCCATAATGAGATCTCCCAAAGGATCTAGAAGAATACACAAATATTCAAAAACTTAGGCCTCCAGGTCTGATAATGTTACCTGAGGGTGCCACCATTATCAAGATAAAAAAAGATTCAGAAATATTTCTTACCCAGAAAGATGAGCCACAACTATAATAAAAGATCCAATGTTGAATGGATCAATCTAGATGGAGCATAGTCTCCCAAAATAACCTGAGAAGATCTCTAGGTAGGGATCCAAGGTCCTAGAGAAAAGAACTGAAACCAAAATAGCCACTCGCCTATTTTAAAAACTACACGAGGTCCATTTGATGATGTGTAATACTATTACCTACTATGAAATCCATGGTGTTCAAGTATGTTGAAAAATCCTTCACCTCGAATTAAAAATCCATTATTTTAAAATTTACGATGTGAAACCACTCTTCCCGAGGTGTAAACTTTCACAGCATGAATACCCTTTCATGACTTGTATCTAGTAATAGTTACATGGTATGTAACCTAGTTATAAAGTGTGAAAGGATTTTGAATCATGTAGAAAAAGCTGGTTAAAGATGAAAGTACAACAAATATCTGACTTCACCATTTTAGGTATCTTACCAATTCCTTCCTAGTCCTTCACATAAAATGGAAAAAAGGAAAACCATGAAGAGGATAAAAAAATACCTGATAGATCAGTAAAAGGATCTTACAAACTCCCCACTATAAATAATTTTTTTCCTCAATAATTCATGTAAAATATGTAATCCATGGAAAAATATGAGTTCACTTCTCCTTCATCAATGACTCATGTTCCCAATTCTCGTGATAAATTGATCCTTGTTTCCATAGAACCCTAACCAATAGAATAAAATTCCCACAAAATACTTTCACTTGAGAGTCAACAATCTCAATTGGTTTCTCCAAAATATAAACATATGGCTCAAACTCAATTTCTTCCCAACTTAGAATGTGAGCGGGATCAGGATGGTATTTCTTGAGATGATACATGTGGAAAAAATCATGAATACCTATCATAAAAACCAACAATGATAATCGATAAGAAACCTATATGAGCTTATCAGTGACCTCAAATGGTCTAAGTAATCTTAGATTCAACAGAAAAGAACAAATATCAATTCAAAAGGTCTAACATATCTCTGTCTCTAACTCAATGACACCCTCATGAGGAACTCATGGAAGGTAAAACCATGTAATATATATGGATAATAGATATATGAATATTTTTCTTTGGTTTATGAGGATAAATGGGACAGAACCATTTAATTCTTTTAAAAAAAGTATCATCACTCAAAATAAAAGATCACTTGAACCATATGCTTATTATATAAATAAAAGGTACTTTATTATATGTAATGAAATGATAATAATTTATAGTAATATTGATAAAGACCAAAAAAATAAAACTCATCTTTTTAATGAATTAAATAATCCATGTCCATCTTTGAAGAATAGTTAATCATGACTAAATAAATGGTTAATAGATGAAAAAACATTGAAATTAAGTGGGGGAATTATCATAATCTGTTATCACTGTGTTGGATCTAGTGAGAATAATATTCATTGGCTTATAAAAAAGTATCAAAAACATTGTTCAAATTATGAAACTAAATGTGGTAAAAAAATATTCCATATTATTTTTATTGATATATAATATTGATAAGTGAAGGTAACGATTATTAAACATAATCCAATGAGGGGAAACTATAGAAATGGGAACCCATGCATTGGTATTATATAATAGTGATTTTGGACGGATGTTATAAATACCGACTGGTATCCCATTTCTAGATATGGAAAATAAAATAAAACATTTAATTGAGATGACCAAGCATATGAGTATATGATATGTTCAAGAAAGTTGTAGTATTTTTTGTGAGGGTGTGGAAGTAATCTGAGTGGACCAATGTATCTCATTAATGTAGTGGGGATAGAAATTGTTTGAGGCAACATAAATGTGTGATTGATAGTGTTATGATAATTGTGTAACCCGATATTCTTGCTGCTCCTCAATGAGGTGTTCACATTGTCTCCTAGGGACCAGACTTGTTTGGTTTGTCTGGGCATGCTAAGTAAGTGGTAAATGTGATCAATGAATCATCTTTATTATATTATGCATACTTTATGATCAATGGGTCATCTTTATTATATTATGATTCTGCAATCTTACACTATCATATATTTTGTGTAGGCACATTGTGATATACATGGATAAAAGCTGGATCACATTACTGAGGAACACACCTCAGTATGTTAAGGGTTTGAATGAGTTTTTAGATTTTGAAATTTCTAATCGATCCGTTGAAGGGAGAATAAGATGTCCATGTCCTAAATGTAAATTTAGAACATGGTTGAAGAGATATGAATTTTATGAACATTTAATACTGAAGTAATTCCATGGTTAAAATTTGTGTTGGAATCGGCATGGAGAATCGAACAATACAGAAAGATTGAGCACTGATGTTAATCCACAGAATGAGGTCCCAAGTTCATCGACAATGGAAAATGAAATTAAAAACTACATAAATGATGCATTCGACACTGCAAGACACCACTATCAGCATCAAAACATATCAGAACAACCAGAAGAGGGTGCTACAAATTGCAACGTGACAAGTGATGTTTCTGAGACTGTAACACAAGTAGATCAATATTGGAACATATCATTGGATTCTCCTCTTGATTATGTAGAGCCAAATGTAACGAAAAACTTCACTGAGAAAAATGTGTTTCATGATTTAGTTGATGATGGAAATCAAGAGTTGTATAGTGAGTGTTTGAAATATTCAAAGATTTCATTTCTGCTGAAGTTGTACCATATCAAATTTATATGTGGAATTACAAATAAGGCAATGTCCATGATATTGGAATTGATTCGTGATGCATTTCCTGAAGAAAAAATCCCAGAATCATTTTATTATATGAAAAAAGTTGTTAACAAGCTTGGTCTGAATTATATAAAAATATATGCATGTCCCAATGATTGTATGCTTTATTGGGGAGAGGATTCAAATAGACAGAATTGCAAGAAATGTTCTTCTTCTAGATGGCAGTCAAAGGGTGATGTTGGAAGTCTGACTGAACATAATTTCATGAAGAAGAAGAAAATGAACACACCTGCAAAGGTTTTACGTTACTTTCCTTTGAATCCACGATTGCAAAGATTATTCATGTCATCAAAAACCGCTGAACACATGAAGTGGTATTCTGTAGAAAATAAAAATGATGGGTTAATGAGACATCCACAAGATTCCCAATCATGGAAGACATTTGATTCATTACATCCAGATTTCTTAGCTGATCCAACGAATGTTTGATTGGGATTGGCTGCCGATGGATTCAACCCATTTGGGACTTTGAGTACAAGTTATAGAATTTGACCAGTTGTTTTGATCCCTTATAATATGCCTCAATGGATGTGTATGCAACAATCATCTTTTATCATTTCAATGATTATTCCTGGAAAACAAATGCCTGGAAATGATATTGATGTATACTTCCAGCCTTTGATTGAAGAATTGCAGGAGTTATGGAGTAACGGTGTTGTGACATTTGATGTTTCTTCTAAAACAATGTTCAAAATGCATGCTGCTTTACTGTGGACCACTAGTGACTTCCCTGGTCTTGGGAATTTATCTGGTTAGAACACTTATATGGGTTTGGCTTGTCCCATTTGTAACTTTGATTTTGAGCCCAAATGGCTACCTCACAGTAGAAAATGGTGCTTCTTATGCCATCGAAGATTTCTCGATGCATCTCATAGATTTCGGCTGAACATATCAAAATTTAATGGTTTCATTGATTGTAGACCACCTCCAAAGTTGTTAACCAGTTCTAAAATATTGAAACAGCTTGAAAATGTTGAAACAGAATTTGGGAAGGTTCATCATTTAAATGATAGCAGAAAACGGGTCCGAAGTGCATCGTTAAGTGAAATCAGAACGCAACAATGGAAGAAAAAAAGTATATTCTTCAAAATTTCATATTGGGAATTTAATTCATTGAGCCAAAATCTTGATGTGATGCATATTGAGAAGAATGTATGTGATAATTTGATTTTCACATTACTTAATGAGCATGGAAATTAGAAGGATCATTTTAATGCTCGTAAAGAATTACAAGTAATGATCATAAAATGCGATCTCTAGACAGATGAGAATGAAAAGTATGCTCCGGCCATTTTCTCAATGAAAAATAGGGATAAAGATACGTTCCTTCTAATTTTAAAGAATGTGAAGGTATCTGATGGGTATTCGAGTAACATCTCGAGGTGTGTTGACTTGAAGAATCATAAGTTACTTGGATTGAAAAGTCACGATTCACATATTTTGTTATAGCAGTTACTACCATTGACATTGAGTACATTATTACCTGAAAAAGTTACTTTTGTTGTACTCCAATTCTGCACATTTTTCAGGAAATTATGTGAGAAAGTTGTACATCCATTTTAGCTTGAAAACCTCCAGGAGAGGTTTTTATTGACTCTTTGTGCAATGGATATGATCTTTCCTCCATTGTTTTTTACTATCATGATGCATTTAACTGTGCATTTGGTTGAAGAAGCTAAATTAGGAGGCCCCATTCATTATTTATGGATGTATCCAATTGAGAGTTATTTTATTTATATGTTTTCCAGTTAAGTAAAAAAAATTACATTTAAATAAATGCATAATATTATTATTTTATTTCACAGATATCTTGGGAATTTGAAATCATATGTGAGAAATAAAGCTCAACCAGAAGGCTCTATTGCTGAAGGCTATTTGGCCGAGGAATGTCTTACCTTTTGTTCCAGGTATTTAGATGATATTGAGACAAGATTTAATCGAGTTGGACGTGTTGACAACACATCATCTCAATCTCAAATGCATCAGAAATCAAAAATATTTCCTGCTATTGGCCGATCAGTTGGGAGGACCTCAAATGTGACACTGACAGAATTGGAATTATTACAGGCACATAGATATGTGCTACTGAATAGTGAAATTGAAGATCCATTTATTAAAGAGTTTAGGATACAAACAAAGAGACGAATGAGAGGCCGAACATGAAATGAGAAAGATATAATGAAAGTTGTGAATAAAGAGTGTGTAGAATGGTTTACACGACGTGTAAGTTCACAAATATTGCAATAAATATGAATATTAGTTTGACACATACAATTTTTAAATCTATTAAATTATATTTCTTTTTTTAGATCATGAATACTGATACTCGAGCAGACTTGTCAGAAGATTTGAATTTTCTTGCTAGAGGTCCTATAAATCAAGTTAGAAAGTTTGATGCTTATAATGTGAATGGATTTAGATTTCATACAGTCGATCGAGAAGTGGGTTTGAAAACACAGAATAGTGGTATATTTACATTTGCTGAAGTGGGATACTATGGAAAGTTGCATGATGTTATTGAATTAAACTACCATGAACATTTTTCTGTTGTTTTATTCAAATGAAAATGGGTCGATATTATCAGAGGTGTTAAAAGGGATTCATTGCAATTTAATTCTGTGAACTTCTCTTGCTTGATGGATGTTGGTGATCGTGAAATGCATGATCCATATATCTTAGCATCGCAAGAAAAAATGGTATATTATGTGAATGATGTTGTGGATGAACGGTGGAGTGTAGTTACTCACGTAATACAAAGAGATTTGTATGATATGGGTGATGAAGTAGAAGATTTGACCTCTGAAATTGAATGTCATCAACAACAGGAAACAGAATTATTTGTCCATCATGATATTGAAAATATTAGTCTTGCAAGGATGAATGAAGTGGATGAAGCAATGGAGCAGGAAACTGACATGATTGAAGGGGAAAATGATTGTATGTACAATTATTCATTCATGCAACAACCACTTGTTTCATTTCTGCAGTCATTCATTATCATTGTTATATATATTTTGTTTTTTAGTACTGGGCATCTATTATCATTTTTTTTGGATAATTTTTTTGAAATATATATTCTGAACTTAATTTTATTTGATTAAATGAAAGGAATGCCAAGGAGGAAGTGGTATACTATTTCTTCTAGTTCTGCGACGGATGATGGTCCATCTGGGTCACTCCCCACGACATCTGAGGCACCCACCCCCACACCATCTCCCCATGCACCATCTCTCACACCATCAGAGGGCCTCTCATTAGAGGCTGAGTCGTCGACTCCCCCTATAGGTTCCTCATCATTTGGGCGGTGACAGACCCCTTCCAGTTCATCCCGGACATACTGGAGGGTCACAGTCATAGGTATAAATTTTAATTAAATAAATTTATTTCATTTTGTTTATACTAATTGTTTGCTCATTGAATATGACAAAAATTAAACCGTGGAGAAACACTTAAAAATATCATATGTTTGGAACTTGAATGGACCAAAGATAGTCGTGCCATTTGATTCTTATGGGGTCCCTACGGATGATGTTGCGGGGTTACTTGGCAAGATTATAGGTCAGTTGGCAGCGGTGCCCATTTCCCTTCCCATTTCATATGATGATTGGAGATATATTCCTAAAAACTGGAAAAATGAAGTTTTCGATTCTCAAATAAAGGTAATTTTATTACATTATGGTTTAATTGAATGTCATGTTACTAATATGTTCAAAATGAATTTCTGTATACAGATGTTCTTCCACTTCACAGTTGCCGATGTGATAGCACGGAAGTGGACTTTGAAAAATCTTGGTAAAAAATAGAAAGATTTCAAATGGAGATTCTGGTTTGATATCAATGATACTTCGTTGACCTTGGAACAAATGTATGACAAGTTACCCAGTGGGGTACCGAAAGAGCAGTGGAAAGTTTTTGTCGATAGGCATCGTGATGAGAAGCGGATGGTATTGAAATATATATTATTATATTATCCTCATTTTATATTAATACATGTATATGAAGAGGATATGACATTGAATACATTACTGTTAAATTTCATTTTATTTATTTCAGGATCTCTCACGAAAGAATACATCAAATAGGGTGAAGCAAGTCATCCCTCACACGGCAGGCTCAAAAAGATTTTCTAGAAGTCGAATGTCATTGGTAATATTTTAAATATTTTAAATATTTATAATAAAATATTATTTATTTAATATATTGAATTTTTTATTTATCTTTTCTTAATGCAGTCACAGAATTTAGGGCACGAAGCCTCCCGGGCTGAACTGTGGTTGGATGTTCACAGAAAATCAGATGGCTCCTTTGTTAATGAGCCTACCAAAGAAGTTTGGGTATGAAGTCAAATTTTTATTATAATAACTTATTATCAATTTTTACTGTGTTAATATGTATTGATGTTTGATTTATAGGTAAAAATTAAAGAACTATGGGATGCCAATCCTGGGCAGTCCTACTCAGACTCCTAGGATGACCTGGTTTCTCAAGTACTTGGGAAGGAGCATCCTAGTAGAGTGCGCGGGATGGGTTTGAGACCTATACCATCTGAGGTATTTAGCAATCCATTAGGGATTACAACCGCATCTATTCCTGGTTATAGTCATCCCATACCAGAAGATGCTCAGAGGGATATTTCTTCTCTATGAGCCACATTTCAAGACCAAGGGGCTCAGATATCCGCTATACAGAAAGCATTGACTGATTTATATCAGCAGATGAGAAGATATTCCCCCATTGGTAGTGCACCGAGTGGTGGTGAGCAGGTAAATCACAAAAAATCAAAATCATTTAGTTTGAAAACTTTTATTGGTTATAAGTTTAATTATAAATATGCAACAATATTTAATTTTCAATATAATGTTCTTACAGGTGGCAGTAGGAGATGGAGGTGGAGAGGGTGATGATGCATCATCGGACCATGAGTAGCATTGTTTATGTGTTGAACAAATATGGGAAAGGTTGGTTTGTATATATAACATGTGTGGTGTATGGAACCTTTAAAAAACCATTAGTCTTGGGGGAGCTTCAGTGGCTAACCTTGAATGATCACAATAACCTCAGGTGGTAAAGATAATGATGTGTTTGTTTCATTGGTCTGATGATCTATGGTAATAGGATATTTGATGTTTCTATTGTAAATTCAGCATTGGGAATTGGACTCATTAGGGTGTTTCATGTCCAAACACACATTTTGAATGGATATCACTAGATCAAGATGGTTTTTTGAGGTGATTTTCATGATCATTAATAGTTTTTATGAGGCACTTAACCACATCACATGAAAACCAATGCAACTCCCTTCCCGTGAAGCTTCCCTATTTTCTAACTTTTATTTTATGAACATATTGGGAGATTGTTAGATGACATGTCATATGATAAAAAAGAATAATCAGAGGGGTTTTACATGATTAATTGGGCTATTTGATGGGGATTCACAAGATCAGGAACAGATCAAATGAATTGCATAACCCCTTTGCATGATGTTCCTAGGGTCATGTGATCATGAGCCTCATTGAAGTTCACATGGTCCTTGTGACCTAGGTGATTAATCTATATGTATACATGCTATAATTTTATTTCCTTTGGGTATATATTAATACCTATGCTTTGGTAATTTCTTTGTTCCTAAAATATACAATGCTCATTTGGCTAGCGTCAAAAAATGCCCCCCCCCCCCACAAAAGTGATGTTAGAAGGAACAAGGACTCAGTTATGAGGTAGGAAATGACTTCATGAGTCTCTTATTCTTTCTATGGTTGGAATTCAAAACATCTTTTGGTCTTCTATAAGTCCATTCATATTCCTTGAGGTTCCCTATAAATAGGGGGTGAGAAGCTGGTCATTTGACCGGTGACATGAAGCTCCATAGCTCTCAAAACCTCCTCTCTTGTGCGATTGTTTTGCAAGACAACTTTTCATGACCTCATCGCAATAACCATACAAGAGACCTAATCATGTGATCATGTCACTTGACCTCTTTGTGTGATCACCTTGTCTAAATATCTCACTTAATCAATCTATGAACTAATCAATGGTAATTTATTTGAAATTTGATGCACACCCTTGGCCATTAATCTATCTTATGTTATTCGGTTGTCTCTTGAGGATTTTTTTCATGATCTACTAATCTTTATGTGAATCATGTGACCTTCACATGGTAACATGATTATATGTATTAAGAAAAATCATGTGACCAAAGGATGTTTTATGGGTTATGTGATTTTCGTGACCTAGAATGGATCATGTGGTCCACGTAATGTTTTCCATGTTATGCACTTATTTTGTTTGATTAGCACAACTGATTCTCTCTTAATGGTTACATATCTTAAAATATATTCTCTATTCTCTTTAAATATGTCCTCTATTTCTCAAATGTCTTCTTATATGGTAGACTGGAGAAACCTTATTTCCTGGAACCATAATGTCAATCATCGATACAAAGTATTTTATAACAATGATGTTTTAAAGGTTCTTATTCTGACTGAACATCAACCCATTTAATCTTCGTTCCTCCTCCTTATAGGACAAACGGCTAGTAGTGATCCCTCCCCTCTCTTCTTTGGAACATTTTTATCCATACACTTTAATCCTTTCTGGAATCAAATATTTTCAATTTTGATCATCTCTAAACTATAAGTATAAATCCATGTGACCCCCAATATCTTGTTTCATTTGATGTTATCTTGTGTTTCATTCTAAATCCATAATTTTAGGTATTTTTTATGCTTTAGGTATTGTTATTGAATTGGATCAACTTTTTCATCAACATTAAATGAAATGGTGTTTATGAATATGCGTAGGTGGTGCCTAAATTTTCTCCTTATTATATATATGTTGTATGTGTTGTTTGATGCACAAGTGTAGAAGGGAAAGTAACAATGGATCAGGATGGAACAAAATTAGATTTCCTCATAGATGATATTTAGGAAAGGTTTGTTAGGGTTGTGTAAGGTCCTCTGGTTTATAATTATTAATCATGTACATCCATGAATTAAATTGAAATTGGTGGTAGAACTTGGAATGATAACCAAGAGGGGTATGTATTAATGTGAAATGATAATATCTTAAAAGTTATTTAAAGAAATTCCTCAATGATGGTGAATTATATACAACATAATTGATAGTGGAGATCTTATCCAAGTAAGAGTGACTTGAGTAAAATGATGTATATTTTTGGTTGGGTGTAATTAAATTCTTGTTATTACTTGGTGCTTTAGTTGGGTTTCATTCCAATGATTTTTCTATATTGTTAATTAGGTTTGGCATAATGCTAACCATTTCTTTGGCATGCTATATAGGTTGGATTTTTTTTAACCATGTTGAACACTTTATAATAAGTTGTATAAGATTCCAACTATCATTATTATTGGTATATGGGTTGGTTGTGATTCCAACCAAATTTTTGTGCTTATGTAGGTTATACAAGATTCTGACAATTTATCTTGGTTTTTACATAGATTGGGCATAATTCCAAATATTCATATGACTTCTTATATGGGTTGGGTACAATTAAAACTAGTGTTCTTGTTAGTTACACGGGTTGAATGTAATTCCAACTATTGTTATTATTTATTATATGGGTTGGGTGTAATGTTAACCATTGTTATCTTCATGTATATATGTTGGGTGTGACACAAAACCTTCTCTTCTTTGATAGTTTTGTTGGGTGTGATTAAAACCATCAATGTTTTTAGTACTTGTGTTGGTAGTGATGTTAACCATGTTGGGTGTAACACTAAACCTTCTCTTCTTTGATAGTTGTGCATGTTATTCATCATTACGAGGAGACATATATTTTTTAGTTTATCATGTGACATAAACCATAATTCCATAGTGAGTTGATTAGTTGATGGTTTCTAGGAACCAAAACTATTTATCTAGCCCATGGTGAGGTAGAAATTGGCCTATGAAATATTTTTAAGCTTGGGGGAATACTTCTATTAGTGGAAACATATGATGAATTCCTTCCCATTGAGAATGTTTGGCATGATAAATGGTTTCTTGTTTGGTTTGTTTTTCAAGGAAGTGGTGCAGTATAAGCAGAAATGCTATTTTTTTTCGGGTCAGCATTTCGCGGTGGTTTTAACCACCGCTAATGTTTTACCACTTATACATTTAGAGGCGGTTTAAATCGCCGCTAAATGTAATCGGAAATACACTTAGCGGCAATTAAAACTTCCGCAAAATCACGTCGGAATTAGCGGCGGTTTTAACCGCCGCTAAGCAGGCGCATGACACGCCTGAATTTCGTGGCGATTATAGCCACCGCTAATTAAATAGCCCATAAAACCGCCGCTAAATTTACCAAAAACCTCCATGAAATGAGGTACTACGATGCTTTTCTTTGACCACCGCGAAATGCATAAAACGGCCGCTAATAGATTACCGACGCCCAGTTTAGCGGTGGTTTCTGTAAATCGCTGCCAAACCATATAGCGGCGGTTTAAACCGCTGCTATATGGAAAAAAACACAGCTAATAAGCGGTTTTCTTGTAGTGCCTTCCTATCCAACCTGGTCCACTAGAGCGGGCCGGTCTACTCTGCCTGGGACACGGCGAATGTCGTGTCTCCGAATAACAGCACAGGTCACCATGGGGTCTGCCACTATGGTCTAGCTGGACCACGGCTATCCAGCTGCATGATGCGGCATGGATACCTTGTACACCCACACCACTAGATTCATATACTCACCACCTGTGGAAGATGATGTGGGCCTCCTTCACCGTCGGTGCACACTGGTGGGTTCTTCCGCGGGCTATTGGACTCGCTCTAGTGGTCTGTTTTCTGATCCATAAGATCCACCATGATCATCGGGTCTCTACCTCCACTCAAGTGTGCTCCAAGACATCTATCTATCAATTCAAGGGGTCCAACCATGTTTTTTACCTCCTAGAATGATTCTGACCTGACCACGGGGGTCCGTCAGTGAAGAATGTAAGGAGGAAGAGAGAGGTCACAAAGAACACCCTAATGGAAGGATCTGGGCCTTGTTCGTGTTATCCCCAGTCCATCCGCGTTTGAAATTTAATCAAGTTGAAAATGGATACTATCAATCTCTAATCATGGATCACATAAAAACATGAATAAACCCCAAAATTAGATCCCACAATATAATTCCCAAACCCACAAGAATGATCGACTCGCAGATCAACTTGTTAGTGATTTGCTTTGTGCTCTTCATTTATAAGGGAAGAATAGTGAAAAATAATCACTTTATAAAAGAACCCCTTACTTGTAATCGGATCATTCATCGATGAAAAATGGAGTTGTACATTGTCGTTCGTCGATCCTTGATCTACAGTCCACCATTATTGTTGGCAGTCCTTTGATCCACTATTATCATTAGTGATCCTTTGATATGTCATTATTGTTGGTGATCCTTTGAAGTAGGAGTAAGGGAATAATATTTTTCATCACCTTTCATCATTCATCGGTGTAAATCCTCCAAATCCACCAATCAAAACTCCATGCTTGTGGAAACAATCCCGCATCCACGTTAGGATATTAATTAATGAAACATGTTTCAGCATTTATATTACACTAAGTCTTCGTGTCATTACATTATTTCATTTATGAAATGAAATATTTTCCTTGTCGCTGCATTGTAGCGAAACATTTTTGAATAAAATAAACTTTTTAATTTTATTTTATTTTTCCTTAAAATGCCCAAAAATTAACATTTTCTCTTAACCCATGCCGGTCAAGGTTAGGTCTTTCCATGGGTAAGTTTGATGTTCAGAATGCAATGGTGCCCTCAGATTTTTAATCTGGGTGCCTATTTAGAGGTTTCCAAAACCATACACATGCACTATTTTAAAAAAAATAGAAAAAATAAAACATTTATTCTAGGCTAACCAGTCCTCAAAATCACATTCCGTCTGAGTTCCTAGTCTCAAAATAATCCCATAAAATTTTCAAAAAAAGTATATAGAATTTAAAGGAAATTAAAAATATCATATTTTTACATTCTACCCACTTAAATTAATTGTGTCCTAGTAATTTTTAATTATTACTCACTGATTAAAGTATGTTAAATTAATCTTAAAATATTTATCATTTGGGATATAACTTATAATATGAAATCTACCTTACTCTCTTAGGATATATTAGGTTACTTATCTTTCCCAAAATAATATTAATATATCATACAATCATATACCCAAGTATGTGTATACCATAATCATATATTCTCTATAACATAACTTTCCCAAAACCACTTGAATCTATAATTTAATAAACCATAGTGAAGTTATATATTCCTCCAAAAATTAACTCTATATTTCACCCTCAAATGTTATTAACAATTAGTTCGTAAAGTCACACAGTGGTAAATATGTGTCATAATCCCAAAAAAAAATGCGATTAACTTCACAAAAAATATTATAAATCAATTATCAATCCCAAGGTTACCAAAAATATATAACTTATTAAAAATAAAACCACCCTTTATTATCTCAACATCAAGCATATATTAAACCTAAGAATTATACATAACTCAATAATGTGTTCTCTAATAGATATCTCAAAAAATATAACATTTTCATAGAATAAAATTTCAAGGTTATTAATACCATTTAATATATGTTTACATTCCTTTAAATTAAAACTAATAAATAAAAATACTTATATGTTTCACATAATCGTCATAACTTTTGGAAAATACCAAAAGTTTATCGATAAATATCACTCACTGATGAGAAGAGGTAAAGGTTTTATGATTTAATTTATATTAAATAAATCAATATCACCACCCTAATTAATATTAAGAAACTTAATTTTTTCATCATAACATGCAAATAATAAGATTCTCAACCATTTAAGTATGCTTCTTTATTTGTTTATAAGACATAGTGGTTTATAGATACATACCTTTCTCAGCTTTATTTGTAGATCATGTTTCAACCAACACTACAACTCAAAATGGTTATCAATAAAATTATAGTAAATTATCATATGAATATGAAAACTAAATCCTAATATGTATTCTCTAGTGACACCTACATTTCATCTGTTGATACTTATGTTTAAATCTACTTTTGTTTAAGTTATGTTCCCTAATACTTCTTGAACTAATCCCTAAAAGTAATTAGACACTAAATTTCATGGCCCATCTTAGTGGGGCACATTCCATGACTCCCCAGGCCCGCCTCCAATAGGCAAGGGGTTGGTGAATAGCACCAAGTATTTATATCACTAACAAGGAAGGCATTTCCTATGTACATATACGCATGCACGCATCTCCCATCCCAAATTGCTGAAATGTAAAAGAAACCACTAAGTAAACAAATTCATGCATACCACTATAACCCAACTAGAGTATGATAGAAAGTAAAGTAAATTAAGGTAAATCAGGTCATAATACAATCCCACCAAAAAGAGTTTGAAAAAAAGCCCCTGAAACCCATCTGCCGAAAACCCTACCCGATCTAACCTAAAGGCAATATGTTGGAACTACTATCTAAAGCTGTAGGAACACCTTTTACTACCTGATCTCATAAGGCTCCACTAAGTCCTGGTCTTCCCAGGACTCTGTCAAGATTTCTCTCATCTGCACAAGACACAACACGTGTGGGAAAATCCCATGTAGGGGTAAATATAAAAATACTCTATATGACACCCTGAAACCACAAATAAATACAAAAAAGGAAAGATAAAGTCTGCACTACAAAATTATATGTCTATAGAACATACAACAATAATATCTTGATATGCCCAAACCAAGACACGCAGTTGAGAGATAAGCCACAAATACCACATACCACCACTTAGGATTCATTCTGAAGATTCCACGAAGCACTCATCTATGATAACACACTCTTGAGTCTGATAGCATTGATGGCGTCCATCTGAGAATTATTGTTTGTTGGAAACTATCATGATAGGGATATGCTAATATATTTTTAGAGAGATATGATACATTAAAGGATGATTACATCCAGGGACATGGGGTGATACCAATAACTCCATCTATATTAACCCTATAAGTATAGGATCAACACCTAGTGAATTTGGTCATGTCAATACTGAAGACTCTACCTAGGGAACAAAGAAGTAATATAGGATCTTCTCTAGGCCTCTTGAGGTATTCCAACAACTATATCCTAGAAATCCTACTGAAGGGATCATACTCCAGTGAGTAGGAAACAATACCAAAAAAAATAGGTAAATGATAAATGGAATGAATCCTAATGAATCTTGTCCAATATATAGTGGAAGAGAGAATCAATATGTATAGGAGAGGAGGGTGTATGATGAGTATTAGTCACACTCTTCATTCCCCTTAACCCTAGGTACTACCTGTTTAAATGGCCCAAGTCAGTAGAAATATGTCCAATATAAAAAAACACCATTGTTCTCATAAGGATTGTCTCAAAATCAAGGTCCCATTATTGTAGATGGCTCATCAATAGAACACACGGTTTGAAAGATATAGGGTTTTAAGGTTCAGAAGGGGGTTTACTGGGCCGGGGACCAACCTGGGATCGACTTGTACGGCCCGACCCAGTCCGCCTGGCCTGCTTCAGTCCACCTAGCCCCCTATTTTGATCTGGCCTACTCTAGCTCACTAGCCTGATCCAGCCAGCCTGGGCTGTTGGCCCACTATGTCCTACTTTGGCCTACTCTCTCCCTCTGCTTGGCCCACTTAGCATGACACCTCTACATCCTGTGGCCTCCACATGACATTTCGCTGCACCCCGCGGCCTCACTGTACCCCGTTACCACCACACCATACGAATATTCCTGCTATGTTTTCCCCAGCCTTTATGTCCACCACGACTCCCACATAGCTCTGTCACTCCATCCACGCCACTCTAGGCAATGCACCACCGTATGCTCCTGCTTCTGGTTATCACCTAAAGTTGGACTGCCGCACCGAACCCTCATTGGACCGACACTAGTGGTCCCTTCCATACACCATTGGGCCGCCTTTAATGTCCAAAAACTAAAAAGGTTGTAGATCTTGGTTCCTTGGGACTTGATCAACATAGATTTGGCCTTATTTGTCTATTTTCCACAACTCTGAGGGTGTGATTATGCTTGGAACAACCTAGAAAGTTGAGCTGTGACTGCAGGGGTCCAACAGAAAAAGTGAAAATGATGGGGGATCTAAAATCATAAATAATTCACTAAGGAATGAACCTTGTACTTTTGTTCATGTCGACCTCAATTTTTTCACGTTAGAATGAAGAATGAATAGAAATAAATTCCATCTAATTTAATCCCATTGATGATGCGCATAACAATTATTGTTCATTGAATTAATTCGCGTTATTCCTAGATTTATAATGGGATGTAAAATCCTAAAATAAACATCCTACCTAGATTTTGGATTGATTTTTGATGAAGAATGGATGTGTTGTTGTCATCAACGAGATCCTCTAACTCCATTGACACGATGATCCATGATTCGCTTGATCCATCGTCACTGTTTGTCGAGAGGGTTCCTCCCCAAGTCTCAAAGAAATTCCAAGGTTGTGGTGATAACCCTAAATTTATTGACAAAGGCTTATTAAAAGTAAAACATCACTTCATTGAATAAAAATATTTTTATTATACTATTTTTATCCTCATTGTGTCCTTGACAACATTTTCACAATTGACCCATGACGACCAACATTAGGTCTCGCCTAGGGTAAACTTACTGCTCTGAACATAATGGTACCCACATATTTCTAATCTGATTACCCATTAAAGAGTTATTATACATTTTTAGGGAAACATATCATGTGTTCCATTTAAAGATTAATATTTTTGAAATGTCTATTTTGGGTACCCCATGTCTCAGAATTGCACGCCATCTTAGTGCCAAGTCTCGAATTAATTCCATATAATATTTAAAAATAATACATGGAAAAATTTTGGACATTAAATTCTTCCCACCTTTGGTATCTACATCCCTAAAAAGTCAAAACTAAAGGCTACTCAAAAAGATGTTGGTATTATACATGAATCTGAGCCTCCTAATCCCACGTGCTCTCCTGGATATTCCTATGCTACCACCGAACATGCACCAAGGGAATTTCCCAACCATGAAGGATCCTCTCCAGTTGATCCTAGATCTCCACTAGGTACTCAGGGAAAGTGGATCCATCCTTTATGTCGAGATCACCCCAATTGATGACATGTGATGGGTCATGTATATACATTCTCAACTGTGACAAGTGGAAGATGTCGTGTTCCCAGTGAAACTGCAGGGGTAGAGCTTGGTTATACACCACCTCACAAACTCTATGAAATATCTAAAAAGTGATGATGAACCTCAGAGATAACTTGTCACCCCAGGAAAATATTCACAACCCACATCGAGGTGAGACCTTAAGGAACACATGGTCTCCCTCCTCAAACTCCATATCTCTATGTCTCCTATCAGCATAAAACTTATGTTAGCTCTATGTAGTCTTCATACACTCCTGGATGATCTGAACCTTATCAGTAGAAGATCACACCAACTCTAAACCCATGAGTGCGGACTCTCCTGGGTTAGGCTAGAAAAGTGTTGACCTGCAGGTTCGCTCGTACAGAGCCTCTAATGGTGACAAACCAATTGTGGAGTGGTACATGTTTTTGTACGAAAAATCCACCAATGGTAAGTGATCCTCCCAACTATGACCTAATTACAACATGAAATCTTGTAGCATGTCATCCAGAACATGAATGGTCATCTCCATCTAGCCATCCTTCTAAGGATGAAATGTCGTGCTCAAGAGTAATTAAGTCCCAAATGCCTCCTATAATCCCTTCCACAACCAGGATCTGAAATGAGCATCGTGATATGAAACAATCATAAATGGAAATCTTTGAATTCAAACTATCTCCTTCATTTATAAACGCCCCAATATTTCCACAGAACTCTTCTCCCAGATAGGTAGGAAGTGGGATAACTTGGTGAGTTGGTCAATGATCACCTAGATGGTATTGTGTCCCTTGTACGTGCATTGTAAACCCATCACGAAATCCATGGATATCCCATACCACTTCTACTTTTTAACCTCAAGGGTTTGGGTCAAACTAGTTGGAACCTGGTGCTCAACCTTCACTTTCTAACAAGTGAGGCATTGAGAAACAAACTCTGCCACTTCCTTCTTCATACATGGACACCAAAACTGACTTTGGAGGTCCTGGTACATCTTTTCGAAACCTAGATGTGCAACCAAAGTAGGTATGTAAAAATCTCTTAGAAACTCATTCTGTAACGCCACTGTTACAACTGTGTGTCCTCTAAAAAGAACTATTTTCTCCCCACCTTTCTAATATCCATTAGGAGTATGCCCTATGGATAACTGAGCACGTAGAGTCTCAAAGTTGGTATCCCCAAGCTATGCTTCCTGACTCAATGTAAGAGTGTAGGGGTAACAAACATAGACTAGAGGTAATCTCCCCCATCTCTATCCATAAAGGATAACTGTAATAAGGTCAAATGCTATAATTCCTCATCCAGCAACTGCGAACTTGATCTTCGGTTAAGATAATTGGACACCATGTTCCCCATACCAGGAGTATAGATGATCTCAAAGGTATAATCCTAGAGGAATTATAGCCACTTCCTTTGTCTCATTTTTATATCCTTCTAATAGAATATATACTTGAGACTATTTTAATCAATGTATATGATAAATCACTTTCCCATCAGGTAGTGTCACTACATCTTTGATGCGAAGACTACCACTGCTAACTCAAGATCATGGGTTACGTAGTTCTTATCATGTGGTCTCAACTAGTACAAACCATAGTCAATCACCACTTGAATCTTAATTAGAACACAACTAATCCTGGTTCCTGATTAATCATATAAAACTACATACTCGACACCCTCCTCTGGAAATCTCAAGATCGGGTCTCTCTTTAAACTCTGCCTCAACTACTGGAAATCCTACGACACTTCTCCATTCACACAAAACGGTGCCCCTTTTGAGTCAAAGATATCATAGGTGTTGATATCCTCTATAAATTAGGTATGAATCTTCAATAATAGCCTACCATTACAAAGAATCTATACACCTCTATCACACTCTTAGGTGGATCCCATGCTAACACTTCCTCAACCTTGGTCGGGTTCCCTGCCACTCTATATGCCGAGATAATAAGTCCCATAAAGTGGACCACCTGAATCCAAAACTGGCACTTCGAGAGTTTCAAATAAATATGGTGCTCTCAGAGTACATCTAGAACCATCCTTAAGTGTCTGGTGTGCTCCTCCTCAGACACCGAGTACCCAAGGATATCGTCAATGAAGACCACCACAAACCAGTCTAAGTATGGATAGAAGATCTAGTTCATGAGTCCCATGAACACTTCTGGGGAGTTTTTCAAACCAAAGGGTATCACCAAGTACTCATAATGACCATAGAAGCATCTGAAATCCATATTTAGTATATCCTCATCTCGTACTCATAGCTATTGATAGCCTGATCGAATGTCAACTTTCGAGAACCATCGTTCCCCTCTCAACTGGTCGAAGAGGTCATAAATCCTTAGTAATGGATACTTTTTATTCACGGTCTTCTGGTTCAATCACTAGTAATCCACACACAACATCAACATCCCATCTTCCTTTATGGAAAATAATAATAGGGCCACCCAAGGTGAAGCATTGGGTCTCACATATCCCTTCCTCTACAAATCCTCCAACTACACCCTAAGATTGTAAAGCTTTGTAGGAGCAATCTGATATGATGGTATAGATATCGATGTCGTCATGGGGTGTAAGTAAATGTAAAATTATATCTCCTGATAAGGAGGCAATCCTGAACATCTTCATGGAAGACATCCTCATACTCCGCTACTACTTTTGGAAGCTGGAAACTCCTAACATCTGATGCACTGAGGGTCAGGCTAGCCAAGTGATAAGTAATTGATTACACCCACCTATGCATAAGTCTATCCTATGCTTCCTAGGTTTCCTTTTCAGCAAAAAAGGAAAACCTCATTCCATTATTGTGGGCACACTACACTCTTCACATAAAATAGTCAATCTAGGCATGGACTAAAGATAACCAATCCATACCAAGAATGAAATTGTAAGACCACAACACTGCCACCAAGTGGTTCCAACCAAAACTCTTTCCTACAAGGGTAATATCTCATTGTCTACATATATGTGTGATCATTGAGTCTCCTCTAGTAGGTGTCTCCAAGTGTAAGGGTCGATTCAAGGGCTCTACCATAATCTCAAGGTATCGAACAAGATATGTGGTGAGGAAGTAATGACTATAACTTGTGTCTATTAGTATGAAAACTAAGGTTGAAAAGACATAGATCATACCTCAAATCATCCCTAGATCCCTTGGGTCATAAGCCTTGACCACATGCAGATGTTCCCACTCATTTACTCGAGCTCCTTGAGCCTAGCACGGAACTCCTAGGGGTAGTGTTTGTAACAAGTAAAAATGTCAACAACCTCCCATTGCTCTCCTAGTTCCTCTTCCACATCTTTCACTCTATGGATTTTCTATCTTCTACCTCTATATATACCCCGATGGTCCATCCACAGTCTTCCTATCAGAAACACGGTGGGTTGGATAATCTCGAGAAAGATTTTCCCTTCCGTAACATGAGTAGTACCACCTCTCTCTAGGCTAATTGGATCCACCCTTTGAAACCTAAACTACATATCCTCTTTCCTAGGACCTCCTCCTAAAATTTCTCCCATGTTTAGATACTTGAGACTAATATCAGCTCCCTATTTTTGAGGTATCTGCACCTTCCTATCCTCTACTAAATGTCACCACCTGTCTCTCCTCAACTAGGAAGATCTCCACTACCAAGGCCCATTAAATTACCCCTGCATAAGTAGGAATGCTCATAGGGATAATAGTAGATTGTATGTATCAACACAGACCTTGTTCAAAATTCCAATACCATAAGTATTGATCCCTAACCATATCCATTGAGTACCTAGAAAGGTTGGTAAACCTCGATGAATAATCAGATACTATCATAATTCCATGCTAGAGCTGAAGAAGCTCCTGTATATGCATAGATCTCAGTGTAACTTGTGAGAACTCTTATCTGAAGAGGTTCTCAAACTCTTTCCATGATAGTGTCACCTCGTCGTGAGTTTGGGTAGCCAAACTTCACTATTTCCCTACTAATCCCTTCATAAGGATTTCCACCAGGACCACCATCTGATCGGTTGGTGCCCTGGATAGATGGAAAACCTAGGTCACCACCTCAAGATAGACCTTAGCCAACTAAGGGAAGGATCACCTCATAACCTGAGGGATCTATGTATTTGAAACACATGAAGCACTCTTATTCCACACTCCTTATCTTGTAGTATTGTAGGTACCACTGGTATCTCCACAAGTGGCGGTATAACCGGTGCACCACCTAGTGGTAACATCAAGGAAATTCATCCCTATACTAAAGCCTCAATGTTGAGGTGTTTATCCTCATGATTGAGCTTCTAAATCCTAGATGGTATGAATCATAGAGGCATCCAATAATAAAACAAGATGTACCATGGTCTATGAGTATATCTGGATAGCTGACTCAAGAAGTACATAGAAACCACAATACATTCTTATATGATGCATGTACCATTATTCTCCCTGAAACCAGTGTTTTCATGTACTGAGTCAAAAATAAGGTTATTAGAGTCTTGTTTCATGGATACATCAGTCGTTGCACCAACACTGGAGTGCCTTTCTTGAAAGTGGAACTTGAAACACTTAACAATTTCCCCAAACCAATATCATAGAATCCTAGTCCTAAAGTAGAACTGACTCCTCTGATACCACTATGTCATGACCCATCCCAGTGGGTCCTATGTCATGACTCCCCAATCCCACCCCCAATAGGCCAGGGGCTGGTGACTAGCAATGAGTAGGCATATCACTAGCATGGGAGGCATTGCCTATGTACCTGTATGCATGCACACATCTCCAATCCCAAAAATTTTGAAATGTAAAAAAAACCACTAAGTAAATAAATGAATGCATACCACTATAACCCATCCATAGTATAACAGGAAGTAAAGTGTGGTGAGGTAAACCAGGCTAGGATACAAGCCCACATAAAATAGTCTGAAAACAAGTTCCAAAAACTCATCCGCATAAAACACTATTTGATACAACCCCAAGGAAATCTGATAGAACTATTGTTTGAATCCATAGGAACACCTTAGCCTTTCTGGTCCCATAAGGCTCAGTCTAGTAATGGTTCTCCATAGACTATAAAATGGTCATTCATCTACACAAGACACAAAACATGCAGGAAAATCCTGTGTAAGGGTGAGTATAAAAATACTCAGTAGGACATCCCAAAACCATAAATCAATAAACAAAGGAAAGATACAATCAACTCTAAACAAGTATATGTCTACAGAACATATAAAAAGAATATCCAGATACACCCAAACCAACACATGAAGTTGAGATATAATACACAACTACCACATACCACCACTCAGGATTCATTCCAAAGATTCCATGAAGCACTCATCTAGGAGAACACACTTCTGAGTCTGATAGCACTAATAATGCCCATCTGAGAAGTATTGTTCATCATAAACTGTCATGAGAAAGATACGCTGATAGATCTGAAGAGAGATATGATACGTCAGAGGAGGATCACAGGTAGGTCCATGGGGTGATACCAATAACTCCATACGGATTAACCCACTAAGTAGAGGATCGATGCCCGGTGAAGTTGGTCATGTCAATACCAAAGACATTACCTAGGGAATGTATAAGGAATAAAGGATCCAATTCATGCCTCTTGGGGGATTCCAAAAACTCTATCCTAGATGTACTGTTGAAGGGATCGTACTCTTGGGAGTAGGAAACGATACCAACAAACCTTTTGGGAAACGATAAAGGGAATGAGCCCTAATGAATCTCTTCTAAGATATGGTGGATGAGAGAATCAATCTACATAGGAGAGGAGGGTGAACCACAGGTACTGCCTATGTAAATGGACCAAGTCACTGGAAATATGTCTGAGATAAAACCCAATGTTGGTCTCATAAATATCATCTCAACTTCTGGGTCCCAATGCCACATATGGCTCATCAATAAGATGCACATATTGAAATATATGGGGGTTTAAAGGTTCAGAAAGGGGTTTACTAGGCTGAGGACTGACCTGGGTTCGACCCGTTCAGCCGGCCTAGTTTTCTCAGCCTGCTTCGGACCACCTGGCCCACTCCGGACCACCTGTTTCGTTGTCTTTATTTGGCCTAATCTAGCCCGCCTAGCCCACCGGCCCACCTGGTTTCACCCCACTGGTCTTCCAGGCCTTCCGCATTCACTCGGCCTGCCTGGCCTACCGCATTCACATCCCATGGTGTCCACGCAGCTTGCCTCTATGCCCTACGACCTCACCATACCCTATAGCCACCACACCATGTGGCTCTACCTACCACGTCTTCCCAGACCTATGTGTCCACTACAACTCCCACGTGGCTTCGCCACTCCATCCATGCCACTCCAACCACCTCTAGCCTCCACCTCTAGCCGTTATTCCACACTGCTGCTTCCGACCACCGCTTCTAACTAGACTGTCATGCCAGAGCCACACTAGTGGTCCCTTACATAGACCACCGGTCCACCTCCAGTGTCCTTAAATCAAAATGGTCATATATCTGGGTTCCTTAAGTCCCAATCAATAGAAATTAGGCCTCTTCTGTCGGTTTTCCACCACTCCAAGGGTTCGATTGCACTCGGAACCAACTGGAAAGTCTATCTGCTACTACGGGGGTCTAACGATGAAAGTGAAAAGAATAAGGGATAGAAAATCCCAAATAACTCCCCAAGGAATAAACCTCAGCCTTTGTTTATGTCATCCTTAATTCATTCATGTTAGAATGAAGAATGAAGAGAAATAAATTCCCTCTAATTTAATCTTACTGATGACACGTGTAACAATTATTGATCATTGAATTGATCTGCATTCATCCTAGATTAAGAAAATGATTGGAAATCATAAAACAAACATCCTACCTAGAGTTTGGATTGATCGTTGACAAAGAATGGTTGTGTTTCCATCATTGATGGGATCCTCCAACTATTTTGGTGTGAAAATCCATGATATGCTAGATCCATCATCATTGTTTATCAAGAGGTCTTATTGCCAAACTATAACGGAGTTTCAAGGTTATGGTGATAACCATTAATTTCTTAAAAAGGTATTTTTAAAAGGAAAATTTCGTTGCGTTGAAAAAAAAATATTTTTATTAAAAAATTTATCCCTGTTACGTCCCACAGAAACTTTTTCACATTTGATCCACACTGACCAATGTTAGGTCGCGCCTTAGGTAAACTCACTGCTCTAAACGCAATGGTGCTCTCAGATTTCTGATCTAAGAACCTACTTAAAATTTATTCAACTTTTTCAGTGAAACTGCTCGTGTGTTCTATTTAAAGATTAATATTTTTTAAACGTCTATTTTGGGCACCCTGGCCCTCGAAATGGCATGTCATCTCAGTGTCCAATATCAAATTAATTCCATATAATATTTCAAAATAAGACATGAAAAAATCCAAGACATTACTCTAAATCTTTCATAATGGTTCGTAAAGATAATTTTATTGACTAAATCATATCTACCAGGAGTTTCTAGACAAATTTTCAGTCTTAGGCCCATTCACCATGCACCAGAGTAGAGATAAATTCAACTCTAAATCATCCTTTTTCAGGGATACTACACCTACATACATCTATTCCATAGTTTCATCCACTTGGCAGTATCTAGAAAAGGATGTAATTTATAGGAAAATTATATACTCATGACTTTACCAAAAATTAAGGATGGAATCCTATAATTAGACTTATTATTAGGATTTTCACTAAAGCTATCACATCCTAATCCCCAAATAAAGTGTGAATAATTTCCTTAGCATTAAATCATATAGTACCTCAAAGGGTTATATATACCTTTAAATTTATTAACAAACTTAAAATATTAATCCTTAAATTATGCTCAATAGACATCCTTAACTCCAAATCTATCTGAACCCTACTCTGATACTAACTATAGCACCCTAGGCCCATGCTCCCAAATTTAGTTCTTAAAACACATATTTCACATAATAGATTCAATAATAACTATACATTATTGGATATAATTATCCAATAGTTACATGAATTAAAGGAAATATTGCATTACATACATTCCCAAGACCTTTTAGATTTAGAGATTTAGATAATTGGTGCCAAAAAAATCAAAAAAAACCCATGTTATTTGTATCAAATGGAAATTATTTCCATTATATACAAAACTAATTAATCCATAATGAGTCTTGAATATCTTCCATAAATTATTCAACATGTAATATCCTTCTAAAAATGTCATGTGTACTATTTTACTTCATAAATTTGGTAATGGACACATAAGAATGGGGTGACCTCAAACACATAATAAGTTAAACATATAACTGAAGCTATCAAACACATAAGAATGGTATACATAATATGGTAGGAATAAATAATCTGAATAATTTCATAATCAACTAAAATTGAGAGCATGATATATCCATGAAAATAAATGAAAATATGGATAACAATAATTATCTATCCCATAGTGATGGAATTCATAATTTCATACATTAAAACATCTTCTCAAGGCCTTATGCCAAGACACTATACTGATATGTGGAGAGGTATTCACCAAAAACCAAGTTGTTTTGTCTCATGAGATCTTTTGATGCATCTAGAGGATATATAATGTTGGGTTCCACCCATAACTTGATTAAGTCCAATATATTCACCATAAGATTAAATAATGAATTTTATACTATTCCCTAAAGAACCTCTAACAGAATAAAAACATGGCAATACATATAATGAAAAACATGAAATGTCATTAAATAATCAACCTATGTTAGCAGTTAATAATCATCAATAGAGTCAATACTTCCATGGATAATAAATAATATTTCATTGTAAGTGAGTATCCTATGATATGAATTTTGCAGAATGATATGTTCACACTATATAGGGTAATGAGTATACAATACGTCAATATTATAATAACATTATCATAAGTCATTAAAAGAAATAATGGGGATTGGATGATGATAGTCAATTGGTGAGACACCTTCGTTGGTAGCTTAGGGTTGGTGGAAACTCTGGAGGTGGTGATTCCTTTGGATCTGGTATCTATTCTAAATATGATGATTACATCATCATTCAGTTTAGATTAGTGAGGGTATGGGTTCTCTGACGGTGCGACGATAGTTTTAGAGATTGGTGGTCTACAGGTTGATCGTGGGGGTGGATATCCCTTGGTGGATTCAGCTATTGATGGGTGGATCTATGGTGAAGGTGGTGTTGATGGTGTGTTTTGGTGGAAACATCATCGAATGAAAGAGGCGTGGGCCTTCAGCAAGCAGAGGGCTCTGGCAGCAAGAGCTGCAATGTAAGATCTGTAGCGGTGGCTTTGGGCTACAGAGCGATGGGGAGATGAAGGCTCATGATAGAGAGTATGAATGGTGGGTTGTACAAGGCTTCAGCTATTTATGTACTTAATGGAGGGGAGGACCTAGATGTAGTGCGAGTGGAAACACTTTCTAATCAAGGATTTGGGTTTTTTACTTGTAATGGGATTTGTACCCATGAGCTTTTTCCACTCAAATCTAAGGTCGTATGCCTCTGACCTTTGGGCATGCAAAGGGTTCTCCCTTACCCCTGTTCAAAAAGGATCTCTATTTTTCTTTTTCTTTTTTTAATAAAGGGGATGATATTCAATTTTCTTGGTAAAAATACCCTCCTAAATATAATTCTTCAAATAGTATCACAAAAGAAGAGATCGAGAATTGAATTGTCTAATGTCATGAGTTTAAGGACCCAATGATACACACACACACACACACACACACACACATATATATATATATATATATTATAGAATATATAATTAAACATAATCCCCATGAGGCTAAATCATTTTGAAAATTATAATGAAAATGGATTTGAAAACTTAAAAGTTATTTTTGAAAAAAATTTATCATTGATGTAAAATACAAATTTTCATGTCACTTTCAAATAAAAATTTTTAAAGGGTGATGTGGAAGATTTTAAAAAACTTTGAATTTAAAAATAATATTCAATAAAATATCTTTGAAAATACATAAATTTCATCTTGGATAACTGAGAATATGAATAAAAAAATGTAAAATTGAAAGTAAAATCCCTTTTTATTATTTTCAAAATACCTATGTTCAAAACTCACATTGTAATAAGAGTGAAAAATAATAATTTGTATCAAAATAAATTATTTTTACATAGAGGTATATAAATTAAAATATATTGAAATATTATTCTGGAAGAACCTAAGAATGGAAGAAATAAGTTCATGAAAAAACTATATAACTCAAGGAAAGGAGACATGAGTTATCAATATCCCTTTTGAGCAATATATTTCTTGAAGTAAAAAATATTTAAAAAATGTGTATTATGTGATAGAAATTTAAATTAATATAAAAAATATAATACCATATAATATAATAAATTTTTACAATGTACCCAACTTTTAAGTCCAATAGTATGATCATAACTCAATGAATGGAAATGGAGTTACCAAAAAGCTTTACAACTAGGGTAACAATTGAGTAAAATTCCATTTGATGAAAAGTAACTAATTTATAATATTATTTCCCATGAATAAAAAAATTATATGATAAAGATACATATATGTTAATTTAATACACCAATTAAAGTAAAACATGGTATGTAGAATAAATATATCTCAATAAATTAGAGTTTGAGACAAAGTTCCCTTGCAGCTTGAGTAACATTTTAATCAAAACCCCTTAAAAGAGAGGGCTTGGGATTGAATATAAAATACCATGATTAAAATATAATTCATGTTATAATATCTCAAATAGGTTTTATATAAACCATATAAATGAAATTAGGTTCATAAAATCAAACATGTCTCAAAGAGAGTAATTTGAGACAAAAACCCTTACCTCGTTACTAAGTCATTATGAACTTGCACCAAAGTACATAATAATTAAATTAAGATTATTAAATACATATAAAATAACCTTATTCATAAATATAAACATTTATAATACACATTTATAAAAATTTTATACATACATATATATATATATATTAGTTAGTTTTTACCTATATTCTGCATTGGGTGTAAGTAATTTTTATCGCTTTGAACTAGTTTCATAAAATTAGTGTTCGTATCTATTATTTTTAAAAATTACATCAATATTAGGTCATATGATTTATTATAATATATATAACCACATAGTTTATAAATCAATAATTTCATTTCATGGAAATTTTAGTTACGATCCATGAGGATGAAATCGTCGACAAGCATGTTTTAGTGATTCTTAATGAACGAAGGGTGATTTCCTAATTAATATATTAAATGTTTATATAACATTAAAAAACAAAAAAAACATAACATTATTTACATATTTATATCATATTATACAACTAAATAATTTATCATAGTCGTCCATGATATAAATGCACAGTATTGTTCTAGTATGTTGTTAAACCAACCCAAACATGAACCTACCATGATTAATGGGTGATTATGAGGTGGTTTAGTTGTAATATCATTATAAAAAAATAATAATGATCTTATTTATTGTTTATTAGTTTTATATATCATAATTTTAAATAATTATAAAGATAATATAGATAATATAAAATCATTACTTAGAAAGAAGAGATCATTTGCTTCTTAATACACTCATTTTAAATGATTGAATTAATGATAATCATTTATTGATAATATCATTCATAGATTATATAATTTTTCATACCATAACCTTAATTATAACATAAAAATCATATTTATCCTTCAATTCCAACTTTATATCCATCCATGAGAGGCGGTAATCAAAAAAGGAATACACTATTTCATAGAGGCGGTAGTTCACACGTATCCATGGATGATGATTTTGTTTTCATGGAACGGGAGGAAGGGGTACTATGGTTTATTGTTTCAGAATCATAAACATGATGTAAATATAATAATTATTTATTAAATTGCCCTTTTATTTCATCCTTTTTATGTGGTGATAAAAAATAAAACATGTTTCATCATGGAGGCGGTAGTATAAACCACACACGAATGATTGTTTCATTTTTCTTAATAGAAAAGGGAAAATGTGATTAATTATTATTAACATAGAATAATAATATTAAATATATAAACAATTATTATTTAATTATATTGTTATTTAAAAATTATAATTAGAAAATAAAAATATAAAATAAATAAGTTAAGTAAAAATGATTACTCACATTGAGCACTTTGAGATTTCCTTAGAAGATCCCTTAGAAATGGATCGAATAGGCTAATATATTGTGACCAAAAGCTCAAAAGATATAAATAATGTTATAGGGGAAGTAAAAGGGTCATTATTTAATGAGGAAAATGAATTTTTATAGTGTTATTGATGGGGTGGTGAGAGGACCCTTTAATAAGTGGTGAGAATGGCAGTTTTGTAAATATTTCAAACTTAATATAAAGGGATCACATGTTAAACATGTCATGTGGATCCAAAAATATACAATACTTGAGTGGATAGTGATATAAGGTTTATAAATTCGTAACCAATAAATTAAAAACATTTTTATCATGTTTTGATCTCTTTATACCATTAATTATTACTTTTTCATTTAAGTTTTTACTGAGGTAGCTAGTTTTACCTAAGGTAACTTAATCTATATGCCTAAAAATAAATTGGTCCTTATTAAATAATTTGGGCCTACTGATTCAAAATTTTAAATCCATTTAATATAATTACATTTCTAGAAGTGATAAAATAAATTAAAAATAATATATGTATAATGTATTAAAAACAATTTTTTTTAAAAAATATAACTTGAGTGCTAAAATGTCAAATATGGGTTTGTAAATAAAAAATTTTAAAATTGTAAAGTTACCTATAAAATAAGTATTTGGTCTTAGAAAAAGGTTTTATGAGTTTTAAATTCATACTTATATACTAATAATTTCCTAAAAGTCAATTTATTTGTAAAAAATGGATTTTTCACTATTCACCCAAAAATATTCATTTTTGAAAAATCCCAAAAATTTATTTTAATTTAATATTTTATTGATAAATATAAAAATGAAGATATTTTCTAAAATTCACATTCTAAAATTTATAAATTTTATTTTTAATTAAAAACATAAAATATCGTGATATTTTATTTTTATTAGAAAATGACTTTTGGTATATTAACTATTATTTTTCCTATAAATTACTAATTTATATAGTGTTAAATTATTATTAATATTATTAATATATATTTTTATTATTCAATCATAATAAACTTAGTTCATTGAAATAACATGCTAATTTTTGGAAAATACATTTTTTAAATCATAAAGTGAATTGAGAAAAAATAACCTTTAGAAAATTATAAGAATTCGTGATATATATATACATATTTATATTTTATTACATATTGATGTAATATTAATTTCTACTTAAACAAACATTTATGGTCTTTTTGTAAGAACAAAGCATCATATAGACTCTGGTGGTAGTCAAGTGTGTTAATTCTGCTAGTATAGATCTCATGACAATTTATAACTATTTGAATTTATATCGCATGATATTTTTCTCATACCATAATTGTTCGATTTTAGATTGTTCTTGGTCTAGATAAAATATTAGTGAAGCTACCTCCTTCCAAAACTTGGATAAATGGGATTTATATTGTAAACTTCCATGACTCAATACCATTTTTTCCTTTATAGATTTCATAATATGGTCACTTCCTTTTATGACCGCTAATTTAATAGATATATTATAATGGTAAAAATTTATTTTATTAATCACAATTTTTTTGGTTTGGTCTTATGTGTGAAAAAAATATTAACATACGTATTTAAGTATAATATATAGTAAAATATCTAGTCATTACATATGTTCTATTATTGGATGACATATATCTGAAAAGACATAGTCGAGGAAGGTTATCAGGTGTTGGGGGCTCATAAGATAATGAGACTTATTCTCATGAAATTAAAACTTTATAACCTACAAGATAAGAGGTTAATATAATATAATCACTCATTCCACATGTTCTATGTGTCATTGTATATTCCTATCTACAAACATGTGTATTGGTCCTTAGAGTTGAGATTATTGTTAATGCATATAATGAGCCATATACTTAGATGTGTTGATAAAAACTATGATGACATAAACTTGAGATGAGTTGGGATATATCTGGTGCATCGCGAGTGATATAGAAATAATGAATAAGTCAAGAAAAGATTTGTCCATTTTGGGTTAATGGAAGTAAATATTTTTGGACACTTTCATGGAAATGGAACTTTCTGATTAAGTCCATGGTCATAGAGGTTTATGGATGAGTGTATTTATGAAATTAAAATAAATATATATCAATCATATAGTTTCATGACACAAGTAATGAAACCTTCTTGATGAGATATCAAGACAAAATTATTATGTTACACAATGAGCATTTGTAGGAAGTAGACATAAATATAACTTATCCTTGTCTATTTATTGGTTATAATGCATTTCTAGATACAAATTTTTGTATATGAGTAGGAATCACTACTATATAGATTGGTACCTAAAGTTTCATACACAAAGTGTATCCACAAGCTCCACCAATTCAGATGAATTTGAGTTTAGGATAAAGAGGGCCACACATGTGAGGACCAGTGAACATCTGAGTGAACAATCAAAAGTAAATTAATTCAACTATATAAATCCAATTTATAATAATTATAATTTAATTTATTTCTCAAGGTATTCATAATTTATTTAATTATAAAAGTGAATACGAGAAAGTATTATTTTCTGAATGAAAGCTACATCTTCATGGTTCATTAAATAATTACACAAAGAATGATCTGAGTTAATGGATCATGGTTCATAAAGTGTAATTTAATAATTTCACTAGTGAGTGGTGAAATATTCATGACCTACACAGTATGTTTACTTAGTTATTCATGTCTTTATTGGCTGGTTTAATAAGTTTAATTTATCCAAGTACTTAAGTGCGGTTTTTGAAAGTTAAATAAAACTATTTAAACTCATTTTTGAGCCATGAATAGTAATAGAACTATATTAATGAGTTTATCTATTATCCTCCCTTATCTCAAGTTTCAATAGATATAAACCAAAATAAATATCAATAAAAGATAGATCCAAGTTTAGGAATTGATTTTATGATCTTTCGAAGATCGAACATACATCCTAAGGACTTTGATCTTTTGTGATAACACCCAGGAATCAAAGCATAATGTTCAAGGGACTATAACACATGTGTAGATAATCTATAGGGAATCTAGTTTGGTGTCTTCAAGCTATGGTGATCTTAAGAGGATAATATTACATCGGGATTCCAGTGTTTCACTAAGGCACCATTTTTATTTCATTTACATACTTAAAATGAATTTAATGAGATCATGTGCATGAATCATGTATCACTATATTAAATCAAGTATCTTATGATAGATTCAATATTAAAAATTTAAATTTACATATTTTATTGTTATCTCATTTTGACACCTAAATTTCACTATAACCTTATATTTTATATGATTTTGGGTTAATTTAAATTTTTTAAAGTTTGGGTTTGAAATCATGAATTTTAGGATTTTCCCCCTCTCGTGCATGGTTATAATTCACAGTTAATAGGAAACCATGTTGGGTGTCTTATACATGAGTTTTTTTAATTCAATTTGTTTGTTGAATGGTTGGAATGCATGGTTCAAGCATGGTTGGGTTCAAACTATGAGAAATCTAATGAAAATATTGTGAGCCTTTTATTTTTGGGGTACTGGTACATGACTATAGAAAATTATGTGGGTGGTTGTGTGATGGTGTTGTAGTTTTTAGTGAATAAATTTTACATGGTTGGAACATAGTTTGGTAAACCATGTATCTAAATAGTGTGAGTGGGTGGTACTTGTCTAGTGAAGGTTTCATATTTGGTGTATAATTTGGTAAACAACGTAGATTAATAATGTGAGTTTCCCATATTCATAAAAAGTTGAAATTTTGTATTTTCCCATCTTTGGTTTTAAGACATGTGGCCTCCCTAATTTTCCTCTCTCATTCATCCAAGCTATAGGGTGCACATTGATATATATCTCTCCCTTTTCTTAATATTCTTAAGCTCTCCTACTTTGATTCAAGCAGCTTGTTGAGGTAATCTTCTCCCTTTCTTCTATTTCCTCTCTTCTCATATCCTCTCTTCCTATTAGATTGCATTGGTCCTATGAACCATAATGGATCTAGAGCTTGAAATTAGGGTTGGGGTAGACAAAATCATGGGGGTTTGGTTGTGTATAAGTTTTATATGGTGTTTCCTTGCTCGGTTGTGATTTTTTCACTAAAGGCAGCATGTTGTTATTGGTTTCTTCTTGAAAGTGGTAGGTGTTTCTATGAAAATTCTATTGTAGTTCATTTCAAGAAATGCTTGGATGTTTTAAATGCCTCTATAAAATTATTAGATTATGGTATACCCATAATGGGTTACAATTATTTTTCTATAGTTTTCAAACATAGTATAAAATGGGTTTTTGATGGTTGTAAATGATATTTTTAAATAATATGGTTGTTTGTGCCAAATTTTTATTAAAAATATTGAGTGGAACCTTCAAATGGATTTGAGAATTTGAACGGGTTGTTTTATATTGGTTTGGGATTTAAAATTGGTTCTTAGAATCAATTGGTTTTCAAAAGAAAGTTTTCATGTTTTTAAAAAGGGTGGTTGATCAAGAGGATTATGTGGGGCCCATGTTAAATGATTTTAAGGCCTAGCAGTCTTATGGTAGTTTAAAATTTATTTCTCAATAACATGGTGATTTAAAAATGGATTTCAATGTGTGTTTTGATAATTGAGTTTAAAGGTGTGTTTTGAAATGATATTTCAAATGATGAAAAGTTTCTTGGAATTCCAAGCCTATTTTGAATGGATCACTTAGAATCTTGTAAAAGGAATTTTTTATGATTGTAAAACTCTCATTGAGCCCTTTGATATTGTATTTGATATACCATTATGGTGTGTCCTTGAGGGAGATGTTTTATTTTTTTTCATTATATGATGTGTTGGAATTAATGAAATGAAAGGGGTTGTTTCTTACGTGGTTGTATGAAGTGATATGATGTTTATATCAAAGATTTATACTATTTTTGATTCATGTAATGGCCTCTCTCCATGTTTCTTTGTCACCTCCATTTATTGATATCATGGGATCCTAGGTATCTAAGTAGAAGGTTTGGATACGTGTTATACTAGTGTGGTGTGTGATCATTATCTAGTTCCCTGGGAGATTTCCGCCCTCCAAGGTGTATGTTTAGTACTCAGTAACAAAAAAGGGTTCTAAATAGGATGTTATAGTTTTTCTTAGGGGGTCCCTAGAGTTAGAGAGTTAATTGAGAAAACAAGGAACAATATTATTCATTTTAAAACCTATGTAGTTTATCATGATTATTTATTCCCATTAGGGATTATTTAGGGGTTTTCATTTCATGACATACTTGTATCCCCTAGTCTTTATTTGATCCCATGGAATCATTATTTAGTTAATAAAATTTTATTTTGCCTCTTTGGTATCTGGGTACCTAGGGTGGTTTCATTCTTTTATAATAGTGTCTTGTTTTACTTAAAAATTGTCGATTAAATGGTTTGGAAAGTGTGATATAAAAATTTAAGTGGTAATGTTATTATAAAAAGTGTTTAATAAATGATTTTTTGAAAATATGGGAAAGTGATAGATTTTGATTCATGTATTTTAAAATCCTTCTTTATGTGGTATGAAGTAAATTTTTATTAAAAGACATTGTTTAATGTTTGTATTTGAAACCAATGATTTTAAACTAAATATGACTTTTTTCTAGAAAATATTGTCTTGTGGTTTTAAAAAGGTAAGTAGTAAAGTATATTATTTTTTCCCTTTATAAAAATTCATTTAATAGTTAAAAACTATTGTTCTTTATTATGTTCAAACTACAATTTATGAGTTGTCTTATTAAAGGAATTATATAGAATCATTAGTGAGATCCTACTGATCTTGTTTCTCTCACACCCTACGAGCACAGGGGTTTATGTGTGTGTATTTTACTCTCCTATTTTATTTCATGTGAATGGGTATTGACTTCATTTGGGTGTTCGTCTCTATCTTTTGATGGATGTGTGGTGGTGGTGGGTGATTTTAGGTTATGTGGAGGTGTTTGTATTTTTGTTTTATTTTTGGTCCTTATTTTTATCATCTAATTCATCCTGATTCATTTTATATTCTATACTCATGTATATGATTCCATTATATTTTATTCTGTTGAATATTTTTAATGTATGTTTGTTTCATTATGTTCTATTTTGCTAGTGTTTTATTTTGATCTATTTATTTTGTTATGCATGGATATCTAATGTATGGATAGGTCATATCGGATCACCAATAGCTTCGTTTGGTGGTTTATAGTATATTATGATGGTGAAACCATTCTTGAGTGAATATTCATGAGACCTAGGCACTAGTTGTCCACCCATGGGGATCAGGAAATCTCTTTGGGTCTAGTGGATGATTGGTTTTTGTAATAGTTATATGGTATCTCAAGTCAATTCATTTCAAATTGTATCAGATCCTAGGTTATAAAGAGGGTCTAGGTTCTTTAAGCACTATATTATTATTTGGTCATTTCATGGTAGAATGTTGATTATGAATGTCATCAAAACCCAAGAGGTCAATCATGAGTAAATACTTGATCTCCACCTTTCCTAATAAAACTTGATTTTTTAGGGGTAGTTGGGTTTTTATTTCTATTTTGATTATTCTTGTTGGATTGATATTTGAGGTAATTTTGTTTTGATCCTCATTATCATTTTTTGAGTTTCCTTGGGTTTCATTGTGTTTTGGGATGAGAATGAAGGAAGGTTCAGTGATGCACTATTAGCTCACATGGCCTGATAAATCACACAGAGGTTGGGCACATGATTTGGAAACCATTTAAGAGATTGTTTCATCCTTGGCACATGGTTTTCTAAACCAAGTGTCCAAGTCATTCATGGTTCTACAACCTATTTTTTTCTTGATATTTAGACTTACCATAGGTGACACTAAGTAATGGGGGTGAATTCAAGGGTGTTTTGAGATGTGTTAATGTTTTGGATTATATTTTTTGAGTTTTTGGTCTACTTTATATAGTTATTGATAAATTAGTTTTATGTGTAAAAAGATAATTTCATGGAAAGATTTTTTCAATTTAAAAAGAGTAATTTGGGATTTTTTGTGAAGGAATTAGTTTTCATGAAGTGTTTTCAATAGAAAATAAATCCTAGGGAGTTGTTTATAAAGTTATTTTTTTTATTATGTAATGTTTTTGGATGTGGTTGATTTCATTATGAAATCTGTAAAATGATTTGGTTTTGAAACTAGTTGATGATTTAAAATGAAAACCAGTAGCTAGTTTAAAATGCTTTAAAGGGTATTTTTATTTGAAATGAAAGATGGTCTTTGAAAATATTTGATAGTTTTGTGTATTTTAAAGAAGGTTGCTGGTTTATAAAACCATATTTTATGGTGTGTATAGTATTTGACCCTTGATGGGAGATTAATTGTGCGCTATTTTGAAATGTTTTGAATGTAGAAAATTGGGATCTTTACTTGTAATTTAATTTGTGAAATTATTTTCTTTAGTTTTCTAAATGTGGTGTAATGTTAAAAATCTTGACATTTTTTCTAGGTCTTTGAAAGTGATTTGTTTGTTTTATTAGATTTCTTGTTTAGATTTGACCCTTATTTGATGTTGTAACCATTTGTTGTGGTTTTGGATACATGATCGGGTTGGGTTCATTTCTTATGTTATTTAAGGTATTCCTCTCAAAAATGTCTTGGTAAAATGTAGATTGTTTATCTTTAGGGGTGATATATTTTTTTGTTCTTAACGCTACCTAGAATCTGAATGGAGTGGAAGGTGTTGTTTTTGTTCTCTCAGTGATGTAGTGGTGAGTATTTAGATTATCCAAGAAGGTTTTTCCAAGAAATTGTAGTTGGTTTATTTGTTGGTTGATTTGGTTAGTCTAGGTTTGTGATCCTTGGTCTAGGATTGATCTTCTTGGGTTTTCAAGTGATGATTTTTTTAGTATTCTTACTCTGTGGGTTTATATTAGTGGTGGTTTGAGGTTTATCTCATTTTGTATAATCTCTGGGTTCATCTTTAGTTTAAATTTTATTAGAAGATATTATTATGAAACTTTAATGCCTTATTTTTTTGTTTTACTTTACAGTTGGTTTGTGATATTATCATTATCGTGAGAGTTGTGTATTAGGTTGGGTTTTATGGATGGGACATGGGAAAGTCAAGGTTTTTTTCATGGGAAAATGGGATTGTTAGTTTATTGTTGTTTATAGCTTGGGTTCCACCGGATTGAGATTCTCTATCAAGATCACCATAATATGGTGCTTTACAATCTTATACCCCAGTCATCTTATGATGTAGTTTCATATCCTAGGGTTAGAACCATTTTATTTCTTTCTGAGGTAGGTCTCGAGTTGATGTTTTTGTTTTGTTATTTTGGGATGTAAAGGGTTTCATGAACTATTTTGGGTGGTCTTTGGATGTTCTTTGGTTTCTAGGTCTCCAACTAGCTTTTTAGGTTGTTCTTACTTTATAGAATTATAGTCGATTTCTTGGTGGTTGAATGTGGTTGGTGGAATTTTATGGGTTACTTTGTTGATTTTTTGAATCATAAGTGTTTTGGTAATTCTATTTCTATTGAATAGGTTATTTGTTGTTTCCGCCATTTTAGATCAATTCTAAATTATGGGGAGATGTATTTTAAAACTATATTTCTTAAAAAAATTTATTGAGTGGTTTAGATCTTTCTTTTGGTCTTTTTGAGTTTATTGAGTATTTTTATAGCTCTTCTATGGTATGAGTTTTGTTTAGTGTTTTCTTTTTTTGAGGTTCAACCCATGTTTTCCCCGACTACCCCTCCCACTAATTTAATAAAATGAGGATATTTTAAGGGTTTGTTTCCTTTTTCTTTTACTGAAGACTTTCTAGGGGTGGAAATTGGTGTAGTAAATATAATTGTGACATTTTCATATCACTATTTCCTTAAATTTTTTATTATTTTGTGGTAATTTAAATTTTTTAATGTTTTGGTATAAAATATTGAATTTTTTGTATTTATTACACAATGGTACATGGTTAAGGGGAAAACCATGTAGTGTGTCTTGCATAAGAGTTTTTTAGTTCAATTTTATTAATGCATGGTTGGTATGCATAGGTAGTTCCTGGTTGGGTTCAAAATATGTGAAATTTAGTGAAAATTGAGTGAGTATTTTATGATTGGGGTGTTTTAACATGGGTTGTGCATGGTTAAGAATAATTATACAGGTGGCAGTGTTGTAGTTTTTAGTAGTGTATTTTCTCATGGTTGATGCATGGTTTAGTAAATCATGTTTTCAAACCATTAAAGTTGTTGGTTCTTGTTCAGTGTGGGCCACACATATAGCACATGGTTTGGTAAACCATTCAACCTAAACGTGTGATTTTCCCAGATTCTTAAAAAGTTGAAAATCCAAATTTTATCTACCAAAATTTTAATGAATTTGGCCTCACCTCTTTACCTTTATGATTAGGTCGAGCCAAGGGGTGCCCATAAGGATCTATTACTCCATTTTATTAAGATTTTTGAGCTCTCCACCTTCAATTCAATCGATTTTTGATGTAATCTCCTCCCTTTATCAATTTTCTTCCTCTCATATCTTATCCTCCTTTCCTCCGGAATTTCATTTCTCACATGAACCCTAATGACCTTAGGGGATGAAATTAGGGTTTGGGTACACCTAATTATGGGTTTTTGGTTGCGTGGGATTTGTAGATAGTGTTTCCTTACTAGGTTATGTGTTTACCACCAAAGGTGACATATTGAGATTGGTTTCCTCTTGAAAAGGATGGTGTTTCTATGAAAATTACCTTGTAGTTCATGTCATGAAATTATTATATATTTTAAATGCCTATTTATAAAATTTAAAGAATATGGTATACCCATAATGAGTTATAATTGGTTTTTTATGGTTTTCATACTTGGAATAAAGGGATTTTTTCTGGTTTCTATGAAATCCCATATTTTATTTTACTTTAATTAGTGATTTATTACATAGAGATACACTTTATAAAACTCTATAAAATCATGAAACCTATTGTATTTGGTAAATTAGGTATATAACACATCAACTTGAAACATGGATACAAAAAAATAATTAAAAACTTCATTAACATGCTCCTAAAATTCCATCGTTCTTCTAAAATTGCACGAGATAACATAAAGACATACATAAGAAATGGGTGAGCTATAAAACCCAATAAGATAATAAAAAAATAAGAGAATAAGGTAAAATAGTTCATGTTATCCAAGAGGCATATCAATATAACATAATAGGGGTGAGAATCATAATATTGAAAAATTAAGCATGATATAACATGATAGAATAGAGGAAACATGGGAATATGGAAACAACATAAATCATATCATAAACATAGGTCAAGGAAAACTTCCAAGACAAAATCACATGATGGAAAAAGTACCATAATGGATTAGTTTTACTCCATAATAACATACATGAAATTATGAGAGACTAAAACATTACAAAATGCTTTGGAGTTCTATTTAGGTGCACCCATCATAATATGTACATGCTCATGTGTTCTACATATTTCACTAAACATAAAGACATATTTCATCAAATTTAATCCAGTAATTAAGTATTGTGGGTTAAATGCATATAATTCCCCAATAAATTAAGTATAGGTAAATCTAGTTGAACACCATTAAGTGGAAATGGGTATGGGTATTCACTACATAAATGTTTGGCATCGAAAATTGCAGGATAATTTTGGCAGTATAACAAGGGTACATAAATGTTAATGGGAGGGACTAATGAGATTGAAATGGGTATCTTACACTTGGAAATCATAAGGGTATTAAGAGGGATGTGTGATAAAATCTCCCAACGTGAACAAATGGAAAATAAAAGGAATAACAACAAGGATGTTCTTGAATAAAGAGGATAATGAGAGGATCCCTTACCTTGAGAGGATCCCTTACCTTGAGAGGATGCTTCAAAAAGATTAGGAGAATGTACTTGAGAGATTGGGGGAACCTTGGGAGGTCACTATATAGCGAAGGGTATATTAATGTCATGATATGAGAGTTTCTAGTGAAGAAAAATGAGATTTTGGGTGGGTATGTATAGAAAAAAGAGAGTACATCTCTTTATTAATTTCTAAACTAAAGTGTTAGACTCTATATGATAAAGTAATCAAAACCAAAAATCACCCCATAGTTTTTTTCCCATGATTTTTGAAAAATTGGAGTGGTTTTAATTGTTTTAAATTTTTAATAACTGATATAATTAAATTAATATCTTTGGTTATGTGGAATTGAATCATGTTTATAAAGAATTGATTTAAAACCTTAAAATATAATATAGATTAGGGAGTATTCATTAAGGATTTATAAAAATTAATAAAATAACCTAAAAACAAATTATTTTAAAGTTGAAATATATAATTATTCAGGTATACATTTTATGAAATATATTACATCACTTTTGGGTTATTATGATATCATAATACACACTTTATATTTATACCATATTTAATTTTTAACCAAAAATTCATCTATCTCAAAAAATTATGAAAAGATCACCATTGGATAATTTCAAAATTCTGGTTTAAAAAATATATTTATTTTATCCAAATAATTATATAAGTATAGGAATTTAAACTTTTAAAAAAATTCAACATTTAGTGAAAAATACTTGGTTCTTTTACAATAATAGTTTTATGGCCCTTAAAAGTTAAATTTGGATTCATAAAAAAATATTATCATTTATATTTAATAAATATTATTTAATAATAATATTTTATTAAAATTTAATTTATTTAAAAAAATATTTAATTCATTAAAAATATTGTCTTGATTGAAACTCTATATTTCTCATAAATACAATTTTTGTTCCATCACAATGAAATTTAATTTTATCAACCTTATTATTTAATAATTTTAAAGTAATAATAAAATGGTTAATATAATCAGTATTATATATGTAAAAATAAATGTAACACCCAGATTTTTAAAAGAGAAAACTATGTTCGATGGCATATGAGATATGCAACACCGAACCCAAACAAACAATGATTATTTCAATATAATCATTTTGAGCTTTCCATTAAGTTTTCATATATGAGTAGGATTAAATAATTTATGATATATATATATATATGTTCTACTCATTATAAATTTATTGATAAATTCTTATTAATTAATCACTCAATTTTTTTTGGTAACGTCCTTTTGTTCTTCAAAATACGTTTTCTTCAAAATTGATTTTTATTTCTTCCGGTAAAAGAAATATTATAATTTTTTTCTATAACATTTATAAAATATATTTTTATAAAATGGATTCCATATTTGTAATCATCATAATTAATATTAGGTAATAAGTTCAACATAATTTGTTTTAATATGAATTGTAACCTAAGTAAACATTTATTACAATGGTAAAAAGAAAAAAATAGGTTAATTAAGGGTAAAAATAATTTAATAAGTTTTAAGAAAAAAGTAAAACTAATTTTATGAATATAAATATTTTTATTTAAATATAATAATGATTATATTTTTATTTTTTACTTTATAAATGATTAAATAATGATTTTGATAAAAAATAGATTTTTGATACGTTAAAACATAAATTGTATTTGGGGTAAAATATATTTTAATGAAGAAAACAATTTTAATTTTTAATTAAATAATTTTTAAATAAAATTTATTTTAATAAAATAGTATTATTAAATATTATATATTAAATATTAATGATAATATAATTTTATGAAGTAAAAATGTAATTTTTATAAGTCTCAGAATACTGTTATTCTCAAAAAACCAATATTTTTATATAAATAGGGATTTTAATTTAAAAGTTGAATTTATCATATTTATTTAATTTTGTGGATAAAATAAATATAATTTTTTTAATCATAACATCAAAATTATCAAATGGTGAACTTTTCATAATTTTCTGTGATAATCGAATTTTTGGGTAAAAATTAAATACAGTATAAATTTATGGTGTGTATTATGAAATAATAATGGACCAAAAGTGATATAATAAATGATGTAAAGGGTATAAAAGACCAAATATATTTTTCCCATTTAAAATAATGTGTTTTTTAGGTAATTTAATTAATTTTATAATGCCTTTATGAATCCTCAAAAACCAATATTTTTTATTTTAAGGTTTTAAAATAATTTCTTTATGAACATGACTCACATCCACATCACCAAGGTTAATATTTTAATTATTTCGTATCTTAACCTTATAAAATAATTAAAACCACTCCTATTTTGAATAAACCATGGGGAAAACCTTGGAAAGGATTGTGGTTATGATTGTTTTATTGTATAGAGTCTAAAACCTCTGTTTGAGAAATAATAAAGAACTCACCTCCATTTTCCTATATAAACCCACCCAAGATCCCATTACTCTTAACTAAAAAATCTTGGATAACAATATTAATATTCCCTAAAATCTCAATATTCCTTCCAAGGTGTTCCCAATCTCTTAAAAATCTCCTCCCAATCTTTTAGAATTACCCTCTCAAGGTAAGGGATTTCTCTCTCCTCATTTCCATTCAAGGACCTTCTTTGTAATTTGCCTTTTTAATCTCAATTGGTAATATTTTCATGTCCTTATAATTATCCATATATTTTCCAATTGATTCTATAAAAATTACATTCCATTTTTACCCCTCATTATATCATTTACCTAAGTCATTACCATGATGAAATTTAGTAAGGATCCTATCCTTCTCTTCCTTATTCAAGCATCTTCTTTATTTTATGTCTTTATTTTCAATTAATAATATTCAGATGTGTTTTTACATACCCATATTAATTTCCATTTTACTTAAAAATTATTAGAGACCCCAATATCTCTCATTAAACCATTTTTTGAACCTTTATATACTACTTTTATGCTCTCAAAATTTCACTATGATTTTCCATACCAAACCTTTGTGTTGCGAATACCATTGTTATTTCCACTAAATGGTATTCACCTAAACATACTTATAATTATTTTATTGGGTAATTCCATGCATTTAAAGAATAATCCTTAATTTTGGAATTAAATGTGATCAAATATGTTCTTATGTTATATGTTTTGTGTGGAATACTTATGCACGTACATAATATGATTATGATGGGTGCACCCATATAGCAATGGGTGATCTTGATATAGATTACACAATGGGTGTGCCCAGATAGATCTATAATTAATTGGTTAATGTTTTAGTCTCAGGATATGCCATGTATAGTGTATGGGAGGTTATCCTCAATACATTATGTTATGATGTCTTGGTGGTTAACCTTGACCTATGTTTATAATGTCATGTTTAAATTTGTTGTCACATTACCATGTTGTCTTTATATTACCATTCTATACCATTCCACAATGTTCATGATTATGATTATAACACATTTTATATCCCACTTAAATTCATATTTTCTAACATGTTATGCTTTATTCTTGTTAAAAAAAATTTATTCCCTTACTAATATTTATAGCTCACCCATTTCTTATGTATGTCCCCAGTTTATCCCATGTAGTTTAAAAATCTATGGAATTTTAGTTTTATGTTAAGGAATTTTTGAATAATTTTTTTGTATCCATGTATCATGTTGATATTCTATGTACCAAATTACCCAAATAAACTAGACTCCTCAATATTTTATGTTGTATTAAGTGTATTCCAATGTAATTAATCATAAATTAATGTGTAACAAAGACACAGGTTGTCATAGTTGGTATCAAAGGAAAGTTTAGATATTTTTTGGATTATGATAAGAAAACATTATAAAAATCATTAGGTATAACACTAAACATAAGAATAAATTCTAAAATTTTGGTAAAGTATAGATAAAGTGGTTTCCAATGAAATACATCCCTATATAAATACTAAAAGTGGATGTAACCCTAGAATAGATGTACCTAGGTGTAACACCCAAATGCACTGTATTGAGCAAGACTTGATCAAGAACTCATACAAAACAATAGGCCTTATTGCACACCTGGTTTGACACTCCTAATGGATATGATTTGGTAAATTCAAAATCTCATTATAAACCATTATTAAGGGAACAATAATTTCCATAGGAGTTTATATAATGAAATAGATAATGGATAACATATATTGAAACCTAGAAATTCATAAGTTAAGGAAATACATGTAATTTATAAGTTATCCCTTTAATGTTATTGGATTATCATTTTTCTATTTAATAGTTTAATTTACTCATCCTTAATTTTCCCTTTATTCGAGTTAATGGTTGGATATAGGTTGAATTGAGTTAAAAACCAATGTGATGGGAAATTTTCTGAATTCCTAAAAAAGATATTGAACATGATTGGAGCTCAATTAATACATCTTATAATTATGAAAAACCAACTATAAAAAATCACAGTTAACAATTTCACATATTTGAATGTCCAAATACATCAAATAAAAGGAAGATGAAGTCTCAAGGAAGATCAACTAATAAAGAAGATTCAATTTCCTACATATAGAAATGTGGAAAGAGGAACTAAGGTAAATTCCACAATGGAACTTGAAAGTGTTTTAAGTTTGAAAAAATACGGCATAATATATATAGTTTCCATAAAAAAAATAGTATGATTAAAGGGAATAAATTATATCCTACAACACCTAATATTGTTCAATTTCTTATCTGTGGATAATATGGGTATTATCTGGGTAAATTCCCTAATCCAAGGGTTAAATCTTAGACTAAGAAATGACTTATGTTATGGAAATCATTAAAATTTTAGGATTGAAGTGTTTATGTATTAGTATTATATAATTATGTTTTAAAAATAGTTTATAAATGAAATTATGGATATAAAAATCATAAATAATCTAATAATTTTTATACAGTAATTTTTATTTAAGGATTTGAAACATATGTTGAATGGTGCCAATAACCTGTAAAAGTGATTTTGTGATAAAGTTATATTTTAGAAAACAAATGAATTAGGGATTGATAACTCTTAGTATGTGTTTGATTTCAGGATAAACATAAATATTATTAGGATGATATGAATAAGTTTAATATTACGTTTAAAATCATTTATACCACTTTTGGAGATTTATGTGATGGATGTTTAGCATGATTATGAATATTTTGGGAAATATATTTCAGGAAAAAATATTTTTTTAGTTGATTAATGATATTACAATAGATGTTTTTTTGGGTTGAGATATATATACCCATTAGGTATAATATAAAGGATTATTTGAGAAGAACAATATTGTGTTTTTGGCAGTTTATGTTGAAGGGTATGAGAAACTTTTTGAGGTTAAAACATTCTTTAATGTCGATGTTGTTGGGGTTATTTGAGATATAGGTGTATTTATTTAAAAAATTGTCTATGTTAAACCTATGTAATTATTTGTGAAATTTTATAGATTTATGTGTTAAGTTTTATTCATTTTTTGTATTATCTTACTTTATTCCAATAATTTTGGATTTAGTAAAGATATAAAGAATATATTATAATTATTTGGTGGATTTTTTAATCCATTAGAATATTATTTTAGTGTTTGGGTCATAAAACATTTATCTTGAGTATAAAAAATTTGGATGAAAGATGAGATTATAGTAGAAATTGATTAAAGGATGAAGTTATACTATTTAAGAAAGAATATTTCTTTATGTTTTGAGTCAAGATCCTAAAAGAATTTCTTAACTCTTGGAAATTAATCTTGAAACAAATATTTTTTCATATTATGATCATTTCTAATATATCGATTGTCTTTTCACCAATCATAGAATTATGCTTCAGTTGTCATTGAAATTCTAGTGACAACGTTTTCTATCATTCTCAATTAGTTCTTGGGTGTTAGTTTTTTTTATTTCCATGTCAATATTTTAACTTTCCCACTAATTTTATCCTACTTGGAAACATAGTTATGTGATGAACTTTATACTTCCCTTTCTCTATTTTCAAGTTTATACAGCATTAAGAAATTTTTATTACAAATAGGGCCAATGGCCGAAAAAGTTAGGGAGGTATAAAATAATTCATCCCCAAAGAATCATCCCTAACAAGGTAAACACAATAATGGGGAGGGATCCAGTATAGGCAAAGATAGTATAAGAACTATAAGGAGTGGCCTGAGTGGTGAGGAAATTAGCCACCATATTACCCTCCTGCCAAGTATGAGTGATCTTCATACCACTGTGAATAAGGATTCTATATTTGTGCATGGTGTAAATGATAGACCATGGAGTTTGGCAATCATACCTAATGGACCCATGCATCCATTTATTTAACATTCAACAATATTCCATGTGAGAGGCACAACTCTAAGCCCTTAAGCATGGAAGAATCTTTGGACGAGAGGGAATCACCTGGACCAAAGATGGAATGAAAGAAAAGATCATTGATCCCTCCTGATTATGAACAACCCCACCTTTTCATATCTAAATATTAATAAATGAACCATATTTATTCTGTTCGAGAATTGGGGAATGAGGGATCCATTGAACCCATCTTCCTTAAGTCCTTCTCTCTTTTCAAGTGGATGTTTTATTAACCCTTTTTACGATGTGGGTTTTCAGTAAAGAAATTTTCAAGTTTCAAAACATTTATTACAGAGTTAAAGTTTAAAATATGTGGATAAAATTTATTAAAGCGGGTAATAATTTAATGCCATGAGTTTTAAAATAAAAAACTATGTTTGATAGTGTATGTGATACGCAATACTGAATCCAAACAAATAATGATTATTTAAATATGATTATCTTAACATTTTCATTAAATCTGAAGATATGAGTAGGATTAAATAATTTAAGATATATATATATATATATATGTAAAACTAATAATAAATTTTTTGAAAAATTCTTATTAAATAATCAATCGATTTTTTTGGTAATGTCATTTTTTCCTTCAAAATACATTTTCTTCAAAAATGTTTTTTATTTTTTTGTAAAAAAAATATTATAATTAATTACTAGAAAATTTAAAAAATTTATTTGATAAAATAAACCCCATTTTTGATATCATCTTATCAAAATTAACTTAGGGTGAAATTTTGAGATTTTTCAGAAAATATTGACTTTTAAGTGACTAGTGAAAAATGCCCAATTGTTTAAAACTATCATTTATTTTGATAAATTAGATAATTAAAAAGTATTATTATTATTTTAATTTGATTTAAAAATAAGATAATCATTATTTTTTTATATTTAATCCAATTAATGACATTTAAATCTTATTTATACATATTTTAGTATAAATTTATTTTTAGGCTTAAAATACAGTTTTCTGAAAAATATTTTAAAATGCATAATGTGTCTCCATTATAATTGATTTAAATAAACCCTAATAAGAAATGATTTAAATGAAATGTTTAGATTTTATATCTGTATTTATGAATTTAAATTCATATAATGTAGATTACTAGTTATAGAGGTAAAGTAAAATCATCTTTCCCCTAAAAAATTCATGTTTAGAAAACCACTTTCCATCATACTCAGAGATTTTATTTTAAATTAAAGTCTTCCAACTCTGTGAATTATTTTTGATAAAATTTATTCCATATTTTTAATCATCATAATTAATAGTAGTTAATAAGTTAAATATAATTTTTTTTTGAAAATATGAATAGTAACTGAAGTGAATATTTATTACAATGGTAAAAGGAAAAAAATAGGTTCATTTAGGGTAAAAATTTTGAAATGGTCTCGGAACAAAGTAACCATAATATTATGAATATATACATATATATATATATATTTAATTTAAATATAATAATTATTATATTCGTATTTTTTACTTTATAAATGATTAAATATTGATTTTGATAAAAATAAGATTTTTGATACGTTAAAACATAAATTATATTTGGGGTAAAATATAGTTTTAATGAATAAGTACTTTTTTTATTTGTCACGAACCCCTCCCTCCAAATATACCTCAATTAAGTGATAGAGAGAATGACCCCCAAGTCATGCCTCCAATAGGCCATAGGTTGGTGACAAGCATCGAAGGTATAAAAATATTGTGATATGGGACACATTACCCTCTATAATAAATAGGATCAGGAGATAAGATGAGCCATCCACAAAAAAAAAACCAAGACATAATATAAAGGAAATCCAAAACCATCCTATATGAATGTATATATAGAACAAATATAGATAAAAGTATCCAAATTAAACACCCAAAAGTAAATCTAAATAAGCGACACAGTAACTGTCAATGATCTAAGCTTGTAATGTTCAGCACGGTCTATGTAATCCTCCTAGAAACCTGGAAACAGTTTTATATACATTGGGTGAGCATATGAGTATACTCAGTGGGAAAAACCAAAGTCTCTCATGTACATCTTAAATAAGAATATTAATTCACCCGTGATAAAAAAAAATAACCAAACAACACCTATACAGGCACACTATCCAAATCCAAACTCATTGAGGCATGCTCACCGAATAACGCAATCCAAGTAATATAATATAACAAGAATCACATTGATAGGGTACCCCGTACTGGTTTCCCACTGGTATGACACTCTCAAAATCAACATCGTACGTCATGGCACTCTCATCCCATCTATATACCACATTTCCCCACAAGCAAGTTCAACAAACCACCTCGCCACCCCAAAGGCATGGCCACATCACATCTTACCCGAAAACACCTTTTCCACAACACAAACACTGCCAAATCAAAGTAGTAGGGTATTGTGACCATGTAGGAAATCAACCTCATTCCCTCCTCTTACCATGAACGACACCCAATAGAAGCCTCCCAACAAGAAAAGTCATATCTCACCTGAAAAAAACTGGGCCACTACCCCACAAGCATGGTCATATCTCTCCCAAAGACACCTAGGCCACTACCCCACAAGCACGATCACACCTCGCTCGAAGACACCTTGGCAACCACAACCACCATCTATTACACTAATATACCTCTGGTCATTATAGTCTATGCAATACCAACCTCTCCTGGAAGAGAGAGCAGGAAATAGTGGGTAATCACCCATCCAAAATTCTCATCGGATATTTAGAAAAACACCCCCTCGTGATTGTGTGGGTGTCAAAAAATAATACTCGATGTGGGTGGGGTACGTATATAAATCGTAAGAATATAAAATTATATTTATATATTATCAAACACTCAAGACTAACTTATGGGTTCACAAACAAACCAACTAACTCACAACACTAACACTTTTTTTGCCACCTCCAAATGCTTAACACCACACACCAAGCCACAAACCTCATTTCAAATTTCCATCCAATTTCATTTAATCATCTCATTCTTTTCATTATTTAGCATTAACCACATTTAATCACACAACCTATCATTTAATAATTCATTAAAAAAATTCATCCCATTAAACAAACCAACCCATGTCATTTCAATCATTATTAATCATTCATTTATTTATTCCATCACTACTTAGGAAACTAACATAAATAAACCACCACCTGGTCTCCCCAAATCACCTCCAACAATCCACCTCTCCACCCCCAAAATAATTTCCCACAAACCACCTCGTCACCCCAAAACCACAGCCCACAAACCATCTCACCACCCCAAAAGATCATCCTACAAACCATCAGCCTCACATGCCCTAACCACACATCTTCAACACAAAATCACGGTAAAAAATCACAACACATCAAGATTATTTTACAAATTTACAAAAAGGGTCTTTTATCATATTCCACTTTTTTTAGGGGCATTATCACACAAGCCATATTCCTAGGGAAACCATTTCATTATCCAAATATAAGTGGTTAATTAATTTCTATTTTAGGGTGATATCATAGTAATCAAAACCAAAGAAGAAGTCACAACACATATATCCAGTGAAAACAAATCCCCTAACACCATAATTTTCAGCAGGAACACAATCCTATATAATCCACAATATCACAAATAAAATCAAAGTTGTAAAGGAAAGTGAATCAAACCCCATTTACCCATTTCAATTTCAATTTAACCAATTATTTATATTTTATTAATCCGACACAACCATAATCCATAGATAAAAAAAAAGCAACCCCCTCCCGCATGATACACAAGAAAGAGAAATGAGGGAATTTCTACCTCAAAGTAGTTTTTCCAACTCTCTGTCACTGTGGGAAAAACAGTCTTTTGTGACGGGGTATTTGCAACAGGATTTAATCTCGTCGCAAATAGTCCATCCTAGAAGATATTTGTGACGGGGGGTTTGTCCCGTCGCAATTAACTTGTTATTTCCGATGGGATTTGGAGTCCCGTCACAAAAGGTAATGCGCGCTTTGGCGCGGGATGCGCGCCAAAGCACGTGAAGGTTATTTGCGAAGGGTGGATTCCCCAATCGCAAATAGTGTGTTGGTCGAAGGGTATTTGCGACAGGTCCCGTCACAAATACCAACGGTGGTAAATGAGTTTTTGCGATGGGATGTTGTCCCATCGCAAAAGGTGTGTCGGCAGGTCACTTTTTGCGACGGGGCCGATCGCAAAAAGTACTTTTTGCGACGGTAAGCTCGTCACAACTAGTCATGTCGCAACTAATCTAACCTATATATACCCCATCCGTTTTTCTTTCTCTTCCTCTCATTTCTCACTTCCTCTCTCTCTCTCTAAACTCGAATTTTAGAGTGAAAATTTCTCTGAGTTAATTTTTTTTACGAAGAAGTTGTGATGACGCTTACATCAATAGGAGATCAAGTTTAAAGTTATTTATATTTTATTTAATTTAGTATTTATTTAATTTTTTATGTTAATTTTAATTATTGTTGATTAGTTGTAATTAAATTAGATTTAAATTGTTTTGTTATCTGTATTTTAGTAATAAATTGTAATAATTAGTAATAATTAGTAATAAATAGTAATAAATAGTAATAATTAGTTATAAATAATAATAATTAGTAATAAATAGTACAAATTAGAAATAATTATTAATAAATAGTAATAATTAGTAATAAATAGTAATAATTAGAAATAATTAGGAATAAATAGAAATAAATAGGAATAATTAGGAATAATTAGTAATAAATAAGAATAATTAGTAATAAATAGGAATAATTAGTAATAAATAAGAATAATTAGAAATAAATGGGAATAATTAGTAATAAATAGTAATAAATAGTAATAATTAGTAATAATTTGTAATAATTTGTAATAATTAGTAATAAATAGTAATAAATAGTAATACTTAGTAATAAATAGTAATAATTAGTAATAATTAGTAATAATTATTAATAATTAGTAATAATTAGTAGTAATTAGTAGTAATTAGTAATAATTATTAGTAATTAGTAGTAATTAGTAATAAATAGTAATAAATAGTAGTAAATAGTAATAAATAGGAATAAATACAAATAATTAGTAATAAATAAGAATAATTAGAAATAATTAGAAATAATTAGTAATAAATTGTAATAATTAGTAATAAACATTAATAATTAGTAATAATTAGTAATAATTAGTAATAATTAGGAATAATTAGGAATAAATTGGAATAAATCAAAATAATTAATAAATAGGAATAAATAGGAATAATTAGTAATAAATAGTAATAAATAGGAATAATTAATAAATAGTAATAAATACGAAAAATTAGTAAATAGGAATAATTAGTAATAAATAGGAATAATATAGGAATAATTAGTAATAAATAGGAATAATAAGTAATAAATAGGATTAATTAGTAATAAATAGGAATAATTAGTAATAAATAGGAATAATTAGTAATAAAGCGGAATAAATAGTAATAATTAGTAATAATTAGTAATAATTAGTAATAATTAGTAATAATTAGTAATAATTAGTAATAATTAGTAATAATTAGTAATAATTAGTAATAATTAGTAATAATTAGTAATAATTAGTAATAATTAGTAATAATTAGTAATAATTAGTATAAATTAGTAATAAATTGGAATAATTAGGAATAAATAGTAATAATAATTAATAAATAGGAATAATTATTAATAATTAGTAATAAATATGAATTAATAGTAAAAAATTAGTAATAATTGGTAATAATTAGTAATAATTAGTAATAAATAGGAATAATTAGTAATAAATAGGAATAATTAGTAATAAATAGTAATAAATAGTAATAAATAGTAATATATAGTAATGTATAGTAATATATAATAAAAATTAATAATAATTAGTAATAATTAGTAATAAATTAGTAATAAATTGTAATAAATATTAATAAATAGTAATAATTAGTAATAATTAGTAATAATTAGTAATAATTAGTTATAATTAGTAATAATTAGTAATAAATAGTAGTATTTAGTAATAAATAGTAATAATTTGTAATAATTTGTAATAATTAGTAATAAATAGTAATAATTAGTAATAATTAGTAATAATTAGTAATTATTAGTAATAATTATTAATAATTAGTAATAATTATTAATAATTAGTAAAAATAGTAAAAAATAGTAAAAAATAGTAAAAAATAGTAAAAAATAGTGAAAAATAATAATAAATAGTAATAAATAGTAATAATTATGAATAGTTAAGAATAATTAGGAATAATTAGGAATAATTAGGAATAATTAAGAATAATTAAGAATAATTAGGAATAATTTGGAATAATTTGGAATAATTTGGAATAAATAGGAATAATGTGTAATAAATAGGAATAATTTGTAATAAATAGGAATAAATAGTAATAAATAGGAATTAATAGTAATAAATAAGAATAAATAGGAATAAATAGTAATAAATAGCAATAAATAGTAATAATTAGCTATAAATAGTAAGAATTAGCAATAAATAGTAATAATTAGCAATAAATAGTAAGAATTAGCAAAAAGTAGTAAGAATTGGCAATAAATAGTTAGAATTAACAATAAATAGTAAGAATTAGCAATAAATATGAATAAATATGATGAATTAGTAACAATTAGTAACAATTAGTAACAATTAGTAACAATTAGTAACAATTAGTAACGATTAGTAACAATTAGTAACAATTAGTAACAATTAGTAACAATTAGTAAAAATTAGTAATAATTAGTAACAATTAGTAAAAACTAAGAACAGTTAGAAAAAAAATCAATTGTAATAAATCTTAATAACTTGTAATAACTTGTAATAACTTGGCACAATTTCCAGTGGATTGACGACGCTCCTTTTTCTCGATGACTCTTCTCCTTTCAACTTTCACCGACTCAAAACATTATGAAAAGTATGATTCTACGTATGCATATCCAATCTCTTATGCACGAGTTTGAATATGCATTCGTAGGACCACATTTTTCATAATGTGTTCAGGCAGTGACAGTTGCAAGAAGATGATTCGTCAACCAAAAGGGGGCTCTTTTTGTCCAAATGATTGCATCTTATATTCTGGTGAAAATGATTCATTGGATAATTGTCCCACATGTGGAAAATCAAGGTATAAAGAAGCTCAACCAGGAAAGTCTAGATCGATTTTAGTAAAATATTTGAGATATTTCCCCCTTACACCCAGGTTGCAGCATTTATTTATGTCTCAGAACACAGCGTCAGTGATGTCATAGGAAAAAACCAATATTTCAACTATTAAAAGATTGAATCATCCATCTGATGGTGATTCATAGAAACATTTTGACCGCCTGCATCTATCTTTTGATTAAGAAGCCTGAAACGTACGATTGGGTCTTTCTACTGACGGTTTCTATCCGTTTGGTTCTTATGGTAGTCAGTATTCATGTTGGCCAGTCTTTATAACTCTGTAAAATTTACCTCCATGGATGTTGATGAAGGATCCTTATATCTTTTTGACCTTATTAATCCCAGGACATCTGAAAAATAATATTGATGTTTACTTGAAACCATTGATTGATGAGTTAAATTCATTGTGGAGTGATGGTGTTAGTACATATGACGTTGCTATGAAACAAAAGTTCATATTAAAAGCTGCATTGATGTGGATGATTAGTGACTTTCCGGCATATGGCATGTTATCTGGTTGGAGTACACATGGTCTGAGATCATGTCCTTACTGTATGAAAAACAAAAAAGCCTTTATGCTCGTCAATGGATAAAACCTTTCTATTTTGATTGTCACCACAGATTTCTTCTAACCGATCATCCTTTTCAGAGGAACAAAACTCATTTTAGAAAGTTATAATTGAAAGGGATGAACCTCTAAAAATGGTGTCAGGTACAGATTTAAAATCAGTTGTATTTTCATTACCTCCCATCACATTTGGGCCAATAGTCAACCAAAAAAATCATGGCTTTGGGAAAGAACATAATTGGATAAAATGAATCATTTTTTGGGATCATCCATATTGGTCTAATTTTCTGGTATGCCACATGTTGGATTTCATGCATATTGAGAAGAACTATTTTGATAATTTATTTCATACAGTTTTGGATACACTAGGTAAGACCAAAGATATTATAAAGGCACGATTAGATCTTGCCCAAATTTGATGTCGACCAAAACTTGAACTATTTGAAAATGTCAGATCACAGAGGTTAATGAATACAAAAGCATCTTATACACTATCCAAAGACAGTCACTTTCTATTTTATCAGTGGATTGAAAATTTGAGACTTCCAGATGGTTATGCTTCCAATTTGGGTATATGTGTTAAGAATGGTTATATTGCCGGATTAAAAAGTTATGATTTTTGTGTTGTAATGGAAATACTTATGCTGATAGGATTTAGAGGTTTATTGAATTCTATGATTTGGGATTCGATAACAAAAATATCATATTTTTATCGAGACATTTGTGCAGCAAAAAAAGACTATGATGTGCTATGAAAACTGGAAGAAGATGTTGTTGTAATTATATGTAAACTGGAAAAAATCTTTCTTCCAGCTTTCTTTGACTCAATGGAACATCTGATATTACATTTTACACATGAAGATAAATGTGGAGGTCCAGTACAGTTTCAATGGATGTACCCATTCGAGAGATTCATGCAGAAATTGAAGAAAAAATATGTAATAAAGCATCATTTGAAGGCTCAATTGTTGAAGCTTATTTTCCAGAGGAAATTGATTTTTTTTTTGCTCTCATTACTTTGAATCTCAATATCCCTCAAAACAAAATGGCATGGGACAAAACGAGGGGAATGTTAATGAATAAATGGACAATAAATTATTATTTTTTAATTATCCAAATCTTGGTTTTGGTGGAGTTCATGAATGATGGATTTCAAATGATGAACATCACAGAGCTCATACATATGTTTTGCTCAACTATGAAGAAATGAAATCATTTGTACTATGGGTGCTTCTATCACTTATTCTATAATTTATGTTACAATATGTAATGTTATTTTATTTTTAGGTTATATGATAATCATATCAAGAAACACCTTCCACAAATTACAGTAGCTTCTCTTGAAGAACGCAGACAAAAAAAATTCTCAATGGTTTCAAAAACTGATAACATAAATTATTGATGGTTTAATATCAATTCCATTTATTATTTATCATATTAATAATTGTTTTACAAATTTTCAGGTGTCTTAACAGAGTAATAAAATTGATAAGCGACTATGTATATTGAGTAACCCACCATCCAAAATGGTTAAATCTTATAATAGATTTTTGGTGAATAGTTTTCGATTTCATACACGTGTATATAGGGAATCAAAAAAACAATGAACAGTTGAGTTTTCTTGAGAGCATCACATCACAGAGAAACTAAAGTTGAATTTTATGGAATTCTGGATGAAATTATTGAGCCATGTTATCTAGGACAGAATTACATAATGATGTTTAAATGTCGGTGGTTAGATACTGAGAGAGGCTTGCGTGTTCATCCAACTCATGGAATCTTTGATATAAAATATAAAAGTCTTCTTGCAGTAAATGAACCATTTTTACAGGCTCAATAGGCACATCAAATTTTATTATGCAAAGTACTATGCTACTTCAAGAGATTTGAGGGATTGGTGGAGCATAATAAAAATGAAATCTCGTTAAAATCAGTTTACTAAAACTGAATGTGGTTCCACTGATGTGGAAGGAATTGAAATTTTTCAGGAGAATGCTCAAAATCCTTCTTTTTTAAAAAGAGACTTTAATATCAATGATGACACTCCAAAATTAAGGATCAATTATGAAAAAGATGTTAATGATGTTACAAATGAATTTGAAATGATAAGAGGTGATGAAACTGAAACTCATATGGATATTGATGATATTGGGGAGGAAGATGAAGACATTGAAATGGACAACTATAGAGATGAGGATGAAGATGGAAATTGACACAGTTAAATGTTGGTTATAATCATAACTAATATATATCTATATATAATGGTTATTTTCAACTATCTGCTAACAACAATCATTTTGTGTTTCAGATGGATCCTTATCTATTTTGTGAGTTGTAGGAGGTTGATCTACCTTTAGATGAGGGGGATTGTGAACCATCTGACCCTCAACCTACTGACGGTTCAGGGGGTATGCAGAGGGGGCACGGTCTTACGTGATTGATGATTCTTGACCCTATCCCTGAGAGGTGTCCACGTCTTAGCTTTGATCCACACACACAGAGGTATGGTAACCTGTATATTTTAGTTATATTTCATTAATTTATTTATATATATACTAATTGTTTTATTATTTATTATTTTTTCACAGTTTTGCACATGTAGCTATTGGATAGGGGAGCGCTATCTTGCACAATTATTTTTCTCAGCCATGGATCACATGGGAACATATTCCCATTGATGTGTGGCACGACATGTTCAATCATTGGATGGTACGTAAATAAAGAATATTTATTTTGAAATTTATTTTATTAATAAATTGATATAATAAATTATTTGAAGTCTTTATGGTATCCCATTGATGATATCATGTGTGACACTATCCACGCGGCATGGCAGGTGTCTATGCGTGGCTGTTTCCGTCATTTTTTGTACAATTTGAGAATAACAGCCATTAAGAAAGCCGGAGTGATAGAATTTGATGAGTTGTGTAGAGCCCACCAACTAGAGTACATTTCATCTCATGTTTGGGATGGATTATGTTTACACTGGTTGGGTGGTGGATTTCAGAGGAGATCTTCCGTGGGACAGCAAAACTGGGGGAGACAGAAGGTGACGCATCGAGCTGGTAGTCGTACATTCAGTATGCATAGAGATCATCTGGTAAGTATATTTTTTAAATATTTTATATAACTTTAAATATAAACAGTTTTTTTTATATTTATGTTGGAAGTCAAGAATCCCGATATTACGAAGTTCGACATTTATCGAAGGATATACAGTGATCCAGCCACTGGAGAGATTATAGGTGATCGTCAGTGTCAGATTGTGGTTAGTATTATTTTTTTCAGTTTGACAATAATCTGCATATAATATTTTCACCATTTTAATTTCAAATTGAAATTGAAGGATTCATATGAGGCTGATACCTCTCAAACACAGGCTGAGAGTCAGAACGAGACGACTAAGCAGACTAGTGCCCAACATTTCGATGAGGCGGCATGGATGCAGGCGACGTAGTATGGCTTTGAGAAAGGCTGAGTAGTTGGTATCGGCTCTCATTTGACCCCTGGTACTTATTATGGAACTGATACGATGTTGTAGGACCCTGGGACACCCTGAGAGGGGAGGGGTGAATCAGGGTGGAAACTTTTTCTTCTTTTAGTTGTGGATCTTGTTCCCACGTTGGTAGGAACTACTTAAACCTGTATGATGGATATGATCAGCAATAAAACATTCACATGTAGAGAGATGACACAACTATTTTTACTTGGTTCACCACTAAGGGCTACGTCCAAGGAGCATATGCCGACAGGTTTTCGGTCGTACCTAAATCCACTATGCTTCACTAGCTGTAGATTACAAAGGTTCGGGTACAGTCACTCTGTCTCAGGCTCACTGCCTTTACAAAGGTTCAGGGATAGCTCACTGCTTCCCTCGGGTCACTCCCGTTGACTCCCCCTGGCTCACTGCCGTTGGTGAAGTCCCACTCAGTTTATAGACATGAATGTCTCTTCAATAAATGTGCATTGATGTTCTTTGTCTCCTGTTCATTATGAGATTTTGCTTGCATCAGGGTTCAGATTTGATGCTCCTTTTAGTTCAATCCTTCTTCTTTAGTTCAATGAATAAATGCATTAGATCCCCTTGTCTTCGTTTGCCTGAATCACAATCACTAATGTGATTGCTTACTTAATGAAGCTCAGCTTACTCGGCGTTGTCAGAATCAGTTCTCCATTTATGCATGAGATCATGCATATATCATTTAGATTTCTTCTTCAATATCATTTTGCACCAGAAGTAACAGGAAATATTTCAGCTCTTGTGCAGCTCCAGAAAGGCGGGCGTGCTTTAACAATATCTAGCACTTCTTTTCAAGCCCGGCGCGCAAGTATAACATGGCGCACAAGTGTCTCCAAAGCACCTGCGCGACTCTGCCTTCTTGAACTTCAAACCTGCGCGACTCACTTCCTTCCTTGCCCAAATCACCTGGGGCGCTCAACCATCAGTTGGCCCGCAACCTCTACTTGCGCGACCCAAATACCACTTGTGCGGTTCAACCACCTGCGCGACGAGAGCTCTAACAATCTCAAAGCCTTGAGCTCCGTGAGAAATGAGGAGGGGTGGTCCATTATTTATAGGCAAACTGGACCCCCTGCGCGGCGGCGCGCAAGTCATCCATTGGTGCGCAAGTCTCGGCCCCTGCTAGGCACTTGCGCGATCAACATCCAAACTTGCGCGAAAATCTTTCCTTTGCCAAATTTGGATCTTCTGATCTCGAAAAAATACAGGCGCGCAAGTTATAATGCATTCAAGGCATCGGCGCGCAAGTCTCTTCCTGGCACATAATTCACCTGCGCGACATCACCAAAACTTGCGCGACCCTTATCCTTTTTCCATATTTTGATGCTCTGATCTTCAAAAACATATGGCGCGCAAGTTTCCTATCCTCCAAGAGTATGGCGCGCAAGTCCCTTTTCCAAAATCACTCTTCTTCATTTGTTGATTTTGTGGCCCTGAAATTTGGCAAACACTGGAAAACGACGCCACCTTGTATCTTATCTTTTTGTACCTACTCCAGATCATCCATTCCTCTGTCGATGTTCTTGAATCAAACATAGATCGTTGACCACAACTCTTGAACTCGACATGTCACCATGGAATCTCCTTTGTCAACAAATTTGTATGTCGTTTGTTTGCTTTGTCGACAAGAACGATCACATCAACAACACTTCTTCTTGGTGATCTGTATCCTTCAGCAACTCTTTTTCTTTTATCACAAGCTCCACTATTATGATATGTATTCTTTGAAGGAACAACTTTAGTACCATCATCCTCTATGACAATGTGATGTGCATGGACATTTCATAAGTCAACTCATTGGCACATTGCCTCCTTCATCAACCGTCATGATCAACTTCATGCAAACCATGTGATTCAATCCATCAAGAAGTCTCTAGCATGGTTCTCACGCAATCATGAGTAATTTCATGGTCTTCATCAAAACCCATTGTTGGCATGCAATTATGAGGAATTTCATGGTCTTCATCAAAGCCCATGGTTCTTATGCAATAAGGAGGAATTGCATGGTCTTCATCCAAAAACACCATCCTTCTTTAATCATCCTTGGATGGATTACTCCTCACATTCTTCATTGTTGTAAACAATGTATCACCTTTGACACATGTTCTTTGAACTTACGATCAGCACAACAATCGTCTGAATCACTACTCTACTTCATCAGAGTACTTCATGAACTCCTTCATTGTGAGCTACCATTCCTCCATTTTATTGGAGTACTTCATGATCTCTTTCATTTTGATATTCCATTGACAACTATTGACAACAAATACAAACCTATACACAAAGTGGTTCCAACAATCTCCCCCTTTGTATTTTGTTGTCAATACCTTATACATCTTCTGAAATGAATTTGTCAATGTCAAAATGATAATCTTCTATTCAATCAACTTTTATTTTCAAATGTTCATTTCACTTTCTCTCCCCCTTATTGACAAGAAATACAAATCACATGGTAGGGAGGGTATCAATCCACACATAAGCAATGTTTCATTAATCATTTCACTCTAAGTCTACTTGAGCAATGCTCGATGTAGAAAACAAGAGGATTTGATTAAGTCAACAAGGCTGTCAATTATCCACAGATCATGATACCAACATGAGATGATAACTCATGTATCTTGTCTTCAAGGGTTTACCACTTTAATTCCCGGTAGAAGAAGATCAACTATGATAGATAATAATCAACCTGAAACTCATGCACTCACTTCAGCAAATAGATCAAAATCATTCAAGTGCAATCGGTAGGATAAGTGAACTTGGGGCACTTCCATTCTCTTTATGTCACTGATCAATACAGTTACTCCCCCTTTGTAAAATAATCTTTGATCTGAGTAACCAAGGGATAGTGATTGAGAAACGACATACCTTCTCCATTCACGTGTTCTTCAAGAAATTCACAGAGTAACTGCTTTTGAGTCTATCTGGAGTTGATATTGATTGAAATAGTGATTATGGAAGCTTCTTCATTCTTCTCCCCCTCAAGGGAAACACTCATCATCATCTTCATCAAGAGTGATCCTTCATCATCATACTCTTTGAATATCAATTGAAGAATCTACTAAGGATGGAAACTTCTTCAGCTTGGCTATCAAGAGTTGACAGCATTCACTACTTCTCAGGTTCTCCCCCTGAGAGCATGCTTCACCTTCAATTCCCTGCATTACTAGCACAAATAAAATACACAAATGATTATGGGAATAAGGTGGTTCCTTCTTGCTTCATCAAGAAGACTTGCTTGGTTGAGGTTCTTTTCTCAACCAAGTTCCTCTGTTCACTCCAATCTTCATGCCTGCACATTTGAACATGTGTTCTGACATCTTTCGGTGTGGCATGGCTCTGTTCATATTCTCTTTTGCTTTGTGTGGAGAATTGTTTTGCTTAGCAGCCATCATGAATGATACATTCTTACTCATCTTAAGGACTTCTTCTTTCTCTAGTATTACGGTTAGGCAACCTTTTGCAATGTGACCAGATCTCTTGCATCTCTCACATAGAACTTCTTTGACATGTGTGTTTCTCTTTGTTTGCAATCTCTCCTGCACTGTGTCTTCATCATGTGAAAGTTTTCCTTTTCCTTTGTCACCATCCTTGGCCTTCTCATCTTCAAATTTCCTTATTCTTTTCAAATCTTCTGGACAGATGACCAATATGTCATGTGGAACTTTTGCAGCCGGTTTAGGTCTTCCACATGGGTTTATCCGAGATTCATCCCACTTAGTGTTTCTTTTGGATGAATGACCCTTCAATTTCATGGATCTAAAATCCTGGGTCTTCTCAGCTTGCCTACTTGATATCTTCTTGGGGAGAGGTGTGTTCTCCATATTCTTTTGATTTCTTCCCAAGGTACTTTCTTCATACTTAGATGGATTGTGTGGTCTTCTATTCTTATCAGCTCTGGATATCTGTTGACCTAGGCATGCACCATTCTTATGGCCACTACCATTGCATACATCACAGATGTTATCAAGCATTCCAAATCTGTTTGCTGTAAACAGATGCTTCTGGACCTGTGGATGTTGCTTCTTCTTCTCTGGCTTCCTCCCCTTTGATATAGGCTTTCCCTGTGCTTTTCCATGAAAGGGATTATAAAAACAATCCAGTGCACAGTGCCTAAATCTATTGCAGCACCAACATTGGCCCACAAATCTTTTCTTCTTTGTTTCTTAGTATTAAGTTTTTGGGCCATCTGCTTAATCGTTTGTGCTCTATTTGAGGAAGAAGCTTCCTCCTTTTTCTTCCTATCCACCCTAGTCATGGTGGTAGGTTTCTTCTTCTCACCTATCCTCATCCATACTTGTTTAGAGCTTTTCATCCCACCTGCACTGATTGTCGGAGTGTATTTAGAAACATGAGTTCAAGATGGTCTGGATGGTACCTTCACTTTCTCATTTGCATGTGATAGATCAATGAGCGAAGTCATGATCTTCTTATCACATGTTGGAGGTATTTTGACAATAGAATCCTTCATTGAGCATTGAGTACTGGCAGCAACTGATTCTTGATGTGGATAATCAAGAGTTGTCATAATCTTCTTGTCACATGTTGGAGGCATTTCAGCTTTAGACTCCTCCAACGAACATTGAGTGCAAGCATCACTCATTTAATTCTTTTGTGAAGTCTCAATATGTGTGTTCTCAATCTTGGTCAATTGAGCTTCCAATTTTTGACCCACAATATTGAGGATGATCTTCTGATCTTCAATCGTGATCATATTCTCTTCACAATTCTTCTTCAACCTTTCAACCTCATCTTCATGCATCTTAACTTTGTTTTGTAACAAAGAGTCAAGTTCCCTGAATTTAATGGACGTTTCTTCCAGACAAAAATTCTTGACTTCATTGTTCTTCTTCAGCTCAGCTTCAAGTGCATGGATCCATTCTTCTAGAGTATTGCTGACTTCACCTTTTTCTTCAAGGGCTTTCACCCATTTGGTGAGCTTCATACTTTCCATAATTTTTCCTTCCAGCCCCTTTTCCATATTGTCCGCTTCCCTTTCAAGTCTAGTGATCTCAACCTGCATAGATTGAAATAGGCTACAGATAATAACAGCCCTTTCTTCTGGAATATCATGCAGATATGTTTTGAGTTTTTCTTGAAAGCATGAATTGGGGGTGTCATACTTTCCTCTGGAAGAATTCTGAGTCACCTGCTCGATACTTTCCATTCCTGATGTTTCTTCATTTTTGGAATAGCATGGAGAACATGACATTGCATCTTCTTTGGATATGAGGGACTTCTTCAGCTGCTTTTTCTCTTTATTTTTCCTGTTTGTCATGGTCTTGCTAGATGTAGACGTCTGCTCAAAAACTTCATCAAGACTACTCTTCATTGTTGACTTTAGGAAAGAAACTCAAATCCTCTTCTCAATAGAATTACTGGAGAATATCCAACATACGTTAACCTTTCGCTCTGATACCACTTGTAGGACCCCGGGACACCCTGAGAGGGGAGGGGTGAATCAGGGTGGAAAATTTTTCTTCTTTTAGTTGTGGATCTTGTTCCCATGTTGGTAGGAACTACTTAAACCTGTATGATGGATATGATCAGCAATTAAACATTCACATGCAAAGAGATGACACAGCTATTTTTACTTGGTTCACCACTAAGGGCTACGTCCAAGGAGCATACGCCGACAGGTTTTCGGTCGTACCTAAATCCACTATGCTTCACTAGCTGTAGATTACAAAGGTTCGGGTACAGTCACTCTATCCCAGGCTCACTGCCTTTACAAAGGTTCAGGGATAGCTCACTGCTTCCCTCGGGTCACTCCTGTTGACTCCCCCTGGCTCACTGCCGTTGGTGAAGTCCCACTCAGTTTATAGACATGAAGGTCTCTTCAATAAATGTGAATTGATGTTCTTTGTCTCCTATTCAGCATGAGACTTTTCTTGCATCAGGGTTCAGATTTGATGCTCCTTTTAGTTCAATCCTTCTTCTTTAGTGCAATGAATAAATGCACTAGATCCCCTTGTCTTCGTTTTCCTGAATCACAATCACTGATGTGATTTCTTACTTAATGAAGCTCAGCTTACTCGGCGTTGTCAGAATCAGTTCTCCATGTATGCATGAGATCATGCATGTATCATTTAGATTTCTTCTTCAATATCACTTTGCACCAGAAGTATCAGGAAATATTTCAGCTCTTGTGCAGCTCCAGAAAGGCGGGCGTGCTTTAACAATATCTGGCACTTATTTTCAAGCCCGGCACGCAAGTCTCCATCTGGCGCGCAAGTCTTAGGCGCGCAAGTATAACATGGCGCGCAAGTGTCTCCAAAGCACCTGCGTGACTCTGCCTTCTTGAACTTCAAACCTGCGTGACTCACTTCCTTCCTTTCCCAAATCACCTGGGGTGCTCAACCATCAGTTGGCGCGCAACCTCTACTTGCACGACCCAACTACCACTTGCACGGTTCAACCACCTGCGCGACGAGAGCTCAAAAAATCTCAAAGTCTTGAGCTCCATGAGAAATGAGGAGGGGTGGTCCAGTATTTATAGGCAAACTGGACCCCCTGCGCGGCGGCGCGCAAGTCATCCATCGGCGCGCAAGTCTCGGCCCCTGCTAGGCACTTGCGCGATCAACATCCAAACTTGCGCGAACATCTTGCCTTTTCCAAATTTGGATCTTCTGATCTCGAAAAAATACAGGCGTGCAAGTTATAATGCATTCAAGGCATCAGCGCGCAAGTCTCTTCCCGGCACATAATTCACCTGCGCGACATCACCAAAACTTGCGCGACCCTTATCCCTTTGCCATATTTTGATGCTCTGATCTTCAAAAACATATGGCACGCAAGTTTCCTATCCTCAAATAGTATGGCGCGCAAGTCCCTTTTCCAAAATCACTCTTCTTCATTTGTTGATTTTGTGGCCCTGAAATTTGGCAAACACTGGAAAACGGCGCCACCTTGTATCTACTCTTTTTGTACCACCTCCAGATCATCCATTCCTCTGTCGATGTTCTTGAATCAAACATAGATCATTGACCACAACTCTTGAACTCGACATGTCACCATGGAATCTCCTTTGTCAACAAATTTGTATGTCGTTTGTTTGTTTTGTCGACAAGAACGATCACCACAACAACACTTCTTCTTGGTGATCTGTATCCTTCAGCAACTCTTTTTCTTTTATCACAAACTCCACTATTGTGATATGTATTCTTTGAAGGAACAACTTTAGTACCATCATCCTCTATGACAATGTGATGTGCATGGCCATTTCATAAGTCAACTCATTGGCGCATTGCCTCCTTCATCAACCGTCATGATCAACTTCATGCAAACCATGTGATTCAATCCATCAAGAAGTCTCTAGCATGGTTCTCACGAAATCATGAGTAATTGCATGGTCTTCATCAAAGCCATTGTTGGCATGAAATAATGAGGAATTTCATGGTCTTCATCAAATCCCATGGTTCTTATGCAATAAGGAGGAATTGCATGGTCTTCATCCAAAAACACCATCCTGCTTTAATCATCCTTGGATGGATTACTCCTCACATTCTTCATTGTTGTAAACAATGTATCACCTTTGACACATGTTCTTTGGACTTACGATCAGCACAACAATCATCTGAATCACTACTCCTCTACTTCATCGGATTACTTCATGATCTCCTTCATTGTGAGCTTCCATTCCTCCATTTTATTGGAGTACTTCATGATCTCTTTCATTTTGATATTCCATTGACAACTATTGACAACAAATACAAACCTATACACAAAGTGGTTCCAACAGATGTCGGCGTCCAGCTTGAGAGGAGCACATGGAGAGGCATCATCTTCTTCCTCACAGTATCAGGAGAAGTTGCAAACTCAGTCTGAGCATATAAAGAGTTTACCGAAGCAGCATGAAAAGATGTGTCGGCGGTAGCAGCAGTAGCAGCAATAGCAACAGCAGCATAACAAGCAGATGGAGTACATGCGTCGTCTAACTCATAGTTTAGGGATGGAGTTCCTCCACCATCTCTTACAGGTCCTCCACCTCCTCCAGAAGACAACCCCCCCTAGTGATTTTTTTTATGTTAAAAACATTTGAGTTGAAGATTTATTATAATATGAACTATTTACAGTTTTTGTCTTTTATATTGGTATAAAGATTGCATAATTTAATTTAGTTTTTATTTTTAATATTTTATTATTATTATTAGTATTATATTTTTTAATATTTGTTTATTTTACTAATAATAATAACATTTTACGTTTTTTTTATTTTTTTGTAAATATTGAGAATTGTAATAAATTTTTATTTTTTTATTATTTTAATAAAATTAATATTAATTTTTTATTAATCATAATTTTATTAAATATATTTTTTTAGTATTATATTTTTTAATATTCATTTATTTTTCTAATAATAATTGTTTTTATTTTTTTATTATTTTAATAATATTAATATAATTTTTTCATTAATCATAATTTTATTAGATATTTTTTTATTATGTTTAGTATTTGCGATGGGACCTTTTGTGATGGCCTCCTGTAGCAAATAATTTAAATATAAATTTTTATTGATAGTATTTGCGACGGGATGATGGGCCTGTCGCAATTACTATTTTTGACAGGCTCGACGCAAAAGGTTTTTATATATCTAATGTATATAATCGGAGATATATTTGTGACGGGGAAGTTCCCCATCGCAAATAGTATTTGTAACGATCTGTTGCAAAAGGTTCATTTATATATAATGTATATAATCAGAGGATTATTTGCGACGGGGACTTTTCCCGTCGCAAATACTATTTTTTGGGACGGGCCCCTCGCAAAAAATAATATTTGCGATGTCATTTTATACAATTGGCTATTTGTGATGGGGGCCATCATTAAAGCCAATTTGCAACATGATACCGTCACAAATAGATCATCACAAATACCTCTAATTCCAGTAGTGTATGCACCGTTGGGTGAAGAATAAGTGACTAAAACCAAAACTACACCACAAGAAATTGTGTATCAACCTACACCACACCCAAATACCATAAAAACAAATCCCAAACACACATCCAAAACAAAACAACAGCACCGTAACGAAACTCCAAATAATAATGGGAGAAAACTATTTGATATGAAGGAAGGGATTAGCATAGATTTCCAACAAACAACCATCGATACTAATAGATCAAAGAGGGGTATAAAGGTATTGAAGAACTCCTTGGGGTTCCTAGGGTTATCTAAAAATGATAGTAAGAATAATCCATATCCAAAAGATTGAAAATTCAGCTGGAAGGACGTTTAAAACTACACTACATCTAGGATTTACATGATGTGTAATCCCCTTTCACGTCATGTAATCCTTGAGTTTGGTTTCACTAAAAAACATGTCACCTTTTCATTATCCATCCTAAAAAATATAAATGTAGTGAATCATCCCTAGACAAGCCCTGAAACCAACTTTCATGTCATGTAAAGTTTACATGATGTGCATTTCCTGTAGCAGCCTTGTTGCACCTCCAACTTCCACCAAAAACACTTAAAACCTCCCCCAAACACCTCCAATGCTAAAAACTAGAAATGTAACAGACTAATAAGGAATGAATTGTTACATAATATTCCTCTCAAATGATTCTCTTCCTCATGAATCCAAAACCAATCCTAAGAGGAAAGGGGTCTGAACAACCACCTCACATGAAACCTCTCAAGGATCTCATCATTCCTTAAATACTACCACCATACAAACATGTTGTAGAGACCCTAAGCCTGATGTACATGGACATTACATTACGTTTTCTGAATACTTAATACATGAAACAAAAATATAACCAAATTTCATATTATTTTAGTGTCTTTGGAAACTAGGAAACATAAATAACTGGTTCATAATACATCTACATCTTCTCCAGTGTTTTCCTTCATAACTAGAACCATTTTTTGATGTATATTACTTAATACCCTTCTTCATATCTTGGGGAAAATAAACATAAATAGAGGTGATCTAAAATGATCAGTAAGGGTAAACATAGAAAATATCAAACAAAACATAAACATAAGAATGTAAAAAAACATGAACATAACTTTTGAAAATTATGCCATGTATAAAAAATTTTCAAATCTTGAGTCATGAAATAAATCTTGGTAGTTCATAAGACATATATCATAAAGGAAGATGAGAAATGAGAAAATAGCATTGGAATAAAACATAGATTTTTGGAAAAAAACATAAGGATATAAAATCATTTTCATATTATCCAAGGCTCGTTACTAAGACCATCATAGTGGAAAAAGTACATTACTGAACTGGTTTTACTTTCCATTCCAGCCCTATATTAATGAATCATATTTACTTGTCATTTCAGCCCTGTATTACTAAACTATATTTACTTTTTGTTTCACTAATGCCTATATCAAGAGATATAAATCTTTACCCAATGCATTGGTGGGAGATATAGGTCACACCCATCTCATAATTAAACCATTCTTGCGTGTTCCACAAAAACATAAAGCATTCATCATAGCATAACTCAAGGAATAAAATGGGTTTCTTAAACATCATTCCATCATAATCCATATAAAATAAATGAATTTCATAAATATAATTCCATCATAAACATAGTAAAATCATATTAATAATAGGGATAGATACATAACCTTATTTAAAGAATGACATATTAGATGGAAAATAATTTTGATAAAACAATTAAAATTAATTATTTAGGAAAATATACTTTCTTCTTAGAAAAATTTCTTTTCTCAAAATGTCACACAATTTTAAAATAAAATAATTTATTTGAAAATAAACTTAAAATATTATAAAGTAAGATTCATGGAAATTATGTTTTATGAAAGCATAAAAATCTATTCATGTTGTATAAGTTAAAAAACATTCTTCTCGTACTTTTTTCAAAAAGTCTAAAAAGTTCCTCATATCGAAAACAAAAAAATTCTTTTCATAATTTTTAATAAAAAATCACTAATGGGTAAAATTGAATTTAAAAAAATGATAAGGATAGAAAGAATATTTTTGGAATAAATATTTAGGAAACATGTATGTGATGATAAATATAGCCCATTAAATACATATGTATAAACAATCTCATATAAAAATGAGATTGTAAAATTATCCCTTACTAATTTATAATCAGTAAAATCGTATGCCTCATAAAATAAAGAAAATTATATGCATATGTAAATATCATAAGATTCATAATAAAAACCATAAAAACATTCATGGTCAACATAAATGCCACACAAAATAAATAAGTGGTGTATAAGGTATATGTCCAATAGAAATAAAAGTGAGATAAAATAATCCATTATTATAGGTATGATATACATTGTATGTATCTGAACCTCTTGTATAAAAATTTAAATGATTTCATTGACTTGTTCAAAAAACATAGTCATTTTTATGATATCATATATGATCATATTATCATCCTTTTGTTAGTAACATTCCATTGTTACTCATTATTCGGGTATTAATTGCTTTTTGTTCTTATGCATGTTTTGTCGAATAAGATATAGTTATCCTTATTAGGTTATATTTATATCATTAAAAAATTATATTAACATAATATATACCATATTTATACATTATTTACATTTATATAATCATGGTTTAATGGATATCATATAGAATTAATCGCATCACATCATGGAGAAGGTAGGTCGTACATACGATAGAGCAACAATATCATTCTGATAATCATGAAATGGTATGGAAGTGGATGGTATATATGTTGTTATAGAATCCATATCATGTTATAATAATCATATATAGTTATTATTTCCATCATTATATCCATCCAAGTAAGATGGTGGTGAAAACAATATTACACCATGGCATGGAGATGGTAAGTCATATGTATGCAAGCGTAGTGATTTCTATTTTCATAGGATGGATAGAAGGTCGAATACGGTTGTTCCATAATCATAGTAAAATATTAGAATATATTTGATACTAGATTTACTACTTTATAATGGAAACAAAAAAGGAAGAGTAAGTAGAATAATAAATAATCTTTAGAGATTCGGTAAAGGATATTACCTCTTCTTCGGTGTTCTCCCTATAAACCTCCTCTTAAAGGAGCTAGAGTTGGCCTTTTCAGAAGACCAAAACCTATAGAATGTATTTAGTCAAGTTAATAAGGGAAATATGTAACACCCCGACCCCTCTAGACCAGATCTGGTGCATTACTTATTATATTGGCATGGTTAGAAGGAATAAAAATCCCAAAGGAATGGTCAGTTTAGTAGTCTTGAAGAAACTAGATACATAAATGTAACTCAAATTACATTGAAAAAGTTTACAAAATACAATACATAACAAAAACTAAAAACTGCATCCACGTGAACTCAATAAATGATCTCTGCTTCATCACCTATCGAAGGTAAACAGTGAAAGGTGTGAGATCAAATGCTCAGTAAGGGTTAAAAATGGTGGAATCATAACTCAATAATAACTGAATTGTAAACAATTTGATATAATCAATATGGCATGGTGAATAAATGAAAAACTTGTGTCATTAATAAATTGAGAATGAGACTGCATCCATAGATTTTGTCATAGTAAAAACCTCGTGGATAGTAATAATGAATAATGAATAAAAAGAATGATTACTAATTGGGCTTCATTTATCTAGAACATGATACCATAATACTGTAAAAATGGTTTAGTTCTATGGGTAGAAACTCATCTGATTTTTGGAAGCAAACTCAAAGGGTTTGTCGCCAACTGATTTGTCTCATGAGACCTACCGATGCATCAAGAGGCTATAGCGGGCTACACCTATCACTACATGTCCAAATAATTCTTTATAAATTTATTTAATACAATAGAAATATGCCTTTTCAATATCTTTATAGATTAGAGTGTACAGATTCATAAATATTTCTATAATTAAAATAACTTTCCAAATAAAAATTGTATGTAAAATGGTATACGGTTTAGAAAACAAACTTATCCATGATATGAGATTATGGATATTTAATATAAATATATTTTCAAATGTAAAGTGATCTCAAATGGGCAGTAGGTACACTACATAAGGATTATTAGGTGCACCACACAAAGTTAGTCACAACAAAATAGTAGTTGAGACAAAGTCTCTTACCATAATGTAATCAGTCGAATCATATGACCAAAACTTAATAACCCTCAAATTAATCATTTAATGACATGAATATAAATATAATAATGTTATTATATATCAAATGTTAGTACACATATACCACATACAATAAATAAGTGGCGAACAATGAAAATCTCACAGAAATGAAAGTGAGATGAGAAACCCCTTACCTTTTTCTCGAGTGTGTTCTTAATTTGTTTTAATGACCTGAATAATAAAATTTAGATTCATTAATTAATAATTCCAGAACCTACTATACATTTAATTGGTTTAGTATAACCTTATTAGGTTCATTCATGGCCCTTTTATAGGTTTAAGAGGCTCAATTTTATTGTTTTGGAAGCACTTTCTTCCTTGGTTTTCATGATTCGTTTACTTGAATTCATGAATAGAAGTTTGTTTGAAATGTGGTTAAACATCTATAACTGTTAATATATATTATTATTTATATTAAATAGATATAAATTATATTATAATGATTCTAGGTTATATACTTGAGGAGTAGTTATAATTTTTTTATAAATGCTTGGATTTAGCTTGGCTGTTTTGTATACAATGAACTTGTTTCGTATTATTATTATTATATATTATGAGTGTGTAGAGATTCAATAACATTAATGAGATGAAATACATATATTATGATCTGTTTCAAACATAAAAAAATCATGACCAGAATTTGACATGGTAATGAAAATTGAGAACATGTCGTCCTTGAGTGTGATAAATTAACACATCTCAGATTGTGTTTTCATTTTTTAGTATAAGAGGAGGGGGAAAGAGATATGATGATGGAATATTCCATTAGAATAATATAATTATAGATCATGTAAGGTACTGGAATTATCATAGAATTTGGATGAAGTGAGGTGATGAAAGAAATATAAAATAAAGGAACTCAAAATAAGAGCAAAATTAAGAAATCTCTTATGAAAATTCGGCAGTCTAACGACGTTACATAAAATTTAATTAAATAGTTTGATGAGAGAAAAGGGGTATCTCATCACTCATAAATAATATGGGTAGTAAGGGTTATATGGAATGAAATATCCCCACATAATCCAATTTAAAATAAAAGAGAAAACATAAAATGAAATCTTTAAGAAAAGATAAGGGTGGTTGATTCTCTTACCTTGTAGAGTAACTCCCAAAACCTTATGGTTGGGACCTTGGGTGTTTTAAGACACCTAGGGATGACTCCTAGGGAGGTAATACTACCATATATTCAAGTATATTGAGTTTTTAATGAAATAAAACGAAGGAGGTGAGTGGGTATTTATAGTAATTAAGAGAGAGTTTTTTATTAATTAAAAGGGACACCTCATTAGTGTTTTTTTTGCAAAACCAAAGGCTTACCCATGGCTTTGACCATGGTTTTTGCCACTTGGGACACCTCATGTAATAATTTATTGTACACAAGTCGAACATAATTTTATATTTAATTATTACATCATTATGATTTTATTAAACTACCGAAAACTCAAAACTGTATTTTTACTATTCACGAAAAATTAAAGTATTTTAGAAAAATCCCAAAAAATCACCCTAACCATTTTTCGACGTGTAGAATTCAAAAATGAAATTGATTTTTAGAAAATAATTTTCTATTTATTTTTTATTTAATTTTTAAATAAAATCATAGTTAATTAAAAAAAATTTAAAGGTATAATTAGTTTTATATCACATTAAAAAATCAATTAAGATCTCATTATCTTATTACCTTAAAAAAATAAAATATAATCATTATTTACTATTTATAAGGGTAGTATTACTATTCATATTACTATTCATAAGGGTATGTTACTATTCATCATAAAAACAAGTTGGTTCTATTAGACTCCAAATGACTTACTGGTCACAACTCTAGATGATCGTTTTTTGAAATTCAAAACATTGAAGTGGAAAATTTATGTTTAATGGATAGTTTATAACTTTCTCCTATAATATTTTGATTCACAAAAGAAATATTGCCTCATAAAATATAGGCTATCTAATGAATAAATAGTATTTAAGAGGAACATACCATAAAATGTTTGGGGTGTTATATTATTCCCTCCTTCGGGAATTTCATCTTCAAAATTTTATGTTTAAATCCCACCAAAAAGATGTTTATGGTTCTTCTTCATAACATCCTCTGGTTCCCATGTTGCTTCCTCCATATTCTGGTTTTTCCAAAGAACCATTACTAGACGAGTCATCCGATTTATCAATACCTTCTCCCTTGTGTCAAGAATCCTGATAGGCTCTTCACAGTATGATAAATCAGGTTCTAGTTCTATTTCTTCATAGGTGAGTACATGCATTGGGTCTGGCATGTATTTTTTCAACAATGACATATGGAAAACATCATGGACTTTGGAGAGACTTGGCAGTATTGCTAATCGGTAAGCTACAGCTCTGATTCTTTCTAGAATTTCAAATGTTCTAATATACCTGGGGCTCAGTTTCACTTTCTTACTGAACCTTAAGACACCCTTCCATGGAGATACTTTTAGAAAGACATGATCTCCCACTTGGAATTCCAAATCCTTCCTCTGGTTGTCAGCATAACTCTTATGCCTACTTTGGGCTGATTTAATATGGTCTTGGGTTTTCTTCACCTTTGTCATGGTATCTTCAATAAGTTATGGGCCTATAAGTTTCCTCTCACCAACTTCATCCCAACAAGTTGGAGTTCGACATCTTTTTCTATATAATGCTTTATATGGATCCATTTGAATACTAGAATGGAAACTATTGTTGTATAAAAATTCCACCAAAGGAAAGTATTGATCCCACATACCTTGTGAGTCAAGAGAGCATAACCTCATCATATCTTCTAGAGTTTGGATAGTCCATTTAGGTTGTCCGTCTATTTGGGGGTGATAAGCAGTACTCATACGAAGCTCAGTATTCAAAGCCTTCTAGAGAATTTTCCAGAATTTTGATGTAAACCGGGGATCTCAATCGGACACAATCAATAGAGGTGCACCATGAAGTCTTAAAACTTCATTAATATAAATTCTTTCTAGGTGCTTAAGTGGTAAATCCTCTCTTATAGGAAGGAAATGTGCTGATTTTGTGAGACAATCTACAACTAATCATATTTCATTGTTCCTTCTATATGTCCTCGGTAGTCTGGTGATAAAATCCATCATAATTTTATCCCACTTCCACATAGGAATAGATAGAGGTTGCATCACTCCTCTAAGAGGTTTCCTCTCTACCTTCACTTTTTGACAAACTAGAAACCTTGACATGTAGTTAGAAATTTCCCGCTTCATATTATCCCACCAAAAATATTCCTTCAGATCTCTATAAATCTTTGTGCTACCTGGGTGTACAGAGAAATTTGAGCTATGAGAATCATCTAATAGTTCCTTTTTTAGCTTAGGTATTGATGGAACACATAACCTCTTCCCAAACTTCAAAACTCATTCCTCATACATGAATTCTTCCAATCTCCCATCCTTAATAGCAATAATTTTCTTGTGTAGATTTTCATCATCACATTGGGATCTTTTTATCTTCTCTAGTAAGGAGGGTTTAGAAATAATTTGAAAGAGGAAAGATATTTACCATTCCTTAACAATTACTATATCCATATTTAGTAGATCCATGAATATAGGATCTCTCTCAATCCTCATTTGAGTCATAAGTCCATGATCTTTCCTGCTTAATGCATCTGACACCTTATTTGTCTTTCCCAGTTGGTAGTGTATTGAACAATCATAATCTTTTAGTAACTTGAGCCATATACTTTTCCTCATGTTGAGTTCTTTTTGTGTGAAAATGTATTTCAAACTCTTGTGATCTATTTATATCTCACATTTTTCATCTTAAAGATAATGTATCCATATCTTCAAAGAAAATATTACAGCTGGTAACTCAAGATCATGTGTTGGATAATTTTTCTCATGAGTCTTCAACTGCCTTGATGCATAAGCAATAACTTTACCATTTTGAATAAGGATGCAACCCAGACCATTCTTTTGTGCATCACTATATATTAAAAATCCTTCACTTCTAGATAGAAGAGTCAAAATTGGAGCATTAACCAGTCTTCTTTTCAATTTTTTGAAGCATTCATTACATTCTTTTGTCTACACAAACTTTACTCCTTTACATGTGAGCTCGGTTACCAGGTTATCCAGTTGGGAAAAATTCTGAACGAAACGCTGATAGTAACCTGCTAAGACAATAAAACTACGTACCACGGTTATGTTTGTTGGAATGGTCCAATCTTGGATTGCCTTTGTCATCATAGGATAAACTAGGATTCTGTATTTAGAGACAATATTACCTAGAAAATAAACTGATTGAATTCAGAATTCGCACTTGCTAAACTTCCAATATAATTCAGTTCTCATAAGATTTTTCATAATAATCTGCAAGTGGTCCTCATGGTCTTCATAGCTTTTTGAGTATACCAAGATATCATTGATGAATACCACAAAAAATTTATCAAGATATTTCTTGAAAACTCTATTCATTAAATCCATGCAAATATATGGTGCATTCGTCAGTCCAAAAGGAATCACTGTAAACTCATAATGTCCATACCTAGTTCAAAATGTTGTCTTTGGAATATCTTACTTCCTCACACGCAGTTTATGATATCCAAATCGAAGTTCAATCTTTGAAAATTATTGAGCTCCATTAATTTGATCAAATAAATCATCAATCTGGGGAAGAGGATACTTATTCTTTTTTGTAATAGCATTGATTTCCCTATAATCAATGCATAGCCTCAAGGATCCATCTTTCTTTTTGACAAACAAGACTGGGGCTCCCCATGGAGAAACACTAGGTCGAATAAATCATTTGTCACTCAACTCCTCTAGTTGTTTCTTTAGCTCCACTAACTCCACAGTGGCCATTCTATAGGGGTTCTTTGATATAGGTCTTGCACTAGGAATTAGGTCAATGGAAAACTCAATTTCCTACTCTGGAGGATGTTCAGGTAAATCCTCTAGAAATACATCAATGTATTCTTGCACTATATGCACATCTTCAATTTGAATATTTCTTTCCTCACCCATATATATTGGGTTCTCTTTCTCTCCAAGAATTGAATTCAATAGAGCTACTGGGGGTGGGTCTAGATAAGAATTGTATGGCGAGGTATTTTCTCTAAAGATAATATATTCTACACCATTTTCAAAAATTGTAACTTCCTTTTTCTTACAATAAATATTCACATCATAGTTTGACTTTCAATTCATACTAAGAATTATATAAAATTCAGCCATTGGTATGATGATAAGGTTAGCAACTAAATCATGTTTAGGTGTCACAAGGGGGACTAGTTGACATGCCTTTATTGAAATAATGCATCCCCTAAAGAGTTTTGACTGATAACTCATTTATTAAATCAAATTGGACATGTATAATTTTCTTGGAAAACTAGGAAGATATAAATGAGTGTGATGATGATCCAAAATCAAATAAATTGTTGGCTAATTTTGAGGAAACAATTAAAGTACTTTCCACCACACCATTAGGAACTTCAACTTCCAGGATTGTAATCGCATAAGATCTCCCTTGTTCTCTTGGCTTTTTTTGAGGCATGTTTCCTTGGCGCTTAGGACACTCATTTGCATAGTGTCCCATTTATCTATAATTTTAGCATTGAACATCATCAAATTGTTTATTCCCCTTGTATTCATGTGATAGATGACCCTTTTCTCCACACTTATAGCAGACTCTCATGAATTTTAAGAATTTCCTGAGATGATTATTTCCACAGTTTTTGCATAATTGGAATTTCTTCATTCCCTTTTTCTTATTTAGTGCTTCAACTTTCCCTTGGTTATCAGAGTACCTCTTATTATCTTGGTTCCTCTTGAACAAATTTGATCTAGAAAATTCCTTCTCTATTTTGATGGCACTTGATACAATTTCATCATATAATGAAAATGTTTGAGAATCTAGTTTCCTTCGAAGAATTGGATTAATACCTTTAAAGAAATGATCAATCTTGTCTGTTGAGTAACGTATGTAATCTATGGCATAACTGGCTAGCCTTGTGAAGGTAGTATCATACTCTACAACACTGTCTTCTTCCCTTTGCTTCAATCCAAGGAATTTCCTCTTCATTTTGGTTTGTTGATAACGAGGGAAATATTTTTTAATGAATATATCCTTAAAATTCCTCCATTCCATATACTCTATTTCTTATTCCTCCATGATATTCTGAATCAAGGGCCACCATTGATCATCATCTCCCTTGAGACAATATACTGCTAGTACTACCTTTTCATTTTCATTTTATCTTAATTCCATGAATATATTTTCAAGGGACTTGATCCATTGCTCAGAAACCACTGGATTAGTAGTCCCACTGAAATATGTGGGCCTCTGCTGCATGAAACAATACAACATAAGTGTGGAATGGTTATTTGTTACAACCTGAGTAATTTATCCCAATATGGTCATGATCTGATCTGCTCCAACATTGATTGTGTTGACTTGCTCAGTGGGGAGATCCCTATGTTTCCCACAAGTATTGATTCCCATTTTTCCATTAGACACCATTTCTAAATAATGGAATACACTAGATTAGGGTATAAATCATAATGTATAATATTGTCATAAGAAAATACTTAGCATAAAGTGAGATCATATGGATGGCTAATCCCATAATCAGAAAAATGGTTTCTTTGAGAAATAATTTACATTTCAGTCCTTCATAATTTCTTGTAAATAAAATATTAATTATCCTAAGTATATCCTCCAGGATTTTCATAACCAAGAGTGCAACAAGTCCCGTTGTCGTGTACCAGGATGCCCCGTGTCAAGCCCAAAACTCCTTGTCAGAGCTTTCACTCCTAGGTACATCTCTACGAGATCCACCTCTACCTGCTCGTATCCAGACAGGGATGTATTTGCTAGAAGGATTCACATAATCTATTCCTTACCAAAATAATAGGATATTATTGTACATTTATCCTCAAATACTACCTTAGGGCTTTGTTCCCTACTATACATTTCCTACTCTAGTTTCCAAGTTTTCTACTAAACTTCCTCTGATACCAACTATAACGCCCCGACCCCTCTAGACTGAATCCAATGCATTGATTGTTATATTGGAATAGTTATAAGGAATGAAAATCCTGAAGGAATGATCATTTTATTAGTCTTGAAGAAACTAGATACATAAATTTAACTCAAATTACATTAGAAGAGGTTACAAAATACAATACATAATAAAAACTAAAAATTGCATCCTCAGGAACTCAATAAATGATCTATGCTTCATCACATGTTGAAGATAAATAGTGAAAGGGGTGAGATAAAATTCTCAATAAGGGTTACAAATGGCAGAAGCATAAATCAATAATAACTGAATTATAAACAATTTGACATAATAAATATGGCATGGTGAATAAATGAAAAAATCACGCCATTAATAAACTGAGAATGAAACTGCATCCATAGATTTTGACATAGTGAAACCCTCATGGATAGTAATAAGGAATAATAAATAAAGAGAATTATTATTAAATGGATGTCATTTATTTGGAACATGATACCATAATACCGTAAAAATAGTTTAGTTATATGGTTGGAAACCCATCTGATTTTTGGAAACAAACTCGAAGGGTTTGTTGCCAACTGATTTGTCTCATGAGACCTACCAATGCACTGAGAGAATATAGAGGGACCCAACCACCACTGAATGTACAAATCATTCTTTATACATTGATTCAATACAATACCAATATGCCTTTTCAATATCCATATAGAGTAGAGTATACGGATTCATCAATATTTCAATAATTAAAATAAATTTCCAAATAAACACTGTATATAAAATGGTTTACGGTTTATAAAACAAACATATCCATGATATGAAATTATGGATATTTGATATAAATATAATTTCAAAATTAAATTGATATCAAATGGTCAGTAGGTACACCACATAATTATTATTAGGTGCACCACACAAAGTTAGTCACAACAAAATAGTAGTTGAGACAAAGTCTCTTACCACAATGTAATCAATCAAATAAAATAACCATAACTTAATCACCCTCAAATGAATCATTTAATAACTTGAATATAAAGATAATAATGTTATTATATATCAAATGGTAGTACACATATACCATATACAAGAAATAAGTGGCGAACAATGCAAATCTAACAGAAATGAAAATGAGATGAGAAACCCCTTACCTTTTGCTCAAGTGTGTTCTTCGTTTGTTTTAATGACCTGAATAATAAAATTTAGATTCATTAATTAATAATTCTATAACCTTCTATACATTTAATTTGTTTAGTATAACCTTATTAGGTTCATTCATTTCCCTTTTTATGGGTTTAAGAGTCTCAATTTTATTGTTTTGGAAGCATTTTCTTCCCTGGTTTTCATGATTCATTTACTTGCATTCATGAATGAAATTTTGTTTGAAATGTGGTTAAACATAAAAAATTGTTAATATATATTATTAGTTAAATTAAAGAGATATAAATTATCTTATAATGATTCTAGTTTATATACTTGAGTATTATTTAAAAGTTTTTGATAAACGCTTGGATTTAGCTTGGTAGTTTTGTATACAATGAACTTGTTTCGTATTATTATACCATATTATGAGTGTGTAGAGATTCCATAGCATTAATGAGATAAAATACATATATTTGGATCTATTTCAACAATAAAAATTGTTTCATTACCAGAATTGGACATGGTAATGAAAATTGAGAACTCGTTGTCCTTGAGTGTGATAAATTAACACATCTCGGGCGGTGTTTTCATTTTTTACTATAAGAGGAGGGGGAAAGAGATATGGTAATGGAATATTACATTAGCATAATATAAATCCAGTTCATGTAAGGTACTGTAATTATCATACCATTTGGATGAAGTGATGTGAGGAAATAAGTATAAAATAAAGGAACTCAAAATAAGAGAAAATTTGAGAAATCATTTACGAAAATTTGGCAGCCTAACGTCGTCACTTAAAATTTAATAAAATAGTTTTAGGAGAGAAAAGGGGTATCTCATCACTCATAAATAATATGTTCAGTAAGGGGAATATGTAATGAAATATTCCCACGGAATCCAATTCAAAATAAAAGAGAAAACATAAAATGAAATCTTTAAGAAAAGAGAAGGGTGGTTGATTCTCTTACATTGTAGAGTAACTCCCAAAACTTGAAGGTTGGGACATTGGGGGTTTTAGTACACCTTGGGATGAATCCTAGGGAGGTACTAAAACCAGATCTTCTAGGATATTGAGTTTGGAATGAAAGAAAACGAAGTGGGGTGAGTGGGTATTTATAGTAATTAAGAGAGAGTTTTTTATTAAATAAAAGGAACACCTTATTAGTGGTTTTTGCAAAACCATGGGCTTGCCCATGGTATTTTCCCATGGTTTTAGCCACTTGGGACACCTCATGTCATAAGTTATAGTAAAAAAGTATACCATACTTTTATATTTAATTATTACATCATTATGATGTCATTAAACTACAGAAAACTCAAAACTATATTTTTATTATTCACGAAAAAATCAAGTATTTTAGAAAAATCCCAAAAATTCACCCTAAAAATTTTTAGATGTGTAGAATTCAAAAATGAAATCCATTTTTAGAAAATAATTTTCAAATTATTTTTAATTTAATTTTTAAATAAAATCATAGTTAATTAAAAAAATTAAAGATATAATTAGTTCTATATCACATTATAAAATCAATTAAGATCTCATTATCTTATTACCTTAAAAAATATAATTAATATTTACTATTTATAAGGGTCATATTAATATTCATATTAATATTCATAAGTTTATGTTACTATTCATCAAACAAACAAGTTGGTTCTATCAGACTTCAAATGACTTACTGGTTACAACTCTAGATGATTTTTTTTCGAAATTCAAAACATAAAAGTGAAAAATTTATGTTTAATGGATAGATTATAAATTTCTCATATATTATTTTGATTCAAAAAAGACATAGTTCTTCATGAAATATAGGCTATATAATGAATATAAATTATTTAATAGGAACATACCATAAAATTTTTGGGGTGTTATAAAATGGGTAGGGTATGGATGATCATGAATACTCAAATTGAAGTAAACAGGTGAGGGAGGAGGTTTCCTTTTATAATTGGGGCGAGGGGAAATTTTGGGATCTCTAAGAATACTAATTTATAATAAATTAAAACCCTATCCAAAAACCTCCAAAATTTCTTATTTTTAAAAAGTATACGAGATAAGTTTGTAATATCATCAACCATTAATTTTTAGGCAAGTTTTTATTTCATTTTAAACCATATCATTTAAATTAACCCTTAGTTATAATATTTTAATTTAATTAAGGTAACCACTTTTTCAATATTAAAATAGTGTAATTTATACTTATTTAAAATGGTTATGTCATCAAAAGGTGGAAAAACTGCATTTTTGGAAAAATACTTCTTTTATCTAAAAAATTGAATTTATTCTTATATCATGTATAGAAAACATATAAGATATTTTTTAAACATTATATTTAATATATTACATAAATAATTCATTAATAAAATCTATTAATAATGATTCTATTATTTTATAAACTCACTTAAATGCATTTAAATATTTTTTCAGAAAAACATTTCCCTTTATTTAAAAAGGGTTTTATTTTCATTTATAATTAATTTAACAACAAAAAATTAAATATATATACATGTTTACATCATATTTTTATAATTCAGTTAATAATTTTTATACTCTTAGTTATAATTCCTAGGTTATAAGGTAACATAATAATGTTTAGTTTTTTGCTTAAACTTGGTTTTGCGTGAAATGAACTCTGTCAAAAGGACTTGAAATTGTGTGTAACATAAGAAAAGAATAGTGTTGCATATACTACAAGATAATATTGTATTGTTTATATCATAATCTTATCTTGGTGTAGCGTACAACACAACACATCAAAGGAATTAAGAAAAATCTATCTCATAAAAAATCTCAGGGAGTTACATTTTACCCCCCATAAAATGAATTTCACCCTCAAAATTAATCATGGCTATAAAAGTTTTCCTACTTGAAAGTTTCTTTTATAGAAACCCACATCATAAAAAGGTATACTAAAAATTCATTTTAAAAAGGTAAAGTTATAAACATAATAGTTACCCAAAGTAACTCCTCATTGGGTTTCCACATAGAAGAACATAGGTGGGAAGTGAAAACATGGATATGGAAGAAAAATATAACCATCAAGTTTTGATAGAGAGTGATAGAGAACAAGGTTAGGAGAAAGTTAATAATAAAAAATCCATAAATTAATGATGATTTAAGGGGCAATTTCATTCATCATAAATGAAGGCACTAGGGTAAAATTTTTTGTTTTAAGATCCTTTCTCTAGAGTTGAGTAATGGGAAAAAATACTTAATTGATTAAGTATAATCTCATCATTTCCTTATGACCTGATCAATTTCCACATCATCTCTTATTAAAATAAATGAAGTTTAATTTTTCATTCCTAAAGTGTTAGTAGATCATAAAATCCATAAATATAATGATAGATCATTACATCTATCTTTGTCACAACAAAAGGGTTAGCACAAGTAATCAAGTATGCACAAGTCCGCCTATAGTGAGATAATACTTTAATGTAACAAACTTCATTCAGGGTTTAACTTATACTTTCCATAAATGGATAACCTTAAAATCCTTTAGAAAGTTAAAAATATAAAAATTTAGAAGGAGGTGAACTAAATCAACATAACATTTATCTCCCATATATCATATGGTATCTATTATTGGTCACATTCCAAACATGTAAACACCTTCATCATGTATTCTCTTGAGTCACATTAACAACCTGAATTATAATATATCCTCATTGGAAACATGCATGTTTCCTTATTCCAAAACATAGTGGATTATTCCTTAAGTCCCAAAAAGTTGTATACTTCATCCATGATAGCATAAACCTCTTGTAAAAAAATCCATAACTAGTTCCCAAGAAACTATCATCATCCAATTTACTTATTCAAATCCAATATATCTTTATCTAAACATCATTATCTTAACATAAGGTACATATTAAGGGTTATCGTTCCCTTAATCATGTTTTCTTCAAGTATATCACCTTACCCTTAAAAAAAATTTCTAGGTCTTTAGAAATATTCAACATATCCTTTCCAATCCTTAATAAAAAAATTATACTGAAAACACTTATATATTTCATGATTCACATAAAACAATATTTGAATTCCAAAACATATACGCCTCAATCATCCAAATTTATTCTTAAACCATTAATCGGGATCCATCATCTTAGTCTTTCCTAAAATATGAATCATGTCTTAAGGTTACTCAACCTTAATCTAACCAACTTCTTTGGATTAAAGTAAACAATAATGCTAGAACATCCTATACCTTTCACATGTCATTTACAATCTATTTATCCTTAGTAGTATAACCAATACTTAGTCCAACTTCATGATTCTCTTTATGATATTTCCACTTAGGAAATTGGTTTTCATAATTCCCATACTTTCCACATATGAAACATTCAAGGTTAACTATGTCTTATTTTTTCTAGCAATTGACTAAGACCATAAATAAAAGTTTGATAAATACATATCAGAGATTAAAAACACATAAGTAAGGTAAATTACTTATAATATTTCAATATATGATATCTTATGTTTAATACAAGGTTATTTATTATTATCAAAAAAACTCTAGGATTTTAACGGATACTTATAATTATCATTAGGACATCCATAGACATATCCTTTGAAATATCTACAGGTATCTCAATAAATTTCTCATATCCTAGTTTCCAAAGGTTAACTAAACCTTCACTCTGATACTAACAATAGAGACCCTAAGCTTGAAAAACATGGAAATTACATTAATTTTGTGAAATACTTAATATATAACACAAATAGACATCAAAAGACCTTATTAGTTTAGTGTATTTGGAAACTAAGAAACATAATTAATTGGTTCATAAAATATCTACATCTTCTCCTGCATTTTTCTTCATAACTAGAAACCCCTTTTGACACATCTAACTTAATACCCATATTCATATCCTGGGAATACGAAACATAAATAGGGTTGAACTCAATTGCTCAGTAACGATAAACATATAAAATATCAAACAAATAATAAACATAAGAATGTAAAAGAAACATGAACATAACTTTTGAAAATCATTTCATGTATAACAAATATCCAAATCATGAGTCATGAAATAAATCTTAGCAGTTCATAATACATAAATCATAAAGGAAGATGAACAATGAGAATATAGAATTGGCATAAAACATAGATCTATGCAAAACACATAAGCATAAAAAATAATTTCCTTATTATCCAAGTCTCATTACCAAGACCATAATAGTGGAAAAAGTTCATTATTGAACTGGGTTTACTTTCTGTTCTAGCCATGTATTATTGAACCAAATTTACTTGTCGTTACATCCTTGTATTACTGAACCAGATTTACTTTTCATTCTAGTCATTTATATCTCATGAGATATAAATATTTACCCAATTCATTGGAGGTAAATATAGGTCACACCCATCTCATAATGAAATCATTATTTCTTGTTTCACAAAAATATAAATCATTCATCATACCATAACCCAAGGAATAAAATGGGTTTCTTAAACATAATTTCATCATAATACATATAAAACAAATGGATTTAATAAATATCATTTCATCAAAAAAACAAACCAATAACATTAATAATAGGTATATAAGCACAACCCAATTTAAATAATGATATCTTATATGGAAAATAATTTTGATAAAACACTAGAAATTAATTCTTGGGTAAAATATCCTTTATTCTTTGAAAATTTTTTCTTTTATCAAAATGCCACATACTTTTAAAAGAAAATAATTTATTTTCAAATGAACTTGAAATATTTTAAAGTAATATTCATGGAAATAAGGTTTTATGAAAGCTTAAAAATCCATTCATGTTGTATAAGTTAAAAAAACATTTTTCTCGTACTTTTATTGGAAAGTCAAAAAAAACCTCATACTAAAAATGACAAAAGATTCCTTTCATACCTTTCAATAAAAATTAACCAATGGTTAAAATTGACATGAAAAAATTGTAGAATGATATAAAGAATATTTTGGAATACTTATTTATGAAATATTGACATTGATGATAAATATTCCCTAGTAAATACATAGGTATAAACAATCTCAGATAACATTGAGATTGTGAAATTATCCCTTACCAATTTATAATCAGTCAAATTGTATGCCTCATAAAATAAAGAAAATTATATGAATATTTAAATATCATAATATTCATAATAAAAATCATAAAAACATTCACACGAAACATAAACACCATACAAAATAAATAGGTGGTGTATAAGGCATATGTCCCACAAAAATAAAAGTGAGATAAAATAATATCTTACCTTAGGTATGATATACTTTATATGTATCCAAAACTCTTATATAATGATATAAATGATTTAATTTACTTATTTAAGAATCATAGTCATTTTTATGATAACATATATGATCATATTATCATCCTTTTGTTAGTAACATTCCATTGTTACTTCTTATTCAGGTAATAACCGCTTTATGTTCTTATGCATGTTTTGTCGAATAAGATATGGTTATCTTTATTAGGTTATATATATATATCATTTAAAATGATATTAACATAATATATTCCATATTTATACATTCTTCACATTTATATTATCATGTTTTAATGGATATCATGTATAATGAATCACATCACATCGTGGAGACGGTAGGTCGTATGTACTCACGTGCAACGATATCATTCTGATAATCATGAAATGGTATGGAAGTGGATGGTATATATAATGTTCTAGAATCCATATAATATTATAATAATCACAAATAGTTATTATTTCCTTAATTATATCCATCCAAGTAAGATGTTCGTGAAAAATAGATAACACCACGGTGTGGAGACGATAAGTCGTACATACGCACCTGTGGTGATTTAGTTTTTCGTAGGATACATAGAAGTTGGAATATGGTTGTTCCATAATCATAATATCATATAATTATATATTTAATATTTTATTTATTACTTTATAATGGAAACAACAAAGGAAGACGAAGTAGAAGAATAAATGATCTTGAGAGAGTCGGTAAAGGAGATTACATCTTCTTCGGTGTGCTCCTTCTAAATCTCCTCTTAAAGGAACTAGAGTTGGATTTTTGAGAAAACCAAAACATCTTTAATTTATCTAGGGAAGTTTCTAAGGTAAATGGGTATGGTATGGAAGAGATTTAAGTCAAAATTTAAGTTAAGAGGTGAGGGAGGAGGTTCCCTTTTATAATTGAGGTGAGGGGCACTTTTGGGATCTCCAAAAATATTAATTTATAATAAATTCAAAACCCATAAAAAAACATAAAAAATGTATTAATTTAGAATATGAGATGATATTATTTTGTAATATAATCAACCAATAATTTTTAGGTAAGTTTTTATGTCAATTTAAACCTTATAATTTCAATTAACTCTTAGTTATCCTATTTTAATTTTAACTAAGGGAAAAAAATCAATATTAAAATAGTTTAATTTCTACTTATTTGATGTCAATTAGACCATATATTGACAATTTATATCATTTTAAACTATATAATAATTATTTAATATTTTTTAAAGCATTTTATGATTTTTAAATAATTTAATAAAACATTATTTTGGCAAAATATCAATAGTGTAAATTTTGACATTATTCATTTAATGGATTTTAAAAATATCAAGATATGATTTTATCCTCAAAAAAATATTTTATTATATCCATAAGTTATCGGGGTCGTCTATAAAATTCATTTTACAAATTAATTAGCTCAAATTATATTTATTTTAATATTTTTAATAACATTTATTTGATATTTACCTTAATAAAATAATTACAACATCAGTTTTTTGTAATTATTTAATACAATTATTTGTTAAATAAAAATTAAAAATAAAATAATGTAATGATTATAAATCTACTATATTTCAAATTAATACTTATATCCAATTGTATTTTCAGGAAAATCCATCATTAAAAATGTTATACTTATTAAACCATGGATGTGACAACTTTAACATCACTTTAAATAAAATATTATAAGTGTCATAATGTTTTCCATACGGCTCTAAATGGAAACTAAATCGACCCTTAGATGATTATGGTCGATATATGCTCTACCAATAAATTTTTTTTAAATTTTTTTGTAATTTAATGGTAATTATAATTTTAATAAAAATTATTTTATTGAATTTCCATCAATTAAATAATTGTTTCATCATCATTGTATAAGCATTTAAGGTAATTATTTAATCTCTAAAAATTTTAAATAAATTACAATTATGTGTATAATTTCATTATATTTCTGTAGAATATTTATTAATTTAAATTATCTGATATTTATCACTATATTAAAATTATTCTACTTATAACAGATAAGAGGGTGACATGTTGTCACTTTCTTTTATTTTAATAATATATATATCATTTTCATTGACAAGATTCCATTAAATGATTAGATTAAGATCATTAAGTATTAAAGGAATAATTTTATTCATCCAATTGGATTTTATAAGGTTTTAGGGTAATTTTATTATCCTTATCATATTATTTTTTACCATAATTTACCCGATTCAACTTTAACCGTGGTAAATAAAAATTACCAAAGTTACTATTCATAAAATCTAAAAAATAAAAGGAGTCAATTTATATAATTTGGACCAAATTATTATAAATTTGGAATCCATTTTTCAAAATTTAAAACATAGAAGTTGTAGTAATTAAATTTAAACTATTCTCATTGTCAGAATTAAAAATGGGTTTTTAAAAGTTAAAACATTGAAAAAGATTGAAATGTTTTTACTTCAAAATTCAATCTAAAATTAATTACAATGAACTAAATTATATTGTATGATAAAAATATATTCTATTTATAATTTAAAACCGTTAAATAATATTATTTATCCATATAATTTATTTTGATGAAAAAAATTGTTTTTAATTAAAATTTAGTGTATTTTTACTATTCATCAAAACTTAAAAGTTTTCATAAAATTATCAAAAATTCATCCAAAGTAAATATTTATTTCCAACTTCAAAATAAAATGTTTATTTTGTTAAATATAATATATAAAAGTTTCAAAAACTATATTTAACATGGATGTTCCATCAAAAGGTGAGAAAATTGTATTTTTTGAAAAATACTTCTTTTATCTGAAAAAATTAAATTTATTCTGATATCATGTCTAGAAAACATATAAGATGAATTTTAAATAATATATTGAAAATAATAAATATATAATTCATTAATAAAATCCATTATGAGTGATTTTATTATTTTATAAACTCACTTATATATATTTAAATAGTTTTTCTGAAAAACATTTCTTTTTATTTAAAAAAGATTTTATTTTAATTTATAATTAATTACTCATAATAGAATTAATTATATATACATGTGTAAATAATATTTTCATAATTCCATTAATAATGTTCATACTCACAATTATAATGCCTAGGTTATAAAGTAGCATGAAAATATTTAGTTTTTCATTTAAACTTGGTTTTACATGAAATAAATTCTATCAAAAAGACTTGAAGTTGTGTGTAACACAAGCCAAGCATAGTGTTGTGTGTATTTAAAGATAATATGGTGTTTCATATAGTGCATAATTATCTTGTTGTAGCATAAAATACAAGACATCAAGTAAATTAAGAAAAATCTATCTCATAAAAAATCTTGGGGTGTTACACACACCAACCCAAATGACCACAAAACACACTTCAAAACCACATCACCAAAAATACAAGACACCTCCTCTCACATAACTAAACTACCACACAACCACCACATGGCCATATCAACCTCCACACATACCAAACCAATGACCACTACAACCAACAAATTGTACTGTCCCAAGCACACGATTTAGGGAATTTCATTCTCTATGTCAAGATATTATCTGCTTTGGGTAGCACTGACTCACTCGCATGGGTTTAATAACATCATAGTTAATGGGACTTGATTAGGAATCTAGTATTTCCCTTTACATATGTCATAACTTTATGACACACATCACGCTACTCACATCACAACCCAAATAAAATAGTTCATCTCATAAAACAAGGTCCAAATATCACATTTCAAAGCAAAAAAAACCCAAAAAAAACTCTGGGTACTAGGAAGCCATATGTTATTCTCAATCCTAAGCACTCTCCTCCAAGTCACCATTCCTACACAACACATGAACCAAGTAAAAGGTCTGCCCATGTAGTGCCTTGTATTGGAAATCCTGGATCTCTATTGGTCTCTCCATAAATGTTGTTTCATCCTCAATATCCAACTCTCCCCCAATCAATGGCATGGGAGTCATTATGAAGATACTAGAGAGGCTAAGAGACATGGAAGATTTTTTGGATCCTCTCCAACTATGGTGGAAACTCCAGCTAATATTCCACCTCGACAACTCACCCCAACACCTCAAAGGGACCAACAAAACTGGGAGAAAGATTACTCCCTCTACCAAACCTCCACTTCCCAGGTTGAGGGAAAAACTTCATGAAAATGTGGTCCCTGACCTTGAACTCCAAGAGAATAATTGTATGATTGGCATAAGACTTATACCTTTTCTGCACTAATTCCATCCTCTCATGATTAATCTGAACTTTCTCTATCATTCTTTGCACCACACCGGGACCAAGAACGGTTGTCTCCCCAACCTCCATCCAGCACAATGGTGAATGAAACAGTCTCTCATAAAAAACCTCAAATGAAACTATGTCAATGAAATATTGATAGATATTATTAGAAGAAAACTCTACCAAATCCATGTGTCATACCCAAGATCCACCAAAGTCTAAGGCACACACTCGCAATATATCCTCCAATGTCTTGATAGTCTGTTTTTTCTATCCATCAGTCTGAGGGTGGAAAGCAGTGCTGATGCATAATTGAGTGCCAAAAGAATGTTCCAGTACCCTCCAGATTTGTGAGGAAAAATGTAAATCTTGATCCGAGACAATGGATCTCAAAACTTCCTAAAACTGCATTGCCTCATCCACATACATATTATTCAAATAATCCACTATGCCCAACTCTTTGATCACAATGAAGTGGGTCGATTTCTTCAACTGATCCATGACCACCCAGATGGAATCACAACCTCCCTGAGATTTGGGTAACCCTGTGTTGAAATCCATTGATATGTCATCCTATTTTCACTCAAGAATATCCAAGGGTTTCAAAAAACCACAAGGAACATGATGATCAGGATTTACATGGTGGAAAACCAATCAATTTTCCACAAACTCTGCCACTACCCATTTCATCTTGGGCATCCAAAATTGCATATTCAAGCCAAAGTACATCTTGGAAACTCCTAGGTTTATTTCCAAAGGTGTGTTATCAAACTCACGGATGACTCCCACATTAATTTCTACTAGAACAAACAACCTATCACAAAACAACATTCAGTTCTAACCATTCTATGACCATCCCTCTAAAGAATAACTATGGACAAAATGATTGTGAATCACCATTTCCTTTCAATGTCCGCACTGAGAATCATCCACTTACTATATCAGAGAAGATTGTACCACCCTTTGAAATAAATACCTTTTCCATCATCCACCTTTCCATCTAAGTGCAAGGCCACCAACTCCTCCATTTTTCTCTAAGAATCCCTAGATTCCTGAACAACACCCTTACAAGATTTCCTACTCAAAGCTTCAACCACAACATTCAATTTTCTCGATGTATAGGATATCTCAAAATCATAATCCTGAAGAAACTCCATCCACTTCAACCACCACAAGTTCAAATATTACTGGTAAAAGATATACCTCAAACTCTTTTGATCTGTGAAGATCATAAAGCACTCCCTAATAAGTTAATGCCACCAAAATTTTAGAGTAAACACAACCACATATAGGTCCATATCATGGGTGGAATAGTTATACTCATGGGGATGTAACTACCTAGACCCATAAGATATCATCATCCACTACTGAATCAGCATGCATCCCAAACCTAGATAAAAAGTGTCACAAAACACATCAAACATCACCCCCTCCTCAGGAAATTGGAGCACTAGAGCACTAACCAAATTCCCCATAAAGTAACTGAACACTACCTATAACTAATCAATCCCCACAAAATCTTGGTCCCTTATAGTCAAAACTATCAATGCGGCTATCACTTGAGAGAAATCGGGTACAAACCTCCAATAATTGTCTCCAATACCAAAGAAATTGCAAACCACTTCCACATTTTTTGGTGCTTCCCAAGAAACAACTACTTTGGCCTTTGATGGGTCTACTTACACACCCTTCTAAGACACCACATTCCTGATAAAATTCACCTCTTGTGTCAAGGAGTTACACTTGGAAAACTTTCCATAGAGCTTGTAGTGTTGAAGAACCCTCAAGATAGTTATGATATTCTCGGTATGCTCCTCCTTTGACATTGAGAAGATCAATATATCATTGATGAATATGATTATTAACTGATACAAGAACTCATAGAATACGGAGTTTATAATCCCCATGAACATAGATGGCATGTTCATAACACTAAACTGCATGACTATAAACTCAAAGTGCCCATACCTACATATAAAGGTAGTCTTCAGTATATCACCCTTCTTTACCCTCAATTGGTGATATCCAGACTACAGATCAATCTTAGAAAACCAACTCACACCTATCAATTGGTCAAAAAGATCATCTATCCTCGAAATAGGGTAACGGTTCTTGACTGTCACCTTATTCAACCTCTGGTAATCTATGAAAATCCTTAGACTACCATCCACCTTCTTTGAGAACAATAATAGATCACCCCACAATGACACACTGATCCAGATAAAACCCTTCTACATCATATTATCTATATTAATCCTTAACTCTCGTAACTTATAAGGTTCTATCTAATAATGATCCATTGAAATCAAAAAATCATCAGGCTGCAATTCTATCCCGAACTCAATATCACATTGAGGGGGTAGCGTCACAAAATCCTTGGGAAAAATATCCAAAAACTCCCCAAACAACCCTGGGAACCTCTACCATCCTAGTGTCCACTGATTCTATAAAAACTTATCCAAAAAGGAATGAATGGGATCTATGAGCCAACTACCCACCTGATAACCCTGCTCACCAACAAAAACCACACATTGGTTATCCATGTCCAAAAGCACAACTCTTCTTTGGAATCAGTCGATAATACTATGTATGGAATACAACCAGTCGATGTTGAGGATGAAATTTTATGGATATATCTATAGTAATAAAAGATCCCCATGAGACTGATGTGTCCTCATCATCAGTCTATATACCTGGAACACATCAAACAAGCTAGTATGGCCTCCAACTAGCATAGTCAACACTAGGGGCACGAAAATCATCTCTACATCTAGTCCTAGAGAATGGGATAGAGAAGTTTCAACAAATAAGTGATAATATCATGAATGAAATAAGGAAAAAACAAGGTTACTAAGAAAACTGGTCATACCTCTGACAACCTCTATCCCCTATAGATCTACTGCCTCCACTATGTGCAACAGACCATGCCCAGCTCCCCTACCTCTCTGCTGACAACCACCTCAATGGCTACACTCGGGTTATGATCCCTAAATGCAAGGAACATATTGAGTTCAGCCTCTACCTGCTTCATCTCTCCTCAGTAAAGTAAAAACCCACTTCCCATGTTGCAGAAATTGTCTCACTAGAAATTGTTGTTGATACTAGCACTAAACCTATCCACCTCCACCAAAACTGGGCTTATGGAACCACTGGGAATTGGTTCTGGTTATGGTCATGAACCCCAAAACCAAAACACTTTGAAACAAAGATCCCATGAAAATAATAAAAACCACTCTATAAGTCTAGAAAGGAAGTTGTTGAGGCTGAATACATGTTGGTTGAAACCTCAAAGGTCTGAGTGCCTAAAACCTACCATGACAACTCTGCTCCTAGAGGAACCCTATTGATTCCCCTCCCATAACAAACCTACTTTCTTGTGAATCTTCTTGATCACCTATATATTCTTATAAACCTTTATATACATTGTAAATGTAAAATGAGTAACTATATGCTGGATTGAAGTACAAATTACTCCTTAAGATGTCTCTCAACATTCTCCTCATTTGAAAAAGTTCTGGGGAAAAATAAAGAAGGTACTTGAACCAGATTCTCAACTACCGCACTAACATACTCCCCTTATAAAGAGAAAGAATCCTCTTTATTAAATTCATGGTCGATTAAAGTAACTCTACCTGAAAATCCTTATAAAATTCAAACCGCAAAACAACTTCCTCCTTATGCTCTCCTAGATATAACATCCACAACTGACGTGCAGCTCCCCGCATCTGACTGACTGCCAAAGGGATCCAATACTTTATCAAGGCCCAGATCAAAATGAAATCAATCCTAAGATACTTTATCTATATTTTTGTATCCACATTTGAGAAACTTCTCTTGTAATTACCCAAATCCTTCCGTTGGAAAGTAGACAATTCCCTCTGCCAAGCATTATCCTACTCTATCAGATCAACCCTATGGTGATCAACCAAATCATCATATTGAACCTAAACTACCTAAACCACATGTGGATGATAAAAAAAATCCATAGATGAAAAGAAAAAAGGAACTTCATAATACCTATAGTGTGAAATTTTTATTTAGATTTATTTTAATTAACTTTATTCATTTTTACCATCGCAAAAACAATCCAATTCAAACAAGAAAAAAAGTTATCATGATGCATGTACCTTTCATGGGTCTCTACCCTACAATTGGGTTCACCTCACTTTGTCACTAAATAAGCTTAGATTCCATGCACTGGATCATAGGGGCCCTAAAATCCCATGTCTTAGATGGTCACCCTAGCCTATGTCACACACCAAGGTCAACTAGCACATTTTTTATACCAACCCATAAAAACCTCATTGTGCCTAACTCCAAACTTCATCCTATCTCTGAAACACTCCTCTGATACCACTTTTTCATGGCCCCTCCCTCCAAAGATACCTCAATGAGGGGAGATAGATAATGACCCCTCGATTCCCGCCTTTAGTAGGCCTTGAGTTGGTGACTAGCACCGATGGTATAAAAATATCATGATATGGGAGGCATTACCCTATATAATAATATAGGATAAGGAGATAAGATGAATCATCCACCAAAAACTCCAAGACATAATATAAAATAAATCCAAAACCATCCCACATGAATGTATAAATAAAATAGATACAAATACAAGTCTTCAAATTAAATACTCAAGAGTAAAGCTAAAGTAGCGACATAACAACTATCAAGGATCTGAGCTACTAATGTCCAGTATTGTCCATGTAATCCCCCTGAAAACTTGAAAATAGTTTTATATATGTAGGGTGAGCATACGAGTATACTCAGTAGGAAAAACCAATGTCTCTCATTTACATCTGAAAGAACCAAACTAATTCACCTAAGTGAAAATAGTAGAACCAAATAGCACATATAAAATAATACTAACCAATCCCAACCTCACCAAGGAACTCTCACTAAATCACACAATATAGGTAATATAATATAATAAGAATCACATCAATAGGGTAACCTTCACCATTTTCCCACTAGTATTCCACTCTCACACCCAACATTATACATCCTAGTGCTCTCATCCCTTTTGTATACCACACTGCCCCACAAGCATGGTCAACAAACCATCTTGCCACCCCAAATACACAACCACATCACATCTTACCAGAAAACACCTAGGCCACAACACAACCACTACCAAACCAAAGTAGTAGAATATCATGAATATGTATGAAATAAAACTCATTCCCTCCCCCTACCATGTATGACCCACACTAGAAGATTCCCCAAAAGCATGGTTATATCTCGCTCGAAAACATCTGGGACACCGCCCCATAGGCATTGTCATATCTCACCCAAAAATATTTGGGCCACCACCCCACAAGCACAGTCACACCTTGCCCAAAGACACCTAGGCTATCACAATAACCATCTAATGCACTAACAAACCTCTGGAAATCACATCCTTTTAAATACCTGCATTGAGTGGAAGAGAGAGAAAGAAAGAGTGGGTACCCAGTCATCCGTACTCCTTACTAGATATTGGGAAAACACCCCCCACGTGGCTATGCAAGTGTTAGAACATAGTGCTTTATGTGAGTGGGGTGCTCATAGAAATTTTAAGAATATACAAGTATATTTATATAGTATCAAATACTCAAGCCCAACCTATGGGTTCACAAACAATGCAACCAACTCACAACACCGTCACTTTTACTGCCACCTATAAGTGCATAACACCACACAATAAGCCAAAAACCCCATTTCACATTTCCAACCAATTTCATTTAATCATCTCATTCATTTAATTATTTAGAATCAACCACATTTAATCACACAACCCATTATTTAAGCATTCATTAACAATTTTCATGCCATTAACCAAACCAAACCATGTCATTTCAATCATTATTAATCATTAATTAATTTATCTCATCACTACTCGGGAAACTAGAAGAAAGAAACCACCACCTTTACACCCCAAAGTCATGTCCAACAAACCACCTCACATCCCCAAAAGCGCAGCCCACAAACCACCTCAATGCCCCAAAATTAGAGCCCACAAACCATCTCATTGCCCCAAAATCACAGCCCACAAACCATCAACCCCACATGACCCAACCACACATCACCATCCTAAAAGCACAACCAAACATCACAACACATCAAGATAATTTTAAAATTTTACAAAAAGTGGCTTTTATCAAATTCAAATTTATTTTATGGGTGTTATCACACAATCTATAATCTTGGGGAAACCATTTCATTAGCCAAATATAAGTGGTTAATAAATTTCCATTTTAGGGTGATATCACAGAAATCACAACCAAATCATAAATCAAAACACATATATCTAGTGAAAACAAATCCCCCAATGGTTACAATTTTTAACAGGGCCACAAGCCCGTATAATCAACGATATCACAAATAGCATAAAATATGTAAAGTATTGTAAATTAAACCCCATTCACCCCTATAAATTTTAATTTAACAAATTGTTTATCTTTGATTAATCCAGAACAACCATAATACATAGTTAAAAAAAAGTAAACACCTTCTGCATGATACATAATAATTAAAAATGAGAGAATCTTTACCTCAAAAAAAGCTTTTTCGACTTGATGTTAACCATTGGGTGAAGAAGAAGAACCTACAACCACAACCGCACCATAAGAAACCACAGATCAACCTACACCACATCCAAAGACCATAAAAACACATCCCAAACACACTACCCAAACCAAAACGCACCACCATAGTGGAATCCCAAAAAACAACAATATAAAACTATCCAAGATGAAGGAAGATATTGCCACAGATTTCCACCAAATAACCATTAGGACTAATGGATCAAAGAGGGGGGAAGATGGCTTGAAAAAATCCTCGAGATGACTAGAGTTCATCCAAAAAGAGAAGAATAAGAATCAAAGACTGAATAAATGAAAACTCAGCTTGAAAGAAATTTTAAAATGGAACTTTATTGGGGATTTAGAAGACATGTAATCCACCTTCACGTCTAGTAATCCTCAGGGTTCGGTTTCACCAAAAAACATGTCTCCTTTTTATTATTTAACCCCAAAAATCTACACATCATGAACCAGCCTTGGATAGGCCATGAAACCAAATTTCACATTGTGTAAATTTTACACATTGTACATTTCTTACAGTAGCCTTATTGCACCTCCATCTTCCACCGAAAACTCCTAGAACCTCCCCCAAACACCTCCAATGCTCAAAACTGAAAAAGTAATAGACTATAAAGGCATGAACCGTTACATTATTAATTGAATAATTTTTTAAATAAAATATATTTTAATAAAATAGTGTTATTAAATTTTATACATTAAATATGAATTATAATATAATTTTACAAAGTGAAAATTTAATTTTTATAAGGGTCAGAAAACTCTTATTGTCAAAAACCCAATATTTTTTAATAAATAGGGGTTTTAATTTAAAATTTTGATTTCTCATATTTTTAGAATTATTTTGATAAAATAAATATCATTTTTTAATCATAATTTCAAAATTATCTAATAGTAAATTTTTCATAATTTTCTGAGACAACCGAATTTTCAGGTAAAAATTAAATTGAGTGTAAATATACGATGTGTATTATGACATCGTAATGACCCAAAACTGATGTGATAAATTATATAAATGGTATAAAAGACCAGATATATTTTTTAACTTTAAAATATTTTATTTTTAGGTTATTTGATTAATTTTATAATGCCTTTATGAATCCACCAAAACCTATATTGTATTCCAAGGTTTTAAAATCATTTCTTTATGAACATGACTCACTTACGCATCACCAAGGTTAATATTTTAATGAGTTGGGCTATTTTCCTTATAAAATAATGAAAACAAATACTCTTTGGTAGAAAACATGGGAAAAAACCTTGGGAAGTCACTACAACATAATCGCCATTTAGCGGCAGTTTTTTTTGCGTTTTGTGGCGGTTTAAACCACCGCGGCATGGTTTGGCAGCGGTTTATAGAAACCACCGCCAAATACGGCGTCACCAATCTATTCGCGGTGGTTTTTTCTATTTTTCGGCGGTTTAAGGAAAGCATCATAGCTGCCACATTTCACGGCGGTTTTCCTGAATTTAGCGGCAGTTTTTACGATCCTTGGATATCAATTTATTCGCGGCAGTTATAACCGCCGTGAATAAACTCAAATTCAGCAGCCGTAAAACCACCACCGAAGTCACGGGAACCACCGTGGAATGAGGCAGCAATGATTCAGCTATGTCGCGGTGGTTAAAACTACCGCTAAACATAAGAAAAATTTTACTTTTAGTGGTGGTTTTCACAATTTAGCGGTGGTTTAAACCGCCACCCATATAAATGTCACAGTGGTTAAAACCGCTGGTAAAAGAGACCCAAAAAAAATTTCTGCTTTTGCTGCACCACTTCCCTGAAAAACAGATCAAACTAGAAATATAAACCAATTGAGATACATTATAGCCCTCTTACCATGCATAAACCACATCATGTATCATCATCACTAGCCCTCCTCCTTCACTACATCACATTCCCACAATCACTTCCTCAATATCAAAAATAACAACATGACAATCACATAGAAAAACATCACTTTCCACAAAAAATCATTTAGTAATAAATTATATATTATTCATATTTGGTTAAAATGGATTAATTAATTATAACTGATGATAAAATATTATAATTAATTATGTATGATTCCTTTGTATGTTATAAGACCTAAGAAAATGGGTGGTGAAAGATTGGTCCATGGAAAGCTTGGGGGTGAGGTCTGTCCATGAGTTGTTAAGTGGTGTGTCAATGGAAAGGGGATTCAAAATTAGTTAGGCTCTCTAATGTTCTAGACCTATTGTTTTTATTATTATTTTGTGTGGTTTGAGGTGTGTAAGATTTCCATTTGATTCCATTATACTTATATAAACCCAATTATTATTTTTTAATTAAATGGTTAATTGAAATTAAAATGTTAAGGTGATTGAATACCATGAGAAAACTAAACTATGTGCTAGGTAACAAATAGAAGATTGTGTAGTGGCCTGATTCCTCAGTCTCTAAAGGATGAGGCATTGAACTTAGAGATCTCAAGTGACTTCCTGACCCCTTCATTGGGGGGGGGGGACCTTTTGAGATGTCTTTTTCCTAGAGGATGAGCCTTGTATACCTTTTTATGGAGGTGTTTTGTGACATAAGATGACCATCCAATGTGGTCTAGCTAAGACCCTTGAGACACCTCCAACAATTAAGTAATGTTTCACTTAGAAACCATGGCCTATCTAGTATGGAATGTGTCTTGGGTATACCATCAAGTTATGAAATCATAGTAATTGTTGGTATTGACCAAACCCTTTTCCATTAGTTGTGATTTACTCTAGGTGGACGAACATAGGATGGACTAGGATTGGGTTTTCTGAGTGTACCAACTAAGTGGAACCTTCTAACTAAGATGGTCCATGATCCATATTCCTAGAAAACCCATTATTTGGTTTCTTCATTGAGGCCGAGATGTTATTTTATATATTGACACTGCTAGAAATTTTGATTTTATCGAATGAAAAGTACTATATTGAGATAGTGGTCCATGAACAAGGATATCAAGAGAGATTCCTCTACATACATACAGACCTAGAGGACCCATGTGGGTTCCTAGTAGATAGACCAACCCTAAACAGGTACATGTGTTTCTTTAGATATGGTTACAGGTGTCACTATAGAACCTGAACCAATGTGGATGCCTGATGGAGCTAAGATGGTAATGATGGTAATGGGTGTTCGGTTGACCATGGTTTTATTTATATTTATATTTAGTCTTGATTCATGATATTTAACAAGATTCATTAGAATCTCTAATTGGGCATGACACAATTTTCATTACTTAGGACACCTGTGAATCACTTGTTGGGATGGATGAGACCCTTTGATTCTTATTGTGTTTCTAATCTATTATCATGGCATATTTGGGGTGGACACTTAGTACAACTAGCATCAATAATATATGATAGATGTATGGGTGAATAACTAATGGTGGTACCTTTTCTGCAAAAAAATCCATCGGGTCCTGTGTGCTAGATATATTCTAGTAATTTATATATCTTCTCACTAGAGTGTTAGTTTGGGACATATGAGTAGTCCATTATAATAATTTTTCTATATAGAACATGATACTACACATGAATTCATAATCTGGGGTTTCTATTGATAACATACAAGTGGATGGTGCTTCATAGATTTGTAGGGATTATGATAGGTGTGGGTGGACAATTGGAGCATCCATCGGGTCGATAACCCTCTTGGTAGCATAATGGATCCAAGGAATGAGTCCGTTATTTATTTTTTGGATTACATAACCCTATCATAGTGATAGAACATGGGTCCTCAATTCATAGAGTTGGTAACCCTCTCAGTTGACGCACGCAATGCACATTGAGGCATAGATCATTCATTGCAGCTAGTAACCCTCTTGAATAACAAAGTATTTAGTGTTTAATGAGTCCATTATTACTTCTACTATTGAGGGAGGATGTAGAAGTGATTGATGTGTGATAGTATGGGTGAAAGTTAGGAAGTGAAAATGTGTGGTGGCAACTACCAATTCAAACACAGGCCTAAATGGAATGATGTATACCACACTTGAGAAATAAAGACATAAAAAGAAACATCAGAAATCAATAAAATGCATAAAAAGAAACATGAGAAATCAAGGAAATTTTAGGACATGAAAATGTGTGGTGGAAACTATGTGCCACAAATGTTACATATACAAACCAACTATTCTCATATTTGTTCAAAACATCAACAATAAAACTACTCAGGGTCCGATGATGCATCGTCACTCTCTCAACCTTCATCTCCACTTTCTGTTGTCACCTGTAAGAACATTATATTGAAAATTAAATACGGTTGCATATTTATATTAAAACTTAAAACCAATGAAAGTTAGCGAACTAAATGAATTTGATTTTTTGCGATTTAACTACATACCACCAGTCGATTCACTACCACTAGGGGCATATCTTCTCATCTGCTGACGTATTTCAGTCAACTCTTTCTGCAAAGCAGATATTTGTTCCCCCTGCTGGTGAACTGTGTTTCGTAAAGAAACAATCTCTTTCTTAGCATCTCCGGGTATGAGCTGAGTAAAGTCAGGAGTAGATGGAGCTTCCATCCCCAGTGTCCTGCTAAAAACATCAGATGGTATGGGTCCCAAACCCATCCCGTGCACTCTCCCAGGATGCTCCTTACCATGGACTTTAGCAACCGAGTCGTCCTGGGATACTGAGTAGGACTGCGCAGGATTGGCATCCCATAGTTCTTTAATTTTTACCTATAAATCAAATATAAATATATATATTAACACAGTAAAAACTGATAATAAGTTATTATGATAAAAAATTGACTTCATACCCCAACTTCTTTAGCAGGCTCATTAACAAAGCTTCCATCTGATTTCTTGTAAACATCCAACCACAGTTCAGTTCTGGATGATTCATGCCCTAAACTCTAGGACTGCATTAAGAAAAGATAAATCAACAATTTAATATATTAAACAGATAATATTGTCTTATAAATATTTATACTAATTAAAAGATTACTAATGTCGTTCGGCTTCTAGAAAATCTTTTTGAGCCCGTAGTGTGCAGGATGACTTGCTTAGCCCGATTTGATGCATTCTGTCTTGATAGATCCTAAAATAAATAAAATTCAATTTAATACTAATGTATTGAATGTCATGTCCTTTTCTATACAAGTATAAATGTAAAATGAGTATAATATAATAATATATATTTCAATACCATCCGCTTCTGATCACGATGTCTGTCAACAAACACTTTCCATTGTTCTTTCGGTACCCCACTAGGTAGCTTCTCATACATTTTCTGTGTGGTCAACGAAGTATCATTGACATCACACCACAATATCCATTTGAAATCTTTCCACTTCTTACCTAGATTTTTCAACATCCACTTCTGTGCTATCACATCAGCAACGGTAAAGTGGAAGAACATTTGTATAAAGAAAGTCATTTTGAACATATTAGTAACATGACATTCAATTAAACCATAATGTAATAAATTTACCTTTATTTGAGAATCATAAACTTCGTTTTTCCAGCTTCGAGGCATATGTCTCCAATCTTCATATGAAATGGGAAGGGAAACAGGCTCCGCTTCCAACTGGCCTAAAATCTGGCCAAGTAACCCCGCAGTGTCAGCCGTAGGGACCCCATAAGAATCAAATGTCATGACTATCTTCTCGCCAGTCATATTCCAAACATCTGAACTTTTTATGTTTCTCTCCACATTTTCATTTTTTTCATCTTCAATGAGAAAACAATTAGTATAAACAAAATGCAATAAATTTATTTATTTAAAATTTGTACCTATGACAGTGACACTCCAGTATGCCCGAGATGAACTGGAAGCGGCGTGTCGTTGCCCCACTGCTGAGGCTCCTAAAGGGGGAGTCGACGACTCACCCTCTAATGGGACATCCACAGATGGTGTGAGAGATGGTGCAGGGGGAGATGGTGCAGGGGTGTCGCCAGTTGATGCCTCAGATGTCGTGGGGAGGGATCCAAATGGATCGCCATCTGTCGCAGAACTAGATGAAATAGTGTACCGCTTCCTCCTTGGAATTCCTATCATTTAATAAAATAAAATTAAGTTCATAATATATATTTCAAAAAAATTATACAGAAAAAAATTAAAAATGATAATAGATGCCCAGTACTAACAGACAAAATATATATAATAATGATAATGAATGAGTGTAGAAATGAAACAAGTGGTTGCTGAATAAATAAATAATTGTACATACAATCATTTTCCCCTTCAATCATGTTGATTTCCTACTCCATTTATTCATCCACTTCATTCATCCTTGATAGACTAATATTTTCAATATCATGATGGACAAATAATCCTGCTTCCTGTTGCTGATTAACTTCAATTTCAGAGGTCAAATTTTCCACTTCATCACCCATATCATACAAATCTCTTTGTATTACGTGAGAAACTACACTCCACCCTTCATCGGCAACATCATTCACATAATATACCATTTTTTCTTGCGATGTTAAGATATATGGATCATGCAGTTCATGATCACCAACATCCAACAAGCGAGAGAAGTTCACAGAAGTAAATTACAAGGAATCTCTTTTAACACCTCTGATAAAATCAACCCATTTGCGTTTGAATAAAACAACAGAAAAATGTCAGTGGTAGTTTAATTAAATAATATTATGCAGCTTTCTATAGTATTCCACTTCAGAAAATGTAAATATACCACTATTCTATGTTTTCAAGCCCACTTCTCGATCGACTGTATGAAATCTAAAGCCATTCACATTATAAGCATTGAACTTTCTAACTTGTTTTAGAGGACCTCTAGCAAGAAACTTCAAATCTTCTGACACCTCTGCTCGAGTATCAGTATTCATGATCTAAAAAAATAAATATACTTTATTAGATTTAAAAAATGTATGTGTCAAACTAATATTATTATTTATTTCAATATTTATGAACTTACACGTCGTGCAAACCATTCTAGAAGCTCTTTATTAACAGATTTCGTTATATCTTTCTCATTTCTTGTTTTTCCTCTCATTCATCTATTTACTTGTATCCTCAACTCTTCAATAAATGGATATGCAATTTCACTATTTAGCAGCACATATCTATGTGCCTGTAATAATTCCAATTCAGTCAATGTCACATTTGAGGTCCTCCCAACTGATCGTCCAATAGCAGGAAATATTTTGGATTTCTGATGTATTTTATATTGATTCGATGTGTCATCAACATGTCCAAATCGATTAAATCTTGTCTCAATATCATCCAAGTATCGAGAAAAAAAGTTCAGACACTCCTCAGCCAAATAGCCTTCAGCAATAGAGCCTTCTGGTTGAGCTTTATTTCTCAAGTATGATTTCAAATGCCCAAGATATATGTGAAATAAAATAAACATAATTATGCATTTGATTAAGTACCAAAAATTGTTTACTTAACTGGAAAACATATAAATAAAGTACCTCTCAATTGGATACATCCATCGATAATGAACGGGGCATTCTAATTTAGATTCCTCAACCAAATGCATAGTTAAATGCATCATTACAGTAAAAAATGAAGGAGGAAAGATCATCTCCATTGCACAAAGGTTCAATACAAACCTCTCCTGGAGGTTGTCAAGCTAAAATGGATGTTGATATTTCTCACATAGTTTTATGAAAAATGTGCAGAACTAGAGTACAATAATAGTAATTTTTTCAGGTAATAAGGTACGCAATGCCAATGGTAGTAACTACTGTAACAAAATATGTGAATCGTGACTTTTCAATCCATGTAACTTATGATTCTTCAAGCCAACACACCTTGAGATGTTACTTGAATACCCATCAGATACCTTAACATTCTTTAAAATTCGAAGTAATGTATCTTTATCCCTATTTTCATTGAAAAAATTGTCAGAGGATACTTTTCATTCTCATCTGGCCAGAGATCGCGTTTTATGTTCATTTCTTGTAAGTCTTTACGAGCATTGAGATTATCCTTCAACTTTCCATGCTCATTAAGTAATGTGAATATCAAATTGTCATAGACATTCTTCTCAATATGAATCAAATCAAGATTATGCCGCAAAAAATTAAATTCCCAATACGGAAGTTTGAAGAATATACTTTTTTTCTTTTATTGTTGTGTTCCGGTTTCGGTTGATGATGCACTTCGGACCCGTTTTCCACTCTCATTCAAATGATGAACCTTACAAAATTCTATTTCAACATTTTCAAGCTGTTTCAATATTTCATAACTAGTTAACAACTTTGGAGGTGGTCTACGATCAATAGAACCATTAAATTTTGATCTGTTCAGCTGAAATCTATGAGATGCATCGAGAAATCTTCGATCACACAAGAAGCACCATTTTCTACTGTGAGGTATCCGTTTGGTCTCAAAATCAAAGTTACAAATGGGACAAGCCAAACCCATGTAAGTGTTCCAACCAGATAAATTCCTAATCTCAGGGAAGTCACTAATGGTCCTCATTAAAGCAGCATGCATTTTGAACATTGTTTTAGAAGAAGCATCAAATGTCTCAACAATGTTGCTCTATAACTCCTTCAATTCATCAATAAAAGGCTGCAAGTATACATCAATATCATTTCCAGGCATTTTTTTCAGAAATAATCATCAAAAGGATAAAATATGTTTGTTGCATACACATCCAAGGAGGCGGATTATAAGGGATCAAAACAATTGTCCAAATGCTATAACTGGTACTCAAAGTCCCAAATGGGTTGAATCCATCGGCATCCAATCCCAATCAAACATTCCTAGGATCAGCTAAGAAATCAAGATGTAATGAATCAAATTTATTCCAAGATTGAGAATCTCGTGTATTTCTCATTAACCCATCATTGTTATTATCCATAGAATGACACTTCATGTATTCAGCAGTTTTCGATGACATGAATAATCTTTGCAATCGAGGCTTCAAAGGAAAGTAATGAAAAACCTTTGAAGGTGTGTTCCTTTTCTTCTTATCCATGAAATTATGTTCATTCAGACTTCCAACATCACCCTTTTACCTGCCATCTAGAAGAACATTTCTTGAAATTCTGTCTACTTGAATCCTCTCCCCAATAAAGCATACAATCATTGGGACACGCATGTATTTTTGTATAATTCAGACCAAGCTTGTTAACAACTTTTTTCATATAATTAAAAGATTCTGGGATTTTTGCTTCATTAAATGCATCACAAATCAATTCCAATATCATGGACATTGCCTTATTTTTAATTCTATATAAACATTTGATATGGTACAACTTCAGCAGAAATGAAAGATTTGAATATTTCAAACACCCACTATAAAACTCTTGATTTCCATCATCAACTAAATCATGAAACACATTTTCCTCAGTGAAGTTTTCTCTTACATTTGGCTTCAAATAATCAAGAGGAGGATCCAATGATATGTTACAATCTTGATCTTCCAGTGTTACAGTCTCAAAAACATCACTTTTCACGTTGCAATTTGTAGCACCCTCTTCTGGTTGTTCTGATATGTTTTGATGCTGATGGTGGTGTCTCGCAGTGCCGAATTCATCATTTATGACGTTTTACATTTTATTTTCCATTTTTGACAAACTTGGGACCTCATTCTATGGATTAACATCAGTGCTCAATCTTTCTGTAACATTCGATTCTCCATGTCAAATCCAACACAAATATTGACCAGGGAATTTCTTCAGTATTAAATGTTCATAAACCTCATCTCTCTTCAACCATGTTCTAAATTTACATTTAGGACATGGACATTTTATTCTCCCTTCAACGAATCGATTAGAAATTGAAAAATCTAAAAACTCATTCAAACCCTTAACATACTAAGGTGTGTTCCTCGATAATGTGATCCAACTTTTATCCATGTATATCACAATGTGCCTACACAATAATAAAAATAATTAAAACACATAGTTACTACTAAATAGATAAAGAGATTCATATATACAATAGTGTAACATTACAGAAACATAATATAATAAAGATGAGCCCCTGAGTTAGATATGAACCCACTAGTGTTTGGGATAGGGGAAGTTTCTTTGGTAAAGAGAAACAGTGTGCTAACAACATGGTAGCTACTTTACCATGAAAACCAAAGCATATTTTTAATTTGTAATAACCCCAACCTAAGTTCTCTATAGAGTCTTCATATAAAACTCTAATATTGAATAAATCTATTATAAATAATGTTTAGGTAAAACCTTATGATGCTTAAAAAACTCAACACATTGTTAATTTTGAGTGGCAAGAACCACGTGAGGGATAGTCTTGAGGCATGATAAGTGGTGGTGTTCATGGAAATGCATGAAGAAATATTTAATCAATAAAGATCAATAAACATTATATAACATCAAAATAAGAAAATTATTAGAGGGGTGACACGTATGAGAGGAATCACCTTCTTAATTTCCTAGGTATAAAAATAGAACCTCCAATCAACTTAAAATATATATATTTATATATATATATATAATAAAATAAATAAAAAAGTTCATGCAACTTAAAATATATATAATAATGAATATAATGCATCAAGAACAATGAACAAATACCTCTTAAGATCTAATCTGGCTTCCCAAAAAGTAGCATCTAAAATCTCTATCGATTTGTCTAGAAAAACAACTCAATAACACTATAGAGGGGGTGAACACTTAGGAGTACTCAGTAGGAATATATTTTTAAGTAGTTCTATATCCATGAAATATATATGTGCTAGAATATACATATGTGAAATAACTAAGAAATACTAAAATATGGGTTATGCTAAAAAAATGTAACACATTATATATTTTCTATCTTTAACCATATCACCTGTAAAGGTATTATCATATTAAACCAATGGATTATCAAAATAAAGTAAGCAATGGGGATTTTTATTTCCATGTAATTATAAAAATAATATATAGATTCCATATTTATAACGTCATCATCAAATAATTATGACACTTCACAAAAATTTCCATAATATGGAAACCATCAATATTTTCTACAAAACAGAAAACCCAACTCTTAACATGTGTCAATCATCTCTGTCACATCATCATATTAGCTAAAAAATAGGTAATCCCAACTCTAAACCTATGTCAATCATCTCATCATCATCATATCATCATAAAAAGAAATTCCAACTCTCAACCAGTGTTAACCATCCCAACATCCACTAAATTTCCACATCATTACCTCAATGACACATGTTATAACCTCGATCCATCGCAACCAAAAGCATGAAATAGCCTTAAAGCCATCACAACCTAGGTAAATGTGTACATGTTATACCTTAATCCATTATAACCCATAATATAAGCATGTATTTTAACTATGATCCATCACAACCCATGAGTATAGTATCAAACAACCACAAACAATCAAGAAGATAGAAAAACAATCACTTAAGAATAAAAACTAACAAACACATATAAAAAATCACATGCAATAAGTAGAAAAACAAATAATCAAAAACAAAAAAAAATTCATAAAATACAATAAATACAACATTACAATTTATTATAAGAAACAATAATAATAAAGAAATAACTAATATCAAAACAATAAAAAAATTAAAAATCAAACCCTAGGGTTCGTATAGGTCATCGGGGAAGCAGGGTCGCCGGGGTCGTGGGGTCGTCGGGGTCGCGGGGGGCCCAGGTCACCGAGGTCGTGGGGTCGCGGGGTCACCGAGGTCGCGGGGGGTCAGGGTCGTGGGGGAAGCGGGGGGTCGGGGGAATCGCAGTCGCTGGGTGAGAAAGATGAGGGTCGAGGCGGGGGGGAAGGGTCGGGGCTGTTAAAAAAATGTTTCGCAGTGATTTATTATAAACCTCCATGAAACCTTTTTTTAAAAATGTTTAGCGGTGGATATAGGAACCATCGCTAAATGGTTATTTTTTTGTAGTGAGTTTTGTGGTTTTTATTATTTTATTATATAGAGTCCAAAACCTATGTTTGGGAAATAATAAAGAACTCTCCTCTCTTTTACTATATAAACCCACCCAATATTCCATTACTCTTCAATAAAAAATCTTGAATAACATATTTAATCTACCCTCCCCTCTCTAGAGTCCTTCCAAGGTTCCCCCAATCTCTCAATAATCTCCTCCCAAGCTTTTGGAATCACCCTCTCAAGTTAAGGGATTTCTCTCTCCTCATTTCCATTCTAGAACCTTATTTGTAATTATCCTTCTGATTATCAATTGGATTTTTTTTAATATCCTTATAATGATCCATATATTTCACAATTTATTGTTTAATAATGAGATACCATTTATCCCCTCTCATTATAGAATTTACCTAACCCATTTCCATGATTAAATTTAGTAAGGGATCCTCTCCTTATCCTCTTTATTCAAGAATATTCTTCATTTTATGCCTTTTATTTACAATTCCTAATGTTTGGATATGTTTTTACACATACCTATTACTATCCATTTTATTTAAAAATGAATAGATACCCTTATAACTCTAATTAAACCATTTTATGAACCTTTATGTACTGTCATTATGCTACCAAATTTTCACTGTGATTTTTCTAATCCAAGCCCTTATGTTGTGAATACCAACACTATTTCCACTCAAGGGTATTAACCTAGACATACATATACTTATTTTATTGGGTAATTCCATGTATTTAACCCAAAATACTTAATCATGGGTTTAAATGTGATGAAATATGTTCTTATGTTATATGTTTTATGTGGCACACTTATGAATGTGCATGATATGATTATGATGGGTGTGCCCAGATAGCGTCGGGTGATCTTAATATAGCTTACATGATGCATGCACCCAGATAGTGCTCCAATTTATTGGGTAATATTTTATTCACATGATATTCCATGTATAGTGTATAGAAGGTTACCCTAAGAACATTATTTTATGATGTTTTGGTGATTAACCTTGACCTATGTTTATAATGTCATGTTTAAAGTTGTTTCCACATTCCCATGTTTCCATTATGTTATCATGATATATAACGCCTCAATGTTCAGGATTATGATTATAACCCCTTTTATATCCCATTGAAAAGCATATTGTCTAACATGTGATACTTTATTCAGGTTATTCTTTGTTTATTCCCTTACTAGGATTTATAGCTCACCACTTTCTTGTGTATAACCGTTGGTTATCCCGTACAGTTTTAAAAGCTATGAAATTTTAGAATCATGTTAAGGAATTTTTCAATAATTTTTTTATATCCATGTATCAATTTTTTTGTGCTATGTACCTATTTACCCAAAGACAATAGACTTCTCAATATTTTAGGTTGTATAAAGTGTATTTATATATAATAAATCCTGAATTCATGTGTAATAAAGACACATGTTTTCCAAATAAACATATAAAAATTCATACTATTAGGGTATAGATACATAATCCTTTATTACACCAGTGAAATACCTATAGATAAGGTGAGTGATGGTGAGATTTTCTTGGGAGGTTCATCATACATGGTTTGGGTCATGATCTTGATGAGTTTGAAATTATCCCATAAATGGTTCCATTCGTTCTTTAGTTTTTGAATATCATCTTGGGATTGGTCAAGGGAAATGCCTAGTGACATTATCTCCCTGAGAATCTCTGATAATTAGGCTTCATAGGGTACAATCCTACTGGTTTATGTCATGGTTCTTACTTCTATGTCCATTGGAAATTATCATAACCCTTTATATATATTATTCATATTATCATTGTTTGATGGATATATTATCAAAGGTTATGATGCATAATAGTATTTTAAATTTGATAAACCCTATAACTATTCAAAATATCCAAAGTAGTGCATTTGTTTTCTATAACGTCATTTATTAATAAGGAATTTACTCATTTAAAAAGGGAATCGCATTTATAAAAGTTTGGGTTATTACATTATCCCCCTATTCAGAAATTTTTTCCTCTATATTTTCATTTCATATACTAAAATAGATATGTTTCATCAACTCTTTTAATTCCCATGTTTCTTCATCAAACTTGTGGTTCTACCATAGCACTTTGACCAGGTGAGTTGTCTTGTTTAGTATAACTTCATCTCTATGATCTAAGATATTCATTTCTTCACCTTGTATGTGTAAGATACCTATTTTTTAAAAGAGGTAAAAACCCTTAAAATTACAGTTTAGACCCTTTATTTATCCTTATTGGAATGCTTATGAGTTTAAGAAATGGTTTGGGAGTGTCTAGAGCTTGTTACAAGCTCGGTGTTTTGAATTTTGGAGAAACAATATGAGTCGCATGGTTGGCACATGGTTAGTGGTAATCACGAATCTTAACCATGCAGACTATATATAAGGGATTAAAGTTGATAAACCATGTGAGGGAGGCTATATAGCCATGTGAAAAACTAAAGACTTGTTGCATAGGTGAACCACATGGGCTGCACATGGTTTGGAAATGAGTGCGCCTATACCACACCATTAGTTCCACTTAGACAGTAACCTCACATGTTTTATCCAAACCATGTTGGATAGTTAGATTAGGGGTTCCATTAGGCAGTGACTATCACATGGTTGGTGTACAGTTTGTCCAACCATGCATCCAAACTGTGTGACCTCTTAAAGTAGGGTGAATTTACAATTTTCTATTATATTTTTTAAACTCTCTCCCTCTTTTTTTCCTCCTCCATGTATAGTAGCTCATTTCTTCTGATTGAGCTATCCCATGGCCTCTTCCTAGGTTTTCAGCTATCTTCATCAAATAGAGTTTGATTCCTTCATCGTCAGTTGTGTTGGATGTGTATCGATAAGATATTCATTCTTATTCCTTCCTTTCCTCATTTATTATGCCATCCTCTGCACTATTTTGGTGTGACTAATATGCACTATTTTTAGGTTATTTGTCTATTTTGATGATTTATTCTGTTCTATCTCATTTTAGTGGACAATAACAGATGAGGGGTCATCTACAAACATAAGGTAGGTGTTATAGTACTTTTTCCCAAAATTTAAGTCATTTTATAACATTTGTTGTTGTGTTGTACACTAGAATTTCCACACGTTGCCTTAAATTTATATTTTTCTTATTCTAAATTGTTACCCAAAATAGATATGCCCCATGCACCCAAAAATATGGATGGGGTATGACCCCTCTTGACTAGTTCCACCACATAAGGTGTGTTCATGAATTTAACCTTTGGTTATTACATGTTTATATAGCTGCACCACCTTTTAAGTGGTATTGATTGCCCCCCAATTAAATGGATTAGTGTAATTAAATGGAAAACTAATGGTATAACCACTCCATGTGACCTCCACGTGATTAAGGATTGTGAACCATTAAGTAAATGGTATATTAATTGAATTGTAAGTTATCCCTTTGCATGCATTTAAGCATATCCGATCTTTTATAAATGTAAATTACAGGCATATAATCGCAACCAATTTTAATATATAGTCATGGTTTCCCATAAGTTCATGATACTCAGAAAAGGCTTCCCCTATACTTGTGATACATGGGAATGGATTCCCATATTCATGTTATATAAGGGCATAAAGTCCCTTGTAAATGTGATGTACTGGTATGAAGACCCTAATTAAATTTGATATATATGGGAATGGTGTCCTCGATTAAAATGTGATTAATGGGAATGGTGACCCATATGATACATGAAACCCAAGAATGGAATCTCTCAAATTTTTATGACATTCATACTACACATGGATTTATAAGTTATGCCTCGGGACTAGGCTAATAGTAGTATCCATATATATGGTTATAAACATCACTAAATATATTGACCATATATATATAAGGTTACTTGTTCACATATCATCTGGATTAGGCAAAAGAAGGTAGTGTTAGTCTGGTGTCCTTTAAGAACCAAATTCATCCTGTTTGCATTCTATAGTTTTACTTAAATTATTATACATGCACATTGCTCATTTTATATGGGCCAGCTAGATTTTACTAGAAATTGTTGGTGGTGGACTACTGATTATATCTCACACCATGTTCAGGTCATGGGTTGGTACCCAAACAGATCTCATGGATGTAGTTAAGGATAAGAGAAGAATCCGGCTATGAATGCTAGATTGTCTTCTTAGGATGGAATACAGGAGCATAGAACTGAGATTATGCTCACAATTCCAGGGGAGATAGATTTTTTTTATTTTATTATCTTTATATATCATGAGATATATGCTTGTAACCCTATCCCCATTTGTATATCACATAACATGAACATCATTTTCTTCTTGATATTAATCTTATTTCCACATTGTTATTTTATCTGGATGATTTATTATTCTGTTTCTGGTTATTTATTACTAATTTTGTTTCTTATCATTATATTATACCATTTTCTCTACTCTAACCTAAGTGCATATTCTCCCCAATGACAAACCTTAGACCGTCACTACCAGTTGGTAGCCTATGGAATACGGGGATGTGTGCTTGAGGCCATGTGCCCAACTTGGTTTTGTTACTTATGAGTGAACTAGGTCCAGGACATCCCAAAGTGGTATCAGAGGCTCTTTTCCTTTTATCTTAATTTTTTGGTATTATATAGGAGACTTGGAACGTATCATAATTTGTTAATGGTTATGTTTCTGGGAGTATCTGGCCCACATATATGGGAAAGAAAAATTACTTGGGTTGGGATATTGCTATTTTGGTTGTGCCAATTTCAGTTGTATAAATTTCACCATTGGGTGATGCACATGTTTTGTGGATTTATTATTATTGATATTATTGTTGTAGACTTATTTTTACTTGGACTAGTATGGTAAGGAGGAATCATCTCATGAATCATTATAGGCACTTTATGATTCACATGTTATGCATTATTTCATTCCATATAGGTGTATCTCACTGCTTACATTTCTTGTAGTGCATGTGATTGTTGTGACTGACTTGACTTGTAACATCCTAGATTTTCAATGAGTTACATTTTCTTTTTTTTTGTTAATCTTGGGAACCATTGTAATGACCCAAACTTTTTAATAATTTTTGTTTCCTAATTTTGTGTGTTATTTTATTTTATACACAACAAAACTATTTCATTTAATAAAATGAGACTATTGGGTTTCGACTGTTATATGGTCATTGATCAATATGACCATTGGGAACTAAACTCTTAGTGTTGTGATTATTGTTTATAAATACAAGTGATATTGGTTAATTAATATAGAGAGAAGATTTGATGGCCTCTTTAGTAGACTCAGGCCATTCGAAGCCCATCTAACAGAACTTGGGAAGGACATAGCACCACTGGGATTTTCTCTGGACCAAACCCAAGTCAAACTTCATTGTGTGAAGCTGGAACAGAATTGCCTTTGGGAGAAGTTCAAGCTGATAGAAATCACCACTCAGGCAATGTTGGCTGAGCCTCCCCAAGATTCTATCACCATAGCACACCTTACACTTAGGTCATATGCTGGTGTTATAAGGGGCTATGTAACGAGACCTTAGCTGCTTTATGTAATCCTTTGATATAAATAAAAATTGTGATTTCTTATTATGGTGAAATTTGTGAATTTTCAAATGTCCGGATAAATATAGTATGCATATTATTGGTGAATTTTAGAAAAAGGATATTTTAAAATATTTATGTAAACCTTAAATAATTAATAATGTGTAATGATTTTCAAAAAATGGTCTTCTATAGTTATGTTCAGTAAGAAATTCAGAGTCTAATAAGATCAATATAATTTTTGATGAATGGTAAATTATGAATAGTGATTTTATGCTTACAATTAGTAATTTCATCAAATGGATTAAGTAACCTCACTTAAGAAAATATTAATATAATTTAGGCACCTTGATTAAGTAGTTTGATTCAATAAAATTGGTAAATAAATGTTTCAGAAATTATTGGTTAAGTATTAGTTTTTCCAGGTGAATAGTGTTTTTTATTTAAAAATTAAATTAAAAATATTTGTAAAATTATTATTATAAATTTTTTTTCATTTTTTAATTTAGAGCATTGATATTAAGTTAAGGTGATTTTTGGGGATTTTTCTGAAAAAGTTGAATTTTCGGTGAATAGTGAAATATAGTTTTTAGTTTTGGGTGTTTAATGACATCATTAAGGATGTAATAATTATGTAATCATTCTGGTAGACTTATAAATAGTAAAATAAGGTATTATGTGTCCCAAGTGTCCAATACCATTGTAAAATATCACAGGAAAGCCCGTGGTTTTTTCAATACCACTGATGAGGTGTCCCTTGGCCATTAATGACTTGCCCCCTCACTTCTCCTATAAATACCAAGCCATTAACTCATTAATTTAATTTCCAAATCCTACCCAATAAATTTATAGTCTATTTACCTCCCAAGTATTCCTCCCAAGGTTCCCTCAAGCCACCCAAGGTCCCGACCTTCAAGATTTCGAAGTTACTCTTCAAGGTAAGGGAATCGTTCACCCTCCTCTTTTAAGTCAAAACTTCCTTTATGTTGTGTTCTCTAATTTCCATTTCTTTATGTTGAGGTTATGTTCTTATATGTTCTCATTTTTATCCATTTCATGTCTAATTGTTGAGAGACCCTTTTCGCTCTTATCAATTTTTTTCTGAATTTTTAAGTGACGTCATTAGGCTGCCGAATTTCTCGTAAAAGAAATTGCATCTTATCTTTTCTTTCATATCTCCTTTTCATGTGGTATGTCATTAAAATATCCATACCATGATCTTATTTAGTACCCATACTTTATTATTAATTGTTTATGAGTGTTTTACCCTTTTCCCCTCTCTTTTCAATGTTTTCTAAAACCATGCTATATAGCTGTTATGCTATAGAAATTTCGCCTCAAAATTTCTATCTCTTTCTCTCCAGAAATTCTCTTTTTTTATTTATGTGAATACCCAGACCTATTTTGTTTCTATGGGTGTTCATAAATATATAAATATGATATATTTTATTCTTTAATTGAAATAAATATAACCCTCACTCCCTTTTCATGGGTTATAAATGACTTAATGATCTTATTTTTAAGTACTTTTTAAACATCAAGATTTTGACATGAAACCCATTTCTTTGATTCAATTTGGTTTATTTATGAAATGTTTGATTATTATCTATGTGGATCACATGAAAGTAAATACATAATAATGGTTCTCTCTAATATCGCTCCAATGCATTGGGTAAATAATTAATCTCTAGAGATGACAAGTTTTACGACACCTTGGTGAATAACCTTGGTAATTTTTATGACACCTTGGGGATGGACCTTGGTGATATGTTCATGAATGTCTAAATGAAATGTAGTAGCCACATATTCAAGTTATGATTCAAGTTATTTTTATTATGATATTCCTATTCTTTCATTACTCTTATCTTTAGATTGTATTCAAGTTAGTATTGATATCACAAGTAAATTGATTCCCTTGCTTACCCTTACTGGGCCTTTTGCTCGCCCTTTATTTTGAATGTATGTCTCCAGGTTATGAGATGTAGTAATTTTACTTAGGATGAACTTATTATAAAGCCTTAAAAGTGGATTAGAAGAATGTGTTATGTTGTTTTCAAGTTCTATTATTCCTGATTTCCAAGACACTAGACTTTAATGATCCTTTGTATGTAAAATTTAATGAAAAGTTATGTTTAAAAAATGTGGGATTCCATAGTTTGTATCAAAGGAAGGTTTAGTTATTTATGGAAATTAGGATATGAAAACTTTAGGAATAACCCTATGTAAATGTTTAAATATAGGAAAAATTCCTAGTATTTTGGTGAGTATTGAGTAAGTGGTTTATCAAACAAATACATCCATGTCTGGATACGAGCAGGTAGAGGTGGCTCTGGCATAGATGTACATAGGGGTAAAACCCAAAAACACTGCTTTGAGCTAGACTTGAATGGGAACTGGTGCACGATAATGGGACTTGTTTCACTCTTGGTTATGACACTCCCGGGAGATATGTTTGGTTAATCGCGGTCTTTTATGAATCATTATGAAGGAATTATAGAGAAATGTAATTGTTTAAGCATGAAGTTTTAAGACATAAAATCCTTTATAGTTAAAATATTTTTAAATGAAATAAGTTTCTCACTAAGGTTTTACTCTTTTAGAAAAATAGTGGGCAATAGGAGGAATCGTGCAAATGGTGACTGCAATGGACCATGCACTGACGACCCTCCGATGGAATCCGGAATGGAAACATTCATGCAAATGATGAACCAACTGACTCAAGTTATGGGAAATAACTTGAATAAAGCTGAGAGATCGATCTCACTGTGAAGGGAACAACATTCTGTTGAGTCCTTTATGCGTCAATGACCACCAAACTTCAGTGGATCGACTGACCCATTTATTGCTGAGCAGTGGATCAGCTCCATCGAGAAGATATTTTCTGTGCTATGCTATTCAGAGCAAGAGAAGGTCACCCTGGATGTCTATTGCTTAGAAGAAGAAGCTGATCAGTGGTGGGAACTGATCAAAAACACAAGGAAAAGAGTGTAAGTTGAAGCTATGGAGTGGGAAGAGTTCAGATGGATCATTTTTAGTAAGTATTTCCATTGTTCTATGAGAATGAGAATGGAGAAGGAGTTTCTCAAGCTGAAGTAGAAGGATAATGAATATGTTGGAAGCTATGAGATGAACATCACAAGGCTTTCATGATATACCTATATCTTTTTCATGGATCTAAATGGTAAGGTTTATAGATTCTTCGGTGGACTGAGACCTCATCTGTGGAATAATCTAGCCAACTGAGACTATGATATCTATGAGGAGATCATGCAGAGTGAGATGAAAGTCAAGCTGGAGTTTGGTGAGACGCAGTGGTCTCATAAATCCAATGACAAGAAGAGATCGATGGAGCCTATCTTAGGGATTACTTTTGATTAGGGAAGAGGAGGAAAGAAAGTTTAACTTCCCATGTGTAATAAATGTGGGAAGAAGCATTCGGGGAACTGCATGCTCAGGAGCGGGAAATATTACAAGTGTGGAAGAGATGTCCATATTGCAAGGAATTGTCATAGTGAGGTGAAACCTCAACTTCCAAACACAAACGACAAGGGGAAGATGGTACAAGCCCTACCTCATGTCCAGTGTTTTTAGTGTGGACAACGTGGGCACTTTTCCAATCATTGTCCAAATTTGAGGGCAGTGGAGGGGAACCACCATCAGCCTCAGTAAAGGCCAAGGGAGCAAGGTTGTGCTTTTTCTATCATGGAAACTGAAGTTGAAGCTCTAAATGATGTGGTAGAAGGTACTCTTATTGTCCTCTCAAAGATAGAAAATACTTTGTTTGATTCTAGTTCTACGCATTCCTTTATTTCCTCCAAGTTTGCAAAGAATTTAGATTCAACCCCTGATTTTCTAAAAGTAGAGTTATCAGTTAAGACTCATGGTGGGACTATCCAAGAATCGCCAGTGTTTAGAAAATATACTATTTACTTTAGTGAGAACAATATTATTGAAAATATAGTAGTCATTTCCCTGATGGAATTCGACATTATACTAGGGATAGATTGGCTCTCAAAGTATAATGCAAAGATCAATTGCATAATCAAGGAAATATTAGTAGTCTTGAATGGAAAACCTGTAGTTATCTTCCAAGGAGAGATATCTCAACTTGATCCTTTTCTAGAAGAACTCCCTATATTCTTCTTTATGTATTTTATTGGCGAATAATGAGAAGGAGATGAGAGTTTAAGGATATAAAGTGTCCCCATCATCCAGGAATATGTTGATGTATTTCCTAAGGAGTTTCCTGGACCTCCACTTGAAAGAGAGGTAGAGTGCTCTATTGAGCTTGTACCTGGATCTCATCCAATATCAAAGACCCCATATAGGATGGAAAATGTGAAGCTATAGGAATTAAAGAAACAACTCCAAGATCTTTTGGAGAAGGGGTTTATCTGACCTAGTGTGTCTTCTTGGGGAGGACCAGTTCTCTTTGTGAAGAATAAAGATGGATCGATGCGGATATGAATTGATTATAGAGAACTGAATGGGATCACAATGAAGAACAAATACCCTCTTCCAAGAATTGATGACTTATTTGACCAACTTCATGGGGATCAATTCTTCTCTAAGATTGATCTTCAATGTGGTTATCATAAATTGAGGGTGAAGAAAGAATATATTCCAAAAACTGCCTTTCGATCAAGATATGGGCATTATGAGTTTGTTGTTATGCCATTCAGACTGACTAATGCACCTGCTATTTTTATGGATTTGATGAATAGAGTCTTTAAGGACTACCATGATAACTTTTTGTTAGATTTTATTGATGATATTCTGATATATTCCAAAAGTCGCGAGGAACATGAGGATCATCTAAGGGATATTTTGCAAACACTATGGAAGGAGAGCCTTTTTGGGAAGTTCAGTAAATGGGGATTTTGGTTACAACAATTTTCTTTCTTGGGGCACATTTTTACCAATAAAGAAATCACAGTTGGCCCTGCAAAGACTAAAGTTGTAGAGGAGTGGCCTCAACCTACAACAATAATAGAGATTCATAGTTTTCTTAGATTAGAAGGATATTATAGGAGGTTTGTGAAAAAAAATTCATGAATTTCTAATACATTAACCAAGTTAACTAGAAAAGGGGTCAATTTCATCTAGACAAAGGAGTGTGAGGAAAGTTTCCAAGATCTGAAGAAGATATTGGTTACTACACCCGTGTTAACTCTACCCTCAAGTGGAGAAGGATTCATTATTTTTAGTGATGAATCTCTAAAAGGGATTGGGAGATTACTCATGAAAAATGAAAATGTCATTGATTATACATCTTGACAATTTAAGACTCATGAGCAGAATTATAATACACATGATTTGGAGCTGGTTGCGGTTGTTTTTGCTCTGAAGATATAGAGGCACTATCTTTATGGGGAGAAATGTGATATATACACAGACCATAAAAGTTTGAAGTATATTTTCACACAAAAGTAATTGAACATGAGACAAAGGAGATGGTTAGAACTTATTAATTACTATGATTTTTCAATTCATTATCATATCAGAAGATCAAACAAATTTGCTAATGCATTAAGTAGGAAAGACCTAGTTGTTCATTCCCTGATTAGGATTCAAAAATATCCTTTGATCAATGACCTAGTAAAGCTCTACATGGGAATTATAAGGTAAGGGACATCATCAACCCTAACCCAAATGATTTCTCAACCTTCATTACTAGAGAAGATCAAGAAAGCTCAGAAACAATATCCTTTGTTACAGAAGAAGTTTGAAGCTGTGAAGGATGGGAAGTTTCCTGAGTTCAATATTGATCAATAAGGTGTACTGAAATTTCATACAAGACTATGTGTTCCATCTATTCTGGAAATAAATAAGGAGATGATGGATGAATCTCATAGCTCTACTTTCTCTATACATCCTAAAAGCACAAAAATGTATAGGGACCTTCATGATCATTTTTGGTGGGATAATATGAAAAGGGAGATTTCTGACTACACTAAAAGGTGCCTAGTTTGTCAGAAAGTAAAGGCAGAGTGACAACTTTCTAAAGGGGTGTTGCAACCACTTCCCATACCAGCATGGAAGTGGGACAATATCACTATGGACTTCATCAATGGTCTCCCAAGAACTTCTAAAGGAAACAATGTGATATGGGTTATTGTGGACCGTCTCACTAAGAATTCTCATTTTATCTCTATTCAGGAAGATTTCTCTCTTGATCAACTTACCAAGATTTACGTGAAGGAAGTGGTAAGGCTGCATGGAGTTCCACTTTCTATTGTATCTGATCATGATCCAAGGTTTACATCAAAATTCTGGAGAAGTCTTCAACATGCTCTGAGCACTGAATTGAATTTTAGTACATCATATCACCCCCAAACTAAGGGCCAATCTGAGAGAACTATTCAAAAACTTGAGGACATGCTGAGAACATGCTCAATGGAATTTAAGGGTTGATGGGATCAACATCTCCCTTTATTTGAGTTCTCTTACAACAACAGCTTCCACTCGAGCATTCAAATGGCACCCAATGAAGCTCTATATGGGAAGCGATGTAGAACTCCTACTTGTTGGGATGAAGCTGGTGAGAGAAAGCTTCTTGGGCCAGAGCTTGTGCAAGAGATGATAGAAAAAGTTCATGACATCCAACAACACATTAAGGCTGCTCAGAGTCTGCAAAAGTGCTATGACGACAACCGTCAAAGGGACTTTGAGTTTGATGTTGGTGACAAGGTCTTTCTTCTAATTTCACCTTGGAAGAGATTCATGATGTTTCTGGAGAAAGGGAAGCTCAACCCTAGGTACATTGGCCCCTATGAAATCCTTGATCCCGTGGGAGCAGTGGCCTATCGACTTGCACTTCCTCAAAATCTATCACAAGTTCATGATGTCTTCCACGTATCCCTCTTGAGGAAGTACATACCTGACCCTTCACATGTACTAAACCCAGAGGTGATAAAACTAGAACATGACCTCTCTTATGAGGAGCAGCTGGTGGAGATCTTGGATCGTAGAGACAAGGTTCTATGCAACAAGACTACCCACCTTGTTAAGGTGTTAGGGAGGAACCACAAATATGAAGAATCCATGTGGGAACTAGAGGAGTCTATGAGGTAGAAGTACCCACACCTTTTCTCCTCTAAGGGTACGAGTTAAAAAATTTCGAGGATGAAATTTCTTAAGGGGGGGAGAATGTAACGACCCAGACTTTTTAATAATTTTTGTTTCCTAATTTTGTGTGCTATTTTATTTTATACTCAAAAAAACTATTTAATTTAATAAAATGAGTATAATTAAAATGAGACCGTTGGGTTTCGAATGTTATATGATTGTTGGTCAATATGACCGTTGGGAACTAAACTCTTAGTGTTGCTATTATTGTTTATAAATACAAGTGATCTTGGTTAATTAATACAGAGAGAAGATTTGATGGCCTCCTCTAGTAGACTCAGGACATTCGAATCCCATCTAATGGAACTTTGTAATGAGGTAGCACCACTGGGCTTTGCTCTAGACTAAACTCAAGCCGAACTTCATCGTGTGAAGCTGGAATGGAATCGCCTTTGGGAGAAGTTCAAGCTGATAGAAATCACCACTCGGGAAATGTTGGCCGAGCCACCCCAAGATTCTATCACTATAGCACACCTTACACTTAGGTCATATTCTGGTGTTATAATGGGATATGTAACTAGACCTTAGCTACTTTATGAAATCCTTTGATATAAATAAAAATTTTGATTTCTTCTTATGGTGAAGTTTGTGAATTTTCAAATGTCCGGATAAATATAGTATGCATATTATTGATGAATTTTAGAAAAAAAAATATTTTAAAATATTTATGTAAACCTTAAATAATTAATAATGTGTAATGATTTTTAAAAAATGGCCTTCTACAGTTATGTTCAGTAAGAAACTTTGAGTCTAATAAGATCAATTTAATTTTTGATGAATAGTAATTTATGAATAGTGATTTTATGCTTATGATTAGTAATGTGATCAAATGGATTAAGTAACCTCACTTAATAAAGTATTAATATAATTTAGGCACCTTGATTAATTAGTTTTTTTAATAAAATGGGTAAATAACTGTTTCAGAAATTATTGGTTAAGTATTAGTTTTTTCGGGTGAATAGAGTTTTTTATTTAAAAATTAAATTAAAAATATTTATAAAATTATTTTTATAAAATGGATTTCATTTTATAATTTATAGCATCGATATTAGCTTAAGGTGATTTTTGGGGATTTTTCTAAAAAAGTTGAATTTTCAATGAATAGTGAAAATACAGTTTTTAGTTTCAGGTGTTTAATGACATCATTAAGGATGTAATAATTATTTAATCATTCTGGTCTACTTATGAATAGTAATATAAGGTATTATTTGTCTCAAGTGGCCAATACCATGGTCAAATACCATGGGCAAGCCCATGGTTTTTCCAATACCCCCGATGAGGTGTCCCTTGGACATTAATGACTTGTCCCCTCACTTCTTCTATAAATACCAAGCCATTACATCATTCATTTCATTTCAAAATCCTCCCCAATGAATTTCTGGTCTCTTTACCTCCCAAGGAGTCCTACTAATGTTCCTTCAAGCCTCCCAAGGTCCCAGCCTTCAAGCTTTCAAAGTTACTCTTCAAGGTAAGGGAATCTTTCACCCTCCTCTTTTATGTCATGACTTCCTTTATGTTGTGTCTTATAATTTCCATCTATTTATGTTGAGGTTATGTTATTATATGTTATAATTTATATCCATTTTATGTATAATTGTTGAGAGACCCTTTCTACTCTCATAAATTTGTTTTCTGAATTTTTAAGTGACGTCGTTAGGCTGCCGAATTTCTCGTAAAAGAAATCGCATCATCTCTTTTCTTTCATGTCTCCTTTTCATGTGGTATGTCATTAAAATATCCATACCATGATATTATTAGGTACCCATACTGTATTATTAATTATTTATGAGTGTGTAACCCTTTTCCCCTCTCTTTTAAATGTTTTCTAAAACCATGCTATATAGCCGTTATGCTGTATAAATTTCGCCTCAAAATTTCTATTTCTTTCTCTCCAGAAATTCTCTTGTTTTATTTATGTGAATACCCAGACCTATTTCGCTTCTATGGGTGTTCATAAATATATAAATATGATATATTTCATTCTTTAATTTACATACATATAACCCTCACTCCCTTTACATGGGTTATAAATGACATAATGATCTTATTTTTAAGTACTTTTTAAACGTCACGATTTTGACATGAAACCCATTTCTTTGATTATATTTGGGTTATTTATGAAATGTTTGATTATGATATATGTGGATCACATTAAAGTAAATAAATATTAAGGGTTCCCCCTAATATCACTCCAATACATTGGGTAAATAATTAATCTCTAGAGATGACAAGTTTTACGCTACCTTGGTGAATAACCTTGGTAATTTTTATGACACCTTGGGGATGGACCTTAGTGAATTGTTCATGAATGTATAAATGAAATGTAGTAGCCACATATTCAAGTTATGATTCAAGTTATTTTCATTATTATATTCTTATTATTTCATTTCTCTTGTATTTATGTTGTATTCAAGTTAGTATTGATATCACAAGTAAACTGATTCCCTTGCTTACCCTTACTGGGCCTTCTGATCAGTCTTTCCTTTGAATGTATGCCTCCAAGTTATGAGATGCAGTAATTGTACTTAGGATAAACTTATGATTAAGCCTTAAAAGTGGATTAGAAGAATTTTTTATGTTGTTTTCAAGTTTTATTATTCTTGATTTCCAAGACACTGGACTTTAAAGATCCTCTGTATGTAAAATGTAATGAAAAGTTATGTTTAAAAAAGGTGGGATTCCATAACCATGCCTAAGGGTCGATCGGTTCATTTCAGGAAAAGAGGTAGGATATGGGTTGGAGGATGGATATAGGCCAAATACACAACATACATTTAATACAATTTGTGTAATTGAAGTACGCAGAGTGTATTAGATACACTACATATAATAGATTTGATAGGTCTGTTGCATGACATGAATTGGTTTTTCCTCGAGAGAGTGAAACCCAAGTAATACACGATGTGTAATGTAATTACATTTCATGTAATTTCTTTTTTCCTAGTGGAAAATACCTGAGAATTACATGATGTGAAATGAATTTACATTTCATGTAAATTTCAAGGTCCATTTTTTAAAAAAAAAAGGTAGAACCCACTATTTGAAAATTGTTCTTCTTTTTTTATTCCACATAGAAGGATTCATGTGCGAGGATCTCTCCCCACGCCTCACCTAGGTTCCACAAAATCTACTCTATCAGATATCTTTCCTTCTTTTTATCAGATGTGTTGGATCCGTAACAATAATTTTTTCATTACTATTCCTTACTTTTTCCATTTATCTTTCCATATTTTGTGCTATTTTGGTGCAATCTAATATGCCATGTTTTCATGGTTTTTTATACTTTTCATTTTTCTCCCATTCTATCTCAATTCAAATGCAAGAAACATATGAGTTTCCATCTACGAAACTAAGTTTGGTGGTCTATATATTTTCCCTAAGTTTCATTTCATTCATATTATGTTTCTTTGTGTTATGCACTATACCTTTCTAACAATGCCTCTATGTAATGACCTAAAGTTTCATTAATAGAAAATCCATATTGATCCTATTAAATGTCTCTTTATATAAAATGTTTTTATAAAATTTCAACTTCATTGGTTTTATGATAATAATTGTGACCGTTACTTTTATAGTCATTGAACAGTGATCACGTGATTAGTATAAATATAGGGCTTTAACACATCCAATTTTACTTAGACAAAGGAAGCAATGGCCTCATCCAGTAGAATTTCCCCATACGAAGCCCATTTATCGGAGCTCGGAAAATAGGTGGCATCCTTGGGCTTCGCTCTTGACCAAGCCCAAGCTGATCTTCACCATGTCAAGCTTGAACGGGACCGTCTACGGGAGAAGTAGAAGTTGATACAAATTACCACTCGAGCGATGTTATTCGAGCCACCCCAAGAGTTTGTCACCATCGCACACCTTACCCTTAGGTCTTATACGGCTGTTTTAAGGGGTTATGTAACTAATCTATAGTACTATGTTCATGTACATTATTTTTTTATATAATAATTAATATAATTTCTTGTCATTATTGATACATTGTAAATAGTTTTTAAATTACAAATGGTGTTTTTAGTTATTATTTAATTAAGAAATCTATTTTATTAAATTAATGTATTTTTAAATTAAATAATATTTTAATAAAATATTATTATTATTATTATATTAATTTTATTATATATAAATGATCATGTAATTTTATGAATGCAATTATAATTTTTATTAAGGTTTGAAATCCATTTTTGTCAAAACCCGTGAATTTTTGATAAATGTCAGTTTTTATTTTAAAAGTTAAAATTAAAATATTTAGAAAATTATTTAGATAAAATAAATGTTATTTTTGGAATCAGGACGTCGAAATTATCCAACGGTGAATTTTTCATAATTTTTTGAGACAGTCAAATTTTTGAGTAAAAATTAAATACCGTTTAAATATATAATGTGTTTTATAACATCATAATGACCCAATAGTGATGTAATAAAATAATATAATCATTATGTTCGGCCAATATTTGTTTTACCATTAAAATAATGTAATTTTGGGTTTTTTTGGCTTACTTTTCAAAGCATTAATGGACCCCTCAAGACTTATTAAACACCTTGCCTTTTTAAATTAATTTCCATGGGAGTGTGACTCACCTCCACATAAGCAACCCTAATATTTTAAGAAGTTAGGACCTTGGAATTATAAAATATTATTTTCCTCTTCCCTTTTCCAAAAACCATGGGCAAAAACCATGGGATGGTTTGTGGTTTGGATTAATTTAATATAAGGGGTCCCAAACCTAAATAATAAAGAATTCCCTCAACTTTCCTATATAAACCCACCCAAGCTCCCACTTTCTCCTCACTCAAAGCCTGTGGAGTTCATCCAACCTCTGACCTACTCTCTATAGAATCCTCCCAAGGTGCCCCAAGCTCCCAAGAATCCTCTCACAAGCCTCTCTCTATCCTTTGGAAGCACACTTCCAAGTAAGGGTTTTTTCTTCCTTTCTCATTTTTGTCCAATTTTTTTAAGTTGTTTTGCCATTTTAATTTCAATTATAAAAGTTAGGGTATGGTTTCACACCTCCCTAATACTGCCCTATTTATGTTTGAATGATGTTATACCCTTTATCTCTCATTAAATGCCTCCCATGTACACCCTTTACTATGTCGAAATTCCGAAAGGAACTTCTCTATCCTCTTTTACATTCAAGAAATACTTTTGTATCATGAATCTAAATTCCATTAAAATTGTTGGGACATGTATCTATATGACCTCCTTACTGTCCATTACAAGTAAATATGATGAGGAACCCCTTTCTCTCTCATCAACCATTTTTATGAATTCTTATGTCACGCCGTTACGCTGCCGAAATCGCACCGATTTTCCAAGCCAATGTCATTGTGTAGTGAATACCATGCCCATTTCTCCATCAAGGGTATTCACCTTTATGCACAATTACTTATTGATTATAAAGTTTCATGTATAAATTCCACATTCCTTTATCATGGAATAAATGATTATGTTTTATGAATCCATGTTTTATGATCCATGTGGCACACTTATGCATGAAATGAAATGTTTAAGAAGGGTGCGCCCTTATAACGCTCCAATGCATTGGGTAAAGTATAGTATCATGATATGTCATTTGCAATGAGTGTTGACTTATGCTAAATCAAGTGCAACGAGGGTATACTCGTGCTTTATGTTCAATGAGGATTTACTCATGCTCCATGTGCAATGAGCCTTAGCTCATGCTAATTTCATGTTAAGTGTTGTTGTCACATTTCCATGTTATGATTATCATGCTTTATCATGCCTTTATGTTCATGTTTTTCTTATTCTCTATTGATATACCTATTGTCTAACATGTATTTTACTCCTCATGTTATTACATGTGTACTCCCTTACTGGGCTTTATAGCTCACCCTTTTCTTATGCATATCCTCAGGTTATCCGAAGCAATGCTAAGTACGAAGGAATGTAGTAGTCATGTAAAGGAAGTTTTCAATAAAGATATTTTATTTCATGTTTTAAGTTTTTATGTAATAATACTAATCCCCAAAGACATTAAACCTCTAGATCTTCTTTGTTGTATCAAGTAAAGTTTTATGTAATAAATCATGTTTAAGTTGTAATAAAAAGCAGGGTTGTCATACTCTAAATGTTTAATAATTTAAATTTAAATGGTTTTACATTCCTAATATGGTCCTAGATAATAGAAAATAAACACCTTGGTTGATCACCATGGTGTGAGCCACCCCCATGGGTGTTCCCTTCCTTAAAGGCCTTAATTCCCTTTACCTTAAATAGTTAAACCACCTTTATAGGTGTGTGTTTGGCCATGTAATAAATTAAATGGAAATAAGAAATGATATTCCATGTGTTAGGCCCCTATGATTTATTCCTTAGTTTTCCATGTTTTAATTAAATTAATTGTCCAACCTGGTCATAGAGACCCAAGATTATCATGCATAGATATTAAAACTTTTTAGATGAATATTCATTAAATTACACAAGTACATTCTTGAGGACCATAATTTTTTAGTGCCTTTGAAAACATAGAAACAAAATCTTCTAACTTTGTGAAAGATCTTCAATATCTCCCATAAAGATATTCCCATTTAGTATGCTTCACAAGAATACCCTACTTAAAACACTTCTTCATAATCTTGGGAAAGTAAAAATAAGAAAGGGTTAGCTAAATTTCTCAATAAGGGTAAACAGGGAAGATACATAATCATGACATAAGCATAAGGGTATAAGAACATGAGTATAACATTGGAAAATCATACCCTTCATATCAAATATCATAAATATGAATCAAATAACATGAGTCATAAGATCATAACATTGGAATAAGACATATACTTGTGTAATACTCATCATCTTATAACATTGTGAACATGTATAAATATAAACAGGTTCACTCATTAATTTAAGGACATGAAATCAAACCCTCGCGTAAACTTATGGACAAGAAACCAAGTCTACGCATATCATTATGGACATGAAAGACAGGTCCATGCATAATATTGTGAATGTGTAATCAGGTTCACAAAAAACATTGGGAACATGAAATGGGGTTCACATATAACATTGTGAACATGTAATTAGTTTCACGCATAACATTTTGAACATGTAATCAGGTTCAGGTATAACATTGTGAACATGCAATCAGGTTCATGAATAAAATTTTGAATACATAATAATGTTCACACATAATATTGTGAACATATAATTAGGTTCATGTATAAAAATATATACTCATGATTTATCCATCATTACCCAATGTATTGGAGGGAGATATAGGTCCCACCCATCCCATAATGAAATCATACATATATGTGCCACAAGATCATAAACATTCATCATATCATAAATCATGAAATTAAATGGGTATCATAAACACTTCATCATATCATAACCTATAGAAAATAGACATGTTTCATAAGCATTTCATCATAACATAACCTGTGAAAGAAGCAGGTTACCTAATAATTTTAACATGGTATAACCCATGGTGGAGAAACTGGTTTCTTAAACAACTTATCATCTTAAACATAAACCATTAAAATAAATAACTAGAATGGTTTCCTTGGATAATAAACCCAATAAATCATTAACTTTATCAAATTATTTCATCTTAGATAGAGGGTTATTTTGAAAGATCACTTGGAACAATTCTTAATGAAAATAACATTTCTTTAAAGAGGACTTTTTAAAAGAAATATCATTTTAAAAGTCATTTTCTTTGAAAAACACTTTGAAAATTTATAAATTAAGCTTTAAAAATTATTTAAAACATTTCTTGAGAGAAATATACTTTCCTCTTTGAAAAAATCTTTTGAAAACATGAAACATTTTAAAAACATTTTTCTTTGAAATTAGATTTGAAAACTTACAAAGGAATATTTGGAAAATAGTTAAAACACTTTTTAAACATAAAAATTTTCAAAATAATTTTCCTTAAAAATGATATTAAAATATCATTTAAAAATATCTTTGAAAACATTTTTATAAAACATGGTTTTGAAAGAAAACAAATTTCCAACCAAAGAGAGAAATAAAGGCAGGTTTTTTTAAAAGCATTTACTTAATTATATTAAGTAAACAATAGTGTTAAAATGGTACCATTACTTTAAGATTTCATAAATAACCAATTTATAAGAAAATTAATGATAAATATTGATAGTTAGATCATAATATTTCAATATTTTAGACTTAATCATAAAAAATCCTCATAAATGATGAGATTATAACATAAATATTTACGACTTTGGTAACATTGAATCATAAGACCGATGAATGAATAACATAAAACAGAACACAAAATATCATGATGATATATAAATTCATTATGTGACATGTAAAAGGTTCTATATATACACCTTGTGAAATAATATAAGTGCATATCATAACATACATCTCAAAGAAGGAAAATTGAGTCAAATATCCTTTACTGATTTAGTAAATCTTGAACTGTAAACCCCATGAAAGAAAATTTAGGATAAGAATCATAAAATAAATTCATGGTATGTATATACACCACATGTAAGAAATAGGTGGTGAATATAGAATGTGTCTCACAAAAGTAAAAAAGTGAGACGAAAATCCCTTACCTTAAGTCTTGAATCTCATTGTACCCATTAAAAATTCCTTTATAATAAATATAAGTTTATTATAAAACTATAAAAACCATATTAATATATATAATTCAATATATTATTTTATTATGACTTTATATTACCTGTTTATTAACAATACCATGTTAAAGTTATGTTTCAGGTAATAGTTGTTTTATTTTTCATACATGTTTTGACTTTTTATTCTCGGTCCTCTTACTTAGATGATGATTTAATAATCTCCAGAATTTAAATAATGATATATATTCAATATATATGTATTTATAATTATCCATAAAATTTAGTGATGGGAAATTAAATACACAATTCATGCAGGCAGTGGGTCGTAAGTATGCATGAACACAGTTTCCATTTTCATATCGTATTAAAAGAAAGAAAAGTAAATTATATATATATATATATTATCATTAGAATATAATTTTTATGTCATATATATCACATATTTTTATTAAACTAATCCTTAATACATTCCATGTAAAGTGTGCACAAATCCCATCACTTCGCAAGGCGGTAGTCCGCCATACACACGAATGGCGTTATCATATTCCCACAAAATGGAAAGCATGAAGGTATGTGTTATATAATAATTATATAATCATAAATAAATTTTGAATATTGTATATATCATGTATAAATAGTATTTCTATCATTATTCCCAACCATGATATGTGGTCATGGAAAAAATAACTTCGATTCATGAGGCGGTAGTCCACCCTACACATGAATGATGATTTTGTAACCCATTTGATGGAATTTTATGTGGTTTTAAGTCATAAACTTATAATAAAAACATCTCAGTATATATATGATACTGAGGTTATTGTATAATCAATATATAAAAATAATTTAATGGGTTTTAGGAAGAAATAAAACAAAAACATTTGTTGATGAATGTTACATCTTCTTCAGGTACTACCTCTTGGTTTACACCAAAGGCCTCTCTTGGTTGGATTTATTCCCAAATTAATTATTTTCATCATGATTTTATAGAATTTGGTATGTTATTTTGGTAGTTTTTGGTCAATCCAAATATCTTTATAGGTGTTAATAAGGGGAAGAGTGAGTGCCCTTTTATAGTTGAGGAGGAGTGGAATTCTTATAAATACTCAAAAGTATTCATTATTGGGAGGTCTCCCTTACCTCATGTGGATCCAAAATTTAATAATAATGGATTTTAGGGTTTATTTGGTCTATAAAAACCTCCAAAATACAAAAATAAGTGCCTTTTTATAATTTTGTTCCTTAACTTCTAAGTTTCTCTACTTTTACCATTTTGATTTCTATTAAGGTAACTAATTTTCTAACCTAGGTAATTTATTCATTAAGACTAGATTAAAGTAAGACTTATTAGATAATTTATACCCAATTACTATAAATATGATATATATTTTATAAAATAAAAATCTCATGTGTATTGGAAATCAATTTCAACAGAAGTGCATGTAGTGCGCAAAAACGTTGCTTTAACCCTAACCACTCTAAAAAAGTTTTTACTATTTAGTGGTCAATATGTTAATTATAAAATAATAAATGTTACATGAAAGGAATATATTTTATTTTTATTAAAATTTAAAAATCGCTTGGTAGAATATGGGTTTTTTAGTAATTTTAAATCATTTAATAAAATACCATTTATTATAAAATAACATTAATGTCAATTTTAACATTACTTATTTAATTTGAATTTAAAAATATCAATAAAATGATATAATTTGAATATATTTAGTTCATACATGTGTATAATGATATTTTCATATAAAAAATTAATGGAAGATAATAATTCATTCAATTTACTTCACTTTTAATATTTTTTGTATCAATTATTTTAGTTAATTATTAACTAAATAATTACTATATTGGCGTTTCTTAAGAATTTAAAGAAATTATTTAATATATAACAAATTAAAATAAATTATCACGATAAAAAACTCATTTAACTTTCAAAATAAAATTTATAACTGAAAATATGATGTTTTTCCTTATCTTAAATCTTTTTAAATATTAAAGGCAAGGAATGTTCATTTTTTCTCTTCTTCCTTAATTAACTTATTATACAGGTCAAATTGATGTAATATTATCCAAATAACACATAAAAATGATCCTAATGTGTTAAGTTTCAAAATATGTCCAGAAAATTGGTGTTGGACAAGTTGGTAGGTCATTTTATACTATATATTCTCTGTTTATCCACTAAGTAAACTCATTTTCACCATAATTGTTGTAATTAATTTTAATTGTTTTCACTAATAAATTTGGTCAAAAATTAATTATGAATTATTAGATATTATAAATTATAATTATTCCCAATATGGAATCCATTTTTGTGAATTTAAATCACATAAGTGGCAGAAATTAATTAAAAATTAATCTTGCAGAGGTGATGAGAAAACGGGTTTTTAAAGAGGAAAAGATTAAAAGGTTACAAAGATTTTATATTCAATTTAAAAATTAAATTAATAGATTTATAATAGAACTATTTTTAATTTAAAACAAATTCAAAATGTATTTTAACATTATAAATTATTTGAATGAAAAATAAGTTTTCTATTAAAATTTAATATTTTTCACTATTCATAAAAAAATAAAACTTCTCAGAAAAATACCAAAAAATAACCCTATGATAATTTTGATATCATACTTTCAAAAATTATGGTTATTTTATTAAATTAATTTTCTAAAACTGTAAAATTTTGATTTTAAAATATTTGTGCCATAAAAATGAGACAAAACTACTTTTTATAAAAATATAGTTTTGAAGCATGAAAATGGATTTATTATTATCTATTATATAGAAAACATATAAGATTAATGTTAAAAAAATTATTGAATATATAGTATATAAATTTCATTAAAATCATTAACCAAATGTGATTTGGTTAATTTATTGATATAAAACACTATTGTGCACATAAAATAGTTTTTTCAGAAAAAGATTTTCTTTTATTTTAAAAAGGGTTTTATTTTCATTTATAATATATTGGTCACCAAATAATTATATAAACATGAATAAACAATATTTTTAAGATTTATTTAATCTTTTTCATGCATTCCATTCCAATGGCTAGTTGATAGTTATCATATTAAATAATAAAATTAATAGTATATTATAGTTCGGTAAAACTCAGTCTAGCATGTAATGCAAGATATCAAAAGAACTTAGTATTTTGTGCAACACAATCCAAATTAGTGTTGAATGTACTACAATAAAATCTCATTATTTCATTTAGTGAAATCTTAACTTGGTGTTTTGTATAAATTAAGCTTAACTTGGTGTAGTGTGTGGTGTAATCCATCAAAGAATTTTAATTTATTCAAGAAAAAAATTGTCCATAAAAACTCGGGGTGTTTCATTCTACCCCCTTAAAATAAATTTTTGCCTCAAAATTCATCTGCATCGTCAAATTTTTAATACAGGAAACTTCCTGTAATGACTCGACCCTAGTTACATAGATTCTGTGCATTATTAAATAAAATTGGCATGATCACAAGAGATCAAGTCTCGAAAGACCGATTAGTTTAGTAACCTTGGAAATATTAGATACTTACATAAGTTTTACATTACATCGTGAAATAAAAAAACAGTGTATCCCCTTTTAACACACTCATATCCATGGCCTATCCCTGTAGGTTAATCGTAATATACTTCTTTGCAACCTGATAAAAATAAAACATAGAAATGGGTGAGCTCATATGCTCAGTAAAGATAAAAATATAGTGGAAACTATCATAAATAAGCATAAACATTTAAGGCAATGTATAAGACTAAAACAATTAGTTGGGGTTTGGATTAGTGGTAAGTACCCCATAATCCTACATGAAAAATGGGGGTTCAAAACCCATTAGGTGAAGGTACTGTATCATTACTGTAGTGTAATGTAGCAGTGGCGGGACTGTAGCAATGGTGGACATTGTAGCGGTTGTAGGTCACTGTAGTGGTGGCAGGGGACTGTAGCGGCAGCAGGGGACTGTAGCGGTAGTATGATACTGTAGCGGTGGAAGGGTATTGTACGGTACTATAGCAGGCAGGTACTATAGTATTACTATTCATAGAATGGGCTTTGGGCCACAAATTTGGGCCTACGGGCCATGTAATGGGCTAAATGCCCAATGGGCCTTCGGGATACGTAATGGGTCTCCTTCTACCCAGTTAAAATAGTTCTTTTCTTTGATTTAATAATAAATAAGGCTTCGACCCCAAACTTTAAAAAATAATATAAGACTAAAACAAAATCCTTTTAAACATAAACTTCGGCATAATATGGAAAAGATAAATCAAATAATGTCATTTACTTATTCACATGGATATTCTACTAGTCGAATAATCACATGTAATATCAATAACTAATTTCATAATGATGGAATGCATAATGTAAGAAATCATAACCACATAGTCAAGACCTTGTTCTAAGACTAAAATAAGATTTTTTCATGGCCTTGTGCCAAGACACTAGTTTGTCTCATGAGACCTTCTGATCCATCGAGGATCTATAGCGGGCTCCACCCGTTACTTACTAAGTCCAATGCATTCCTCATATAAAAATGATGAAACATAAAATAAACATTTGTATTAAAACTAGCATATGAAATGTTAATAATTTAACCATAAACCATTAATGGTATAAAAATAACACATCCACAGTCAAATATATCACAAAATCTTCAATACAATATGGAAGATTGTATCATAATAAATCAACTTCAAACAAGTGTAAAATACTTTAATGAATGTTGACATAGATGAAATCAAAACTATTTGAGAGAAATATATCTTTATATTTTGAAATAATTTAAAAGTTATGTAATTATAAAATAAAACATTTATTTTGAAACTATTTTTATAAGCTTGTAAGGGGATCTTTGAAGGTGTTATAATGGCAGAAAATAGCTTCACTTTCCGTATAAGTTAAAAAACATTCTTAACTTAATTTGTCGAAAAGTTCATAAAGTACCTTGTTTGGAAAAAGACATAACGATTCCTTTAAAAAAAATTATAAAATTAAAACAAGGGTATAAATTATGTTTTTAAATATATTTTTAAGAAACATGGATGTGGATGATAAAGAAGTCACAGTAGATACTTACGTATTAACAACCTCAGATAATAAAGAGATTGTAAAATTAACCCTTACCTTGTACTTTTCATTGGTTGAGGGTAATTTAACCTCTTGTATAATATTTAAATATTTTTTATTAAATTATACAAGAACCACATACATAAATATGATATCATATATGATCTTCTAATTTTTCTTTGTTAATAATATTTCAGTAGTATCATTGTTTTGGGTGTTAACTAATTCGTTTTAATTTATATGTTTTGTTACATAATTCATGTTTGTTATGTATAGGATGTATTTTATTCATATAAATAATGATATTATGTTCTTAAACATTATTTTTAATCATAAAATGAAAATTATTCTTGAATGGTTGTGATGGGGAATGAACCACATCGCGTTCGTGGAGATAGTAATCTGTACGTACGCACGAGCGATAATATCATTATATTGATGGTGAAATCATATGTAATTGGATGGTATATAATATTCACAGAATCATTAACATGTTATATTTATTATTTAAATCAATCCTAATCATTATTAAATCCATTCAAATAATGAAGTGTTGAATAACAAACTACACCATGACGTGGAGACGGTAAGTCGTACATACGCACGTATGGTGACTTTGTCATTCATATGATGGATAGAATAATGAATATTATTGTACCATATTTATAATAACATCTCAGTATGTATAAGGTACTGGATTTTTTATTTTGGTATGGAAACAACAAAGAAATAGTAAGTGGAAGAAGAAAAGAACTTTGAAAGAGGTGATGAAATTATTACCTTTTCTTCAGGTGCTTCCTTTTAATTTGATCAAAAGGGATCCTTAGTTTAGAATTATGGTCAAATTAAAGACTATATGTTGAATTTAGGGTAGTTGAGAGGATATTTTGGTAGGCTTTTTCTGAGCTAAATGGCTTTGGAGGAGCGATTTTGAGAGAAGGGGAAGTACCCTTTTATAAGAGAGGTGAGGGTCATTTTAGGAAAAGCTTGAAATATTATTTTCTTATACAATCATATTCAATTTATAATGGATACAAAATGATTTATTTTGATTCAAAGGTGGGTATGGGTCTAAATAATCTCAAAAAATATGTTTTAGACAGTTTTAGGACACCATTTTAACCTTATCTTTTATATTTAACTCTTAGTTAAATAGTTTAACTTTTACAATGTCTTTTTGTATTTTTATATTACATGGTTAATAAACTTACTATAAAATGAAAATATAACCCCAAGTATTTAATTAATGACATATCTATAATTATATGAGTCTTTTTTTTGAACATTATATTTTTATGAATATTATATCATTTCATACTATAGTGTTTGTTTTAAAAACTAATTTTTGTAAATTCTGACACTATTTAGTATTAGGTTTTTTTTAAAGTAAAAAAAACTTTATTACTTAGAAAAAAGTACATTAAATAAACTATAACATGTCATATTCACCTAGAAATTTTTTTTATGGAATAAATACTTTCAAATTATATTTATTGTAATATTTAAAATATCATTTATTTGATTCTTACATTAATAAGGAATATACTGCATCATTATTGTGTCATAAATAAATATATTTATTTTATGTCTAAAAATTATAAATAAAATATCATGATTTAGGAAATATTTTTATCTTTCAAATGAATATTTATAGTTGAATAGATCAATTATATAACCCCATATAAAAAATTTTACTAAAAGATACATGCTTTTGTTATTTTTGTCTTTACTTTAAATTAATTAATATAGAATGTCATTATCACTCCCAAGTGGCTCCATGGGGCCCCAAAATCTACCCAAGGATACCCATGGTCGGAAATGTATCATCTAATAGGTTTAAGACATGTTTTAGGGTAATTTAATATTATTATAATATTATTTGTTTACCCTTATCTACCAGATTTACCATTTAATCATGGTAAATAAAATATTTACTGAAGTAACTATTCATAATTTATAAAAAAAAGTTATCTATTTACACAATTTGGACCTCCTGATTCCAAATATTGAATCCATTTTTCCAAATTTAAAACACATAAGTTTCAGTAATTAATTTAAAATTTATTCTCGTTGTCGAAACCAAAAATGGGTTTTTAAGAAGTAAAAACTATCAAAAGATCAACATGTCTTGATGTAAAATTTAAATGTGAAATTACAACCAATGACCAAAATTATATTAAATTATAAAAATATAATATAATTATACCTTAAACCTACTCAAATGTATAATTTAATGCTATAAATTATTTTGATTTAAAAAGTTGTTTTTAATTAAAATTTAGTATTTTTCAATATTCATCAAAATATAAAAGTTATTAGAAAAGTACCAAAAATTTATCCAAACTAAATTTTTATGTACCGATTAAAAAGAAGAATTTTATTTCATCAATTTTAATCTATAAAAGTATCAAATATTGTATTTAAAAAATTTTCTCCATTAAAAGGCGGAAAAACTGTATTTTTTGAAAAATACTTCTTTTATTGAAAAATTTAATTTTTCCTCATAGTATGACTTAGAAACAAAAAAATATGGATGTTAAAATTATATGGAATATATATAAAATTCAAATTTTGGTTATTACTATTCATAGCCTCTTTTTAAATGGCTAGTTTGATAGGTTGTGGTAGGCTTGAAATCGGTGTTGTGTACATCACACGCTATTGTATTATTCAAAGAGAAATGTACCATGGAAGCTTGGGGTGTTATAGTTCCTATCATAGAAACCCACATCTTAAAAATGAATAATAAGAAATCCTTTAAAAAGGTAAAGTTGGAAATATAACAGTTTCTCAAAGTATCTCATAACTAGGTTTTCACATAGGAGGACATAAGTGGGAAGTGAAAATTTAGATATGAAAGAAAAGCATAAATAATTATAAAGTGATAGAGATCACTAATCACAATAAATTGAGTGATATATAGAAAGTTAAAAATAAAAAAACCATAAATCGTTGATGATTTAAGGGACCATTTGATTCATTGGAAATGAAGTTACTAGGATGACATTTTTGTTTCAATGTCCTTTTCTTAAAGTTGAATAATTTTTAGGATAAGATATACTTACTTTATTTCATTCTATTTCATAATCATAATCTCACCCTTGGGTTGTTCCTTGATCCATTTACACTTCATCTCTTAATCTAATAAATGGAGGTGGATTTTTTATGTCTAAAGTACAAAAAGATCATAAGATCCATGGATATAATGATAAGTCATTTTTTCTATCTTTCCTTATCATCAAAGCAAAATAATTAGCACCGGTTATCCAATATGAATAAATTTTTATGTGGTAAAATAATATATTATTCTCTAAAACTAAATTCAATTTTCAATACAAACCATTTCATAAATGTTTATCCTTATGACCCTTTCAAAAGATTAAAATCAAAAAAAAAATTGAAATAAGGTCACTAAATTTCTCAAAATCATCTTAATATTCTAGCTCTTGATTGTCACATACCAAATATGTGAATACCTTCATCATTTATTCTATTAAAACATGTTAATAACATAAATTACCATAAACCCATATTGAAAACATACATGATTCTTCATTCCTTACATAGAACATAGATTATTGGATACATTCCTTAAATCCAAAAATGTTGTAAACTTCATCAATGATAGCATAAACCACATTTTCAAAAAATCCTTTCTCAGTTATGAGGTCATCAATACTATCTAATTTACTTTATCCAAATAAATCATCTCTTTATCCAAATTAAACAATATTTTCTCAACATATGGAACATATTAAGGGGTTCCTTTCCATAATAAAAATATCACATTTTCATTAAATAACTTTTCTAGTCAATCAGCATCATTCAATATATCCTTTCAAATCCTTAATAAAAAACTTATACTAAACAATACTTATATATTTCACAATTCATAATTCTTGAGTCCAAATTCATAAACACTTAAATCCTTCAAATTCAATTATTGGAATTGAATAAGTACTTACATGGTCTAGAAGTAAATTCTTGGGTTAGGGCATTGATTGGGTAATGCTCATGTTCTCCAAAGATAAGACATTGAACTCCTTAAAAAATTCACTCAATAGCCCTTTTTCACATATATAACATCTTCCCCTATATTTGAGATATTCTTTCAGGTTTTTCTTCCCATTTTCTTGACATGTAAGAATCTAAGTCTTCTTTCCTCTATGTCCATTACCATGTAAACTTTCATAAAATTTTGTCTTCCTCTTATTCGATGTGTCAGGAGTCTTGTTGAAGTTCACATTGTTAATCATATATCATGATAGATGATTAGGCAGAATCAAAACATCCTTCACTACAGTCATCATCCCATTTGACTGCTCAAGAGAAAATATTTATGTCACACTCAGAATTAACATAGTCCCTCTGAGTTCCATCCATATACTAAAACCAAAACCATAGTGTGAGTATCACTGATCATAGTGGGAAACCACATAATCATGAAAAATCCCTTATAGGAAGTATAAATCATGAAAACTTCTTATTTAATCTATGAAACCTTAGGTTTATACTAGGTTATTCATATTCATCTTCTATTTAAATCCTTCATGACGGTTTGTAAAGAGTTTGTGAATTTCCAAATCATATCCCTTGGGAGTGTCAAACTAGTTGTGTATCAAGACCTGTTGGCGTGCACTAGTTTATGATCAATCCTTGCTCAATATAGTTTTTTAGGTTTTGTTGCCCCTAGGTAAGTTTTTTCTATAGCCACATCCCCTTGTATTATCAATATATAGATTTAATTTATTGGAAACCACTCACTCTATCCATTACTAAAATTACAGGTTATTTTCCTATACTTTGACTCATCCTTAGACTAATCCTTAGGGACATCCTAAGACATATCCTTATAAATATCCCTAGAGATATCGCTATATTTTTCTCATCCTAGTTTCCAAAGGTTTACTAAACCTTTCCTTTGATACCAATTATAGCGACCCAAGATTCTCATACATGGATATTACATATTTTCAGATGAATATTCATTACATTACACAAACACATGATTGAGGAAAATAATATTTGTGTTCCTTTGGAAAGATGGAAACATAATATTCTAACTTGGTGAAATATCTTCATCATATCCCATGAATATCTTCCCCTTTAGTACTCTTCACAAGCATACCCTACTTAAAACCTTTCTTAATAACTTGGGGAAAGGAAACATAAGAAAGGGTGAGCTCGAACGCTCAGTAAGGGTAAACAAGGAAGATATGTAAGCATGACATAAGCATAAGGGTATGAGAACATGATAATAACATTATAAAACCATAGATGGATGTCAAAGATCATAAACATGAATCATGGCATAAATATTGGTAGCTCATATGACATAAATCATAATTTAATCAAAGAACATGAATCATAAGAGCATAAAAGTTTCATAATATATAGACTTATGGCATACTCATCATATAATAACATTGTGAACATGTATAAATAGAAATATGTTCACTTATTAAGTTAAGGACATGAAATCCATACCTCGCATAAACTTATGGACATGCAACCAGGTCCACACATATCATTATGGGCATGAAAGACAGGTTCATGCATAACATTGTGAACATGTAATTAGGTTCATGCATAACATTGTGAACATGAAATCAAGTTCGTGAATAACATTGTGAACATATAAGTAGGTTCACACATAATATTGTGAGCATGTAATCAGGTTCACGTATAACATTGGGAACATGTTATAAGACTCAAGAATAATATTTTGAACATGTAATAAGGTTCACACATAACATTGTGAACATGTGATCAAGTTTATTCATAAAAAATATACTCATAAGTTATCTATTGTTACCCAATTCATCGGATGGAGATATTGATCCCACCCATCACATAATGAAATCATACATATATATTTTACAATATCATAAAAATTCATCATATCATAACCCATTAAATTAAATGGTTATCATAAACACTTCATCATATCAAAACCTATGGAAAAGATAGAAGTTTCCTAATCATTTCATTGTAACATAACCCATGAAAGAAGTGAGTTTCATAAGCATTTTAACATGGTATAGATCTTAGAAGAGAAACAGGTTTCTAAAAAACTTGTCATCTTAAACATAAACCATTAAAATAAATAATAATAATGGTTTCCCTGGATTATATACCCAATAAATCATAAACTATATCAAATGATGTCATCTTACATGAAGTATAATTTTGAAATATCACTTAGAACATTTATTAAGTAAAATAACCTTTATTTGAAAATAACTGTTTGAAACATAAATCATTTTCAAAATTCTTTTCTTTGAAAACAACTTTGAAAAAATATAAATTAATATTTAAATATAATTTAAAACATTTCTTGATTAAAATATTATTTCCCCTTTGAAAAATTATTTTTAAAATGTAAAACATTTTGAAAACCTTTTTCTTTGAAAATAACATTGGAAACTTATAAAAGAAAGCTTTGAAAATAATTTAAAACACTTTTTAAACATTAATTATTTTAAAAACCGTTTTCATTGAAAATTATCTTAAAATATATTTTAAAAAATCTTATAAAACATTTTTAGAAAACATGATTATGGAAGAAAATAGATTTCTAATCGAAGAGATAAGCAAATTCATATTTTATTAAAAAAAAATTCTTAATTATCTTAAGTAAAAAAGAGTTTAAAATGGTAAAATTACTTTAAGATATCATTAATAATCATATTATAATAAAATTCGTAAGAAATATTGAGATTTAGATCATGATATTTTAACATTTGAGACTTAATCATAAAAAATCCCGATAAATGATGAGATTATGATATAAATCTCTATAAATTTGGTCACATTGGATCATAATACCCATGAAGGAATAACATAAAATATCATGAGTATATATATATATTAATTATTTTATATATAAAATGTGTTTTATATACACCACATGAAATAATATAGGTTCATATCATAATATACATCTCAATGAAGGAAATTTTAGACAAAAATCATTTACCGATTTGGTAAGTTTTGAAACATAAACCCAATGAAATAGATATCCCAAAATGGATATTTAAATAAAAATAAATTTTATTATAATCATCATAAAACACATTCAATGTAATTATATACACCACAAGAATAAAAAGGTAGTGAATATAGCATGTGTCTCACAAAAGTAAAAATCAAGATGGAAATCTCTTACTGTAAGTCTTGACTCTAATTGTACTCATTAATAATTCCTTTATAATAAATATGAGTTTATTATACATATATAAGAAAACTATATTCATATTTATCATTACATATATTATTCTCTTATTAATTTTTATTTCCTATTTATTAACAATTTCATGTTAAAGTTATGTTTTGGGTAATAACCACTTTGTTTTTCATACATGTTTTGACTTGTTATTCTTGGTGTTATTACTTAGATAATTATTTCATAATATAAATAATTTAAAACTTTATATATATAGTATATATTTATTTAAAATCATCTATAAAATTCAGTGATAGGAAATGAAATACATTGTTCATGGAGATGGTAGGTCATACGTACGCTTGAAAATTGTTTCTATTCTTTTATTGTAGTTAAAGAAAGAAAAGTAAATATATATATATATATATATATTATAATTATAGTATCATTTTTATGTAATATATATCATATATTTTTTTTTAACTCATCCTTAATACATTCCAAGTAAAGCATGACTGAATCACATCACTTCATGAGGCGGTAGTCCTCTGTGCACATTAATGATGTTATCATATTCTCACAAAATGGTAAGCACAAAGGTATGTGCTACATAATAATTCCATAATAATAAATACATCATAAATATTTTATATATAATTTATAAATAGTATTTACATCATTATTCCCAACCTTGAGAGGTGTTAATGGAAAAATGAACGATATCGGTTCGTGAGGCGGTAGTTCGCCGAACACACAAACAATGATTTCATAACCCATTTGATGTAAGTGTGTGCGGTTATTGGTCATAAAATTATCATAAAAACATCTCAGTATATATATTATACTTATCTTATTATATAAACAAGATATAAAAATAATTTAAGGGTTTTTAGAAAGACATTTAACAAAAACATTGGTTGATGAACATTGCATCTTCTTTGGGTACCTCCTTTTGGTTTGCACCAAAGGCCTTCCTTGGTTGGATTTATAACAAAATTAAGGCTTATAATATGAGGGGAGTAAATTTGGGAAGTTTTTTTGTTATTTTTTTTTCAAACCAAATGAATTTATAGGTGTGAAGAATGGGGAGAGTGAGCTCCCATGTATAGTTGAGGAGGAGTGGAATTCTTGTAAATACTCAAAATTATTCACTATCAGGAGGTCTCCCTTAACTCATGTGGATAAAAAATTGAATAATAATTTATGTTAGGGTTTATTTTGTTTATAAAAATCTCCACCACACAAAAAATAGTTAATTTTTATAATGTTCTTCCTTAACTTCTAAGTTTATACACTTTTACCATTTTGGTTTTTATTAAGGTAACTAGTTTTCTAACCTAGGTAATTTATTAATTAATACTAAATTAAACTGATACTTATTAGATAATTTATACCCAATTATTATAAATATTTTAACTAAATATAAAATAAAATTCCCTTGTGTTTTGGAAATTGATTTTAACAGAAGTGTATGTAATGTGAAAAAATGCTACTTTAACTCTAACCGCTCTAACAAAGTTTTCACTATTTGGGGTTCAATATATTCATTATAAAAGAAAAAATGTTCCATTAATGGAAAATATTGGATATTTATTAACATATAAAAATCAATTGGAATAATATAGGATTTTTATTAATTTTAAATCATTTAATAAAATATCGTTTATTATAAAATAACATTAATGTGAATTTTGACATTATTTATTTAATTTGAATTTAAAAATATCAAGGAAATGATATAATTTGAATATATTAAGTTAATAACTATTTCATATGATATATTCATCTATAAAATTAATTTAATATGTTAATTAATTCAATTTATTTCACTTTTAATATTTTTAGTATCATTTATTTTAGTTAATTTTTAACTAAATAATTATTATATTAGTGTTTCTTAAGCATTTAAATTAATTATTTAATCACTAAAAAAATTAAAATAAATTATCATTATAAAAAAAATCATTTTACTTTTAAAATAATATTTATAACCTAAAATGTGATGTTTTCCCCTATCTTAAATCTTTATGAATATTAAAGGCAATGAAAGTTCCTTTTTTTTCTTTTTCCTTACTTAACTTATTATATAGGTCACTTTCATGGAATAGTATCCCAATAACTCATAAAAATATAGAATAAGGTGTTAAGGGTAAAAATATCTATATAAAATTGGTTTTGGACAAGTTGGTAGGTCTTTTTACACCTTATATTCTAAGTTTAACCACTAAGTAAACTCATATTTATCTTAATCACTGTAATTAATTTTAACTATTTTCACTAATCATTTTAATAAAAAAATTAAGTAGGCCTTATTATAAATTATAAATTATTATGATTCAAAATATGGAATCCAATTTTTTAAATTTAAATCACATAAGTGTAAGAAATTAATTTAAAATTAATCTCACATACGTGTTGAGAAAATAGGTTTTCAAAGAGAAAAATATTAAAAGTTTACAGAGTATTTATATTCAATTTTAATATGAAATTGATTAAAATAACCTAAATTATATTAATATATGTATAATTTAACTATTTTTACTTTAAAACTAATTTAAAATATATTTTAACATTATAAATTATTTAAACAAAAAGACAGTTTTCAATTAAAATTCAATTATTTTCACTATTCATCAAAAAATAAAACTCCTCAGAAAAATATCAAAAATTAACCCTAAGATAATATTTATATTTTGATTTAAAAAAAATATTTTTATTTTGTCAAATTAATTTTATAAAATTTGAAAAATTTAGTTTTAAAATAAGTGCGCCATAAAAGGAGACAAAACCACTTTTTAGAAAAATATAGTTTTTAAGCATGAAATTAGATTTATTCTTATCTCTTATCTAGAAAACATATAAGATGAATGTTAAAATTTTTATTGAATATATAATATATAAATTTAATTAAAATAATTATACAAAATTTGTTTGGTTAATTTATTGATATAAAACACACTTGTGTGCATAAAATAGTTTTTATAAAATAATTTCCTTTTTATTTTAAAAAGGGTTTTATTTTTATTTTTAATTAATTGGTCACCAAAAAAATATATAAACTTGTGTAAAAAATATTTTCTAAATTTATTTAATCCTTTTCATACCATTCATTACAATTTCTATTTGATAACTATCATATTAAATAATAATATTACTAGTATATTGTAGTTCAGTAAAATTTGGTCTTGTGTGTAGTAAAAGTTATCAAAGGAAATCAGTATTGTGTTCAACACAAACTAACTTAGTATTACATGTACTAAAATCTAATATCATTGTTATGTGTAGCGCAATATTAACTCGGTTTATGTATAAAACAATATTAACTTGGTGTATCATGCAACGCAATCCATCAAAGAATTTTAATTTATTTAAGATAAAGAAAATCTTAAAAACTCAGGGTGTTACATCAGTTAAAGTGTTATGAATTACATGCTTATTAAATAATATTATCTCTTGATAGATGAACCATTCCTTTAGGTCATGTCGAGAGTGATACTTGGGATTCCATTTATGGATCTCCTTAGACAGTCTCATTGTGCTTTGTAATTAGAATTTGTAATGAATTTTAAATACATTGGAAGTGATACTTGGTATGCCTTGGATGGGATCACAATGTACATTATATACCTTCTTATGAGTGATACTGGTTCCCTAGGGGAGTCTTTGTGGATAAGATCAATGTAATTATGTTTATATTAAGTCATAGTGATATTATGCCCCTATGTGAGATACCAGGGATAGGATCGAAGGTTATTATCTTCACACCACATTGGAAGTGATACTTTGGATTCCATTTATAGATCACCTTAGATGATCTCTTATAGTGTTGGATATTTTTAGAGATCCTTGTGCAATACTCGGGTTACTTTACATAGTTCTCCTTGAACGGGCCCAGGATTCCACTTATTTAAATTCTAGAGATGCTTTAAATAAAATATTGGAAATGACAATTTATTAAATTAAAGGACACGTCCACCAAGAAAAATCACATGTTGGGATCAGTCTAATCTTGGAACTTTATTTATAATGGCCCATTTATACACTATCATACTTTTATAGGTTAACTTGGTTTAGATACATCCAACTTAGGCCGAAGTAGGTAGTGTCGACCAAGTATCCCATAAGGAACCCAATATGATGTATTTATTTATTTATTACCATGTACTTATTATTATTGGAACATTATTCATTTTATATGTGTAGGTTAGATTGTTCTAGACACAATTGGTGGTAGCCTATTGAGTATATATCACACTCTAATTGGGCCACCCAAGGTACCCAAGAAGACTTCATGATTGTATATATAGATAAAAGGAAGTGGCCACCTTTTATGCTTAATTTTTAGTACTAGGATAGAGTATTGGAGTAAAGGACCACACCTATGCTTATGATGCTGGTATTGAAATATTTTTTCCCTTTTGTATTTTTTTGTAGCATGTGGTATATTCCTAATTCTCTTATATCATGTATACCTCATTTTATATAGCTAAATGAAATCATCATCATCATTTTGTAATTATTGATGACTTAGCATTCAATTTTTTATTTATCAGATGTTTATTTATTTTTCATTTGTTTATTGTTTATTATTACTTTCTTTGTGTCCCATTTATTTATTATTGTTGTGTTGTACTCTAATTAATGAGGGAATAATATCCCCATGGATACACCCTAGGAACTCACTACTAGTTGGTAGTCTCCAGCATACAGAGAGGTGCGCTTGACATCATGTGGCCAACCGTCTTGGGGAACCACTTAGTGGCTTCTAGGGTGGGACGCTACAAAGTGGTATTGGATCCTTCTTTTCCTTTTTTCTTACTATTTGGGTATTATACAGGAGACTAGGATGTATCATAATTTGGTAATGAGCCTATTTCTAGGAGTATCTAACCCACATACAAGGGAAACCCAAATTACCTAGGATGGGTTACTGTTGTTATTATTTTGTTCATGTTACATTTTTCTAGATTTCACCATTTGGTGATGCACATGTTTTGAGAAATTATTAAATTTTGATATTATTATTATGGTATTTTCCCTTGGCCTATTATGGAAATTAATTATCATCTCATGCATCATTATTGTCAATTTAGGATTTATATTCCATGCATTGTTTCATGCCACAATTTTTTTCTATGTGCATTGCCTGATGCATTTAGTTAATGCCTGACTAATTATATGTGGAAATGTGATAACACCTCTTGAAGAGATATCATATTTGGATAAATTAAAGCGTCTATATCAATATAATTAGTTTTTTCCCACATAGATTGATGATGAAACCTTAATTAAACAATTATTCCATGGTTGATCCCTGAACCATTGGTTCTATTGACTGAAATATTAGATGATTTGATTATTTAATGTCAATTTTAAATTATTAAGCATGTACTTATATAAATTGTAAATGATGTTTCATTCAATAAAATCATTATACATGACCTGTTACATCCTGATACTAGACATAAAGGTGAGGTTGCAGTTACTTGACATTCCAATTGCAATTTATAAAGAGTATGGGCCTTTATAAATTGGGAATGGTGATTCATATAACTATAATATGATATATTTATACATATAAGTAATTATGAACATAAATAATTTTAAATTTAAAAATAAATGGTTACTAATAAATAGGGATTCCATTTTCCAATTAAAGGGAGTTTTTCTCTATACCTTGCAATTAACACTCCATATATTGGAACCTCTATTGTGTTATGTGAGACCTTGACGCTGACCCTACCTTATTAGTGGGCACTAGGATGTGTATCTTATGATCTTTAATGATCTCTTTTATCACCAAACCTTTATTTGGGAGTAGGAAGAGAGGTGTGACTCATTTTAGGAAGTTTTATACCAACCCGTTCCTGCTTTCATTATTTCATGTCTTCTGTTAAATATTATCTAAGATGTGATCTTGGAAATTGTAGAGTTATTCCTCTATGACATCCTTGATTCGTACGCCATGAGGGTGGTGATGAACATACCCCAGAGGTGGTGGGACCTAATCCATTAGTATTACCTCCTATAATTACAACTAAGGAACCTCCTATTGATCTTCAAATAGGCATTGATGCTCAGTTTTGAGATAGATTTTTATGCTTTATGAATCCTGTACAATGAGCTCTATGACCTTCCCCTATTATGGCAGAGTTGATGTGGAAATTCATGTAGTATCATCCTCTCACCCTTTTAGGGGATGGTGGTCCTCAGTCTACTAATTCATGGATAAAGTATATCTTATCTATCTTCAAGCATTTGGATTTTACTCCAGAGTATAGGGTAAAGATCACTACCTTTATGCTCCATGATTTTTCCAAGCATTGGTGGTACGTTATCACTTAGGTTAGTCATCATCAGGGTATTCTCTAGGCGGACTTCTATACAACCTTCTATGATTACTTCTTTTCATATACATTGAGAGTAGACCACACTCAAGAGTTTATACACCTACAAAAGGGAGTGGTGTTAGTGATAGATTATTCTTCTCATTTCATTGAGCTTTAGTGTTTTACATCGATACTGACCGGTGATGAGTTGATGACTGCAAGATGTTTTGAGGATGGGATTGTGTCTTCCATCTAATAACAGGTGAATTTTTTCAGGAAAACTACCATTTTTGAGATATTGAACCATGCCCTCATTACATAGAAGAACCTTAGGGAAGTTGGCAATGTGATCCAAGGTGGTTTAGATTTGAGACAGGGAGATGGTTTTTTTATCAGAAGGAAGCATCATTTCAAGGGTGCACGTTGGGACAGTGTTATCCATATAATATGCATTGACATTTATGTGGTGTGTCACCAGTGTGTTAGGGAAATTCATAAGAATCCCTAGTGTATGAGGAACCCAATTGAGTGTCATAAATGCAATAATATGGGTCAGCTTTAGAGTTTCTACCAAAATTTCCCTCTATTAACTAGTTATAAGGGATTTGTACTAACGGCCTATTTAGGTATAGGATTAGTAGCTCCACATCAGGCTGGGATCTAGTCTAATTCTGGATAACCAGGTTGAGGAGGTGGTTATGGACATGGTAGTCAGAATTTAGATGCTTAGAACCAATAGATAATACCTACTTAGGTTAGTCTAGTTGTCTCTTAGGGTTGTTGATTAGGACATATCTATGTAGTGCATCCTACACCTGAGGTGCAGAGTCTAGGGACTTCTATAGTATGAGGTATTATTCTAGTAGAGTCTACTTTAGTCTATTCCCTAATTGATATAGGTGTTTTTCACTATTTTATATCTATATAAATTATGGTAAGTTTGGGCCTAGAGATGGAATATTCTAGATTGTTATAAATCACAAAAAACCGTTAGGGGTTTGATCAAAGAGTATATGACAGTGCAAGGAGTAACCCCTTGAGATAGGTGGATACCATTTCTTGTGGAATTTTTTTTCCTGAAGATGATTGGCTTCGATATCATTCTCGGGATGGACTGGTTGGTTTCATATCACACCTATGTTGATTACTATCATTGAAGGGTGCATTTTACATCACATGAGGGTAGTTATTACCTTCATAAGGGTGAATGGGATGTCCATGAAATTCAAGATAGAACATAGAATCGTGGGCTAGGAAGAGTGACATCTCAGATGGATTGTCCCTTTATGAGTGTTCAGAGAATGTAGTGTGCATAATTCCCCCTTTTTGGATCATTTCAGGAACATATTCCCTGAAAAATTATTTTGTTTTCCTCTTATGAGATAGGTGGATTTCACAATTTAAATAGTTCCAAGAGTGAAACCAGTGTCCATTCCTCCTTATAGGATGGAACTTACAGATCTCTAGGAACTCAAGAAGCAGTTGGAATACTTGGAAGTGAATATTTTTATACAACCCAGTACTTCACCATGGGGTTAACCTATCCTTTTCTCTAAAAAGGTAGATAGTACACTCAGGTTTTGTGTGGATTATCTATGGTTGAACCAACTTATGGTAAAGAACTAATATCCACTTCCTTACATAGACGACAACTTAGACCAACTCTAAGGATAGATGGTTTTCTCTAAGATCGATTTGAGTTCAGGCTACCATTAGTTGCATTTGAGACCAGTAGACATACCACGTACAACGTTCTAGAGTAGATACATCTTGTACAAGTATTTGGATATGTCTTTTGGCTTTAGGAATGTGCCTTCCATTTTTATAGATTTGATGAAGCAGGTTTTCCACCCGTATATGGATTCTTTTGTGGTGGTAATTGTGGAAGACACCTTGGTGTTTTCTTGTACATGAAATCACCATTCCAAACATCTTGGGATCATGTTGAATATAATGAGAGAGAACCAAATGTATACTAATCTTAGACAATTTTTCTTCTGGATTTGATCATGTTGAATATAATGAGAGAGCACCAAATGTATGCTAAGATCAGAAAATTCCACTTATGGATTAATAAGGTTCACTTAATAGTTCATATTATCTCATAGGTTGGAGTGTTTTTTGACCCAGAGAAGGTGAGAACCGTAGTTTCCTATGAGCATCCTAAGAATGTCTTTGAAATATGCAGCAACTTGATCCTGAATAGCTATTAAAGGCATTTCATTCAGGAATTATCACACCTAGAAGTGCCTCTTATGTGATTTAATAAAAAGGGTGTAAATTTATTATGGTATGAATCTTGTGATATATCAGTTCAGAAGTTGAAAGGGATACTGACTTCATCACCAATCCCGATTCTATTAGATTCAGGAAGAGGTTATAGCATTTACTGTGATTCTTTAAGTATTGGTCTAGAAGTAGTTCTGATGGAGGGTGATCAAGTTGTGGAGTATGGGTCCCTCTAGTTAAGACCTCATGAGTGGAATTACCATATACACAACCTCGATCTAGTAGCTATTGTTCATGGTTTACATTGTTGGAGGAATTATCTATTGGGTGAGCAGTTTATTGTTTACATGAATCAAAAAAGTATCAAATATATTTCCACATAGTGTGACTTGAATCTCAAGAATAATAGGTGGGTAGAACACCTATATTTTTTCAAATTTTATCTTTCTTATACACCTGGAAAGGGGAATGTTGTGGTTGATTCCTTGAGCCAGAAGACTTAGACACAGGTCATCCAAGAGGCTAGTAGTGAGTGACAGTTGACGGATCTATTTTATGAGATGTACCTATAGGTTTAGGAATGTAATGGGAAAACTTTTTTAGAATCTTTAGAAGTGACATAATACCTTATGTAATGTATGAAGATGACATATCTTTCAGGTATCGAGGACCTCTTCCTGAGGGAAAGTGTCTCTAGAGAGAACCCACCGCCTAGTTGAGTTGTCAATGTGGATGAGATCCCACACTTCTGTGGGTATGTATGTGTGCCTACTGATATATGGGAGCATTTGATATGGGAATACCATAACTCTATCTAGGTAGTTCACCCTAGGATTACCAAGATGTACCAATACATACATCATCAGGGGTAGTCATGTTTGAAGAAGAAGATCGTGTGTTTTGTCACACGGTGTTCCACCTATCAGTAGGTGAAGGTATAGAACTAGCAACCTACTGGACTTCTACAACCTCTATATATTCCTGAGTGAAAATTTAATGATGTCACTATTGATTTTGTGATGGGTTTTACAAGATCCCCTCAAGGTAGTGATGTAGTATGGGTGATCTTCGACAGGTTGACTAAGGTCGTGCACTTCCTACCAATCTAAGAGTCATTCTCATTTGATGATCTTGGAATGCTTTATATTCATGAGATATTAAAACTTCATGGTTTCCCCCATTCTATCATATTGGACCAAGATACTTGGTTTACATCATAGTTCTGGAAGGGGTTGCATAAGGCACTGGGTTCACAGGTGCTCTTGAGTATAGATTATCACCATCAAATTGATGGGTAGTCAAAGCAGACAATATGAGTGTTAAAGGACATTATCTGAGCATGTGTCATTGATTTCTTAAGTTTATGGGAGAAATATATACCACTCTTTGAATTTTCCTATAATAGTAGATTCTAGGAAACAACTCATAGGGCTCCCTATGAGGCCCTTTATGATAAGTCATGCAATTGACCTCTATGTTGGTTAGAGGTGGGTAAGGTAGCACTACATGTAATGAATTTACATTTCATTTCAATGTCGAGTATGGTTTTTAAAAAAAGTACATAACCCCTAATTTTATAGGGGTTATTCTTTTCTTATTCCACATATAAGGAGTAGTGTATGAGGATCTCTCCCCACGCCTCACCTAGGTTCTATAGGATCTCCTCCATCTAAGCTCTATTCTATTCACCTTCAGATGCATTGTATCCACAATGGTAAGTGCATAATTCCTCTTCCTTCCTTCCATCGTTTATCTTTCCATATTTTGTGCTATTTTTGTGTGATATCATATTCCATATTTTCTGGGTTTTTTTCCACTTTGTCATTTTCTCCCATTCTAGCTCTATTCAAAGACCATAAACAGATGAGTGGTTGTCTATGAACCTAAGGTAGGTGGTATAGTTATTTTCCCTAAGTTTAATTGTATTTATATTATGTGTCATTCTGACCCATGACAAAAAAAATTGACGACACCTCTAAATGTTTAATAAATTAAATTTAAATGGTTTTACATGCTCAATACAGTCCTAAAAAATGGTGAATCAACACCTTGGTTGATCGCCTTGACATGAGCTGCCCCCATGGGTGTTCCCTTCCTCAAAGGCCTTAATCCCCTTTACCTTAAATTGTTAAAACACCTTTATAAGTGTGTTTTTTCCTTTGTAATAAATAAAATAGGAATACGAAATGATGTACCATGTGTTAGGCCCCTATTCTTTATGCCTTAGCTTTTCTACTTTTAATTAAATGAATTGGTCAAATTATTTAAAGTGTTATTAATTGCATGCTTATTAAAGAATATGAGCTCTTGATAGTTGAACCATACCTTCCTATCATACTGAGATAAATACTTGGTATTTTATTTATGGATCACATGGTATGGGGTCAACATGCTTTGTAATTAGAATTTGTAATTAATGGTAAATACACCAAGATAGGTACTTGGTATGCCTTGGACAGGCTCACTATGTGGATTATCTACCTTCTTATGAGTGATATCAGTTCCCTGGGGGTTTTTTCATGGATGGGATCAGTGGAAATATAGTTATACCATGCCATGATTGATACTCAGTCCCCCATGTGAGATAACAGGGATGGGCACTAAATTTATTATCTTCACACCTTTTCGAGAGTGATACTTGGGATTCCATTTATGAATCACCTTGGATGGGATCTTATAATGTTGGATATTTATATAGGTCTTGGTGTGATACTCGGGTTCTTTTACACAGTTCTCATTAGATGATTCTAGGATTCAAGTTATTTAAATTATAGATATGCTTTAATAAAATCCTAGAAATGACAATTTATTAATTTATAGGACGCATCCTCTAAGCCAAATCGCATGATTGGGCTTGGTCCAATCATGATACTTTATTTATGATGACCAATTTATACACTATATTATACTTATACAGGCCACCTTGGTTCACATACATTCATCTTAGGCCGAAGAAGGTAGTGTTAGTTGGGTATCCCATAAGGAACCCAGTGTAGTGTATTTATTTATTTATTTCCTTTCATTTATTATTATTGGAACACGGCTCATTTTATATGCACAAGTTGGATTGTTATAGGAACCATTAGTTGTGGAATTCTGATTATTTCTCACACCTTGGTCAGGCTTCCCATAATACCCAAGCAGACTTCTTGATTGTAGTTATAGATAAAGGGAAGTTTCCATCTTCCTATTCTTGATTTTTTGTACTAGGATAGAGTACGAGAGACAAGGATTGAGCCTATGCTTGTAATTCTAGTATTGGAATATTTCTCCCATTTTTTTTATTTTTTATAGCATGTGGTATATGAATGATTCCATAGTATCTCATGTACTTTATTTTATATAGCTACATGACATCATCATCATCATTTTTTATCCATTGATGTTTTGTCTTCTACTTATTTATATATTGGATGTTTATTTATTATTTCTTTATTGTTTGTTTATTACTAATTCGGTTGTTTCCCATTTATTTATTACCTTTGTGCTACACTCTAACTAATTAGGTAATATTATCCCCTAAAACATTCCCTAGGACCATGATTTTAGTTGGAATCCTCTAGTGTATAAGGAGGAGCACTTAAGGTCATGTAGTTAGCCATCTTAGGGCACCGTTTAGTGGCTTCTGAGGTGGGATGCTACATGACTATTATATATGGAAATGTGATAAAATTTATTATAAGGATAAAATAATTAAAGTTTATGAATCAACCTAAATGGTATTTCCCTATATATATTGATGATGGAGCCTTAATTAACCAATTATGTCTTGTTTGATCCATGGCCCACTAGTTCCATGGGATGAAACAATAGTTGAAATGGTTGCATGAATTTCAATTGTAATTTATGAAGAATGTACTTATATGAATTGGAAATGGTAATTAATTTAATAAAATAATATTTACATTACATGTTACATCTTGATGTCGGATGTAAGGGTTGGTTTGTGGTTACAATACATGCCAATTGCAATTTATAAAGAGTATGAGCCTTTATAAATTGGGAATAGTGACTCGTCTTATTAGACCATGATATTTATATACATATAAATGAGTACTAAATTAAATAAAATTGGGATCTTAAATGAAATGGTTACCATTAAATGGGGATGCCAATTTCAAAGTAAAATGGGGTTTCCTTTATACCTTGCAATTGAAACTCCATTAATTAGAACCTATGTTGTGTGTTGTGATACCTTAACCCTAACCTGACCATATTAGTGGGAAGTAAGAAGAGTCTCTAGTGATTAGTTATGATCTTCCTTATCACATAGACTCAAATTTAGGAGTATATAGAGAGGTGTGACTCATTTATAGGAAGGTTATATACCTTCCCTTTTCTTTTATCTTTGATCCCATCTGCTGTTGAATATTGTTTGAGGTGTGTGTTTAGAAATTTTGGAACCATGCAATGATGAAATCCTTGATTTGAGCACTAGGATGGTGGAGATGATCATGCTCTATAGGTGATGGTCCCTAAGCCATCATAATTACCTCCAGTGGTGCCACTTGAGGAACCTCCCATTGTTATTAACTTGGGTGTCGATGCTCAGTTTCGAGAAAGATTTGTATAGTTTAGGCAGACTGTGTAAGGAGCTCCATGACTTTCCCCTACTATGGAATATTTGACATGAGAATTATAGTAACAACATCCACCAACCTTCTTGTTGGATGGTGTCCCCTAGGCTATTGAGTCATGGATAGAGGACATACTATCTATTTTCGATCATCTGGAGACACATCTGGAGAGGAGGGTCAATCTTGCGACCTATATTCTTAGTGATTCCACCAAGCATTAGTGGGATGTGATTACCTATGCTAGTCTTCATCAGGTTATGGTTTGGTTGGAATTCCAGATAGCCTTCTATGATTACTTATTCCCTCATATGCTGAGAGTAAACCACGTTATGGTGTTTATGAACCTGCAAAAGGGTGCTATGTATGTGATGGAATATTTGGTTCATTTCACCAAACTTTATTTCTTTGCACCGACACTTACTGGTGATGAGGTAAAAATGGTGAGATGGTTCAAGGATGGTCTTGTATGTTCCATATGATCATAGGTGAATGCCTTTTTGTTGACCACCATTTTTGAGATAGTAAACCAGGCCATCATCACCGATTGGAACCTGAGGAAAGTTGGCAGTGTGGGCCATGGTGGTTCTATGTCAAGATGAGGAAATAGTTCTTTAAGTGGTAGGAAGTTTCACTTCAAGTATACACGTAGGGGTAGTTTAATCCATATGAAACCTACTAATATTTTTTTCATGTTTCTCTAATGTGGGAATTCATGGAATAAGAATCCCCAGTGTCCCAAATATCCTGTTGAGTGTCGAGGTTGCAGATGGTTGAGGCATATTTAGTAATTTTACAATACCTTCTCATATATACCTAGTAGGACAGGATCTGTACTAGCCTCACCATTAGGAACATGATTAGTAGAACCTCACCAAGATTGTTGTTGGAGTATTATCGGCTGATTGGGCAAGGATGTGGTTGAGGACGAGTTATCCAATCTCTATAAATTCAGCACTAGTAGAGTAGACCTACTCAGGGTAAGTAGGTTGTATCTAAAGGTTTCATATTTTTTCATATCTATGCAGTGTAGCCTACCCCATAAGTGTAAAGGCCTAGGTATTTATAGAATAATACTTTTTCATTTATATTAATATTTATGAATGAGATATTAATGTTATGTTAAAGGGGGATCTTTTTTTAATAGTGTACTCGACACGCAATAACAGGTTTCTCCAAAATCTTACGTTGCACACAACATTGAGTTATACCGAAAAATAATATAAAAATAATATTATTATTTTAAATGGTAGTTAACACCTAACCATTGTAATGGAGATAATGAATAGTATCAACTAAATTTATAAATATGGTTTACACATGTTTAAATAACAATTCATTGGATACCAAATTTTTTAGAAATGGAAATAAAAAAACAATTGAATATAAAGGATGCATTTTTATGAAAACCTATTTAAAAAGAGAATAATTATGTTTATAAAATCATATCACTCTTTATAGATTTTTATTTAATGAAAAATATATTTTATATATTCAATGAAATGTTTTAAATTTATCTTATATATTTTCTAGATATTATATAAGAACAAATTCAATTTTTAGAATAAAATAATTATTTTTCTAAAAATGCAGTTTTACCACCTTTTGATGGAAAACACTTTTTAAATTTAGTTATTGACACATTTATATGTACTATTTGAGAAAATAAACTTCTTATTTATAATATGGACATAAAAATTTACTTTCAATGAAATTTTGGTATTTTTCTGATAAAATTCATATTTTTATGAATAGTGAAAAATACTATATTTTAATTTAAAATTGTCTTTTCAAATAATTTATTTATATAGGTAGATTATCATTTTAATTACTTTTAAAGTTTAATTGGATTGTTTTTTATCATTTAATCCAATTTTCGTCATTTAAAGTAATTTCCCATTTAAATTGGATATAAACACATGTCAAACTTTTGATCGTTATTACTTCTTAAAAACCCGCCTTTTGGTTTTGACAATAGCAATTAATTTTAAATTAATTACTGCAAATTCTGTATTTTGAATTTGGAAAAATTTATTCCATATTTTTAATCATAAGGTCAAATTTTTTTGAATAGGTACCTTTTATTTTTTGACATTATGAATTATAACTTAAGTAATTATTTTATTTACCATGGTTAAAGGGTAAATCTGGTAAATAAGAGTAAAAAAATAATATTATAATAATATTAAACTACCCTAACTGTAGATACCCCAAACTTGACGTACATGGAGATTACATTACTTTTACAGAATACTTAATATATAACAAAAACCAACACTCAAGGACCGTAATAGTTTAGTGTCTTTGGAAACCTGGAACATAATCTTCTAATCATGATGAAAGATCTTCAACATCTCCCACAAAGATCTTCCCCCTTTATTTTCTTACCTAAAACCATTATTTATATCTTGGGGAAAATAAAACATATAAAGGGTGAGATCAAATTCTCAGTAAGGGTAATCATGGATAAAATAAAACAAACTATATACATTTGAACTTAAAAACATGAACATAATGTTTAAACATCAAAATCTTGAGCAATGACATAAAACATGGAAGTGCGTAAGGCATAGATCATAATGAAACATCAATCATAATAAAATATCATGGGAATAAATCATTTAATTGTGGAAAACCATTAATCACATGATATGATTTCCATATTAGCCAAGGCATTACTGCCAAGACCATCTTAGTGGACAAAGTCCCTTTCTGAATCGAGTTCACTCCTCGTTCCAGTCCTATAACACTGAACCGGATTAACTTAACGTTCCAGCCATGTCTATCTCATGAGATATAAATCTTTACCCAATGCATTGGAGGGATATATAGGTCCCACCCATCTCAAAATGAAATCATTCTTACATGTGCCACAACATAAACATAAATCATTCATCATAACCCAATGAATAAAATGGGTTTCATAAACATCATCCCATCATCACGTAATCCATATAAAACAAATGGATATCATTTCATCATAAGAAAAATCACACCATGTAAATAATAGAGACATTATACTTTAAACATACACATACTAAATAATGTCATCTTAGATGGAAAATATTTTTGATAAAACACTTGAACTCCATTCTTGAGGAAAAAATCCCTTTTTCTTCAAAATAATTTTCTTTTCACAAAATGTCATGCAATTTTAAAATAAAATAATTCTGTTGAAAATATTCATTAAATCTAGTAGATTAAGCTTCATGAAAATAAGTCATTATGAAACCGTAAAAATCTGTTCATGCCATATAAGTTAAAAAAACATTCTTCCCGTACTTTTGCCGGAAAAGTCAAAAAAGTACCTCGTAACGTAAACAAAAGAAAGATTCCTTACATGCCATATAGTAAAAGTCAAAAATGGGTAAAAAGGATTTTAAACATACATGAAACCATTTTTATAAAATAGGTACATGTATGATAAATATAACCCCAGTAAATACTTACGAATAAACAATCTCGGATAAAAACGAGATTGGAAAAGTTATCCCTTACCTTTTGTCAAATTTCTTCCATATGTGTTCGAGACTCTTGTATAGTGGGTTTAAACATATTATTAACTTGTAACAGAACCATAATAATATTTATGATATCATATATGATTCACTTACCACTTTATATTATCTGTTCATTTGTCAATTCCATGTTAAAGCAGCGTTTTGGGTAAAATCGTTTCATTTATCATCCGTGTTTTGACTTGTAATTATTCATATGATTACTTAGATCATGATTACTTAATTCCAGAATATAAAACATGATTTATATATAATATATATTCATAATATACATATATATAATAGATCGATAAATGGAAAGAAATACACCATTCATGGAGACGGTAGGTCGTACGTACGCATGAACGTTGTTTTCGTTTCCTTAATAGATGTAAGTAAATAAAATATACATAAATCCAGTATCATTAATATGTAATATATTTCATTATTACTTATTATATATACTTTATAATCATTCTTGAATTTTTAACATGGAAAATAAATCTCATCGCGTCGTGGAGACGGTAATCCGTACATACGCACGAGGGATGATATCGTTCCAATATTTATTGAATGGAATTGGAGTGGATGATATAATATCTTAGAATCATTATGATGTTATTATAATCATTTATAGTTATTATTTACACCATTATACTCATCCAAGTAAGGTGGTGGTGGAAAAACAGATTACACCACGGCGTGGAGACGGTATTCCGTACGTACGCACGCGCGATGATTTTGTTTTCCGTAGGATGGATAGAAGGTGAAATGGGGTTATTTAATATTTATAATAACATTTAATTATACTATTTATACTGATGTTATTACTTTATAATTAAACAACTAAAGAAGAATAAGTTGAAGAAGAAAGAAACTTGAAAGAATCGGTAGAAGAGATTACCTCTTCTTCGACGCACCTCCATTAAACTTCTTCTTAGGTCACTAGAGTTGGTCTTTTGAGAAGACCAGAACCTCTATGATATAACTAGAGAGGTTGAGAAGATTAATTTTCAGGGGTTATCTGAGCCTCAAGGCTCAAGAGGGTGTGAAGAAAAGAGGGAAGGGGTGCCCTTTTATAAGGGAGGAGAGGGGCACCTTTGGAAACATAAGAAATATTAATTTATTATAAATTCAAACCACACTTAAAAAACTCCAAAAATGACTTAAATCTGAATATGAGATGAGATAGGGTTTTAATATCATCATAAAATAAAATTTAGACATGTTGGGAATTTATTTTAAACCTTATCAATTTGATTTATTCTTATTTAATTTATTTAATCTTATTTGTGGTAATAATATTCTAAATTTTAAATTATTATAAATAATTACTTATATGTTGTTAATTATCCATAAATGGGTACTTTATGACATTTTAGACCATATAAATTTCAATTTATAATTTTTAAATATTTATGTGATTTTTAAAGAATTTAATAATATGTTATTTTTATAAAATAACAATAGTGTTAATTTTGACACTATTTATTTATTTGAATTTAAATAAAATCCACACAAAGGATATATTCGAAAAAAAAAGTTTAATAGATTCCTAATATGTCATATTCATCTAGAAATTTTTTGGAGAACATTAATTAGTTCATATAATGTTTATTTTAATATTTATAAAACTATTTATTTGATATTTCTCTTAATAAAACAATTACTACATCATTTTTGTATAATCATTTAATATAATTATTAGTTGCATAAAAATTAAAAATAAAATCATATGATGAATATAAATATAATAAATTTCATAATAATATTTTTAATCTAATTTATCAACTTAAAATAAAAACATTTAAATTTTTATATTTATTAAATTATGAAGGTGACATCTTTGACATCAATTAAAATAAAATAATATAAATGTCCTAATCGGTTTTATAAGACTCTAAATGGTCCAAAAATAAAACCTTGGATGATTAAAGTATAGATATACTCGAAAAATAAATTTTGGTCAAGTTTCTGGTCCTTTTGATAGGTATTATTATTTTAATAAAAACTATATTTTTGATTTTTCACTAAATAAATAATTTCTACATCATTAATGTATAAGATTTTAAGGTAAAACATATTTATTAAAAATTAAAAATAAATTGCCATCATAAATAAAAACATTTTATCTTTAAAATGAGTATTTATAATCAAATTTATATTCTGTATAAATATATATTAAAAATAATCTAATTATTAAAGTTTGAGTGAGACATTTCACTTTTCTTTAAATAAACTAAATAAAAGGTCTTAATCAAATACAAGTGGGTTCCATTAGATTCCATTTCGACCCAAGTATAATTTAGGGTAAAATATAATCATCCAATTATATTAGGACAAGAGTTAGGGTAATTTTATAATATTATATTTACCCTTAATTACCCGATTTACCTTTAACTATGGTAAATAAAATTTACCGTAGTTACTATTCATAATGACTAAAAAATAAAAAGTAGCTTATTAACATAATTTGGACCTACTGCTTCCAAATATGGAATAAATTTTTCTAAATTCAAATCACAGAAGTTTGAGAAATTAATTTAAAATTAATCTCATTGTTAAGAAAATGAGTTTTAAAGTTAAAACATTGCAAAATATTGAAATGATTTTACCTATGAATTCAATATAAAATCAATGCTAATGACATACGTTATATTAAATAGTAAAAATATATTCTATTTATACTTTAAAACCATTTAATATTATAATTTAACCATATAAATTATTATGATGAAACAAGTTGTTTTTAATTAAAATATAGCATGTTTTTACTATTCATTAAAATATGAAAGTTATCAGAATAATATGAAAATTTTATCCAAAGTAAATTTTTATATCCTGATTCAAAATAAGAATTTTATTTTGTCAAATTAAACTTATAAACATGTAAAAACTAAATTTAATGTCGGTGCGCCATGAAAAGGCGGCAAAACTGTATTTTTTGAAAAATACTTATTTTACCCAAAAAAATTATTTTGTTCTCATACAATGTTCTATAAAATGTTTAACATGAATAATAGTGTTATAAAATTCAAAATTTAGTTAATAATATTCATAACGGCTAGTTTATAATAATATTATAACCATATATCGTTGTTTAGTGAACCCTGGTATTGCCTACAAGACATGCTATCGATGAAGGTCGCGATTGCGTGTAATGCAAGTCAAGTCAAGGATGTGTGTAGTGCAAGATCCCTTTTTTGTTTTGTATAACATAATCAAAACTTATTTCATTTATACATTAAAAAAATCTATACTTAATGTTGTGTAGAATAATTTCTACAAAACAAACTTGAAATTGTCTGTAACACGAGCCAAGAATAGTGTTGCATATACTACAAGCTAATACGGTGTTGCATATAGCACAATCTAATTTTGTTGTAGCATAAAACACAAGACATCAATGAAATTAAAAAGAATAATTCTCAAAAAATCTCAGGTTGTTACACTAACACATGTCTTAATCCTATTATATAAGATATGTACAACCATGGTCATCCTTGGGTCAAATTTGGGACCCCATGGAGCCACTTGTATTTGAAAATGACATTTTATAAGAATTAATTTAAAGTAAAGAGAAATATAACATAAACATGTATCTTTTACTAAAACTATTTTAATATGGGGTTATATAACTGCTCTATTTGACTATAAATATTCATTAGAAATATAAAATTATTTTCTATATCATGGTATTTTATTTAAAAAAATTTGACATTAAATAAATAAATTTAATTATGACACAATGATGATGATTTGATTGATTCATTAATAAAGGATTCAAATAAATGATATTATAAATTTTAAAATAAATGCAATTTTATTATTATGATTCCATCCACGAATTTTATGTATTATATTTACATATTATATTTGATTTAATTCCTTTGGTTCGAAGGAATCAGGTTGTTATGAATTTTTAAAAAATTCAAATATGAATATTGTCCAAAATTGACATAATTTATAACTTAAAACATTAAATAGTTTATTAAATGATATTAAATTATTAAAAATATAAGATTTGGTCAAATGGTTAAGAAAATTCCAAATATTTTATAAATGATTTTTTTATGGGTTGTTTGACATGATATGGTAATTACATTAACCCGCAATGTGTAAATAACATGATATCACTGTAAGATTAAAAAGGGTAAAATAAGGGTTAAACCAAAAAGATAAGGTTAAAAAATATTCAAAACTTGTCTAAAAATTATTGGATGATGTGTATTAAAAAAATCATCTTATATTCTAAATAAAATATTTCTGGACCACTTTTAATTGAAATTGAATTTATAGTAAATTAATATTTCAAGACATTCCTAAAGTTCCCCTCCTCCCTCTAATAAAAGGTCACCACCTCTACCCACACATACTCACACATATAAAGCCCATTGAATCATCCAAATTCTTCTCAAATAATCTCCCAACATCCCTATCTTCCTCTTAGAATTCTTACCTTGGTCATAAGGCAATTCAAGAAATCCTTTTGTCTCAAATCAAAAGAAGTTACCTGATTTTGAGTAAATGTCTTCTCTCATGTTCCTTTCCTTAATTTTACTTCTCCACTACCTATACAATTCTTATTCTTTGATTAAATAAAAACACCAGTATCCTCAATATAATAGAATGTTTTTAGGATAATTATTTGAACTACACTTACACGCACCACCATCTAATGGATACGAACATATTGTTTCTGTGTACGGCGAACTACTACCTCAAGAAACAATGATTGTTTAATTTTCACCTACCACCACTCATGGTGGAAATTATGGTGTAACTATATTTATATATGATATATATTATATTTATATTTTATCTATGCTTCGGTTTTTTTATTTATATCATACCTTTATGCTTTCTATAATGTGTAAATATGATAATTTCATTTGAGGAAGTGTGGACTATCACCCCCTCAAAGTGATATGAATCATTCATTGCATACATGAAACATATAAAGGATGAAATTAATGAACTTATGTAACATATATAATATATATATTATACCATAATTATAATATAACTATGTATCATTTAGTTTACATTCCTTTAATATGATAAAAGAAATGAAAGTAGCGTCCATGCGTACGTACGACCTACCGTCTCCACAAACAGTACTTTTCATTTCTTATCTAGAAATATTGTATACTATTATAAATATATATATACACTGGATATATATGATATTTAAATCATTAATATCATTATTTATATGATGTAATTTTTACTACATGGACAATTTACATCAAAACAAGTTCATTTTCGACTCAAGTACCGAATATCGACAAAACGACCGATATTAACTTAAATAATTATGTAATTGTTAAAATGTGGTAATAAGTTATATAAAGGGAATAATAAAATTTAAAAATTTTCTCAAACAAGTATAAATTAACTGAAGTTTATTATTCAGGAATAACAAGGAACATACATGACGATTTGGACTCGAGGTAAGGGGAATCTTAACTCAATATTCATTCATTGAGTTAAATATCCATGTCATTGGTTTTTCTTGTTCCAAGAATATGTATGAATGAACTATGATTATTTTACACTAAATACCCACTTATATTCAGTTTATTTATATTTTTCACACAAAATTATGGAATTGATTTATCCGTAATCTAATGATATAATCTTCGTAAGAGATTTTGTCTCAATTTACATTCCATTGAGACTTATTTGTTGTTATGCACCCATTCACTTTTATATGGTGTATATACTGCCCTTTGACATATTATATCATGAATCTATTTATACCCATGATATTATAAGTTTTTTTTAATGTTGTTATTTAATTATTTTTATTCAAGTATTTTCTCATGAAGTAAGAGACTCTTTAACTAAAAGATTGTTTTAAATGTTTTAAATATTTATTCTTCTAAATATTTCTCATTAATGTCCATGTTTTAAAAATGGTTTTAAATATTTATTTATATGTACATATATGCTTTAAAATTTTAATTCTTTAATTTCTTTTAAAAGTTTCAAAGTGGTATGGGACACTTTGATTCAAAAATATCTTTATTAAATATTTTAAATGGTTTTGGAAATGGATTGAATATTTCAATATCTTGAATTGATTTCTTGTGATTGATGAGTGAAAATGTTGATAATTTCAATATTTTATGTGTTATTATTATATAATGGTACTTGTAAATTTGACGTGTGGTTACGTCATAAACCAAATATGGGTAGTTCTATGATAAACCTAGGGTAGGTGAGCCCGTGATAGCTCTCTGATGCATTGGGTAACATGATAGAGGTAAATGTGATGGTTTCTCCTAATAGATTTAGAGAAAATACTATGATGGGTATTCCAAACGTAACCATGAAGGTTACTCCTTATATGGTTGTGAAATCTACAATGTAAGTATGTTATGGATGCTATAAGTTACCTTTATGATTTATTATTTATATGAGTTATTCATAAATATTATGATTTCACGAGGTATATTAAAGAGATTATGTTTTATGAGTGAAAAGTATGATTTCATTGATTTATATGTATTCATAGACTAATGTTTTCTTTCCTTATTTTATAACCCTTACTAAAATTTTTATTCTCATCAAAATTTTTTGAAATGTTTTTCACAATGTATAAGGAAGGGTAAGAGAAAGGAAGAATTCAAGAAGATTTTTATCAAGAAAAGAATTCTTGATTTGTTTTAAGGAGTTTTGTTATTGTGAAAAAATTGGATAGATTATAAGTGTCTACATTGTAATATTTGAGATTTAATATAATATTTATGGCCTAATTATATAAAACTCTAAACCTAAAAAGATCCTCAATGTGAATTCTTAACTTAACTCAAGATTATGTAATGTTTAAGGATGGTACCTTATAGTTGGTATCAGAGGTTGGTTTAGATAACTTTAGAGGTTAGGATGTTATCTTGGTGTAGGTTAAGGATCCCATATAACCAAGAGGGTTATTTTCATATGGAAACATTTATAGGGTTATGTTAAATTAGGTTTATTGGATAAAAAAACCTGAACAATGTAGATATAAGGAGGTTGATGGATTAGAGTAATATAAACGTTTTTATGTTATCTTTACCTTATAGATGATGTTTTTTTTACTATTCCATTTCATGTTTAAGTGATTATTCTTTTCAGTAGATTAAGGATCATTTTTCAAGATGGAAGGAAATATATATTACACAACCTTCTTATCCCTCCCCAATAATTTGATCATCACTATTATGGAAAAAATCTTGTTCGAATGATTTTAACAGCTTCTTGAGTATTAAAATCACCTGCAAGAAATTTTTTGAGTTATCCAACACCTACTCATTTCTAAAATGATTTTATGGGTCATGGTATCTTTTTCAGGTGATTTCACATTCTCAACTTCTACAACTCTATCGAAAAGTGAAATTATATAAGTGGAGTGATCATTTACTTTTTTAAAGTAGAACAACATGATAAAAGAGAAAGGGAACATCATAAAGATTATGATATCTAGATCCAAGGTATGATTTATTTTCATATCCATAAATAATGAAGCATCTTTGGATTGGTATTTTTAAATGATGAGGATATTTGATTTGCATGAATTATGTATTAAGAAATAAGGTAGAAATGCATAGTTAATTGATTATGAAGAACATTGAATGATTAGGAAGTCTAAATATAAGGGATTAAAGAGTTATGGTAGATTTTTGGATGATGAAATGTTTAAAAGTATTAATTATCTTTTAATAATGGGATTAATTGGGAAGATTTTTTCTAGTATGTATAACCTTGTAGTTTGTTATATGAAAATGTTATTCAAGTAAGAATTATCTTTTCTTGTGTGGACATAATAGATAACCTTAAGGGTTTATATGATCTTTCATCTTTGAGGTTATTAATGGTCATTACTTTTTGGGATGCAAAATGAAAGGTATTAGATAACCTTTGAGGATAAAGTAGGTTGTGGTTATTTTTTAGGAAATTATCTTATTTTTTAGAATGTTATAATAATGGTATAGTTTTAGAAAAAAAACCCATAGGATGGGTGACATCCCATCGTGTCCAGCAAGGCCATGGGAATCGAACCCACAACTGAAGGGAGATAATGGCGCATCACATACCACTAGCCTATATGAAGTCCCTAGTTAGTATGACTTGTTCTTTTAAGTTAAATGATTTTATGGATTAAGAATAAGTTGATTTTGGGAACTTATGTTTTCTCAAATGTGTTTCCTTATTATAGGAAAATGATTTGGTGATTAAGTGATAAATGTTATTTTGGAATACATTCGCTCTTTTGGGAACACTATATGCCTAAGGAAAATAGAATACTATGGGATTTTATTTGAGGAGTAATGGTTGAATTTTATTTTTGAAGAATATATGTTTTTATTTTGGACATATGGTGATTTGGGTTGTTTGTGGAAATGATTAACCTGTCATGGAAAACATGTGATTAGGTTAATTACTTTTAAGTATGATACTTTAAGAGTAGTCGATCTTATTTGAAGATAAATGTTAAGATTTATCATGGAAGATTATGTGATCAAATCCTTCTGAGTTTTGGGTTATCTTATTTTGGTTTATTTTGAATAATTTTAGGGATAGTTTTTTATTAAATGGTCTTTGTTGAACTTTAGGGTATTGTTTGTTGAATTTTAGAGATTAATAGTAGTATTTCTTTTTATAAAGGGTTGTTATTTTTAGGGAATTATATGATCTTGTACTAACCATTTTTGTTTTATTTAATGTCTAAAGATATGGTAAATATATAGTTCATCTTTTGTGGATTATGTGATTCTCTAGAAGTTGATTCTAGCACTTTATGTGTGACCAAGTCATCTTGAATATTCATCGTTTGGAGAAACTATGAGTTTGTGATAGATATTTATTAAAGGATGAAACTCTACTTGACAAGTATGTTTGTTTCTTTATGTTATTAGTCAATATCATAAATAAATTTCTCAACATTATTAAAATTACCTTTAAACAAAAATGTTTTCCATTTACTTTTCCTATTGGGAAATCAAAGACCATTTAACCCATCACAAGTTTGTGGTTTTTAGATTGTAAACTTTCTCCTCATCATGTTTTCTATCACTCTCCATCAGAACTTGATGGTTAGTTTTTCTTCTAAACCCATGTTTCATACATTTAATCCTAGTATGTGTTATATTGGGTGACCTTTGAACTTCTATTTCTTCCTTTTAAAGTGATAGTTTTATTAAAAAAATTCTGATGTGGGATTTTTAATGAAGTTTCTAAACCCAATTTTAAAATTGTGAAAACGCAATTTCCAAAAGGGGGAATGATGTAATGACCTAGGTATTTATAGAATAATACTTTTTCATTTATTTTAATATTTATGAATAAGATATTAATTTTACCTTAAAGGAGACTTTTTATCTGACAGCGTACTTGACCCACAACAACGGGTTTCTCTGAAATCTTACATTGCACACAACATTGAGTTATACCAAAAAATAATAAAAAATAATATTATTATTTTAAATGGTAGTTAACGCCTAACTATTAGAATAGTGGGAATGAACAGCATCAAATAAATTTTGAAATATTTTTTACACATGTTTAAATAATGATTCATTGGATACCAAATTTTTTAGAAATGGAAATAAAAAAACCAATTGAATAAAAAGGATGTGTTTTATGAAAACCTATTTAAAAAGAGAATAATTGTGTTTATAAAATCATATCACTCTTTATGGATTTTTATTTAATGAAAAATATGTTTTATATATTAAATGAAATGTTTTAAATTCATCTTATATGTTTTCTAGATATGATATAAGAACAAAATCAATTTTTCGGATAAAAGAAGTATTTTTCTAAAAATGTTGTCTTACCGTCTTTTGATGGAGAACCCTTTTTAAATTTAGTTTTTGACACATTTATATGTTCTATTTGAGAAAATAAACTTTTCCATTATAATAGGGACATCAAAATTTACTTTGGATGAAATTTTGGTTTTTTCTGATAAAATTCATATTTTTATGGATAGTGAAAAATACTGCATTTTAATTCAAAACTGCATTTTCATCTAATTTATTTATATATTTAGAATGTTATTTTAACTAGTTTTAAAGTTTAATTAGATTAATTTTTTATCATTTAATTCAATTTTTGTCATTGGAAGTAATTTCCCATTGAAATTGGACATAAACACATGTCAATCTTTTGAAAGTTCTTACTTCTTAAAAACCTGCTTTTTGGTTTTGACAATGGGAATTAATTTTAAATTAATTACTAAAAAATATGTGTTTTTAATTTATAAAAATGGATTCCATATTTTGGAATAATATTTTCCAAACTGTGTGAATATTTACCTTTTATTTTTGGACATTATTAATAGTATCTTCTGTAATTATTTTATTTACCATGGTTAAAGGGTAAATCTATTAAATAAGGGTAAAAAATAATATTATAATAATAATAAACTACCCTAACACATGTTCTAATATTATTTTATGAGATATATCTGATAATGGGCATCATTGGGTAGATTTTGGGACCCCATGGAGCCACTTGGATGTGAAAATGACATTTTATAAGAATTAATTTAAAGTTAAGAGAAATATAACATAAACAGGTATCTTTTACTAAAACAATTTTAATATGGGGTTATATAACTGATCTATTTGACTATAAATATTCATTAGAAATATAAAATTATTTCCTAAATCATGGTATTTTATTTATAATTTTTAGACATTAAATAAATAAATTTAATTATGACACAATGATGATGTGGTGATTGATTCATTAATGAAGGATTCAAATAAATGATATTATAAATATTAAAATAAATGTAATTTTATTATTTTGAATCCATCCATGAATTTTTTGAATTGTATTGACATATTATATTTGATTTAATTCCTTTTTTTCAAAGTAATCGGGTTATGAATTTTTAAAAAAGTCAAGTATGAATAGTGTCCAGAATTGACATAATTCATAACTTAAAACCTAAAATAGTTTATTAAATGATAATAAATTCCTAAAAATCTAAGATTCATCCAAATGGTTAATAAAAGTCCAAATATGTCATAAATAACTTTTTTTTGGTAGTTTTACATGATATGGTAATTAAATTAACCCACAATGTGTAAATAACATGATATTACTATAAGATTAAAAAGGGTAAAATAACGGCTAAACCAAACATATAAGGATAAAAATATATTCAAAACATGAATAAAAATTATTGGATTATGGTTATTAGAACCAAAATAATATTATATTTGAATTAAATGAGTTTTGGATCTTTTCTAATTGAAATTGAATTTATAATAAATTAATATTTCAAGACTTTCCTAAAGTGTCCCTCCTCCCTCTTATAAAATGCCACCACCTCTACCCACTTACTAACACCTATCAAGCCCCTTGGATCATCCAAATTCTGCTCAAGTAATCTCCCAACATCCCTCCCTTACTTCTATAAGTCTTACCTTGGTCAGAAGGCAATTCAAGAATGCCTTTTGGCTCAAATCAAAAGAAGTTAACTGATTTTGAGGTAACGTCTTCTCTGAAGTTCCTTTCCTTTATTTTCCTTCTCCACTCCATATACTCTTCTTATTCTTTGATTAAATAACAACACCATTATACTCAATATACTATGATGTTTTTATAATAAGTATTCGAACTACACTTACACACACCTCCATCTAATGGATACGAACATATTGTTTCTGTGTACAGTGAACTACTGCGTCACGAAACGATGATTGTTCAATTTTTTCTTACCACCTCTCATGGTGGCCATTATGATGGAAATGTATTTAAATATGATATATATTATATTTATATTGTCTATATTCTTCTATTTTTTTATTTATATCATACCTTTATGTTTTTCATAATGTGTAAATGCGATAATTTCTTCTAAGGAAGTGCAAACTACACTATGGGGAAAACCATTTTTTTGTGGCGGGCTATTTGCGACGAGAATAAATCTCGTCGCAAATAGTCTGTCGAAGAGGTTATTTGTGACGGGAAGAGGCGCCCCGCCGCAAAAACTTACGCGCGGATTTGCGCGGTTTGCGCGCCAAACCGCTCGAAAGGGTATTTGCGACGGGTAGGCACCGCCAGTCGCAAATACCGGGAGACGGTAAGAACTAGTTGCGACAGGGGATCCCCCGTCATAGCTAGTTCTTACCATCACCCGGAGGGTATTTGTGACGGGACTCGTCGCAAATAACTGGCGGTGGTAAAAGGCTATTTGCGACGGGATGTTGTCCCGTCGCAAAATAGTGTGTCGGCAGGTTACTATTTGCGACGGGCCTCATCGCAAATAACCTTTTAACCGTAGACCGTAATTAATGCGGCCGAAGGTATTTGCAACGGGCTCCGTCGTAAAAAAAATACTATTTGCGATGGGAATCACGTCGCAAATAGTCTCATCGCAACTAATCTAACCTATATATTCCCCTCATATGTTTTTTCTTCTCTCCTCCTGAATTTCTTCTTCCTCTGCTTCTCTAAACTCTAATTTCAGACTGAAAAGTTTTTAGAGTTAATTTTTTTTACGAAGAAGTTGTGAAGCTGCCTACAATATAAGAGATCAAGTTTCAAGGTATTTATGTTTTATTTAATTTAGTATTTATTTCATTTCTTTATATTAGTTTTAATTATTGTTGATTAGCTGTAATTAAGTTAGATTTAAATTATTTTGTCATTAGTATTTATTTGTAATAATAAAATTAAATTATTAGTACTAATTCTTAGTAATTAGTAACAATTAATAATTATTCATGATAATTAGTAATGTATATAAATAATTAGCGGTAATTAGTAATTACTAGCTGTATTTTGAAGTAATTAATAGTAATCAACACTAATTAGTAATAATTTGAAATAAATAGTAATAAAAAGAAAAAATAGAAATAAATATTTACAATTAGTAATAAATAATATTAATTAGTAATAATTAGTAATAAATACTAATAATTAGTAATAAATGCTAATAAATTGTAATAAATAATAATAAATAGTAATAAATACTAATAATTAGTAATAAATACTAATAATTAGTTATAAATACTATAATTAGTAATAAATACTAATAAATAGTAATAAATACTAATAAATAGTAATAAATACCAATAAATAGTAATAAATACTAATAAATACTAATAAATAGTAATAATTAGTAACAAATAGTAATAAATATAAATAAATAGTAATAAATAGTAATAAATAGTTATAATCAGTAATAAATATTAATAAATACTAATAAATACTAATAAATACTAATAAATACTAATAATTAGTAAAAATTAGTAATAATTAGAAATAATTAGAAATAATTTGTAATAATTAGTAATAATTAGTAATGATTGGTAATAATTAGTAATAATTAGTAATAATTAGTAATAATTAGTAATAAATAGTAATAAATTGTAATAAATTGTAATAAATTGTAATGAATTGTAATGAATTGTAATGAATTGTAATAAATTGAAATAAATAGTAATAATTAGTAATAAATACTAATAAATACTAATAAATACTAATAAATACTAATAAATAGAAACAAATAGAAATAAACAGTAATAATTAGTAATGATTAGTAATAATTAGTAATAATTAGTAATAATTAGTAATAATTAGTAATAAATAGTAATAAATGGTAATAAATACTAATAATTAGTAATAAATACTATTAGTAATAAATAATAATAAATACTAATAAATACAAATAAATATTAATAAATACTAATAAATAGTAATAAATACTAATAAATAGTAATAAATACTAATAAATAGTAATAAATACTAATAAATAGAAGTAAATAGTAATAATTAGTAATAAATAGTAATAAATTGAAATAAATAGTAATAAATATTAATAAATAGTAATAATTAGTTATAATTAGTAATAAATATCAATAAATAGTAAAAAAATACTAATAAATACTAATAAATACTAATAAATAGTAATAATTAGTAATAATTAATAATAATTAGTTATAAATAGTTATAAATAGTAATAAATAGTAATAAATAGTAATAAATTGTAATAAATAGTTATAATTAGTAATAAATACTAATAAATAGTAATAAATACTAATAAATGAAATAAATAGAAATAAATAGTAAAAAATGGTAATAATTAGTAATAATTAGTAATAATTAGTAATAATTAGTAATAGCTGGTAATAATTAGTAATAAATAGTAATAAATAATAATAAAAATTAATAATTAGTAATAAATATTAATAATTAGTAATAATTAGTAATAATTAGTAATAATTAGTAATAAATAGTAATAAATAGTAATAAATAGTAATAAATAGTAATAAATAGTATTAAATAGTAATAAATAGTAATAATTAGTAATAATTGGTAATAATTAGTAATAATTAGTAATAAATAGTAATAAATAGTAATAATTTGTAATAATTAGCAATAATTAGTAATAATTAGTACTAAATAGGAATAAATAGGAATAATTAGTATTAATTAGTATTAATTAGTAATAATTAGTAATAATTAGTAATACTTAGTAATGAATAGTAATAAATAGTAATAATTTGTAATAAATAGTAATAAATAGTAATATTTTGTAATAAATAGTAATAAATAGTAATAATTAGTAATAAATAGAAATAAATAGTAATAATTAGTAATAATTAGTAATAAATAGTCATAAATAGTAATAAATATTAATAAATAGTAATAAATAGTTATAAATACTAATAAATAGTAATAAATACTAATAAACCATAATAAATATTAATAATTAGTAATAAATACTAATAATTAGTAATAAATACTAAGAATTTGTAATAAATTCTAATAATTATTAATAAATATTATTAAATAGTAATAAAAACTAATAAATACTAATAATTAGTAATAAATACTAATAATTTGTAATAAATAGTAATAAATAGTTATAAATACTAATAATTAGTAATAATTACTAATAAATAGTAATAGTTAGTAATAATTAGTAATAATTAGTAATAATTAGTAATAATTAGTAATAATTAGGAATAATTAGTAATAATTAGAAATAATTAGGAATAAATTGGAATCATTAGCAATAAATAAAAATCCTTAGGAATCATTAAAAATAAATAAGAATCATTAAGAATCATTAGGAATCATTAGGAATCGTTAGGAATCGTTAAGAATCATTAGGAATCATTAGGAATCATTAGGAATCATTAGGAATAATTAAGAATAAAATCAATTGTAATAATTTGGCACAATTTCGAGTGGATTGACGACACTCCTTTTGCTTAATGAATCTTATCCTTTCAAATCTCTCCAATTCAAAACATTATGAAAAGTATGTTTTTATGTATGCATATCCAATCTCATATGCATGAGTTTGAATATAAATTCATAGGACCACATTTTTTATAATTTTTTCAGGTGGTGACAGTTGTAAGAAGAAGATTCATTGATGAAAAGGGGTCTCTTTTGTCTGACGACTCATTTACTTGCATCTTTATCACACTGAAATCACAATGAAGAATCTGCTTTGAGGTATGCTTATACATTCTCATATGCCTGAGAATGAATATGCATACCTCCGAGTAGATTCTTCATTATGATTTTAGTGTGAGAAAGTTGCAAGTAAATGAGCTATCAGAAAAAAGAGTAATCATCAATCCACTAGAAATTATATCTCCTGTAATTAATGGTAATTATTAAGAAGTAGATGTAATTATTTATCTTATTTTTTTGGATTTTGTTTTTCTAAGTTCAAATTATTAAAAAACAGTAATGATTTTATATTTTTTTAGAAAAATATAGAACAAGGAAGTCAACAACAGTCATTATTAGATGATCGTGCTTGGATAAATCAGCGTAGAAATCTAAATGGTTTTGGTTTAAATTCTGTATATATTGAGGGTGTTGAAGATTTCTTATCATTTACATCATCAAAACCAGAATTTGTTTCAAAAGGAAAAATTAAGTGTCCTTGTAAAAAATGTGCACTGAGAACGTTTGACACATTTGAAAAGGTTTGGAGACATCTATTACAATTTGGTTTTCAACCAGATTATATTTTTTGGTATCAACACGGTGAACGCAGTTCCAAAGAAGATAATAATAACTTGATTCCAAATCTATCACGATTTCAAAATTTAGTACATGATGTTGATGGTCCATCTATTCGACAAACTGAAACTCAGTATGATATTGATTTAACTCCTGAGTTGGCACCACCCGAATTTTAGGAGTTGTTGAGGTCTGCTGAGGATACATTATATCCTGGTTGCAAGATAAGAAAATTAGATGCAGTTGTAAAATTTATGGCTATTAAATTAGATAATTCAATGTCAAATAACTATTTTGATCAGATATTTTCTTTCGTTAAAACACTGTTACCTGAAGGAAAAGTGTTACCCGCAAATTACTATGATAGAGAAAGGTTGGTTCATAATTTTGGCCTTAGTTATCGAAAGATCCGTGCATGTGCAAATGATTTCATCTTATAATCTGTTGAAAATGAGCCATTGGATAGTTGTCCCACATGTGGATAATTGAGGTATAAAGAAGCTCAACTGGGGAAGTCTAGATCGATTCCTGTAAAAAAATTGAAATATTTCCCCCTTACACCCAGGTTGCGGAATTTATTTATGTCTCAGAACACAACGTCAATGATTTCATGACACAAAACCAAAATTTCAATCGATAAAATATTGAATCATCCATCTGATGGTGATTCATGGAAATATTTTGACCGACTGCATATGTCTTTTGTTTTAAAAGCCCAAAACGTGTGATTGGGTCTTTCTACTGATGGTTTATGTCTGTTTGGTTCTTATGGTAGTCAGTATTCATGTTGTCCTGTCTTTATAACTCTGTATAATTTACCTCCATGGATGTTGATGAAGTAGCCCTATATCTTTTTGACCTTATTAATCCCAGGACATCTGAAAAAGAATATTGATATTTATTTAAAACCATTGGTTGATGAGTTAAGTTCATTGTGGAGTAATGTTGTTAATACATATGATGTTGCTGTGAAACAAAATTTCATATTAAAAGTTGCATTGATGTGGATGATTAGTGACTTCCCGACATATGTCATGTTATCTGGCTGGAGTACACATAGTCTGAAATAATTTCCATACTTTATGAAAGACAACAAAGCCTTTATGATTTTTAATGGAAAAAAACCTTTCTATTTTGACTCCCATTGTAGATTTCTTCCAACTGATCATCCTTTTCAGAGGAACAAATCTCATTTCAGAAAAGGCACAATTGAAAGGGATAAAACTCCAAAAATGATCTTAGGTATAGGGTTAAAATTAGTTGTATTTTCATTACCTCTAATCACATTTTGTCCAACATTAAACCAACAAAAAATTAATGGCTTTGGGAAAGAACAAAATTGGATAAAACGGAGAATTTTTTGGGATCTTCCATATTGGTCTGATTTATTGGTCTCCCACATGTTGGATGTCATGCATATTGAGAATAATCGTTTTGATAATTTATTTCATACAGTTTTGGATACACCAGGTAAGACCAAAGATAATGTAAAGGCACAATTAGATCTTGCCCAAATTTGCAGAGGACCAAAACTTAAACTATTTTAAAATATCAGATCACAGAGGTTAATGAAGCCTTAAGTAGCTTATACACTATCAAAAGAGATTCACTTATTATTTTGTCAGTGGATTGCAGATTTGAGACTTCCAGATGGCTATGCTTCCAATTTTGGTAGATGTGTTAAGAATGGTCATATTACAGGATAAAAAGTCGTGATTTTCATGTTATAATGGAAAGACTTATACCAATTGGATTCAGAGGTTTGTTGAATTCTATGATTTGGGATTCGATAATAGACATATCATGTTTTTTTTGAGACATTTGTGTGGCGACAACAAACTATGATGCACTAAGTAAAATGGAAGAAGATGTTGTTGTCGTTATATGTAAACTAGAAAAAATCTTCCTGCTGGCTTTCTTTGACTCAATAGAACATCTAATATTACATTTTCCACATAAATCTAAATGTGAAGATCTAGTACAGTTTCTATGGATGTACCCATTAGAGATATGCATGAAAAAATTGAAGAAAAAAAGTATGTAACAAAGCATCAGTTGAAGGCTCTATTACTGAAGATTATTTGTAAGAGGAAATTGATTTTTCTGCTCTCATTATTTTGAATCTGAATATTCCTCAAAAAAACTGCATGGGACAGAATTAGGGGAATGTTGATGATGAAATGGACAATCAATTATCAGTTTTTAATCATCCAGAGCTTGTCTTTGGTGGAGTTCATGAACAATGGCTTTCAGATGATGAAAATCACAAAGCTCATACATATGTTCTGCTCAACTGTGAAGAAATAACATCATTTTTATTGTGAGTGATTCTATCACTTATTCTATAATTTATGTTATAGTAAGTAAACTTATTTTATTTGTAGGTTATATGATAATCATATCAAGAAACATCTTCCACAAATTACAACAGCTGCTCTTGAAGAACACCGACAAAAAAAATTCTCAGTGGTTTCAAAAACTGGTAACATAAATTATTGATGGTATAATATATCAATTCAGTTAATTTTTTATTATATTGGTAATTGTTTTAAAAAAATTCAGATGTCTAAACATGTTGATAAAATTGATAAGCGACTATGTATATTGAGTAACCCACCATCCAAAATGGTTAAATATTATAATGCATATGTGGTGAATGGTTTTCGATTTCATACATGTGCATATGGGGAATTAAAAAACAATTAAAATTGGAGTTTTCTTGAGAGGATCGCATCATATAGAAATTGAAGTTGAATTTTACATCATGATGGATGAAATTATTGAACTATATTATCTGGGGAAAAATTACATAAAAATGTTTAAATGTCAATGGTTGGATACTAATAGAGGCTTGCGTGTTCATTTGATTCATGGGATCATCAATATTAAATATAAAAGTCTTCTTGAAATAAATGAATCATTTTTACTATCCCAACAGGCACATAAAATATATTACACAAAGTATTGTGATACTTCAAGAGACCTAAGTGATTGGTGGAGCATAATAAAAATGAAATCTAGGGAAAATCAGTTTACTCAAACTGAATGTGGTTCTGATAAAGTACAAGGAATTGAAATTTTTCAAGAGACAACTCAAAATACATATTTTTTACAAAGATACATGAATATCAATTATGACACCCCACAATTAAGTTTCGATGGTGATGATGATGTTAATGATGTTACAAATGAATTTGGAATGAAAAGAGATAATGAAAGTGAAACTCATATGGATATTAATGACGCCAATAAATTTCTGATTATTTGTTCTTTTTTCATAGTTTTACGTATGAAGCTATTGTAAAGGGGAGCTCTATCTTGAGCAATTATTTTTCTCAGCCATGGATCGCATGGGAACAAATTTCTGTTGATGTGTGGCTTGGAATGTTCAATCATTGTCTGGTACGTAAATAAAAAATATTTATTTAGAAATTTATTTTATTAATAACTTGATATTATAAATTATTTGTAGGGTTTATGGTATCTCATCGATGATAGCATGCATGGCATTATCCACGAGGCATGAGAGATTTCTATGTGTGAGTATTTCCGTCAATTTTTGCACAATTTGAGGACATCCATTAAGAAAGTAGGAGTGTCAGTATTTGATGATTCATGTTGAGCCCACCGACCAGAGTGCATTTCATCTCACGTTTGGGATGGATTATGTTCACACTGGTTGAGTGGTGGATTTCAGAGGATATCTTCATTGGACTGACAGAACCGGGGGAGATAGGAGGTGAAACATCAAGCTGGTAGTCGTACATTCAGTACCTATAGAGAGAATCTGATAAGTATCTTTTTTAAATATTTCATATAACATTAAATATAAAAAGATTATTTTATATTCATAAAGGCATTCGAGCATCCCGATATTATGGAGTACGACGTTTATCGGAGAATGTACAATGATCCAGTCACTCGAGAGATTAGAGGTGATCACCAGCATCATATTGTGATCAGTATTATTTATTTTTTAGTTTGAAAATTAACTACATATAATATTTTCACTATTTTAATTTCAAATTGAAACTGAAGAAGTCATATGAGGTCGCAACCTCTTAGACACGGGCTGAGAGTCAGTCTGAGACGGCTAATCAGACTAGTGCCCACTATTTTGATGAGGCGGCATAGATGTAGGCGACCCAGTATGCCTTCGAGAAGGGTTGAGTAGATGGTATCAGCTCTCATTTGACTCCTGGGACTTATTATGGTACCGCTGCGATGTCGACGTCCAGCTTGAGAGGAGCTCGTAGAGAGGCATCATCTTATGGCTCATATTATTAGGAGCAGTTGCGAGCTCAAACTGATCTTATAGAGAGTTTGCAGAAGCAGTAGGAAGAGATGTGTCAGCAGTGCGAAGAGGACATGTGTCGATGGCAGCAGCAGTAGTACAAGTAGATAGAGTACATGCGTTGTCTGACTCGTAGTTTAGGGATGGAGTTTCTTCCACCATCTGCTTCAGCTCCTCCAGCTCCTCCAAAAGACTATTCCCCCCAGTGATTTTTTTGTTCTGTTAAAAACATTTGAATTGAACATTTGTTGTAATATGAACTATTTATAGTTTTTGTCTTTTATATTGGTGTGAATATTTCACAATTTTTTTTAAATATTTTAATATTTTTTTATTTATTATTAGTATTATATTTTTTAATGTTTGTTTATTTTAATAATAATAATAATAATAATAATAATAGTTTATATTTTTTATATTTTTTTGCGAATATTGATAATTTTAATTTTTTTAATTTTTTTAATTTTTTTTATTATTTTAATAATATTAATATTATTTTTTCATTAATTATAATTTTATTATTTTTTATTTTATTAATTATTTTCAAATATTGATAATTTTAATTTTTTTATTTTTTTTATTTTTTTAATAATATTAATATTATTTTTTCATTAATCATAATTATATATTTTTTATTTTATTAAGTATTAGGAATGGGGCCTTTTGTGACGGGACCCCATCGCAAATAGAATATATATATATATATATATATATATATATTAAAACTTATTTGCAATGAGTTACTTTACCGTCAAAATTGTGATGGGCCCATCGCAACAGGTTTATAACATAAAGCTATTTGCGACGGGATGTTGTCCCATTGCAAAAAATACTAGTTGCGGCACTATTTTTTACAATGGGCTATTTGCGCTGGGACCCCATCGCAAAATATTTTTTGCGCCGAAATTCCAGTAGTGCTACCGCCCCCTCAAAGTGATATGAATCATTCATGCCATACATGGAATGTATAAAGGATAGAATTAATGAAATTATGTAACATATATAACATAGATATTATACTATAATTATAATATAACTATGTATCATTTAGTTTACATTCCTTTAATATGACAAAGAAATGAAAGTAGTGTTCATGTGTATGTACGACCTATCGTCTCTATGAACGGTGCTTTTCATTTCTTATCTCAAAATATTATGGACTACTATAAATAAATATATACTAGATATATATGATATTTAAAATCATGAATATCATTCTTTAGATGATGTAATTTTTACTACATGGACAATTTACATCAAAAAAAGTTCATTTTTGACTCAAGTATCGAATATCGACAAAGTGGACGATATTAACTTAAATAATTATTTAATTTTTATAACATGGTAATAAGTGATATAAAAGGAATAATAAAAATTAAAAAGGTTCTCAAACAAGTATAAATTAACTTAAGTTTATTAGTTAGGAAGAATAAAGAACATATGTGATAATTTGGACTCAAGGTAAGGGGAATCTTAACTGAATCTTCATTAATTGAGTTAAATATCCATGTCATTGGTTTTTCTTGTTCCAAGAATATGTTTTAAAGACCTATGATTCTTTTATAATGAATACCCACTTATATTGGGTGTTTTTATATTTGTCACACATAATTATGCCATTGATTTATCCTTAATCTAATGATATGATTTTCGTAAGAGATTTCGTCTCAATTTACATTCCATTGAGAATTATTTGTTGTTATGAACCAATTCACTTTTATATGGTGTATATACTACCCTTTGACATATTATATCATAAATCTCTTTATTCTCATGATATTATAATTTTTATTTAATTTTGTTCTTTAATTATTTTTATTCAGGTATTTTATCAAGTAGTAAGAGAGTCTTTAACTAAAACATTGTTTTAAATGATTTAAAGATTTATTCTTCTAAATCTTTCACATTAATTTCCATGTTTTCAAAATGGTTTTAAGGATTTATTTATATGGACATATATGTTTTAAAATTTTAATTCTTTAATTTATTTTAAAAGTTTCAAAGTTGCATGGGACACTTTGATTCAAAAATATATTTATTAAATGGTTTAAATGGTTTTGTAAATAGATTAAATGTTTCAATATATTGAATTGATTTATTGTGATTGAGGAGTGAAAATGTTGATAATTTCAATCTTTTATGTTTTATGATTATGTAGTGGTACTTAGACATTTGATGGGTGGTTACACGATAAACCAAATACGGGTGGTTCCAGGATAAACCTAGGGCAGGTGGGCCCATGATAGATCTCCAATGCATTGGGTAACATGAAGAAGGTAAATTTTAAGGTTTCTTGTAAGAGATTTAGGGAATATACTATGATGGGTATTCCAAAAGTAACCATGAAGGTTACTCCCTGTGTGGCTATAAAAGCTACAATGTAAGTATGTTATGGATGTCATAAGTTACCTTTATGATTTATGATTTCTATGAGTTATTCATAAATATTATGATTTCATGAGTTATATTAAAGATATTATGTTTTATGAGTGAAGAGTATGATTTCATTGATTTCTATGTATTCATGTACTAATGTTTTCTTTCATTATTTTATAACCCTTACTGAGATTTTTATGCTCATCCCAAGTTTTTGAAATGTTTTTAACAAGTTATAAGGAAGGGTAAGACAAAGGAAGAATTCAAGAATATTTTTATCAAGAAAATAATTCTTGTTTTTATTTTAGGGAGTTTTATTATTGTGAAAAAAATTGGATAGAGTTGAAGTGTCTACCTTGTAATATTTGAGATGTAATGTAATAGTTATAGCCTAATTCTCTAAAACTCTAAACCTGAAATGATCCTCAATGTGAATTATTGTCTTAACTCAAGATTATGTAATATTTAAGGCTGGGGACTTATAATAAGAGAAAATTTTCAGGCCTTATATAGTTAGAGGAATTGTTCTGGGAGACTCCACTTTATTATCTTCCTTACTTGATACATGTTCTTTAAACTCTTTCATATCTTTGGTAATTATGGAAATCATGGGATTATAAGTAGATTTATTCTATGTCATTTTGGCTCTCAAAACACTATTAGGGATTTTCTCAAAGATTTTATATTAATTCAATGGGATCCCCCTTGAGATATGTGGGTGATGATTTTTATGGAACCACATTGTGCTTCAGATAACAGGTTTCAACGTCATACTCTAAATGGACTGGTTAGTGTTGTATCATGACCACATTGATTTTTATCACTAGAGGGTGTCTTTATTATCACCCGAGTGAGGTACCTACATTTAGAAGAGTGGATGGGATCTTCAGGAGAGTCGAGTCGAACTTGATCACCATGGGTTGGGTGGAGTGGTAGGCTAGAAGGATGGTCTCTTTATGAGTGATCAATGAACATGATGTATGGAATTACCTCTTATTGTGGATCATTTCAAGGACATATTCCCTAACAACTTTTTTATGTTACCACCTATGAGAGAGGTGGATTTCACCATAGATCTTATTTCATGAGTAGAACCATTGTACATTCCTCCTTATAGGATAACACCTACGGAGCTTTAGGATCTTAAGAAGAAGTTAGAGGATTTGGAATCTAAGGTTTTCATATGACCTAGTAATTTTTCATGGGGTTCACCTATCCTTTTCTACAAAAATGTGGATGATTTCCTCAAATTATACATGGATTACTAAAAATTTAACCAATTTATAGTAAATAAATAGTATCCACTACCGCATATAAATGACCTCTTCGACTAGATTCGAGGAGTGAAAATTTTCTCTAAGAATGATTTGAGTTTTGGCTACCATCAGGTGCATGTTATACCAACATACATACTATATATATATTTCCTTAGTAGATATGGCTAGTACGAGTATTTGGTTATTCCATTCAGTCTCACGAATTCTCTAGTAGTCTTTATGGCTCTAATGAATCAGATTTTCCACCCATATCTGGATTCAATTGTGGTGGTCTTTATGGAGGATATCTTGGTGTATTATCATACTTTACACAACCATTTAAAACATATTAATATTTTGTTGAATACACTAATAGAGCACAAATTGTATTATAATATAACAAAATGCCACTTTTGGATCAATAAGGTACACTTCCTAATTCACATATTCTCAAAGGTAGGAGTTTCTATTGACCCAGAGATGTTGAGAGTTGTAGTTTCTTGGGAATATCCCAAGAATGTCTTTGAAATGTGTAGTTTCTTGGGAAAATGTGGATATCATAGTCATTTTATTCAGTATTCTCATGACTAGCAGAACCTCTCATGGGCATAACTAATAATGGTGTGAATTTATAATTTTCTAAATCTTGTGAGGAATCCTTTTAGGAGTTGAAAGAAAGGTTGACTCTAGCACCAATCTTGATTCTTCCAGATCTGGGTAGAATCTATACAGTTTATTGTGATGCATTGAGAATTAGTCTATGAGACATTCTGATGTATGGAGATCAATTCATGGTGTACGGATCTCAAAAACTGATGCCACACAATCATAATTACCCAATGTACGACCTCAAGATGGCAGTTGTGGTTCATGCCTTATGATGTTGTAGGTACAATTCATTGAGATAGTGTTTTGTGGTATTTACAAACCACAAAAGCCTTAAATACATCTTTACACAATGTTACTTAAATAACTAGAAGTAAATGTGGGTTGAATACCTATAGAACTTTAACTTCAATCTTGCGTATACGCTTAAGAAAAAAATGTCGTTGCTAATTCACTGAGCTGAAAGACTCAGACATAGGTCATCCAAGAGGCTAGTAGTGAGTGGTAGTTGATATCTCTATTTTCTAAGATGAACCTGAAGGTTCAGAAGTGTCATGGGAAACCAATTTTATCAGCTTTGATGGTGACATCCTCCCTTCTGGAATGGGTAAAAAAATTATCGAATCCCGAGGTCCTAGCCCTAAGGGAGAGTGTTTCAGGCGAGGACCCACTGTATGGTTAGGTTCTTGATGAGGATGAGATATTGTGTATTTATGGACATATATAGATTCTTTAAAACAAATGGGAGGAGTTTAAGTGGGAATATCATGCCTCTATTTGGTAATTTTACCCTGGGATTACCAAGATTTATCAAGATCTATGTTGTTAGTATTCGTTCTGGGCATGAAGAGGAAGATAGTGAGTTTTATCTTCTGATGTTCCACCTATCAGTAGGTGAAGGTGGAACACCAGTGACCAGGGGGGCTTTTATATTCATTAACCATTCTTGAGTGGAAATGGGATTATTTCACCATGGACTTCATGATAGGGTTACCTAAGTCACCTTATGGAATTGATGCAGTACGGGTTTTCGTTGACTAACTGACCAAGGTCTCACACTTCCTACCTATCAGAGATACCTTTTTAGTAGACGATCTTGGGAGGCTTTACATCCAGGATATTTTAAGTCTTCACGGTTTTCCTCTTTATATCATATAAAACATGGATGCTAATTTTATGTCATGGTTCTAGTAGGGTGTGCAGAAGCATCTCAATACATAGGTGCTTCTAACCATATCTTTCCACCAACAAACCGATAATAAATCTAAGAATATGATTTAGATTCTTTAGGATATGCTTCTATCATGTTTCTTAGATTTTGGGGGTTCTTGGAAAAAGCACCTATACCTTATTGATTGTTCCTACAATAATAGCTTTCAGGAAACTATTCATATGGCTCCATATGAGGCCCTATATGATAGGTCATGTAGTTCGCCTTTATGATTGATAAAGGCAGGTGAGGCAATGCTATTGGTAACTCATCTCATTTAGGAGGATTTAGAGCTGGTAAAACTTATCTAGAAGCGCATGGCTATAGCTCAAACTAGGAAAAAAACTTACACAAATGGTTATCATTGACCTCTAGAGTTTGGGGTGGGACATTGATTTTTTCTGTGAGTTTATACTAGGTTGGTTCATAGACAGATTCAGAGATAGGTCAAGTTATCACCTTGTTACATCAAGCCTTTAGAGATCTCAAAGAGAGTCAAGGTGTTGTTCTGTCAGTTAGCCTTACCTTAGAGGTACCAGTTCATGCATGATTTCTTCCATGTATCATAGCTTTTTCGTTACTTTTCAAACCAATCTCACACTTTTGATCCTAAAGATGTTGAATTGGAAGTTGATGCTTCCTTTTAGGAGTACTCTATTAGGATCATTTATTGGATCATAAAGTCTCTCCAAGAAAGGGTAGTTCCTCTGGTATGGGTGCTATAGAAGCATAGTCATGTATAGGAAGAGACCTGGGAGAGAGAGACCAATATACGTGCTTAGTGACCAGAACTTTTCTTATACGATCCTTTACCACCCTCATAAGGAAAACTTGGGGATTATTTATTTTAAAGAGGGTAGATTATAAGATCATGGTTTTTAAAATAATGTATAAACCCTTCCTTTCCTCATTTATTCTACCATCCTCTATGCTATTTTGGTGCTAGATAATATGCCCTATTTTCAGGGCATTTGTCTATTTTTCCAAGTTCTTCCATTATAGCTCATTTTAAGGATAATAATGTATATGGGTAGTTTACTAACCTAAGGTTGGTGGTCTAATACATTTTCCCAAAATCTAAGTCATTTTATAACATGCATCATCATTTCTCATGCCGAATTTTCCATGAATTGCCTTAAATTTACCTTTTTCTTATTCTAAACTATTTCTCATCCTAGATATGCCCCATGTACTCTAAATTGTGGATGAGGGATAAACCCTCTTAACTAGTTTTACCCTATGCGGTGTTCCCATGAATTAGTCCTTTGGTTATTAAATTTTTATATAGTCACACCACCTTCTAAGTGGTATTAATTACCACCCAATTAAATGGAAAAAGAGTTGTATGACCACTCCATGTGACCTCCACGTGATTAAGGGTTGTTCCCCCTTAATTAAATGGTGTGTGAATTGAAGTTTAATTCATCGCTCGACATGAATTTAAGCATGACTGTCCTTATATAAATTTAAATTACGAGTATGTAATCCCATCTAATTGTAATATATGGGCATAGAATCCCATAAGTTTATGATACTTCAGAAAGGAGTCCCATTTACTTGTGATAAAGACATGGAAACCCACTTATGTGTGAGTCTTGGGCATGGTGTCCCATATACAAGTGATATATGTGCATGATTTACCTTGTAAATGTGATGTACATGCATGAATACCCTAATTAAATATGGTGTATGGGCATGGTTTCCCCAATTAAATTGTGAGGAATAACGGCCCATATGACACATGACAACTAGGAATGGAATCCCTCAACTTTTTATGAGATTCATACTACTATTCATGGATGCCTAAGTTACGCCTCAGGTCCAGGCTAGTAGTAGTATCCATATATATAGATATAAACATCACTACATATATAGAAAATATATATGTATTTATATGGTTACTTGTTTAGAGATCATACGACTTAGGCTGAAGAAGGTAATGTTACTCCGGTGTCCTTTATAAACAATATCCAACCTATTTACATTATATAGTTTTTCTTATATTATTATACATGTACACTACTCATTTTATATTCCCCATCTACATTTTACTAGACACCATTAGTAGTGGCCTACTGAGTATATCGTATACCATGTTCAGTCCATAGGTTGGTACCCTAACAAATCTCATGTATGTAGGTAAGGACAAAGGGAAGTGTTTGGATATGGATGCTTGATTTTCTGATTAACATGGAGTGCAGGAGAAAAGGACCAAGCTTATGCTTAGGGTGCTAGTGGAGATAGTTTTTATCCTTTTTGTATTTTTGTATAGCATGTTGTATATGCATTTACCCCTGTACCCATTTGTATATCACATAACATGATCATCATTTTGTTCTTGATATTGATCATATTTCCTCATGCCTATTTTCTTTGGATGATTTATTATTCCACTTCTAGTTATTTATTATTGATTCTGCTATTTTTTATTATTTTATACCACTATTATTAATTCTAACTTGAGGGAATAGTCTCCCCATAGACACACCATAGGCCCCCACTTATAATTGGCTGCCTCTGGTATATGGGGAGGTTCACTTGAGGCCATGTGGTTAATCGGGTTTGGTTACTTATGAGTGAACTAGGTTCGGGAAGTCATAGTATGAAAGTTCATTTTCTAATTCTACCACCTCTAGATTCAGTGCATGTGAGGGTATGATATGTACCTCTTCAAGAGGGATACATAGAACACATAATGTACTTGATATTGGTTAGGTGGGGGTGCTAGTTGATAGTCCATTGCTCTAATGTGGTCAAGGATCTCAAAGGGTTCGATGTATCTTGGAAAAATCTTTCCCTTATTCCAAAACCTCAAGACTTTATTCCATAGAAATATATAAAGGAACATTTTATCTTCGATCTTAAACTCTATGTATTTTCGATGATTATCTTCATAGATTTTCAATAGAATTTTTAAGGATTTCATATAATGCTAAATGGATTGAACCTTTTTTATCATCTATTGCAGAAGATTATGTCCCATCAGATTTCACTTTATAACTTCATCCCATCATGTTAGAGTCTGACACATATTCCCATAAATATCCTCATAAGGTGTCATTTGAATGAAATAATGGAAACTATTCTTATATGATAACTCCAATAGGGAAATGTGTTGATCCCAACTTCCTTGTAAATCCATTAAATATGATCTCATCACATCTTCCTGACTTTTAATGGTCCTTTCAGAATAACCATCCATCTAAGGGTGATAAGAAATGTTTAATCTTAGTTCTATGTTAAATTCTTATTGAAGGATTCTTCAAAACCTCAAGGTAAACCACAGATCTCAATCAGATTTAATAAAGATTGGAACTCCATGTAGTCTTACCACTTCCCATATGTATATCTTGGAAATTTGGTTAAGAAGGAAATGTTTCTTAATATAAATGAAAAAAGTTAACTTTTTAAGGCAATCGACTACCACCCAGATGGAATTATTTCCTTTAGATATCTTGGGGAGTTCCTGGTTATGTTTTACCATTTCCATACTGATAAGGTAAATTTTTTCATCATAACCTTAGTCTTTGTTCATTCATCCTTGACTCATTATCATATCAAGCATCGAGACACAAACTCTATAATCTCCATCTTCATGTTATCACACCAAAAGTTTTTCTTCAAATCTCTATACATCTTTGTTATTCCATGATTAATAGAGAAGTATGATCTATACACATTATCTATAATTTCCCTCTTTAGTTATGGTTTTGATGGGACACATATCCGAGTTTTGAAACTTATAAGTCCATCTTCAGCAATGTTTAACTCTGAAATATTTGCTACATTCTTATGTAGAACCTCATAATCTTTTTGAGCCTCCTTGATCATCTCAAGAATATATAGTTGAGTAGTTATTTGAGAAAGATAGGATGAAGATCCTTTTATTATTCCCATATCAATTGTTTTCATGTTCAAAAATATTGGATCTCTTCTAACCCTCATCATGGATAGGGTTGTAGGGTCCTTACTACTCAGAGAGTTTTCCACTTTTTCACCTTATTGGGGTGGTAATGGATTGAAAAATTATAATCCTTGATCATCTATGTCATGAACCATCTCGTGTAACCTGGTAACCCAATAACCAAGTTGTTCCTGACATATCTCGAAGGGAATTCCTGATCCCCATGGGTTGGAGACTAGCACCTGGCATCATACAAAATGAAAGTGGGAATGATTTTTCTACTTATAATTTAGAAGAAAAAGAAACAAGATAGTATGCATATCAAAGGAAACTTTATTAGGAGTAATGGACCAGAAGTCAAGCAGGTGTAAACAAGACCAAGCACTATAACCAAGTACCATAAAATAGGAAAACTTCCCAAGTCTCAAATCAGACGAAAATCACTAATTCCATGTCTCAATAGCTATAACCACCTCCAAGTGATCCATTTCCCTTTCTCAAACCTAGAAGGAGATAATCTAAAAACACTCGAAGTCACAAGTTGGGTGTGATCCAAAGACCAATAGGATTTCACAAAAAGATTCCATAATAGATGCCAACATTAAATTAACCAAGATAGTGCATTCAATTCAAAATTAATAGGTTCGGAATATCAAAATCATATTTAAACAAATCATGATTTACAATTAAAAATATGTAAATAATTTATCAATTCATGCTTCAATTTTTAAATGATGGAAATAAATTTTAAGGATGGAATTACCTTTAAACAAAAGGTACTTTAAGAAAATGTAACTTTTCACAAATGTCTTAAATAAACACATTTATATAAAATAGTTTATATAAATTCACAAGTCATGTAAAACAATTTACAATAATAGAATATATATAATTTAAATACAAAAAAAAATTAAGAACCATGGTCATGTTCTAAATAGGTATGATAGTTCCAGGCTATAGGGACCCAACACTATGAAATGGAAATTGTGTACATACGCACATTTGGGCCTAAGATAAAGGTGACTCATCACCATCACCTAAGGGATGTGATGTGCTGATATGAAGTTTTAGAACATTGTAAGTCATAATGTGCCTCCCAAAATAACTCATTAACTACCTAAGGCTCTCATGTTCTCAAGTACAAAACAACTATGTGAAATTTATTTTAAGACTACTTAAAATACAATTAAATCCCATTATCCATTTCAAATATTCCAATTTTCCATTTAAAACCATAATGGGCTTTTAATCAAAAATATGCCTTTTCACAAAGATGAAACCCTAAGGTTTTCATCAAAACCAGTTTTAATCCATTTTCAAAAATAGGGATTTGAAAAAAAAATCATGCAATTTCACAATCCGATTTCAAAAATTTAATTCAAAAATTTAATTGAAACACTTTCCATCAAATCCATAATTATAATTAAACAATTTAAATTACAACAATTTACATAAACACACCCCAATTCAATGGAATTGGGTTTTTAATAAAATAATTCAAATCAATTTAATCAAAACCAAGAAATTGAATTAAATTAAAACCATTAAAAACAAAAAAATAAATCTAGAGTTAATATGAATTGGACATCATAACAGAACCACCTACGAAAATCAACAGATCTCATAATGACAAACCCTAGTTGGGATTTGTCCATGAAGAATGAAGATCATGAAAATGGGAATAAAACTTAGGTTTAATATCCCAAAACAGAGGGTATTAGATCCATAAATCAATATGGGGATCCACAAAACACTAGAGAGAAGAAGAGTGATCATGGGAGACCAAGATCAAGATGAGGAAACTAACCGTGAGAATATTGAAGGTCATTCCTCAAGCTTTATATCACTTCTGGGAGGGATCTGAGGGACCAAAAATTCTTCTTGAGAGCTCCAAGGATGGTATAAAACGATTTGGGTTGAAGGAGGTCCATTGAGGACCTATATGGGGGGTTCGGTAAATTTTAATCAAAAATAAGATTAATGAAAACCCAATCTGCATAGTTTCTTGGGCAGAGGTACACGGTTTAGTAAAACCATATGAAAGTCATGCGCCTATTATAAATGGGTTGCACAGTTTCTCCAAAGGAGGTGTAGTGTTTTTTAAACCATATGCAATCTGTGAAAATCCCACAATCCAATTTTTTTCATTTTTCTGTAGTAGGGTGCACAATTTGAAAAACTGTGAGCCAGCCATGCGCTAACCATTCACTAGCCCATAAACTTTCAAAAATTTCATAATTTCACATGATTTAACCCCAAACAAAACCCATACAAGTTAATCTCAAAAAGAGGGGTTTAGGAATACCTAAAAATATTAACGGGGTGTTACAACCTCCCAACCATAGAAACATTATATCCCTAGAAAGTATATGAAAAAGCTTCCATGTAAAATATATAAGGCCACTTATCTCTCGTCAGTGCCTCCCTCTCCCACATATCATGATTATCATAATTGTGCTTTCATAGCACACACACCAAAGGTATCATCCTCCCATGAAGTACCTTGGTTTTAGATTCAACTATCCCGATTGGCCATTTAATCACAAATTAGGTTCAGTTTCAATATCATGACAACCCAAAACATGTGATGGGTCCAATAAATACTTTTATAGCTGAGATACATAGAACACATTATATATCAACGTCATCTACAGTAAAAGTTCTAAATGATATTCAAATTTTCACACCTTTTAAAAAACCTCAAAAGGTCCCAAAAAATAAGGATAAAGCTTCCCTTTCCTCCCAATCCATTGATGACCCAACCGGGGTGAAACTTTCAAGAACACTTGGTCACCAACTAAGAACTCTGGAGGTCTATGGTGATGATCAACATAAGATTTATATCAACTCTATGTCGTCAATATTCTTCTATGAATCAAATGAATCATTATTGTTGTCTCTTGTGACAAACCTGGTCCATCCAAGGAACTTTCACCAATCTCCAACCAACACATTGAAGATTTACAAGGATGATCATATAAGGCCTAAAAAGGAGCCATGATGATCGCGGACTAGTAGCTATTATTATAATAAAACTCAACTATCCCCAAATGATCATCCTAAGCCCCACCAAAGTCGAGAACACAAGCATGAAGCATATCCTCAAGAATCTATATATCTCTTTATGTCTATCCATCCGACTACGGATGGTATGATGTACTCAAACAGATGTGAGATACCAGTGCCTCCTAAAGGCCTATCCAAAAATGAGAAGTGAACTGAGGATCCCTATTAGATACTATATTATATGGAACTCCATGCAAAGTAATAATCTCTATCATATAGAGATCTCCCAACTCCCCAAATTTGGATTTATCATGACTGGGTAACAAGTGAGACGATTTCTTCAGCCTATCGATCATAACCCACATCAAATTCTTCTTTATATGGGAATGTGAAAAACTAACCAAAAAGTCCATAGATTTCTCATCCCACTTCCAAGTAGGGAATGAAAGTGGATAGAGAAAACTTGGAGGCTTATGGTGCTTGGACTTCACCTACTGAAACATATAGAAATGAGAGAAAAACTCAGCAATGCCTTGTCTCATACATGGACACCAAAACTTCCACCACATGTATTAAAACATCTTTGTGGTTCCTGGGTGCACTGCACACTAAAAACTATGGAAATATACCATCATATATTTCTTTACCAAATATGGTACCAAAAAATGATTCTGATAGCATAGAATTCCCTCTTTGTAGAATGACCACTAGGAAACTATCTCCCCACCATAAAGAGATTCTATAATGCATCAGAACTCATTATCAAGTTGTTGTTTCTGAAGAACCAATTCTATAAGAGAGGATTTCAGTTGAACACTAGAAAAGGAAACCTCTACCCAAAATTCATGGACTCCAATATGAAACTCTAAAAAGAGAGCAATCAAGTTCCACTCTTCTGATGATTCTTTTACTACCTGGGTCAGATGTTTCCTATTCAAAGCATCTTTAATGACATTCCCTTTCCCCAAGGTATAGGTGATGTCAAAATCAAAATACTGTAGGTATTCCACCCAATGCCTTTGGCAGAGATTTAAATCTTTTTGAGAGAAGATATAAATCAATCTCTTGTGGTATGAAAACATGATAAAATTTTATCCAAAAAGGTAATGTCTCTAACTTATAAGCATGTGTATCACAACTGTAAGTTCAATGTCATGGGTCAGATAATTCTTCTCATGTGGTATAAGCTAATGAGAGCAATAGGAAACAACATGGTCACCCTGTATAAGAATGTAGCCTAATCCTGAAGCCGATGTATCACAGAAGACCACATAGCCCTACCTAACCTCTGGAATATTCAACACTAGTGCAGTTGTCAAAAGACATTTCATCTCAAAAAAAGAAATATAACATTTATCATTCTAAGAAAACTTTACTCCCTTCTAAGTTAGATTAGTCATCAAAGAATCCAAATTTGATAAGTCCTTAACAAACGAGAGATAATATCCAACTAAGCCCAGAAATCTCTGAATCCCAAAGACATTTCTTGGTTTCTCCCAAGTCATGACACCCTTCTCCTTCTTAGGATCAACTGATATTCTTTAATTCACCACCATGTGTCCCAATAATTTCAACTCTCGAATCCAAAAATCATATTTTTAAATCTTGGAATAAATTTGTTGATTTCTCAAAAAACTCATAACCATTCTCAAATAATGCACATGATCCTTCTCATACTTAGAGTAAACAAGGATTTCATCCACAAGAAATACCATGAAGGTATCAAGATACTCATGGAAAATAATATTCATCAAATCCATAAATACAACAGTATCATTGGTTATACCAAAGGTCATAACAAGGTACGTAAAGTGACTGTACCTACTCCAAAAGGTGGTTTTCGGAATGTTAGATTCTTTTATCCTCAACTGATGGTAACCAGACCGAAGGTTGATCTTTGAGAACCACTTCACTCCCTTCAACTGATCAAACAAATCATCAATCCATGGTAATGGATACTTTTTCTTTAACATCACTTGATTGAGATATAGGTAATAAATACATAGGATAAGTGAACCATTGGTCTTATTAGTAAAGAGAATTGGAGTCACCCAAGGTGACACACTCATGCGTATAAAACCTTTCTCAAAAGATCATCCAATTGGGACTTCATCTATTCTAGTTCAGATGTTTCCATGTAGTAATAGGGTATAGATACAAGTTGAGTACCAGTAATTAGGTCAATAAAAAACCCAACCTCCCTTACCAATAGAAACCCATAGAAGTCTGAAGGAAATACGTCGAGGAAATTGATGATGACTGGAGGGAGATTACTACTTAAATATTCCCACTTCATATCAAAAGAAAAAACCAATATTACTTTCCCCAACTTTGGATAAGAAGGTTCAGCTCTGCTCTACCTTGGGTCTTATTCTCCTTGAAAGACATGGCACACACCATTGGGTGTGGTAAAGGAGACCCATAAAAGATAAAAATAAATCTGAGATTTATTGGAAATGATCCAATGCATCCTGAATATAACATCAATAATTTTTATGTTGAGAACTAGAAAACTCCAAGAAATATCAACATCTAATAGAGAGAATACACAAGGACTAAGGAGACCTTGGTCTCTCTTCATACCTAGGGGTATAATAATATACATTGCACAAGGTAAAATATTCATAGGAATAATAAGCAGATTAACAACATGGGTTGAAATAAATGAATGAGATGTACTAGTATCAAACAAAGCAGTCACTAATGACAAAGCTATAGTGATGGTACCTTTCACAGTTGTTAGACCCATATCCACTTTCTCTAGAGACTCTTCCACTGTGTGAATAATCTTTGTTCTAGATTCCTATGGTCGGAACCCTTTTTCACGTGAAGCATATGATTTCCCTAAAGTTGTAGGAGGATATGATGATCACATTCCACTAAACTGAGTGGAATAAACATGTAAGAATCTCTTTAAGTGTCATGAACATCCTTAGGAGGAACGGTTCTTGGTTTCCTCAGGGAAATCCATGTTTTAATGTCTCAGATTTCCACACTGGTAGTAAATCAAAGGACCTATTCCTGGTACTTTAGGATGTCTAGAATGACCCTAATATCAAGAACTACTATGAGAATCAGCATGCTTCCTCTTTCCCTTGAAGGAACTCATAGTTCCACTATGAGAGAAAGAAACTCCTGATAACCCTAACTTGCCAGCCAGGTCCATTTCAACCATAAGCACTCTATCTATCACATCAGTATAAGAAGTAAACTTTAGTAATAAAACATTAGAATGAATATCCAAAATAAGTCCCAACTTAAACCTTTGAGCCTTCATCTTCTCATTCTATATAATTTCAAGTGAAAAATTCATGAGCTCAGCAAAATGGTTTGCATACTCTATCACGGTCCTGTCAACCTACTCAAGTTTGAAAAACTCTATAGATTTGGCTAATAGCATCAATTATAGATAGAACCAGTTGGTGAAAAGAACCTTGAAGTCTTTTCAACCTTATCTCTCATGATTCTTCATCATTACCATCATGTCTCACAATCTCCTTCTCGGTCCTTCAAGCACAAAGGTGTCACAATCCACTTTGATTTCATAAAGTGTGTCCAGGAACCCAAACAAGTGCTCCATTCTGCCTAACCACTCAGAAAACTCTTGAGGATCATTTGATCCTTTGAACAGTTCTAGATTCTGGTGAAGTAAATATTGAGAAAAAATCTTGAGAATGTCCCTCTAAGGTTCTATAGATGGAGCTTAAATGGGAACAGGAGGTGGTGCCTATCCCAAATCTTAGATAGTGTGCACAATCACCTCTACCGATTCAGATCTACAATAGGATTCGCTCGCTAAGGTTCAATAGAAGATTCCTCCTAGATCTTATTCGCATTTATTCTAGGAAGCATGATGCTACACAACATCAAAATACAATAAAGAATACATCAGATTAATGCTTAAATAGAGAAACAAGGGAAATTAATCCAAATAGATAGAATAATAATATTTGGATTTCACTCTATCGAAATAAAAACAGAGAAAATACTATAAATAATCTATAAGAAATCTTTCCCTAACCACCCCTAGTGACTCAAGGTTCATTATGGTGAGATCTGATTAGGCACTCAATCGCAACTACCTCCCAAGTCCTAACAAGATTTCACAACTACATATTGACTTCTAGACAAAAGCTTAACCTGGAGCTCTGATCCCACTTTTTCACGAACCAACCTAGGTTCCCTGGTAACCTGATAACTGAGCTAGTCCATACATATCCTTATGGGTGTTCTTGGTCCCCATGGGTTGAATACTAGCACCTATAATCATACAAAATGAAAGTGGGAACAATTTTTTCACTAATAGTGTAGAAGAAAAAGAAACAAGATAGTATGTATATCAAAGGAAGCTCCAATAGGAGTAATGTACCAAAAGTTAAACAGGTGTAAACAATCCCAAGTACTATAACCAAGTACTAGAAAAGAGGAAAACTATAAAATTCCAAACTCAGATAAAACTCAACAAGTCCACAAATTAATAACTAGAACCACCTCTAAGTGATCCCTTTCCCTTTCTCGAACATAGAAGAAGATCATATAAAAACACCTGAAGGTTCAACTATGGTGTGAGAAAAATCCCAGTAGGATTTCACCAAAAGATTCTATAACAGATTCCAATATTAAATTATCCAAGAAATTACTTTCAATTTAAAACAAATAGTTTTGGCATTTCAAAATCATATTTAAACAAACCATGATTTATAATTCAGAATATGTAAGTACATTAGCAATTCTTGATTCACTTTTTAAATAATGGAAATACATTTCAAATGATGGAATTACCTTTAAACAAAAGGTACTTTACGTAAATGTAAATTTTCACAAATGGATTAAATGAAAACTTTTATATAAAATAGTTTATATAAATTCACAAGTCATGAAAAATAGTTTGCAATAATAGAATATATACAATTTAAATACAAACAAATGATCAACATGGCCATATGCTGAATAGGTATCATACCTCTAGGCTTTAAGGACCTGACACTATGAAATGGAAAATATGTACATACATCCCTTTGGGCCTAAGGTAAAGGAGACTCATCACCATTTTCTAAGTTATTTGATGTGCTAATATGAAGTTTTAGAATGTTTTAATTCATAAAGTGCCTCCCAAAATAACTCACTAACTATCCAAATATTTTATGTGATCAACTATAAAAAATGATGGGAAATTTATTTTAAGGCTACTTAAAATAAAATAAAATCCCATTATCTATTTCAAGTGTGCCAATTTTTCATTTTAAACCCATAATGGTCTTTTAATCAAAAATATGCATTTTTACAAAGATGAAACCCTAAGGTTTACATCAAAACCATTATTAAGCCATTTTCAAAAATAGGGATTTGAAACCAATTCATGAAATTTCACAATCCACTTTCACAAATTAAATTCAAAATTTTAATTGAAATACTTTCAATCAAATCCATAATTTAAATTAAATGATTTAAATTATCACAATGTCCATAAACACGACCCAATTAAACAGAATTAGGGGTTTTCAAGTTTCATTCCAAAAACCCATTTTTTCCAAAAACCCCAATTCAATAGAATTAATCTTTTAATCAAACCATTGAAAGAAATTTAATCAAAAGTAAGAAATTTTATTTAATTCAAACCATTGAAATCAAATAAATCAATTTAGGGTTAATATGAATTGGCCATCGTAACAGAACCGCCTACTGAAATTAGTGGATCTAACAACACCAAACCTTAATCGAGATTTGTCCATAAAGAATGTTGATCACACAAATAGGAATAAAACATAGGTTTAAGATCCCAAAATAGAGGGTATTAGATCCATAAATCAATATGGGGATCCATGGAACCCTAGAGAGAAGAAGATAGACTGCAACAGAATGATATTAGGATGAGGAAACTAACCGTGAGAAGATCGAAACTCATTCCTCAAGATTAGGATCACTTTTAGGAGGGATTTTTGGGAAAAATGATTCTTGGGAGCTCTAATATGGTATAAAATGATTTAGGTTTAAGTAGGTCCATCGAGGACCTAAATGGGTGGTTCGATAATTTTTAATCAAAAATAAGATTAATGAAAAACATGTCTGCATGATTTAATAGGTAGAGGCACATTGTTTATTCAAACCATGAGTAAGCCATGCACCTTATATAAATGGGTCTCACAGTTTATCTAGAGAGGGTAAATGTTTTGTTAAAATGTGCATAATCCATGTTAATCCCAATGTCTAACTTTTTTCATTTTACTGTAGCAGGGTGCACGGTTTGGAAAATAGTGGGCCAACCATGCGCCAACCGTCCACAAGTCCAAAAACATTCAAAAAAATCATAATTTCATCAGATCTAACCCCAAATGAAACCCAACCAAATAAATCTCAAAAATAGGGGTTTTGGAATACCTAAAAATAGTAACATGATTTTACAAGCTATAATCACCTTAATAGGCATATATTAAGCTACTTTTGTGTGAATATATACTTGAGGTTTTTATGATCCATATATATGTCACACCTTTCCCTATAGATATAATGTGACAAAATATTTAATGTGAAGTTCACTGTAGCCAATTATAGATCTTGATTTGATTATTTCTTCTCATAGATATTTAGTTAGAAGTAGGCATAGGCTATCACTTTGTCATCTTGCATGAATACACAACTCAATACCTTTTTGGACGCATCATTGTACATCACAAATCCATCCCCACTTATGGGTAATGTGAGAACAAGTGTAGTGATAATCTTTTTCTTCATCTCTTTAAAAATTTCCTTACATTCTTTATTAGAAACAAACTTTACCCCCTTCTGAGTTATCTTGGTTAATGGTTTTGACAATCATGATAATTTTCTCAAAAATTAATGATGTTACCTATAAAATCCAAGGAAATTATGGATATCCATCATAGAGGTTGGTTGATACCATCCTTCAATTGCCTCTGTTTTTTAAATGTCTATAGATATCCCTTTGGGGTGATAACATGCCCTAGAAATTTTACTTACTACAACTAGAATTCACATTTACTATACTTCACATACATCTTTTCTTTCCACAATTTCTTGAGTATAGTATTTAAATTCTCCCCATGTTCCTCCTTGCATTTGTAGCAGATGAGAATATCATTTATAAATTCTATAAAAAAATTAAAGGTAATATTTAAAGACTTTATTCATCAAGTCCATAAATATTTATGGAGCATTAATGAGCCTAAATAGAATCACTATGAACTCATAGTGCCCATACCTTGTATGAAAAGTAGTCTTGGGGATATCCTCCTTCACATTTATATGATAATATACTGACTGATGACCCAACTTATAGAAATATCGGTCTCTATGTATCTAATAAAACAAGTCATCAATCCATAGAAGAGGATACTTGTTCTTTATCATGATCTTGTTGAGCTCACAAAAATCAATGTTGATGTGTATTGACCCTTACTTCTTCTTAATGAAGAGGACCGATGCACCCCATAGTGAATCACTTTGGTATATTAACCCTTTATCCATATTCTTCTATATTTACTTCTTCATATCATCAATTTGAACAACATCCATTCTCTATAAATTATTTTATATTAGTAAAGCTCTTGATACAAGATTTATTGAGAACTAAACCTATTGACTAGGTGGAAGACCAGGGGATTCTTTCGAAAACACATCAGCAAACTCCCTTAAAATAGTCATGCCATCAAGGATGGTCTTTTCTTTAGTCATTATCATTTTAGCTAGATATTCTTACTTGCAATTCAATAATATCCATGATTGATATGATGGTACCAAATAATATTCATCCTCCTCCTTTCACTTGTATATAATTAGAGGGTGATTCATGATACAGAGGGTAATTTCTTTTTCTAAAAAATTTATGTTGGATCTATATAATGGAAGTAAATACATGCCTAGAATAGCATCAAATTTCACTGAAGTAAGTATCACAAGGTTCTTTGGAAAGTTCAACCCACAAATTTTGATTGGGAAGGAGTTATATACTTGGGATGAAATAATTAACCCATTTAGAATTTTCACTAATAGATCTACTTCCATGATTTATAGTGATATCTTAATAGTTATACTAAACTTGTGTGATATGAAAGAAAGAATAAAACTTGAATAAAAAAGTATGTTCACTATCCTTGAATGAATAACCAGTGTACTTGCCACCGCTTCATTGTCAGTATCCACCTTAGTAGTTGTGATGCCATAAACTCTCTCTTGTTTCCATGTAGGTCATTGGAATTGATTTCCTTTGAAAACCCTTGGCTTAGGTCATCTTCTTGCACAATGACCATATTCTTTGCAATTAAAACATTGTACTATTATATGAGGGTTAACTAGAGCATTCCTTTCTTCAATGACATTGGTGGGTTCCTCCTATCAAAAATTACTAGCTAGGTGGACATTTTTTCCACACCTAAATAATTTCATCATCCCCTTTATTAAATTTCTAGGATGCTTCTTTCCACACTTTTGACAAGTGAGATTTTGGGATTTTGTTATACCATTGTATTTCTCTATCATACCGCCAAAATGAAACTCCATTTTCTGCTTCTTATCCCCATCAAAACCTTAAGATTCAATGATACCCATTTTGAATTTGAGTCCACATCAAAAAATTTCCTCACAATTGTAAAATTACCATATGGAAAAGGATTCTTATAGACTTGGCTTCATCCCACCAAATAAGTAGTCAATTTTACATTCAGGGGTAATGAGAAAGCTAAAGGCGTATCGTTCAAGTCTTCTGAAGTTTTCTTTATATGTCGTAATAGATTTTCCATACTTTTTCTTAATGATAAGGAAGTCCCATTCCATTTTTAGTCAAGTATTATGAGACAATACTTGTCAAAAACATTTTCTAAAATTCATTCCACTTCATTACTTCGATATCCTTCTCAGGGTTCATATTTTTTACCAATGTCCACCATTGATCAATTTCTCCTTCCATAATATAAACATCCAGCCCAAACTTCTCTTTATCATAGCATTTAAAAATAGAGAATATCTTATCAATGGATTTTATCCAATGATCTATGATTAAGGGATTAGAAGATCCACTAAAATTTGGAGGTCTTTATCATATAAAGGTCTCAATTGAAACTTTATCTTTCTTTGGAGGGTTCGATTGTTCCTCTTGATTCAAGTTTTGGTTCAAAACTTAAGTCAATTGATAAATTATTATCATGAATTTTGTGATTCTTACTCCCATTAGGTTGGAAATTTTATTTGGGTATTCATTACATTATTCTTCACTTTACTTGTTGACTCGGTTCCTACTATTCCCAACTATTGACTAGAATATATGTAAATTTAGGGATGGGTATTTTTAAACTAATAATCACGTAAATTGGAAAACATGAAATTAAATGTCTAATTCATAAATTAAATATATTAATTAACCTATGAATTTATATTCTTTAATATATGTTATTCATAATATATTTCATAACATAAAATTTTATGGGAATATTTGTTCCCTTAATAACAGGTTTTAAGGAACTTGTGAATTTATCAAAGCATATCACCCAACAGTGTCAAACCTGGTGTGCAGTAAGACTCATTGTCATGAACTAAGTGATGATCAAGTCCAACTCAATATACCCTTTTTGGGGTTATGTCCCCTAGGTACCTCTGTGTTAGAGACACATCCACTTATAGTATCTGGACATGGATGTATTTTTTTTAAAATCACTTACTCTATACTTTACCAACATTTAGGGATGTTTTATTATGTTTAGTATTATACTTAAAGATTTTCTATATTTATATAATCCTAATCCCAAAAAAACTATACTTTCCTCTAATACTAACTATAAAACCCCATATTTTATTTCACCTTAATTCATTATTTATTCTCTAGAGAGACTTATATTGTTCCAATATGTCATAGTTGTTTTTTTTTGATGATTCAAAAAATCCCAATTTTTATACTAATAATTTTGTCTTAAGTGTTTCATATTTTATCTTCTTATAATAGGTGAGTTATTTATTTCAAAGGAATTTATTTTATATGAATGTAAATTCATCTATTCTTCTAGATTTTAGCTATCTAATTCATATTATTCTGAGATATTTTATTACATGTAATATAATTATCTTATAGAAATCTAGTTTGGAAAATGTATCTTATGGATAAAGAAAATATAGTTTTTTCATTGTTAGGAGGCTCAACTATAAGAAAATTATTAGAAGTATTTTATCTTATGAAAAAGAAAATTTTAAAAAGGATTACCTTACAAACATCAAAGGAATCCATGGAAATCGATTATCATATGCCAGTGAGAAATTATCTTATGAAGAAGAATTATCTTACAGGGATGAAAAAGATCTGTCTTATCTTATGAGAAAATTGTTATCATATTCTTATCTTAAGAAGAATAAGTTACCGTGAAGATATTTATGATTACACTCATAACATTAGAATAATATCTCGATAAGTCATTTCATGGTTTTAAGTGTATCAGGAAAGAAGTTTTATAAATAGTAAAACATTGATTTGGATAAAGTTTCATTTTTCAAAGAATGGAAAGATATGAAGAATAAGTTTTCTGATATCATTGTTTCAAGATTTTATTCCATATTTTGAAATGAAGGATGCATTCTATTAAGAACATATCTTATCAACTTTTCAAAGGATTATTCATTCAACCGTTGTGATTATTAGATATTCTAAAGTTCAAAATCAAAGAGGATACATATATATATATATATATATATATGAAATTTATATTCTACGTGAAATATGTATGTATATATATACGCACATACAAACACACTGATAACATAAAGAATGAATGTGTGTACATAGAAGAAATCACATATGCTTGTGTGCTATGCTTATAAGTTTATATATTAGAATTAAAGAACCTCAAAACATATACTTTGAAGATCATCATCTTCTCTATATGTGTATTTCTCTATAGTTAGCTGCTTCTTGAAACTATGTGTTGCATCATTCCTTCAAATTTATTCATTTTTATTTCATTTTCACTTGTTGTGATTGAGTGTGTTAAGGTCATGGATAGGTCTTGTAAAGGGATAGCCTAGTTAAAATCTGTTGGACCTTTCTACTAAGTAAAATCTTTTTTCGCTCAATTGGGATCCTTTGGGGAAAGGGTTGTTATAGTGAAAATCACTAAACTCGTATAGTAGAGTGTTGGTGGAGTAGACTAAAGTATTTATGTTCCCCTAACCACTATAAATCTCATGTGTTTTTTATTTCCCATAAGATTTTATATTTTAACTTTCTTCTTTTATTAAGTAGAAAAATTAGATAATGTATACATTAAAGAGGGTGGTTTAAAATAAAATGGAATTTTGTTTTAAGAACTCAATTCACCCCCCTCTTGAGTTTTTGGTTAGTCGTTCTCTAGGACAAAAATTGGTATTAGAGCTCATGAATCTTGAGTTCAAAGCTGTCAAAGGTTAAATTCCTAATATCTTCTTTCAAATGGATGTTATGGATGATAATAGAGAAGGTATTTCAATGGTTAGTGATCCTTAATTTAATGGTAATAATTATGGTTGCTAGAAGGTGAAAATGACCATATATTTAAAGAAACTTGGATTAAAGGTTTATCTCAAAGTCGTGAAGCCTTATAAAGTTCTAGAAACACAACCAAAAATGTGGGATGCTGAAACTAAAGCAAGTTATGATCTGAATTCTAAATCTATTAATGCAGTAATATGTGGATTATAACATCCCAACCCAACTGACCACTAATACAGTAGCTGGACCAGTTGGTCACATGGCCTCAAGCATGCCTTCCCAAATGCCAGAGGTTACCGACTAGAAATGAGGGTGTAAGGAGGTGATAATGAGGAGAATATACCCTCATGATCATAGTTTCACAACAATATATCATAAAGTAAAGAATAGAAAACAGAGAAAGCAGTAATAAATGAAATATATAGTAGTAGAAGAATAATACAAACTGAATATAAAAGATTTTCAAAGCCAATATATGCAATGAATTCATGTCCATATGGTAATACATAAACTAAAACAACATACATACAGTAAGAAACTGATATAGTATAGTAAAAAATAAATAAAGAAAATAAAATCCCCAAGGGGGATCTCCATGACCATCCCGAGATCCAGCTCAGTCTTGTGCTCCTAACTCCCATGTACAAGTAGACAATAACAGAAAAATCCATGGTCCTGTGAACAGAAGGTCTACTCAGGTACCCTAGTGTAATGGTAGCCTAATCGGGGTGTGAGATATAAATCCTAGTAGGTTACCACCCACTGAGTCTATGACTAAATCCATTCCATGAATGATAAGTAAAACACTATGTAGATAATATGAATAATAAATAGTACTAAAATAAATAAACAACAGCCCGCTTCAGTTCCTAAAGAAAACCTGATGGCTCTACCTACTTTGGATCCTGGTCATAATCATGATCTGATCGGTAAATATATGTATATAGTAATAATATATACATATTATATATATATATTGAATCCACCTATATGAATTAAGTTTGTACGGACATAAGTGTCCATATACCTGGAATAATAGGTTCTAGCAAGACCGGGCGTAACTCAGTCATCCATAACTAATCTAAATGACTATATAAGCTCAAGAAATAGGGACATAACATACATCTCATAATGAGTGGGAGATTTCATGCTTATCACTTGATATGGTGAGTTTTTCGTCATGTAAACACTTCAATAGAAGTGAGTGTTCTACTATGTAAACACTCATAAGGGACGTGTCACACAATACCCACCATCCACATAGTATCACTGGTGTGAGACACCATGAATCAACACCTGATATAAGGGATCATGATTCCTCCATGCTCGATAAAACACTTACCATCGTTACATAGCCTATGTATAAGTCATAATCATGTAATGGTAATAATAATAGGATCCATGAGGCATTACCTCTCATTCCCTATATTTACTAAGCCCATTATAAACAAGGGTGTTCCATTTTATTACAATCTGATTTAATCATGTTCTTAAGAATGCAATAAACAGTATGGCCTTACCACCCTTTATATTTAATTTCAAATAAACCGTCTAAATCATTCACATTATTTTAAGGAATAACCAACCATCATGAATGAGTTATCCTATTTGAACCCTTTAGAGAAAGGAAACCTTTATATAAAAAACCATTCCATTTTAATCAATCCATTTATCTCATTTAAGGAAGTAAATCCATCATAAACAAGTCAATATATTTAATGCATGCCATTTAATTAACCTACATAGAAATTCATTTAAAAGGGATCAAAGAGGTACTTAGAATGTACCATGGTCCATTGGTAAATTACCTACATGGTCAATCCCATTAATTAAGATATTCAATCCCTTAGGTGGAGCTTGGTTCATTGGTCATTTATTCAGGAGTGTCCAAGCCATCCAATTAGAAGATTCCATGGTTAAATGAAAACTTATATATAAGAGGGCCACTCCATTTAACAATGTCATTAGATGCAATTCTCAAAAATATGCCTTATATCTATCAAAACAAATGCAGAAGATAACACCAATTTCAAACGGCTAAGCATGCATTAAATCACTAATCAACACTTTGTAATTTCTAAGAAAATTCACCTCATCCAAGGGGTTTTATTAAAAAATAATGACATTGTTCTTCAAACAATTAATTTAATCAATTAAGCTTCACATTCAAGATTTTAAACTCAATTCACATCAAAGAATAATTTTATAGAAACTACCTGACATGGAAATTTGATTATAGAAGTTCAACATGGAACTTGGGAGGTTCCATTCTCTCTTGGGCAAGTGTATATAGGGAAAAATCCAATATTAATCCAAGCCTAATGATTAGAATACATTCTATCAATTTAAAAAATTATTTAAAATGGGGAAATCATGTCGGCACACCTTTGGGGTGTCTATAAATGAGGGTTGCATCCTCTAAACTACCAAATAGGAATCAAAGGAAGTATATCATGGTACAATAATCTATTTGATAAGAAGAACTCAATTTAAAAGAAATTTGTGGAAAAGGATGATATCTAGCACAACAACACTATTTAAAAAATGATGGAAAATTGAGGAAAAAGATGTAGACCACTACCTTATACCATGTATGATCTACTCATCCAATATCAAACTTTGATTTGGTTTGGTTTGGAATAAATATATGAAATGGATATTTTTCCTAAAAATAGGGAAATGATATTGCATAAAAATAGCATAGTAGATGGGATGGAGAACATGAAATAGATTATAAATGATTTTGGAGCTTACCGATGTGGATGCATAGAGACCAACGGTGATTGAATCTGACGATGGATGGAGGAGATATTTTCATGCCTAGAATAGGCTTAAAGAGGAGAAACCCGTGAAGTAGAGGAGCCTCACACAGATTCCAATAGGAGAAGAGATAATGAAAGAAAAAATAAAGTTTCCTTAAGGAAAAAATGGTAATTTTACCCTAAAAATGGGTCATGTAGTTTGGCTACACATTTATCCAAATCGTGCGTCAACCATGCAACACCCATTCCTTAAGAAACCCACCTCACACGGTTTACCAGCATAGTTTGACCTAACTGTGCACCAATCATGTGATGAATAATGTGAGGTTACTACCTAAGTGTCAATAACCATGTGGGATAGGTGCATGGTTTGGGTAAACTATGCATATCCCATTAATGGTGTTTCAAATCCTCTAATTTTGTCCGCATGGTTTTCTTTTGAGGGACACACAGTTTCAGAAAAACTTTGTGCCTCTATCAGTGCACCTAAACCTTTGATTTCTAGGGCCTAGTAATCCTGAAACTCAATGAGACACACAGAAAACCTCTTGGTCCTTTACCAAAGTCTAAAAAATAAAATTTTGAATTTTTCCAACTCTTGGAATTATGTTACAAATCTTGGTTCAAAGAATGGTCCGTCCATTAATCTCCAAAACACAAATTCCCTTGGAATTTCATCTTGGTTCAAAATTTATTTCATTAAAACCTCCCCACCTTAGAACATATCATCCCTGAGAAGCCTTCAGGAATTAAAAAACAACACCCGACCTACAAGGTTTATGAATCCTCATTCAAACGATCGCATTGCATTTCCAAACGCCCAACACATCCTTAAGAATTTACTTAAGCATATAATGCTTATGCTATCAAAACTCAATACAATTCTCATTCCCTAATTAAAACACTAAGTTAAATCTTACCCAAGCCTGTTTAACTAGAGACACAATCATTTCATCATCTCTTTAAACATCTAGTTGATGGTGTTCCTCACCATGGGTTTTGACATCAGAAGGGGCCAATTTCAAACCATGACTCCTTCACCATCAAAATTTCCTACAAATAATTCCCCTAAGAATTTGAGAAATGCTCTTGGAATGGCTTTGAGATAGTCAGGTGGTTGATTTCCCACCAACCTCATTATCCAGGTCAATCTGGATTTTCATGAAAAGACACAACTAAGACATAGGGTACTCGTCTCCACATAAAGACATGCCAGAAACAACTCTCTACCAAAAATACTCCTTAAAACAAAAAATAAAAAAGTCAAGCCACCTATGTTTGACCATTATCAAGAATACACAGCTTAGATGGATAGTGTATTACAACAAAGTTTTAATTCCTTCTTCCAAGGAATTTCAGGTTCACAATGAGGATGCTCACTGAAGTCCACACTTGACTTTCAATGATGTTCCATGGTCAAATCCATCACCTTCCATTTAATCTATCAGTCCTCAGCAAGAAAAAAGGTATAACCCTAATCCATATCATTGGAATATTTACCCTTTAAACATTACCTCCAAGCCCAACAAAAATTCAAGGGTAACATCAGATTCAACAAGATGGAGTCCAAGGTACTAACCCATGGTAGTCCATACGCCATGCTTATAAGAGAGGTGTTGGCATAAGGCCAAGATGTCCACATCCAATAATTGACTGAGCCCAAAGCGACATCCACCTTGCTGTCAAGTCAGAAGAAAGTGTTCGGTGTCACATTCGATGTCTAAGAGTCAGTACAAGGTGTTCCTACACAGGAACCCAGGTATCACTCAGAATGAACCATTCCTCGATAAGAACCACACATCAGCATGCAAAACTGATAAAACCGCATAAACAAGCCCAAAGGATTTAAAACTTTATCACAACATAATACTGATTCTCTCTTAGTGTATCAAGTATGAAAGCAATATAGGGTACATTCTCATCTATTAAAGAATAGTACACTAAGAGGAAACCAAGAAAACTAGAAGATGAACAGTCGAACCACTATCGATTGACTTCCCAAAAGAAGCTCAGCTTCAACTACTCATGCATCACCATTAACCGATCATAATGCCTTCACTACCTGAGGCATTCCATGATCATTCAATATTAACCACATAAGTCCATCTAAGACCAACGGTGTTTCTTAGGGGTTACATACACAGCCAACCACATCAAACTCGTGATTCCAAGAAAGCACCAACATTTACAAGCCTCACCAGTCCCAAAGGCATTCAGGAAAAACCTGCCATTTCAAAATGGTTCTCCTTGGTCATGTTCCTTCTACTTTTAAGGGAACATATTCACCAGAATTGACATAATTCTCCCCACCTTTGGAGTGTCCTAGTCATTGAAAAAAGGATTGACCAACTACTCATGAGCGTTCTAGTTCATAACTAACATAACGTATATGTGTTGCTCCTTCCAGCCATGATCAGCACATCACAACATCAAAGAGTTTTTCATGAAATCCAGAACCAACCTGACCAGCATGTCAAAACACTCGATCTTCTTAGAAAGTCATCTTGAGCATTGGAACAATCTGATTTACATAACTCCCATATCACTCAACTACATATATAACCCAAGAATTAACTGAACAACACAAGTCTCAAAAAATCCACCAAACTCAATCGATTCATTTTACCATTTAGAAGCTTGACGGTACCACGTATATGAACACACACTAGCCCAAGGTTTCAGAATCAAGATAAAACATCCTCGATACTATCTATTGGCTATACTCCTTATGCATCCAAGTATCATGTGGTCCATACAAGATATTTACCCTAGATTCATATTTCCCCATATGACCATTAACCTGGATGATGACATACCAAGTCGCCCATCGCTAAGGAAGAAGAAAGGGGTCACATGACCTACTAAGCAGTTGACTATGCCCAATGCATGTCTAACTAGCTGAACCGAGCATTACTTGATACTAATTCCTATAACAAAGGTCAATATTTACATGACCACCTATCCAAACAAGGGTTTCATTTGGAAGCCAAAAGTACTACTAAGGTCAAAAACACCAAACGTCAAAAAACATACAGCATTTAGCAAGGCATTTAAGCTCTAAGGGTGATACCTACCAAGGGCTAGCCCCTTATAAATCCCAAATTTCAACCCTATCACTAGTTAATACCAAAAAGAAGTCATGAGGATTAATATCCTATCATTTAAACTCTTGATAAAAAGAAAATAATGCATGTGTAAAAAATTCATGTTTCTATTAAAAGGAAACTCAAAGAGATAACTACCCTTACATGAGGGTTTAAACAAAGGACATAACTTTAGGTTCCATTTTTATACCATTATATAGATTCACTTTCAATATTTAAACATTTAAAAGATTTAAAACAAAACAATAAGTCATAAAGGAAAGTCTTATAAAACTTCCTTTTTAAGTTATAAAAAATTTATTGACATCCAGTCAAAATTAGGTAATTTATCAACAAATTCCTTTTAATAGATAAGGTGACCTACAAGGGTCCCATTTTAATCAACCTAGACTCATCAAAATGAAACCCAACAAAATTTTTTAAATTATTAAAGTTTCAAACACCCATAAAGGGTTATCTCATAAGGAAAATTCCCCAAATGACCTACTTTGGTCCAGTTGTGCATTTTATAAGTTAATCACACAATCTCCATACTCGTGTGATAGAGTCACAGACCTTTATAAAGGAAACCATATCATTTTAGATTAAAATTAAATATCCTTTTCATTTAAAAAATTTCAAGATATATACCATGATCATATATAATGGTTCAGTTATATGGGTGTCCATCTACCAATCAATAAAGTTCTCATACACTTTACATGTTGGCATTTCACTCCCATTAATTGAAATAATTCCATTTCAAAATTTAAACCTTAGTAGATTTTAAATTTTAAAAAAGGTTTAAAAAAATGTATAAAGATAAAATATGGTTATAGTATATGGGTTACATTTTCCCAATTATAAGGCGCTCGTACACCTTATAATTGAAAACTAGTTCTCGTTTAAATCTTAACCAATTATATTTAGTCCATGCAACCAATTATATATCCTTAATAAAACTAGGAATGTTATCATAAGCAACAAGCACATAGAAACGTGCTATGAGAATAGAAACATATGATATAAACACTTAATAATTTTATTAAAATACCTAATATGGCATATAACAGGCATAGAATCATAATTGGAAATTATCCTACAAATGAAACTACATGGAATGTCATATGCATGGAATGTTAATTTCTATGTTCCTATAATGATGCATGTAATGATTCATCCTTGCAATATTGGTCCAAGGGAAAAATACCATAAATTCTATAAATCAATAAGTAGTGAAAATTACACCATTCACTCAAAGTGAAATCATAATCAACTATAATAGAGAACAACATGAACAACAGTCCCAGCCCTAGCCACTTGGAATTTTCCATGTGGGTGGGGCGATCAATCCTAGATACAGTTATTTACCAATAGCTGAAACATTCCAAGTCCCATGTTTACTGACCCAAAATAGTAAGAAAGAGTAAAAGAAACAAACTTTGATACCACATTGTAACATCCCGACATGAATGGCCATTAATACAATAGTCGGAATGGTGGGTCACATGGCCTCAAGAGCACCTACCTATATGCTAGAGGCTGCCGACTAGCGGTGATGGTGTAAGGAGGTGATGGTGGGGAGACTATACCCTCATGATTAGAGTAGCACAATAGTATATCAAAAGGTAAAGAACAAACAACAGCTGAATCAATAATAAATGAAAGATAGAGCATCGAAATAATAATATAAACTGAATATAAAAGATAGCCAAATACAATGTATACAATGCATGCATGTCCATATGGTAATACATAAACTAAAACAACATACATACAGTTGGTAACTGGTATATTACAATACAGAACAAGGAAATAAAAGGAAATCCCCAAGGTTTATCTCTATGCGAATCTTGAGCTCCATATTGGTCCTATGCTCCTAACTCCTAGGCACAAGAATACAACATAAGTGAAATCCATGGTCCTATAAACAATAGTTCTACTCAAGTACCCCAGTGTAATGGTGGACCGAGTAGGGTATGAGATATAAATCTCATTAGGTTACCATCCATGGAGTATACGACTGAATCCAGTCTATGAATAATAATTAAAACAATGTGAAGGTAATATGAATAATAAACAGTACTAAAATAAATAAATAGCCCGCACCGGTTCCTAAAGGGCATCTGACGGCTCTACCTGCTTCGAATCACAGTTGGAATGATGATCTGATCAGTAACCATATGTATACAGCAATAATATATACATAGTATAGATATATATTTCATCTACATATATGAACCAAGTACATACGGACATAAGTGGACATATACCTAGAATACTAGTTGTTGGTTGGATTGAGCGTAACTCAGTCATCCATAACTAGTGTAAACGGGCCTATAAGCTCAAAAAATAGGGTACATTCCATACATCTCATAATCAGTGGAAGAATTAATACTCGACACTCGATATTGTGAGTTTTACATTATGTCAACACTTGAATAGAAGTGAGTGTGTCTCCATGTCAACACTCACAAGGGACATGGCACAAAATGCCCACTATCCACATAGTATCACTAGTGTGAGACACCATGACTCAACATCTAATGTAAGGGATCATGATTCCTCCATGATCAATAGAACTCTTACCATCATTACACAACCAATGTATATGGTGTAATCATGTAATGATAATAATAACAGGAACCATGAGGCATTACCTCTCATGCTCTACATTTACTAATCCCATTATAAATAAGGGCATTTTATTTTTTTACAATTTGATTTAAGCATGTTCTTAAGAATTCAATAAATAGTGTGGCCTTACCACCCTTTACATTTCATTTAAAATAAACCATTTAAATCATTCAAATTATTTTAAGGAATATCCAACCATCATGAATGAGCTATCCTATTTTAAATCTTTAGAGAAAGGCGACCATTATATAAAAACCATTCCATTTCAATCTATCCATTTATATCATTCAAGGAAGACGAGACGTCATGAACATTCTAATCCATTTAATACCTTCCATTTAATTAAAAATCATGTAAATTCATTTAAAAATTCTCAAAGAGGTATTTAGAAGGTACCATGGTCCATTGGAAAATTTCCTACATGGGTAATTCCATTTATTAAGCAAGCCAAGACCTTAGGTGGAGCTTGGTTCATTGGTCATTTAGTCAAGAGTATCCAAGCCATGTGATTAGAAGGTTCCATGGTAAAATGAACATTTATATAGAAGAGGGGAACTCCATTAAATGATGTCATTAGAGTAAATTCTCAAAACATGCATTATATATATCAAAACAAAGGCAGAAGATAACACCAATTCCAAATGGCCAAGCATGAATTAAATCACCAATCAAGCCTTTGTAATTTTTAAGATAGAACACCTCATCAGAGATGTTTTATTATAAAATAATGACATTTTTCTTCAAACAATTCATTTAATCAATTAAGCTTCACAATAAATAATTTAAACTCAATTCACATCAAAAAATCATTTTATAGAAACTACCCAACATGAAAATTTGATCATATAAGTTCAACATGGAACTTCAGTGGTGCCATTATCTCATGGAAAAGTTTCTACAAGGGAAAATACAATATTAATCCAAACTGAATACTTAGAAGATGTTCTGGTCATTTAAACAATCACTACTAGAAAATAGGTCTATACCCATAGTTTTCATGAACTGTTGGTATAAGTGATATTTTCTAACCTATACCCAGGGTTCTTACTAAACCATAGAAATAGGATCCCCACGTAAGTGTGGGAAGATAAAAAAATTTGTGTTAATACCACAGGAAAACCTATATCCATGTTTTACAATGAACCATGGGTATATGTTTCACCTATACCCACATTTTTAATGAACTGTAAGGATAGCCTTTAGTAATAATACTTATATCTACAGTTCTCCCAAAACCATGGGTATAGGTACCTATATACCCATGGTTCTGGGAGAACTGTGTGTATAGGTTTCGCTCCTTAATACTATCCCCATGGTTTATTAAAACTATGGGTATAAGTGAAACCTGTACCCACAGTTTTACTGAACTGTGGGTGTAGTTTCCCCTATGTTTGTGTGGGGGAAAATCGGGTGGGAAAACCTATTACCATAGTTTTTTACCTATACCCACATTTTATAAATATATATATATATAATAATATATATATACAAACACATAAGTATAAATGGTGTAGTGGTAAAGAACTTCGGTTGTGTAGAGGTGGTGAGGGTTTGAAACCCATGTGTGGCATTATTTTTAATCATATACCCACATTTTCAGAACTGTGGGTATAACATTTTTAAACCTTGGGTATAGGTCATTTTTATACCCAAACTTTGAGGAACCATGGTTTTATGAACCATAGGTATAGGTATTTCAAACTATGGGTATAGATTAGGGCTATACTAACACCTCGGTTTCCCACAGTTCCTTGAAACCATGGGTATAGGCTAAATTTCCCATAGTGAATTTATTTGAAAGGGGAAAATCATGTCGGAACACCCATGGGGTTTCCATAAATGAGGTTATCTTACTCTAAACTAGTAATAAAAGGATGTATATCATGGTGCAACAACCAATTTGATATGAAGAACTAGATTTAAAAGAAACGTGTGGCAAAGGTCCGTATTTAAAATAATGGAACTAATTAAAAATAACAGAAAACTAAGAAAATCTATAGATCACCTACCTTATACCATAGAAGATCTACCCATCCAAGATCAATCTTTGATTTGGTCTAGTTTGGAAGAAATGTACGAAATTGATATTTTCCATGAAAATATAGAAAATGAGCTTGCACCAAAATAACGCAACAGATGGTGTGTAGAACTTGAAATGGATTGGAGAGGATTCAAGAGCTTACCAATATGGATCCATAGAGACTAACAGCGATCAAATAAGATGAAGGATGGAGGAGATATCACCATTCCTAGAATTGGATTGAGGAGGAGAAACCCACAAAGGAGAGGAGGTTCACGTGGATTCCAGGAGGAGAAGATAGGAGGAAATAAAAATTAAAGTTTCATTAAGGGTAAAATGTTTATTTTACCCTAAAAACTGGGTCACATGTTTTGGCCACATGGTCATCCAAACCATATGCCAATCATGCGGAGCCTATTCCTTAAGAAACCCACCTCACATGGTTTACCTACACGGTTTGACCTAACCATGCACCAACCATGCAATGAATAGTGTGAGGGTACTGCCTAAGTGGCACTAATTGTGTGGGATAGGTGCACATTTTGGGTAAACCATACGCATCCTGTGAAGGAAATTTATGCTCCTCAGATTTAGGTTACACGGTTTGTTGATGAGGGCCATACAGTTTTCTGCTGAGGGATGAACAGTTTTAGAAAAATTGTTCGCCTTTGTCAGTGCAACCAAACCATTGATTTATAGGGCTTAGAGCTCTCAAAACTCAATGAGACACCCAAGAAACATATTTTAAATTTACCCAAGTCTAAAAACAAAACTTTTAAGTGTTTCAACACTTGTAATTACATTTTGAATCTTGGTTTAAAGAACATCCCATCTAGTAATTTCCAAAACTCAAATTCCCTTAGAATTTCATCTTGGTTCAAAACACGGGTCA